>JASEVX010000001.1:130819356-131404438 GCA_031761405.1 Serripes groenlandicus | reverse complement strand
TGAAATTATCAAGTAAAAAAAAATCTCTATAAATGATCGTATGATAATTGAAAAGTGTTGAATTATTGTGGCAAATGCAGATATTGCAAAACATAGAAAATCTCTATAAATGATCGTATGATAATTGAAAAGTGTTGAATTATTGTGGCAAATGCAGATATTGCAAAACATAGAAAATCTCTATAAATGATAGTAAGATAATTGAAAAGAGTTGAAATTATTGTGGCAAATTGAGCAATTGAAAATCAAAGCTGTCGGATTACAAACGCACAATCTCGAGTTGACGAAACTGATGTGAACTCGTGTTGTGATTAGCATTCAGAAAATCAAATAAACGTATTTCTATGTACACGTAATCCGAAAGACTGACAATAGCTGCAGCGACTTTTGAAAACATTGTGACAAAAAGAGAAATTGATCACGAGGAATTTATCCTTTTGCTACAATGTTTTCTACTTTATGTCCATAAATTATACCTTCATTTAGCAAGATGTTCCAATTTTTACTTAATGTGCTACGTATAAGGGAAAGGCTTAACATAGCAACTAGTTTCAATTTTTGAAAACCTTAAACCAGTGCTTGAAAATTTACTTGAATTTAATTCTCAAACTGTAAATTTACCAGTTGATATAAGAGTTGAAATGCTGTCTACATTTACAGTGATAAGTTAAATACAGTTCAGTTAATCCGATCACACTTTGTTTGTAAGAACCAGAAGATTTCATTTCATTTAAGTATTCTGGATGTTCACATCGCATCCGTGATAAAACATGTTGTTGGCTAGGCAAAATACACCGATATCGTGTTTACTGCGATATTAATGAAATGTGGAACTGCAACAGCGAAAAAGAACGAAATTGATCTTGAAACAGATATTTCTGTGGTTTAAATCTTTTCATGTCTGCATTTTGCGATGACAATTGTACTCAAAGTTAACTTTGAATCCAGTATGTACTGAACATGAAAGTCAGATTATTAAAAGCAAAGCAAATGACAATCTGACTAAAGTACACGATCTGACCAAATGTAAGATCTGATGGCGATCAATTCGAATTCATCTTCTTGTTTTATAGGCTTTCCAATATCGCTATTTTTAGATCCATCAAGCTATTTTTATTTGAACCAATCAGAGGACTCGTTTCAACAAACGTTTGGCTTAACCTTCAAAATGGCATCAATTGACAAGTTGAGCAAATTTAAAATAGACCATTTAAAACCAGAGCAAAGAACACTTTTTGATGCTGTATGGTCAGGGAAAGACTGTATCGGTGTTTTGGCTCATTTCCGCGTTTGTAGCCATGATGCGGTCGTCATAAGAACTATACACGCGTGTAAATCACTATGCGAAAATTGCGATTCCATGCTAAATATAGGTTTTTTTTGGTAAATATAGACTTTTACTTTCACTTTCAAAAACGTGAAAGCAAGGTTCTGATTGGCTGGCGGAAAGGTCGTCTGAACGTGACCCTCTATCGGTTGTCCTCAGATCCTATGCGTAGCGTTAATAGGAGATGATTTTAATGAGATTGAGCAAATGAAAAATGTATGTGAAATTGCGATAAAATGAAAATCTATAAATAGACTATATATGAATGGTACTGTCTTTTATTTTAGCTCTTAACTTGATTCGGGAACCAGAGTCGCTGCGTGGCCGCTTACGACATTTACACACTAGACCAAATTGAGATCGGTTTAAAACGCGTTGGTGAATACGGATTAAATCTAAAACGTGGACTAAATATTAAGATTTAGATTTAGACAAATATCTAAATTGAAAAGTTTAGTGAATACGGGACGAGGCTTCTTCGTCTAATTACTGCGTAATATGTCATATAGCATGTAATTTTAAGGAACCAGACTACATTTACAAATAAAATAGAAGGGTTCTCTGTTTTACTGTCTAGAGTAGATACAGTATGAATTTCGCTTAAATAAAAATGTACATACATTCAATTAATATACTGGCCTTTGTCTTTTGTTTTTAATTTGTAAAACTCACACATGTATATAGAGTGTAAAAGGGATGTTTTAAAAGTCATTACCTTAAATTAATGTACTTAGAAAGGACAAAGAGAAATCATGATATGTGGTCACGCTGGCAGGTCTAAATATTCTCCTTGACCGAAAATTAAAAGCATCCCTACAGGAAGCCGCCTCCAGGCGGCTTCCAATGATTATCACAATTCAAATATTAATTCGTGGAATTTATTCCTAACTTAATTATATATATTTATTGTTTCAGTGTATAATGATTTGTATACAATAACCCTTCGTTAAAGTTCATTATTTTGTTGCGAAGGGAATGACAAGTTGACAGGTCCAAACATCGTACGATCAAACAAGTCTTACACAATTATGTAATCTCCATTCAAATGAAACTTCATCTGTCTTATGTTAAGAGTTCAATACAAACGACAAAAAAAGCCATTCTTTTTCTGTGACGATAAATTAAGTTCTTTGTGAGCACAAACTGACAAAGTCACTTACATAAACACAAACTTGAACTAATTCATTTAACTCTTTCCCTAATATATACAACAAATATGTAGCGGATAACTTTCAAAACATTTTGGCGAAAAGATGGTAAACCTTTATAACTAAACGAATAGTCATTGAATAGAGTTAAAAAATGAGAGGACTAGTTATTATAAGAGGGAGTGAACAGGTATTTTCTCCCCAATATTTCTCTTATTACTCAACCAAATTCTGTGTTGTGGGTACTCGAAAGAATGAATCATCTCACTGAGACTATTGTTTTGAGTACCCACAACATAGGGCTTTGGTTTGAATGTCAAATAAGGATTTTAGGACATTAAAAAAGGCCTGTTATCTAGAGCTTGGGTAGGTGTTTATTTTATTTTGTCATAACCTTCAATGCAGGAATATTTATATTATTGTAGAGCGATAAACTCTACTGAGTTAAACTTTTACATCAATCAAGGGAAATTTCATTCACATTGCCTATGGATTGAGCGGAGGATTGAACACCTGATGCCGTCAATTTTTCAACTTGTATGAAATCATTAAAACACCTTGGAAGTGATGCAAGACTGATTTGAAAATATCTGTGAGTCTTTTGTATGGCTATCAATATATTAAAGCCATAATTTCATTTAATGTGAGATTTTTGGCTGTCGTACTCAGATACTCTTAAGTGATTTGAACTTTCAACTTCAGGGGCCAAAAAAGTGATTAGTATAGTAATTTATATAAACTAGGTGATGAAAACTGATCATTTATTATGAAATTCAGAAGGATTCCTACCACTACTGCCTTCTCTTACAAACTTTCAGATGGTGATTTCATTTTTACCTAATGGCAGTTGAGCAATCAATACTGTCTGGCCCTCTTGGGCCTCTTGTTATTTATTGTCTCGATTTTTTATTTTTGCGAGTTAAATGTTATCCATGAAGATACTCTCAAACAAGAAAGTAATGGGTTAATTTATTGATTCCAGGCCCCAGCCTACCACCTTTTATTTGAAGTCTTGTTAATTATATGGATCGTTAAGTTACTGTTTTCCAAAGCCTATGCACCAGAGAAGACGATCTTGACAGAAAAGGTAGGTTCTCCCCTGATGACAATCTTTTCAAACAAGAGCTCTTGAAGCATTTTAGCAGGACACCAACATTTCAACACTTATATTTATACAATTTCGTGCTCAAGGATCTGATAAGCCATATTGTATACACATATATCATATCACAGTTTTCAATCGTGACCAATTTAGACAGTGGCCTTCATTTTCATTTGACTTATACTGTATGAAGTATTTTTTTTAAACAAGAGGTCCTTTAATCTATTCAAGCCCTGCCACCTAGTGGCCATGTTTTTAAATCGTTCCAAATAGGTTTAACATGTTTGGTAGAGGATCTTGCTAAGAGAAATGTGCGACAAACTATTTTCCAAATTGAGCACGTAAATTGTGTACGAGAAGTCTTTTACTAAATACGCATAAATTAAACCCGTTAAATCTCTGGCTGCCATGCTTTCCAATGGATCGTAATCATTGACGCCGCGTGGGAGCGCGGCGTCAGTATGGGATAGGTTTTAATTTTGTACCATGGGGTGACGTAATCGAAAAGGGAGAAACCAATGTTATTATTGTTAAAAAAACCTCTGTTGTTTGATTGAAAAAAACAACCTTTATGAATCAATAAATTGTATTAACTGATTTAAGAAACAACAAGATACAAAATACGTTTGTCTTCTACCGTTATTACAAAACTTTATACACATTTAATTTGTATTTAATAACTTTTCCCCAACTGTCTAGGCTACGCTGTTTTTGATTGTTTGGTTTACGGCCCTGACCCAATTCATCAAAGCTCAGAGAAAAAGTTCACTTTTCCCAAACTTTCTAGGCTACGCGTTTTTAATTGTTTAGTTTACGGGCCCAAAATTCGCCGGATGTTTTTGCCTATTTATAAAAGTGTGTGAAGTTGGCAGAGCATTAGACGTTAGACATTAGACATTCAAAAAAAATATTCGAATGTCTAATTAGACGTTAGACATTCGATTAGACATTCGCTAATTTTGATTATCGAATGTCTAATTAGACATTAGACATTCAATTAGACATTCGCAAATTACAAGATCTATAACCCAAATTCGTCGGAGGTCCTTGTACATTCAAAAAACGAATGTCTAATTGGTCAGTTAGACATTAGACATTCGATTAGACATTCGCAAATTAAGGGATTTAGGTACCAAATTCGTCGGAGGTCATTGTACATGCAAAAAACGAATGTCTAATTGGTCAGTTAGACATTAGACATTCGATTAGACATTCGCGAATTACGATATTTAGGTTCCAAATTCGTCGTAGGTCAACGTACAATCAAAAAACGAATGTCTAATTGGTCAGTTAGACATTAGACATTCGATTAGACATTCGCAAATTAAGAGATTTAGGTACCAAATTCGTCGGAGGTCATTGTACGTGCAACAAACGAATGTCTAATTGGTCAGTTAGACATTAGAAATTCGATTAGACATTCGCAAATTACTATACTTAGGTTCCAAATTCGTCATTTGCAAATTAAGGGATTTAGGTACCAAATTCGTCGGAGGTCATTATACATGCAAAAAACGAATGTCTAATTGATCAGTTAGACATTAGACATTCGATTAGACATTCGCAAATTAAGAGATTTAGGTACCAAATTAATCAGAGATCAATGTACATTAAAAAAACGAATGTCTAATTGGTCAATTAGACATTAGACATTCGATTAGACATTCGCAAATTAAGAGATTTATGTACCAAATTCATCAGAGATCAATGTACATTAAAAAAACGAATGTCTAATTGATCAGTTAGACATTAGACATTCGATTAGACATTCGCAAATTAAGAGGTTTAGGTACGAAATTTGTCTGAGGTCATTGTACACGCAAAAAACGAATGTCTTATTGGTCAAATAACTTGAACATATTGATAACTCGAACATATCGATATCTCGAACATACCGATGACTCGAACACATCGATATCTCGAATACATTGATAAAACGAATGTTTTTAACTTGAACATTTATTGACAAATCGAACATATCGATATCTCGAAACTTTCGATATCTCGAACTTTCCAATATCTCGAACTTTCGATATCTCGAACTTTTCGATATCTTTAATTTTTTTTTCTCGATATCTCGAACTTTATCGGAAAGTTCGAGATATCGACAAGTACGAGATATCGACAAGTTCGAGATACCGAAAATTTCGAGATATCGGAAAGTTCGAGATATTGGAAAAAAAATGGTAAGTTCGAGATATCGGAAAGTTCGAGATATCAAAAAAAAATATAATTTTCTTTTTCGAAAAGTTCGAGATATCGGAAAGTTCGAGATATCGAAAAAAAAAAAAAAAAGGTATCAATATGTTCGAACATTTCGATTTCTCGATTATTTTTTTTGATATTTTTTTTTTCTCGTTATCTCAGAAATTTGCGATATCTTGATTGGCCTTTTTGGTTATGATAAAGGGACATTTGGCCTTCTTGTTCGAAATATTTACATCCTGTCTGTTTTCACACGTTATTTAAATGTACTGAACTACATCTGCTTCCTTTAAGTCATGCTTCAAAATCATGCGCGGCGTCCTTTGATGCTCTGCATCAAAATTCGTCTTGTTTATATCTTGGTATAGAGTCACCCAAAGAACATTTATGCAACACTATTTTCACTATTGCTGGCTACTCCGGCTGTTATAATAAACCGGAACAACCGGAGTTTCGATTACCAGGGCTGTATCTGGCCAGCCAAGCTTGAACCACATGCGTTATGTGCAAATTCATTGGCTGAACATTTTAAAATTGGCTTGATTGTGCTGCCGTCTTATGAAACTCGCTTAAACGCCATCTAATGCACGAATGCCAAATCAAACCGGACAGGAGGAATTCAGTCGGCGCAAAACATGTCAGGCTGTCGGCTTAACTCTTTAACTCAAACAGGACGGGCGCAAATTCGGCAACTCCCAACCAATATCAACCAGTCGAAACAGCCGGACTTCAGACAATTCCGGCTGTATTTATCAGCCAATAAAAACTTCGAGCCAGATCGAGACATCAGTTGCAAAACCAAGCCAGAATTGGGTCGACTTAACTCTCTAACACGAACAGATGCAAAGTCCGACAGCTCCAGCTGCATTAATTATTCATAAAAATGTAATTCTGGCAATTCTGGCAAGCCATTACAGTCTTTACGGACAAACTTGAACCACATGAAGTATGTGCAAACAATTTGCCTGGAAATTTAAATATTGGCTAGATTTTGAACGTAGTGTGTCTCGAAGCCAGACCGGGACATCGGTTGCAAAACCCAGTCAGAGTTGAGCCGGCTAAACTCTCTTACTATAACTGGACGGTTGCAAAGTCGGCACATTGTCGGGAAATCCAAAATCCGGCTGGGCAAAGCTGCCAGTTACCGCAACTCGGCTAAAACTGACATAATGCAACACGAAGTCAGTTTTGGGCACTTGCACATGGCATGCATCAATGGGCTGCCCAATCAATCTATCTTGAGCAATAGGCACGCCAAATCGAGGATTGGAGCCACTCTGTCGGCCCAACGTCGGCTGTGTATGCAAGTAACCGGCTGCCGAAACGCTTGAAGCCAGTGTTTGGCGCCGACCCCTAACACCTACCGTGTGGGAGCTACCCTGTCGGCCCAACAACGGCTGTGTTCTGCCATCGGCTGCCGAAACGTGACAGACTGACGACTAGTGCAACGTTTAGCCAGTGTTAAGCGCCTTCCCTTGACAAGTGCCGGGTTGTCGTCTTTTAAATGAGTATGTTCGAGTTGGGATTTCGCACCCAACCTGTTCGAGTTAGAAAGTTGACCCTGCAGCCTGAATACTCAACAGGTAACCAATCCTCAACCAAAGTAATTAAAACAAAATTGAATGGCGAACAACAATTGCCTGTCTCTATGCGTATGGCAGCTCAACTTTATATTAGCCACTGCATGATTAAATGTACAAGTAAGCATTTCCGAACAGTGTAGGATCAGATCATATTTTCCTCCTGCTCAGTCCTAGCTATCAGAAACTATACAATTTGACAGAATCTTCTAATAATCTCGTGTAAGTAATATTATTGGTCATTCTGTTCGGATCTATACTGTTTACAAAAGCTAATTCGTACATTTTCTCATGCACAGGCATATAATGTATTGTGAAATCCTTAAAGAATTATCCTCTGAAATTATCTGAACAATTTAGTGCCGTTGGTCCGTGGGTTACCCTCCATCTACATTACTTAATCGAAATTGATTGGCAAAAAGACAAATACTTTTTGCGCATCGGTGAAAGATGAATACTGCACTGGTGAAAGACGAATACCGCATTGTCAGTCATCAGACAAGTTCGATGACAGAGCAGGGATTCGAACTCAGAATAGCCTTGATTGTTACTGACTGAGCTATCGCGGCCAGATTCATGGCCATCACATGATGCGATAGTTTACGATGAAATTGATTGTACAATCAATAAAATATTTTCCTTTGAAAGTTGCTGTCTGATTTTGAAAAACTATACCATTATTTAGTTTGTCAAGTAATTGGGATTCGGGTGACCAATATAGGGCCATCGTGGTATTGTATAATCATTCAAAATAGAGAGTCGCGAATAATAGTATAGGATGTCCATTGTTTGTTTCTCAACCCTTTACCACATACAAGTACAAGTTAAAATACAGCCGTCTGCTGCAGATGCGGCAAAATGCATCTTTATGTTGGAAAGGGTTAATTTATTCATTTAACATTTCTAGTAGCTTTGTAAATGAGTTATTTATCATTTTTTCTTTGCTACCGAACTATTTATATTTTTTAGGACAAAATATTCGGAGAAAAACAAGAACGATCCTACGACAAATAACGTCGAATGGTATTCGCGTTTGGATCAAGATCGACACTGGTAATATAAAGACATTGCCTTCATGCGTCCGAAGATTATAATAATAGAAGATATCAAAGAGAGCATACTAGGAAAACATGAGTTCAGTGGTCTGAATACAGTTTTAAAGAACTGAAAGAAATTATGAGAAAATCTACATTGTGGACTCTGCGTAAAGTATCGACCCGGACCAGCCAAAGCATGAGGCCCAAGCAAACCCGGACAGGCACTTGGCATCCTGTGGATGTTCTGTTTCAGGAATCATTATTCTTTTTTTACCCCCTGAGATGGAATGTGTCGGCCCTGATCTGGGTCGATACATTACGTTCATAATATTGGTTTTCGCGTGGAACACCTCAAATTGGTTGCCTTTCTTTATATTGTATATGCTATGAATTTACATTTTTATAACACAAATACAAATTAACAATATAATCTTTATTTTATATTTATTATACAAAGAAAGTTGTCATTCACCTTAACCCGTTCAGGGCCGAATTAAAATAGACTCTGCCATGTTCAAAGTCGGGCATCTCCATTTATCATGTAATAAAAGTTTGGACTATTTTGATAACTAAAAGGCAAACAATGCTGCCTTTAGATGAAACAGGTCGTTGACTCACCTATATCAGTATTGTTTGCAACAATCTCAATATTGACTTTGACGCTGAAAGAGTTCACCATGGCAGACGTAGTAGCACTTCTGCTCCTTGACAAGCATACTCATGTTAAGATGACACGACTATCGTATAGCTGGAACATATGACACAGGTCCGCCCTAGTGGAGTGCAAGTCGACTTGCCGGTCAGACTGTGTGGATGTACAGGCTAGTCCGCGTCTTCACTATTCACACAGACAACAAGGCCGCTTGCCCTTTCCCCGTCATCCAGATCCGACAAACCAACCTTTATGTATAAGTGACCAATAGTGTCCATTAGCTCTATTGTCAAGGGAATTCATGGTTACGGGAATAATATTAGGTGTGGTGCTCTTGTTTTGTCTCGCCGCAACAAGAAAGCGAAATCGAGACTAAAGTGTTTCTTTTCTGGCGATGGCGTCACACATTTGCATTAATCGGAACGTTAAAGTTTCGAATTTTAGCTCACTTTTGCACAAATTGCTAGCGATGGCTGTGGTAAAGTTCCCTTTGTTCCAGCACGCGGTGGTCTTCTTGAGCTACCCTTTGTTCCACCTCAAAGTCGTCATGGAGTGGTTCCCTTTGTTCCAGCTCGCGCTGGTCGTCGTGGAGTACCCTTTGTTCCAACTCACAGTGGTCGTGGTGAAGTTCCCTTTGTTCCAGCTCGCGTTGGTCGTCGTGGAGTGTTCTTTGTTCCACCTCAAATTGATCATGGTGAAGTTCCCCTTGTTCCAGCTCGCGGTGGTCGTCGTGGAGTGCCCATTGTTTCACTTCACAGTGGTTGTGGTGAAGTTCCCTTTGTTCCAGCTCGCGTTGGTCTTCGTGAGTGCCCATTGTTTCACTTCACAGTATTCGTGGTGAAGTTCCCTTTGTTCCAGCTCGCGTTGGTCTTCGTGAGTGCCCATTGTTTCACTTCACAGTATTCGTGGTGAAGTCCCCTTTGTTCCAGCTCGCGTTGGTCTTCGTGAGTGCCCATTGTTTCACTTCACAGTAGTCGTGGTGAAGTCCCCTTTGTTCCAGCTCGCGTTGGTCTTCGTGAGTGCCCATTGTTTCACTTCACAGTATTCGTGGTGAAGTTCCCTTTGTTCCAGCTCGCGTTGGTCTTCGTGAGTGCCCATTGTTTCACTTCACAGTAGTCGTGGTGAAGTCCCCTTTGTTCCAGCTCGCGTTGGTCTTCGTGAGTGCCCATTGTTTCACTTCACAGTAGTCGTGGTGAAGTCCCCTTTGTTCCAGCTCGCGTTGGTCTTCGTGAGTGCCCATTGTTTCACTTCACAGTGGTCGTGGTGAAGTCCCCTTTCTGCGTAAAGTATCGACCCGAATCAGTCTAAGCATGTCGCCCGGGCAGACACTTTTCGCCTCCTGTGGATTTTCTGTTTCAGGAATCATTTCTCTATACCTCATCCCCCTGAGAAGGTATGTGTCGGCCCGAATTATCCTGCGCGGACTACGCAGACTGATCTGGGTCGATACATTACGCAGAGATAATAATGTTGTTTTTCCCGTGGAACGGCTCAAATGAGTAATTTTCAATCTAAATTTCATTAATAGAGATTTTCCATATTTTTCTTCCAATGTTCAAAGTCATATACTGCAGAGTTGTGTTTTGTGGGAAATGGTTAGCTATTGGAAAGACAAACAACAACGAGTAACACAAATACAGATGGCAATAATTTATTACTCTGTGTAAACACTGTATATATATTTAATTGATTCTTTAAGATCAGAACTGAACATTTAAGTTAAAGCAATAATATAAAGTTGTCTCATTAATTTATTATTATTTAAACAAATATTTGTAAATTTAACATCAAACCATTGCGGTTAGTGAAGATTCAGATCTGTAAATCAATCTTCACTGTTTGCCAATAATTTACAAATATTCAAGAAATTACAGACGCAAAGCGTTACATGGACTAAACAGAGTCAATGTATAGGCGGATATTAATTAATACATGTTAGAAATGGGTTGTTATTCATGAAGAAAGACCTAACGATAATAAACAGGTCATTACTATTATTCAAATGTACCCCCAAGATTCCGTACGATGTCTTCGGAAAGAACACGGGTGTTGTATCCTGAGCCACGTCACGCGAAAACCGTCATTCGTAAAGTTTTTAGCATGATTACGATTCTGTTCATACTTCACGTTTGCACTGTGTTCTTGTGTCAAGTATGCTTCCTCGAAAGCTTATGAACCGTTCCGCGAGAAAACCAAAAGTGTGGACTGCGTAAAGTATCGACCCGGATCTGCCTAAGCATGCCGCGCAGGCTAACCTGGACAGACACTTTTCGCCTCGTGTGGAATTTCTGTTTCGGGAATCAATACTCTATACCTCTATCCCCCTGTGACGGAATATGTCGGCCCGGATCAGCCAGTGCAAGCTGATCTGGGTCGATACATTACGCAATTCCATAATGTTGGTTTTCTCGTGGAACGGCTCTTATGCTAGTTGTTATAACAACGTACAAGACGTATGCGCAGGTTGATCTTCCATGACGCCTTCCATGATAACAACATTCCCCGATAAAACGCTTTCCTATGATGTGACTTTATTTGTCCTAAATATGTAGACAATCCAAATACGAGCTACACAGGTTCACATGCCATCCACTTTTAAGCACACGTAGGAGAGAGATAACTACAGAGCTTTCTGTCGTCGTCCCACGTCAAAAAGGGTGGACAGCGCCCTTGGTAGAATCCGCCGAATAAACAGACAGCATATTCACTGCAAGTATTACAGGCTTGATAAAACCCGTCACTACTGCGTGTACAGTTGGTAATGCATTGTGCCGGCACCCCTGTAATATAAACATGGTCAATTACAGTTACTTAGTGCGTTTTTCTGCTCCTCTAACAACTCGCGATATCTTGAATATGCGTTAATTCGAATATATATATGGGCCGTTCCACGAGAAAACCAACATTATGGACCGCGCTGGCTAATTCGGTCTGACAAATTCCATCTCATGGGGATAGAAGTATAGAGTAATGATTCTTGAAACAGAAAATCCACAGGAGGCGAAAAGTGTCTGTCCGGGTTAGCTTGCACGGCATGCTTAGGCTGATCCGAGACGATACTTTACACCGAGTCAACAATGATTGTTTTCTCGTGGAACGGCTCATATATAGGCTTTACTTGAACAAATTCCTTGCTCGGAACATTCTTTTGAAAACAGCTAAGCAGCAGTTCTTTTTTCCCAGACGATCAATTAGAACTGCTGCTGCGATGTTTACTTGATATGATCTTATCGACGGCTTACTTTTCGTAATAAACAATTTAACAGTTAAAATGAGCGAAGCATAAATCGAGGGATTCCTCTAACACCTATATCAAAGTTAAACAAGTCATAAGTTAATCATTACAAATGTGTTATAGTCCTTAAATGCGGACAACACAATATATATTATATATGTTCATGTATTTTATGAGTCACTTTCGACTTCTTGTTATCGAGCGCGGCCACGTATATATGAGCCGTTCCACGAGAAAACCATCACTATGGTTTCAGCGTAATGTATCGACCAAGATCTGCCTGCGCAGTCACGCATGCTAATCCGGGCCGACACATTCCTTCTAGATAGAATTATGCTCATTGCGTTTCATAAGAACTTTTAAACTTTTATTGTTTAAGAAAGAATTCACCCCGCGAAGTTGGTTACCGTCATTTTGGACGGAATCGGACTGGAATGAACCTGGTTTTACACTTAATCTACTTTTAAAAATGATAAAATCAAACATTTCCAGTACATACTATACATATTTTCAATGAATTTAAACTCAATGTATTCTGGTAAAGGTATACACTCATTTCTACTCAAACAAATGGTTTTGAGGAACTATTTTTGTTGTAGATCCGCATGGCCGCGGATGTATTTGGCGTAATTTGACCCGTAGATCCAGATCCACATGCACATTGACCTGCACTGTTCGCCAATTAGAAGGAATAAATGGTTACACAAATGTTGACAATTTCTGTCAGACATTGATCGTTTAAATTAGATTACAAGGATACGCAGTCATGCAGGTCTTTATCTACTCTTGTAAAACGGCAGTAAAGGTCGTGTTTTCCTGAATCAAGGTTCGAATGAGCGGTGCTCTGCGAAAACCAACCGTAAGATATTTGCGACCATTGTAGTGCACCAGAGCATCTTTCAGCTTGAATGATTTATAGAAATCTGATGCCAGAAGTTTAAATCCTCAATCTGAGCTTGTCTGATTTAAATGATACTGTTAATTAATTTGAGCTGGACTGATTTAAATGGTATTTATGAGAGAAGTCCTAATCTGTACCTTCTGCTGGATTGATCTATAACAATTTGATGCATGCAGTTTTAATTTTTAGTCGAGCTTTGCTGAATTATAATAAACATTTGATGCCAGAAGCTTTAATCCTTGATCTGAGCATAATTCAATAATTTAAGTACTACATGTATTAATTTACTGGACAACAGACGAGTTTGGAAACATCTATGCAAATAGATCTATATTGTAATTTCTATTTATGATAGTATTATAATTAAATAGAGACCATTGAAACCATTGCAGCAAAAGAAGACATTTCTCATTAAGAGACATTACTCCTTTTGCCACAATGTTTTAAAAAGACGTCTTCTGCGCATGTGCCGATATCCGTCCGTATATGGAATAAGCGAATCAAGTATATTTCGTCTAAAGACTGATTCGCTCCACCGCGCAACCTTTTTGTGCTGCATTTTGCAGCAATATTTGTACTTGTTTCTATAATTGATGCGAGAGGTTTTAATCCTTAATCTTAGATGGACTGATTTATATTAAGTTGGTGCAAGAAGTGTTAATACTTAATGTGAGCTAAAATGGTTTTGATGCATCTGGAATACATGGCTTTTGAAAACATTTGATAGAAAGAGGAATTGCATTTAGTGTCTTTATTCCCCCTTCCAACAACGTTTTAACGTCCAGTGACTATGAACATGTTATATCAACGGACTGTTCAATACGTCTTACCTCCACAGTATGTAGATACTCGTCGGACACCCAAGGTTATTGACTCCGATATACATGATGTCTGAGCATAGCGTAGTCTACAACCGTGGATGACTAACGATGGTAGTAGATTGGAGTTGGCATGCTTTTGTTGTTATTAACGAACTGGTCACTACGTCTTACCTCCACATGTACTAGATCCGAGTTGGCATGCTTTATTGTTATCATCCCACACTTGCGTTATGGGACACTCTCTGGTAGACAACGTATCTCCGGTACAAACGGTAAACGTTCTACAACTATCACATGCTTGATATAACCCATCATCTTGGTTTGTACAGTTAGAAACACACGCTGAAATAATGGGAATGTTTATCGTCAAACGTATCTACTCATCTGACACATGAATGTGGTCTATTTACTGTAGTTTAAATTCATTTACTTTAACATTGACTAGCTTTTGAAGCTATCTGTATCAATATTGATGTCTGCTCCCTACGAACTTTACCTGTGTTCGTGTCGCTCGTTTAGTAAAATCCCAAGGACAGCACTCACAGTGTGCCATATAATGATTTGAAATCATTGTGGCAAAATGAGAAGTTGATTAAGTATTTTTTTCATTTTCTCCATGTTTTCAACTCTGTATGTATACAAACTTATACATTGAAATACATTTTTAACTGGTAAGAAAGTCTTGTCTGTTAGATTTTTTTTTAATGAGCCGTTCCATGAGTAAACCAAAGTTATGGACTCGTAATGTGTCGACCTAGATCAGCCTGCACAGTCCGCGCAGACTGTTCCTGGCCCACACATTACGTCTCAGGATGATATATGTATAAAGTAATGAGGCGAAACGTGTCTGTCCTTATTAGCCTGTGCGGCATCCTTAGGCTGATCTGGGTCGATACTTTACTCTGAGTCCATAATGTTGGATTCTTCTGGGACTGCTCAAATGATTTCGGTGATACCAATCGGTGGTACCAATCGCGGCCAGCATATTTATCGACGGACGGATTTTTAGTTTCAAATCAGAAAATCAGAACAATGTATGGTTCGTCGTTCCGAAAAGAAATTACTTACTCGTAGAGACGTCCACTGGATACGACACAATCAGCAGCAGCGCCACTAAACCAAACGTAAACATTCTGAAGAGGACTTCTGTATAACTGTCTCTTAGGGATAGTAATTCTAGTCAAATGAAAGAGACACATTCATTATTGATTAGAGGATCATATCACTTAACAGTAGCGCCTTTTTTGAACACGTTCGTCCATAGTTTCGGATGTAGTATTATGTAATTGAACAGTAAACATTGTCGGACAAGAACATACGTTTTACTAAATCCAATCCAATCAAAATGTTGATGATTCCTTCTCCGCACGAACGTTTCTAAGCGTTTCTAAATGCGAACTTTGTCACAGACTTTGTCACAGACAAACGTATTATGACGAATCTACAGAGACGAGACTTCAGAACACTTCGATGAAAAGTGTACGAGAGATGTTCAATTTATATTTGAACAGCACAAAACAATTAGCACACTTCGTATACATATATAAACTGTTGAAAGAATTTTAGTTTCAGGGACATTTTTCAGAATGTAATAAATGTATAAATATCTTAAATATTATGGGCCGATGACCTAAGTACTTTTGAATAAATATGTGTCATTGTCATTATAATTCCATTTCGTCGTGCTAGCAATATTACTTTTTAAGTTTCGCTAATCAGCCGTATAGTGTGATGTATCTTTTATCATAAACATTCACTTTGTATTTTCTTTTTTTCAAAAATGTACGATTTAAAATTTATAATGTTGCAGAGGGAAGTGTCCTGGGACATTTGAAGTCGGAAAACTCCTATAGACAATTTCGGCAGTAACTAAGCATATCGGTTCCATAACGTCTAGGACAAATCCACCAACGGAACGTGAGATGACACCAAGTTGGGTGTGTCCATCGGAACTGTTAAACGCATTTTTTCAAAAATATTGCAATCCTAACTCCGGAAAACGTGCGCGGTTCATCATCTAAATACCAGGCAAATCATGTATCGCAAACAACGGTATTGGAAGCTGTATTTGAGACCGAGGGACGGTTATTCGAAAAGTGATGCTACCTCTGATGATGCAATGTTCTACCTAGTAGGGAGTAATGGTATAAGAAGAGTCTGCTTTTTAAGAAAGGGTCACGATGATAGGCATCAGTTGAATTGTGTTGAGCATGATGTTTTCGTTGCCGGTTTCATGACATTTGCAGGTGTGTGCTACACAGGCACAACTGAACTTAGACACATTGACAAAGGCACAACAGTCAACTCAATGTACTATGTTAAATATGCTCGTATTATAAAAGATATACATCGCCCTTCCCTTCCAACATAAAGCGAAACATGTGAAATATATTTCGACCAGAGAGTGGATACCGAAATCATCCGTTACAGCAACAATGGACTTCTGAATGTGAGGGATATTAAAAAGCAGTTTACAAAAGAAGAATATCAACACGTTAACGGGTCTCAAACGCGCACCGTGAAGTATGAGTGGAGAAAACGTGAGAAACAAGCTATTAATAAGACATCAGCATCTTGGCCTAAACGTTGTGGAAGATAAATTATTTTTATGGATCTCAAATTGAACATATTTTGCAAGAAAATGTAAAAACAATACGTTTTGTGGTATTTTCAAAATGTTCAAATATAAGTTGAACACATCTCGGATATGCTCATAATTTGTAATTTCTCCTTTCGCTTTAATGTTTGTAACTAATATCAAGATTAACGTGTCCAGCTTTGAATTTGGAAGAGTCCATAGCAAAATTTAAGAATATAAAGACAAACATGTTGTGTTGAGCAACAAATAGTTTAGATCCTGATCAAATGGCTTTTACTTTATTTAAGAAGCCAGTCCTTCGTACCTGGTTGCGATATCAGATTGAATTTTGTTTTATTTTAAATTGTTAAAATTTCTCTGTTTATTTTACAATTTTATCATTGATAAGGAAAATATACTTTAAATGACAAAATTGGTTAACAAATTAAAGTTGATACACCTAGTTTTTACCTATTACCCAAAATAACTAATTCAATATTTTCACTTACCTAATTGGCACGATCCTCAGCGATTCGATCAGAAATATCCTGTGGTCGCTGTGAGTTTTCTTTTTATAAGTATGTCTGCCATCAAAAAAAGAAAATCTCCACGGGGCATATTGGGCATGTGCCATCATTGGCAGTGTTCCATCATTGGACTGAACCCTTTCCCACATTCAATACATCTGCAGCAGACGACTTTGAAAACATCTAGACTTCTAGGTTAAAACATGGAAAATATATATTATTGAAAATGTATTTTGTTTTATAGAGTTTAATACATTGTGGCAAAAGGAGAAATTGCTCGTTTTGAGCAATTCTCATTTTGTCACAATGTTTTTTCAAAAGTCATCTGTTGCAGAGGCTTCAGAAAGCGTCTATATGTGGGATAGGGTTAAACGATCCATTGTTCACATACCGTTATGTCCGAGTTTTTATTGGCCCTACATATGTATAATACTTAGCACTGATACAGCTAGTGCCAGATGGCTTGAAGTGCAGCCCCAACACGTCGATATTCACCTAGTGCAAACATTCTGTGCGACCTCCTGTTTGGCTGACGCGGCTTTGACATTATTTTGATGAACCTATCACTAGACAAGTCATGTTAAAAGTCGTCTGCTTTGTAAACATTGGTGTTTAAATGTAACAATGTCAACAACAAAAAATTTGTAATATAAATGGAAAATGTTGAAAATGTTGTAAGTAATTTATTAGTAGCAATTTCTCTTTTACCCACGGTCGTCTGCAGAAGAGACACAAGATGTCTTCCGTCTTAGGAAAAGATTTAAGTTTGTTCCCGCTTGTATATAGAACCACGTTTCGTTACACAAGTATCAGACGTCTTTCAAACGTTTGGTCAAAATACGATACGTCGCATATAAAGTGCTATTTATTCTTTTCCCACATTGTTAACTATGTGTTAGATTTGTATCTTCAGATTTGCAATTTCGGATTTCTATTCGTGTCTTTCTTACATGTTTTTACTTGTTGGGAAAGCGTAAAGAGAACATCAGGTATCCGGTTAAAATAACAGCATGTCACATTTGTATTAGTTTCTCTATACTGAACTTGTAAAATTAATAACAGTTCATGTGAAATGAACAATTTTCTGATACAGCCGACTTAGGACGCATATTCAGCGGACTACTCTTGAAAACATGGAGGGAAAATGATAGATTGCTTAGAACGAGCAATTGCTCATCATTTTTGTCACAATGTTTTCAACTTTGTAATGAAATGATACCGTATATATTACAAGTCTTCCGAATATGTTCTCCAAAGCAGACAGGTTTTCAAATATCATATAGAGTAAACGATAATTAACATATATTGAATGAACACAACTGTATCAAATAAGACATTTGAGTATTGCTCTGAGAAAATCAATCCAAGAACATGTGCTACCAATGTAGATGCAGATTCACCAACACCGCTTGATCTGGGTCTGACTTGTTCACCAACAAGTGAAAAATGAATTAAAGATCTACTAGCATGGTTGCGCAGGCCCATATACCGTATATCGGCGTTTTCTGGGAAATTATCAATACCATTGATATGTACAACCATTCTAAAAAGTCGACGGTATAAATCAACCGCTGCTCAAGCTCGGGTTGTCTAGCTGTCGAGCCGGATGCTCCAACTACTATACGCTTGAGTCGGATTATTTAATTAATGCTTTGTTATTTATTTTATTAAAACCTTGAAATATATAAATGATATTAATATTATATCGATTGGAAATTATTTCTTTAAAGTAATCAATCTCCATGTTCATCTGCCAATGTGTTTCCTAGGGTACAACAGCATTCCTAGGTTACAACAGCATTCCACAAGACATACTTCCTATGCCACCAAAGCACATGTAACGTCTAATTTTGAAAACAAATACAGTATACTATAAATAAAATCTTGACAAAATTACCTACATGTATGATTTTGAGAACGTGCAGAAAACACTGTAAGAAAATGTTATATGTGTCAGAGGTCTAGATAAGGAGGGGTATATAGCTCTTTTACCCCCACAAGTTCTCTCTTGTCATTAAAACAAACACTTTGTGTGAGTACCCACACGATAGGGTTAGCGGGTCAAATAAAGATTTTGAACATGCAAAACGCCCCTTATTTAGAGCTCTGATGTGTTGACTCCATTCCTGAAATTCCCGGGACGTTTACGCCTATGCAACAGCCATTCAGAAGATGTCAAATTTTGAATGACTGTTTGTTTGACCGTTACGCTGAATTGAACAGTATTTCCGTTACACCATTACGTATTGCACTAGTCTTATCTTCACCGATACATCAAGCGTAATTTTAGCTCCACAGGGCCTAACGTCATCGAAAACTCTTTGGTATGATCCAACCGGGGTGGATAGTATCCTGTTCTCTATTGCTATCTAGCTAGGGTTGCTCAAGAGATATGTTTACATGAAATCCTCGGTCTGATCGTCCCTGCAGTGTTTCAGTTATTGTAAGCTACAGAGATGATACAGTATGATTATAACTTATTCAGTTGGACGAGTAACTTTATCCTGATACTAGAGATTGAGATTCGGTCGTAATGTTATCTCAAAAACCGGGCGCGCCAAATATGGAAGCCGCAACAAACCACCCCGGGATCGAACTATAGTCTCCTGCTCTAGAGACAGACGATATACACCAACACTTCTTTTACGCATAAATGGTGCAAGAGACTTAAATTAAAACTAACTAGCTAAACTCGAACTCTAAAATTGGACATAAGTACGCTAAACCCTTATTCGATTAACTTCAGCTCTAAAACTCGACACCTATCTGCTTAACTGAACTTGAGAATTCGACACTAATCCGATTAGCCAGAGCTAAAAAATTCGACATCAATCCGCTTATCAGAGCTTAAGAATTCGACGCTTATCAACTTAACTCGAGCTCTAAAACTCGACACGAATCTGATAAAACAGAGCTTAAGAACTAGACACTTGTTCGCTTTACTCGAGCTCTAAAACTCGACATCAATCTGCTTAACCGAACTTAATAACTGCCATTAATCCGCTTATAGACCTTAAGAACTCGACATTAATCTGCTTAACTCGAGCTCGAAATCTCGACATCAGTCTGCTTTACCGAACTTAAGAACTCGACACTAATCCGCTTAACCCCAACTCGAAAACTCGACATCAATCTGCTTAACCGAACTTAATAACTGCCATTAATCCGCTTATAGACCTTAAGAACTCGACATTAATCTGCTTAACTCGAGCTCGAAATCTCGACATCAGTCTGCTTTACCGAACTTAAGAACTCGACACTAATCCGCTTAGCCCCAACTCGAAAACTCGACATCAATCCGCTTAACTGATATTAAGAACTTGACACGTATCCGCTAAACTCGATGTAGAAAACTCGATATGAATTCGCGTAATCGGACTTTAGAACTCGACACTTATCGCTTACTCGAGCTCGAAAACTTATCATATATATGCTTAACCGAGCTTGAAAACTCGACACTAGTCCGTTTAATTTGAGCTTGATTACTCGAAATCAATTTGCTGAACCCTAACTTGATAACTCAACTTTAATTCGCTTACTCGAGCTCGAAACTCGACACTACTCCGCTAAACTCGCCACCAAACCGCTTAACTCGAGCTTGAAAACAAGCCATCAAACCACTTAACTCGAGCTTGGAAACTCGCTACCAAACCAATTAACTCAAGCTTGAAAACCCGACATCAAACCGCTTAACTCGAGCTTGAAAACTCGCCACCGAACCGCTTAACTTGAGCTTGAAAACTCGCCACCAAACTGCTTAACTCGAGCTTGAAAACTTGCCTTTAAACCGCTTAACTGAAACTCAAATACTCGCAATCAAACCGCTTCACTCGATCTTGAAAACTCGACATCAAACCGCTTAACTCGAACTCGAAAACTCGCCATCAAACTGCATTACCTGGACTTGAAAACTCGACATCAAACCGCTTAACTCGAGCTTGAAAACTCGAAATCAAACCGCTTAACTCATGCTTGAAAACTCGATTGAACTTTTGTCGTAAATACCCGAGTGGGGCCTTATTTAAACAACAACTATTTTATTTAACCCTTTCTCTCATACAACAAATCAGCAGCAGACGACTTTGGAAATATATTTGAAACAAATGGGAAATCGCATAATGAGCAATTCCCATTTTACCACAAAGTTTTCACAAATCATCTACTTACGTTGCGTCAAAAAGCGTCTGCAAGTTGGAAATGGTTCGTGCGTTAAGGTAAAGTTGACAACTGTTCTACTGTTTCAACGTATACTCAGATGGACGATGGATGTTAATTGAATGTATTGCACTAACTAATAATATGGACCAATTAATTTCAAGGTATAAAAATTGGAAATCATTTATTTGGAGGCATTATTGAGTAATTCTCCTTTTCCCACAATAGTTTCACAAGTCATCAACTTTAGATGCAACAAACGTAAACCCTATCAGGAATGGGTTTACTTGGTTCATTCAAAATTGACAAATGATTTGGGGGAAAGACCATAAAACATTGTGGCATAAAGTAGCTAATTTAAAACCAGTTCCTCCACACAAGGACATGTTGTCACCTGCAGAACATAACGTAGAAACCACACTTTGTACCGTTTATAAATTGACTACAATTAAAGTTAATTTGAACAAAATAAACGTATTATTTAAAACGTTAATAGACATTGTAATCGTCGCCTGAAAGTTATTGCATTTGAAAGCGAGGCGGTACACTTCTTGGTGCGCTTCGTTCGTGGAAGCCGGGTACCATAAAGCGCTTCCAAGGGTGTGTGGACATGACCCATCTGACTTTATTATGTACATACTTAGCATCGAAATAAAAATATTGTAATTGTAAAGACTTTACATAAAGTAGTCACCTGAGAACATAAACATTTAAGACGGACATCAATTGATCCTGTCCTCGAAGGATGTTGGCGAAGACGTGAATATGACCTCATTAATATGAGACCAAAATACTTCGCTGTACGTATATTATATATACGAGCGAGCGAGTTGTTTTTTTGTAAGTTTAAGTGAGATTGTCATCACATGTAATGCTAGCGGACATTAAACGCACGCGCAATTATACTTCTAGCTTGCCGGCGGCCTGTAGTTCGCCACAAATGTTGACCCTTTTGCGAGTTTCCTTGTTTTATCAGAAGTTCATTATTCGAAAAACATTGAAAGATTTTCGATATTCGGCTTTAAAGCAAATTTGAATGTTTGTAATGATATCCCAGCATGCTTCAGTAATTGATCATGAAGGTCGAATTCGATTCGTCGAAAACCCAGAAAGTTTCGGTAATTCATCATGAAAGCCGACTTCGATTCGGTGAAAACCCAGTATGTTTCAGTTATTCTTTATGAAAGCCGACCTCGTTGCGGCCGAAACCCAGTATGTTTCCTTAATTCATCATGAAAGTCGACTTTGATTCGGAGAAAATCCAGTATGTTTCAGTTATTCTTCATGAAAGCCGACGTCGTTGCGGCGGAAACCTAATATGTTTCCTTAATTCATCATGAAAACCGACTTCGTCTCAGCTAAAGCCCAGTATGTTTCAGTAATTCTTCATGAAAGTCGTCTTTGATTCCGAAAAAATCCAGTATGTTTCAGTTATTCTTCATGAAAGCCGACGTCGTTGCGGCGGAAACCTAATATGTTTCATTAATTCTTCATGAAAACGCTGTATGTTTCAGTAATTCATCATGAAAGTCGACTTCGTTTCAGCGAAAAACAAGTCTGTTTCATTAATTCTTCATGAAAATGCAGTATGTGTCAGTAATTCATCATGTAAGCCGAATTCGTTTCGACAAAAAAACAGTATGTTACAGTAATTCTTCATGAAAAACAAGTATGTTTCAGTAATTCTTCATGAAAACCAGTATGTTACAGTAATTCATCATGAAAGCCGACTTCGTTTCGACAAAAAACCAGTATGTTACAGTAATTCCTTCATGAAAAACCAGTATGTTTCAGTAATTCTTCATGAAAACCAAGTCTGTTTCAGTAATTCTCCATGAAAGTCGATTTTGATTTGGCGAAAACTCTGTATGTTCCAGTAATTAATCATGAAAGCAGACTTCGATTAGGCGAAAACGCAGTATGTTTTAGTAATACTTCATGAAAGCAGACTTCGTTTCGACGAGAATCCAGTATGTTTTAGTAATTCTTCATGAAATCAGACATCGTTTCGGCGAAAACCCAGTATGTTTCAGTATTTCATCATGAAAACCGACTTTGATTCGTCGAAAACTAGGTATGTTTCATTATTTCATCATGAAAGCCAACTTCGATTCGGCGAAAACGCAGTATGTTTTAGTAATACTTCATGAAAGCAGACTTCGTTTCGACGAGAATCCAGTATGTTTCAGTAATTCTTCATGAAATCAGACATCGTTTCGGCGAAAACCCAGTATGTTTCAGTATTTCATCATGAAAACCGACTTTGATTCGACGAAAACGCAGTATGTTTTAGTAATTCAACAATAAATTTGATTTTGGTTCGACGAAAACGCAGTATGGTTTAGTAATTCATCATGAAAGCTGACTTTGATTCGACGAAAACGTAGTATGTTTTAGTAATTCAACAGGAAAGCCCAGTATGTTTGAGTAATTCATTATGAAAACGCAATATGTTTCAGTAATTCTTCATGAAAGCAGACTTCGTTTCGGCGAAAACCCAGTTTGTGTCAGTAATTCTTCATGAAAACAGACTCCGTTTCGTCGAGAACCCAGTATTTGTCAGTAATTCTTCATGAAAACCCAGCATGTTTCAGTAATTCTGTATGAAAACCCAGTATGTTTCAGACATTCATCATGAAAGTGGACGTCGTTTCCGTAAAAACCCAGTCTGTTTCAGTAATTCTTAATGAAAACCCAGTATGTCTCAGTAATTCTTAATGAAAACCCAGTATGTCTCAGTAATTCTTCATGAAAGCCGACTTTTTTTCGGCGAAAGTTAAGTGTCGATACAATGAAGCTCGGGTATGTAGTTGTAATAATACTGTTCAATTATACTCTTTAATATTCTAATAATCAAAGCGCTGAAAGCGCTTTTGGTATAGGGGCATATGTAAGTTGAAAATATACGTCATAGATAATATGGACAAACATTGTTGAAACAATAAACAATGACCTTTAAAACAATCCAAACCAAAAATGTGTGAAGCAACACATACTGCCTGCCAATATAACATATACCTTATTTATAAAAGTTTGACCCTATTCTTGTATACAGAAAATAAATCAGGAAGGACAAAAGATTGACAAAAAACGAGCAGCTACCCTTAATTAAGATATTTCCAGTTCAGAAATCACTAAATATCCACAATGTATAGTGTAATCATGCTGATAAATGAAAGACAATCGAAAGCATGCTAGAGTTATGTTTCTGTTTGCACTGCACATCTGTAGCTCTGAGTTCCCTATACACCAAGTCTTAAATTGATACATTGGACATCTATTTAGACAATAACCGAAGAAATGAAAAATGAGTTTACACCTAAAAAAACAGATCAGATTTGTGTTCAAAATATTGTATCGGTCTCCTAATCCAAATGTATACGTGTGACGACTTTGAAATGGATCCGCGAAACAGAAACAAAGTTTTGACCCATTAATGCAAACCGTATACGGACAGACGGACGGATGGATGAACACAAAGACAGACAGACAGTCAGTCGCTCCGGACAAAGTACACAGCTTGGGGAAGCACTAATTAACGAACAAGGGCATTTCACGGAACGCATGTGTTGCATGCGAAAGTCATATAATAAGTGAGAACATGGAAAGACAAAAATATGCACACTCCAGACGCAGCAAGCTCAAGTTATGGTAACGGTGCCATACAAACCTACAAGTTATAAGTTACCTACAAACCTAGTTTGGAATGGATACATTGGAAATTAATTGAGACAATCGCTGAACTAAATAAGGAAAAATTGAGATAACTAAAATAAACAGACCAGAGTTATGTACCTAGTACTTTGCCGTTCTCCTGATCACACGGTATAAGTGTGACCACTTTGAAATAAATCTGCCATACAGTAACAACGTGTTGAGCAATACATGCAATCCATGACAGACGAACGAATGCACATTCAGGCAGACAGCCGGCCGGACGCCGGAGTATACCTCCAAGCTTTACAGACAGAGACAACTCATGAAGTATTGATTACAGAAGTCGTACAAGGTTAATTTACAAAAACTAGACTACATTTCTAGTTTATTTGTCAACAGATACATCAAGGACTAGATTACAGCCAGTTCCTTAGGAAGATTGTTGTGTGGAGTACTGGTGTAAAAAAATCAGGAAATACATTTGTAGGTGAACTGGCCGCCGTGGTATTACTGAGGAAAAAGGCGTTAACCCCAACCAATCAATGTTGAAATTAAATTACATCTCTAATTTGTAAAATTTATTTCTATTTCCTATTTTGAATAGTGATGAAAACATTGTGGAAAAAGACAAACTTGCTGATTATCATTCATCTGTTGAGTCAAATGTGTCTAAAAGGGGCAACAGTTAAAATAATAAAGGTAGACAAATGTTTTCGTTATCTAGGTTATACAAAAAAAAAATATATTCATGTTTCAAAGCATTGTTTGGAAAGGAAGAATTACTCATTGTCAGCAATTGCTTCGTTTGCAAATACACTTTCAACATTCGTATGTAACTAAGTAGCTATAACGGAAACGGTTCAACCCTTTCCCGCTTACAGTCGATTGTTGACGCATGTGCAGCAGATGGCTGCAACATTGTTTATCGTGACTCATTTCCTCTTTTTCCACGAAGGTTTTAACTATATATTTTTCCCCTTGATGTAAGGCAACATTGCTCGTTATCATTTATCTCTATCATTTTATTCAAAATGTGCCGAGTAAAAGAATGTCCATAGTAAAACGTTCAAATATGAAAAGAATTAATTTGAAACGTGTTTGAAAGCATTATGTGAAAAGGAGGAATTGCTCATTGTCATTAATAGCTCCATTTTCAACAATAGTTTCAATATTCGAACTGTTATAGTATCACAGAAAGGGTTCCGCTTCCACGGGGAGGATGTAACCATTTTCCGCTTACAGATGTGCAGCAGACGACAATCGAATACATTGTGACAAAGGAGAAATTTTCTTATCGTAGGCAATTTCTACTTTTGCCACAATGGTTTCATCTTCTTTCAATAATTTTATTTACAGTGATTTGCACATTTCTCTATATAAGTCGAATGTCGAAACTAACAGCACGATCGACGTTACCTAACACCACTGACATTGAGGTAAATCATAGTTCAGAGTGTGTTTCACGCTTTGGAACTATTTTGTCTCATTAATTAATGCAAGCGGAGGGTTTTTCGTGATTCGGTCGAACCAATGAAATCGTTGAAAAGGCAGATTATAACAAATCAAAACTCGATTTTGGTGTAGGAATTCAATTGTGTGGACTGTTGTTGTAGCCGTAATCCGACTTTTCGAAAGCATGCTGAGTATGGGATAGTGGCGAACGCCCCTATCCCAAAAACAGATTTGCGTGAATTTAGCCGGAGTAGCCGGAACAGCCGGAACTCCGGCAACTCCGACTGTATTAACCAGCCGGAACAGGCGGAACTCCGGCTACTCCGGCTGTATAAACCAGCCGGAACAGCTGGAACTCCGTCTACACCGACTGTTTTAACCAGCCGGAACAGTCGGAACTCCAGCTACGTCGGCTGTATTAACCAGTCGGAACAGCCGGAACAGCCGGAACAGCCGGAACAGCCGGAACAGCCGGAACTCCGGTAACTCGACTATATTTACCAGCCGGAACAGGCGGAACTCCGGCAACTCCGGCTACTCCGGCTGTATAAACCAGCCGGAACAGCTGGAACTCCGTCTAAACTGACTGTATTAACCAGCCGGAACAGTCGGAACTTCAGCTACGTCGGCTGTATAAACCAGCCGGAACAGCTGAAACTCCGTCTTCACCGACTGTATTAACAAACAGGAACAGTCGGACCTCCAGCCACGTCGGCTGTATTAACACCCGGAAGAGAGGGATTTCCGCTTACACAAGCTGTATTAACCATCCGAAACAAGCGGAACTCCGGCAACTCCGATTGTATTAACCAGTCGGAATAGGCGGAACTCCGGCTGGGCATGGCAGCCGGCTAACGAGGGTCTATCGGTCCAACTCCGGCTAGGTTTTGCAGCCAGCTGCCATACATCCGGTTGGAATCCGCCTAGCGTGACTAAGAGTCAGAGAGTGTCACTTTCACCTGGCGTATGTCAGGATGCTAGTTAAACTCTCTAATTAGAGAATTATACAGTTGGGTTGTTGACTGTCGGCCCAACTCCGGCTGGGTTTTGCAGCCGGCTGTGATAAATCCAGCTAGCGTGTCTTGGAGCCAGAGTGTGTCACTTTCACCTGACATATGTCAGTTAAACTCTCTTATATCAAGCAATATACAGCTGGAGTTGGGCTGTAGACTTGGCCAAAATGCCAACTTCATCTGAACATTGCAGCCAGCTGCGATAAATACGGATGGAATCCGGCTAGTGAGACTCGGAGCCAGAGTGAGGCGCTTTCACCTGGCATGCATCAATCCACCGTCCAATACATATCTCGAACAATAGGAACGACAAAACGAGGGTGGAAGCCACTCTGTCGGCCCAACTCCGGCTGGGTTTTGCCGATGGCTGCGATAAATCCGGGTGAGATCCGGCTAGCGTGTCTGGGAGCCAGAGTGTGTCACTTTCACCTGACATATATATCAGGATGCCAGTTAAACTCTCTAATATCGAGCAATATACAGCATGAGGTCCTGTTTCGCCAAGTTGCGTTCAAAGTGAAGGTTAATACAGCACGTGTAACCGGAATTCCCACTGTTCCGGCTGGTTAATACAGCCGACATAGCTGGAGTTGAGTCTGTTCCGGCTAGTTAATACAGCCGACGTAGCTGGAGGTCCGGCTGTTCCAGCTGGTTTTATACAGCCGACGTAGCTGGATGTCGGACTGTTCCGGCTGGTTAATGCAGTCGGTGTAGACGGAGTTTCAGCTGTTCCGGCTGGTTTATACAGCTGGAGTAGCCTGAGATCTTCCTGTTCCGGCTGGTTAATACACTCGGAGTTACCGGATTTCCGGCTGTTTCGGATGGTTAATACAGCCGGAGTTCCGGCTGTTCCGACTGGTTGATACCGCCGGAAAAGCCGGAGTTCTTCCTGTTCCGGCTGGTTAATACAGTCGGAGTTACCGGATTTCCGGCTGTTTCGGATGATTAATACAGTCGGAGTTCCGACTGTTCCGTCTGGTTAATACCGCCGGAATAGCCGGAGTTCTGCCTGTTCCGGCTGGTTAATACAGTCTGAGTTGCCGGATTTCCGGCTGTTCCGGATGGTTAATACAGCCGGCTGTTCCGGCTGGTTGGTAAAGCCGGAGTAGCCGGAGTTCCGGTTGGTTGGTAAAACAGTATTAACTTTCAATAACAATATGTCAATGTGATTTATTATTCTAAATACTTAATGCTACACGAACACTGTATATACTGTGCTGGCTGATCTTGATTTACACTTTTCGCAAATGCCTTACGATTGGGTTTCAGTTCTCAAAGGCGTCTGGTGCAGATTTGCTATATGTGGGAAAAGGTTAATCGTACTGAGCATAAGGTAAGTTGGGAATGATCCCATTTCCTAAATCTCTATGAATCAACTCTTTCTTGATAAAGTAAAACTTATTACCTAATGTGTTTCTCGAAGCCAGACCGGGACATCGGTTGCAAAACCCAGCCAGAGTTGAGCCGGCTAAACTCTCTTACATGACCAATAGCTACGCCAAATCGAGGATGGGAGCTACTCTGTGCTTTGCAACCGGCTGCCGAAACGCGGGAAGCAAGTGTTTGGCGCCGACCCCTAACATCTACCTGGTTCGGGCAACCCTGTCGGACCAACACCTTCTGTGTTCTGCCGTCGGCTGCCGAAACTCGACAGACTGACGACTAGTGCAACTTTAAGCCAGCGTTTAGCGCCTTTCCTTGACAAGTGCCGGGTTGTCGTCTTTTAAAAAAGTATGTTCGAGTTGGGATTTCGCGACAGAAACCTGTTCGAGTTAGAAAGTTGACCCTGCAGCCTGAATACTCAACAGGTAACAAATCCTCAACCAAAGTAATTGAAATAAAATTGATTGGCGAACAACAATTGCCTGTCTCTATGCTTGTAGCAGTTCAACTTTATATTAGCCAGTGCATGATTAAATGTACAAGTAAGCATTTCCGAACGGTGTGAGATCAGATCATCTTTTCCACCTGCTCAGTCCTAGCTTTCAGAAACTACACAATTTGACAGAATCTTCTTATAATCTCGTGTAAGTAATATATGAACAGTGTAATTATTGGTCATACTGTTCGGATCTATACTGTTTACAAAAGCTAATTAGTACATTTTCTCATGCACAGGCATATAATGTATTGTGAAATCCTTAAAGATTTATCCTCTGAAATTATCTGAACAATTTAGTGCGGATGGGTCCTTGGTACCCTCTATCTACATTGCTTAATCGAAATTGATTGGTAAAAAGACAAATACTGTTTTCGCATTGGTAAAAGACGAATATCGCATTAGTGAAAGACGAATACTGCATTGGTGAAAGACGAATACCGCATTGGCGAAAGACGAATACTGCATTGTCAGTCATCAGACAAATTCAATCAAAGAGCAGGGATTCGAACGCAGGCAAGCCTTGATTGTTACTGGCTGAGCTATCGCGGCCAAATCCATGGCCATCACATGATGTGATAGTTCTTATCGATAACAATTGATTTTCACAATCATTGAAATATTTTCCTTTGAAAGTTGCTGTCTGATTTTGAAATACTTTACGATTATTTAGTATGTTAAATAGTTAGGATTCGGGTAACTAATATAGGGCCATCGTGGTATTGTATAATCATTCAAAATGCATCTAGTTATGTTGGAAAGGGTTCACTTATGCATTTAACATTCCTATTGCTATGCTAGTGTATATACCATAGTGTAGGAGTATACATGCCACAATGGAGTGTGCAATTAATTATGCATAAAGTTGTATTAAATTAATAAAAAAGTAGCTTTGTAAATGAGTTATTTATCTAATTTTCTGACTATAGACGAACATATAGCATATTATATATTTCTACTTTTTTCAAATATTCTTTGCTACGGACTAATATTTTTTATGACCAAATATTCGGGGGGAAACCAGAACGATCCACCGAAAAAAAAATTCGAATGGTATTCGCGTTTAGATCAAGATCGAAACTGGTAATATGAGGACATTGCCTTCATGCGTGACTATGTATCGAAGTTAAGTTTTCTGTTTTCCTCTTCATCCGATGTTTATAATAGCAGAAGATCTCAAAGAGAGCATACTAGGAAACCATTAATTACACCCCCCCCCCCCCCCCCCCACACACACACACTTTACCCCCTACCCTAGCATGCATCTGCATGAGATGACTTTTTCAAGGCATTGTGACAAAAGGTAAAATTAATCAGGTCCAGCAATTTCTCCTTTTGTCGTTATGTTTTTAACTCATCTGAATATTTGAACTTTCAATAATAGAGATTTTCTATATTCTTGCCACGATGTTTTCAAACGTCTTCTGATGTAAATGCTTCAACATGCGACTTACAAGTGGGAAAATGTAAATAAAGATCAAGATCAGTACATACATTCCTGCCCGCTTATTTTGATTCGATACTCGAACAATACAGTGTCATGAAAGTGAAAGGGCTAATTAGAAAGCAAGGCGATGTTCAGTGGTCTGCATAGAGTAGTAAAGAATTAAAAGATGAATTAAGCCGATTTTTGAGAAAACCTACATTGTGGACTCTGCGTAAAGTATCGACCCGGACCAACCTAAGCATGCGGCCTAGGCTAACCCGGACAGACACTGTTGGCATCTTGTGGTTTTTCTGTTTCAGGAATCATTACTCTAGTTTTACCCCCTGAGATGGAATATGTTGGCCCTGATCTGGGTCGATACGATACGCAGAGTCTATACTTTTGGGTTTCTAATAATCTTTATTTTATATTAATAATACAAAGAAAATATTACTTATATACTCATATGGTCGTTTACCTTAACCCTTTCAGGGCCGAATTGTTTGAATCTGCCATATTAAAAATCGGACGTCTCCATTTATCATGTACTAAAGGTTTGGACTATTTTGATAACTAAAATGCAAACAATGACTTCATGTGAGACAGGTCGTTACGAGCTGACTCATCTATATCAGTATTGTTTGCAACAATCTCAATATTGCCTTTTGCGCTGAAAGAGTTCACCATGGCAGGGGTAGTAGCACTTCTGCTCCTTGATAAGCATACTCATAATAAGATGACACGAATATCGTATAGCCCGAACATATGACACAGGTCCGCCGTAGTGGTGGAGTGCCCGTCGACTCGCCGGTTTTTAATCATTTTTCTCGATTTGATGTCAAACTACTCGGACTAAATTTATTTCCTTGTTTACCAGAAATGTTATCAAGGAAATGAATTACATGTAAACGGACTCTGGTGAGACTGTGTGGATGTATAGGCTAGTCCACGTCTTCACTATTCACATAGACAACAAGAACCCCTCACCATCCTCCGACAGCTATACGGTCATATGGACCCTTCGCAATATATCGTTATATAGAGGCATATATTAACCCTTTCCAATATGCAGACGCTTTACGACGCCTTTGCATCAGGATTTTTCAAAACAATGTGGCAAATGGAAATAGTGCTCATAATGATAAAAACTTCTCCTCTTGCCACATTGTTTTCAATTCCATTTAATAATTATACATTGATTTATAGAGTTTATCCATATTTTGTCCAGATGTTTTCAAAGTCGTCTGCTAAAGAATTGCTGTACGTTGGAAATGATTAAGTTACAAGTGCATTACTATATATTGGATGCAGTGCAGGTAAAGTTAAAGTCTACACGGACCTTCATCCAGATCCGACAAACCAACCTTTAAGTATAAGCGACCAATAGTGTCCATTAACTCTATTGTCAAGGGAATTCAGGGTTACGGGAATAACATTAGGTGTGATGCTCTTGTTTTGTCTCGCCGTAACAAGGTAGCGAAATCGAGATTAAAGTGTTGCTTTTCTGGCAACGGCGTCACACATTTGCGTTAATCGGAACGTTAAAGTTTCGATTTTTAGCTCACTTGGGCACACATTGCTAGCGATGGCTGTAGTGAAGTTCTCTTTGTTCCAGCACGCGATGGTCTTCTTGGGCTACGCTTTGTTTTCCTTATATATATATATATATATATATATATATATATATATATATATAATGAAAATCTTCTTGTACAAAAGTACAGGCCCGGATTGTAAATAATTTGACAAAAAAGTTCCAAGTCGTATACTGCAGATTTGTGTTTTGTGGGAAATGGATAGCTATTGGAAGGACAACAACAACGAGTAACACAGATACAGATGGTAATAATTTAATACTCTGTGTAAACTCTGTATACATATTTAATTGATTCTTTAAGAACAAAAATGAACATTTAAGTTAAAGCAATCATATAAAGTTGTCTTATTAATTTATTATTATTTAAACAAATATTTGTAAATTTAACATCAAACCATTGCGGTTAGTGAAGATTCAAATCAATCTATACATTCACACAGTCTAGTAAAAATCTGCACTGTTTGCCAATAATTTACAAATATTCAAGAAATTACAGACGCAAAGCGTTACATGGACTAAACAGAGTCAATGTATAGGCGGATATTAATTAATACATGTTCGAAATGGGTTGTTATTCATGAAGAAAGACCAAAATATAATAAACAGGTCATAACTATTATTCAAATGTACCCCCAAGATTCCGTACGATGTCTTCAAATGTAACACCAAGATTCCGTACGATGTCCTCAAATGTACCCCCAAGATTCCGTACGATGTCTTCAAATGTAACACCAAGATTCCGTACACTGTATTCAAATGTAACACCAAGATTCCGTACGATGTCTTCAAATGTACCCCCAAGATTCCGTACGATGTCTTCAAATGTAACACCAAGATTCCGTACACTGTATTCAAATGTAACACCAAGATTCCGTACGATGTCTTCAAATGTACCCCCAAGATTCCGTACGATGTCCTCAAATGTAACACCAAGATTCCGTACGATGTCCTCAAATGTACCACTAAGATTCCGTACGATGTCTTCAAATGTAACACCAAGATTCCGTACGATGTCCTCAAATGTAACACCAAGATTCCGTACGATGTGTTCAAATGTACCCCCAAGATTCCGTACGATGTCTTCAAATGTAACACCAAGATTCCGTACGATGTCTTCAAATGTAACACCAAGATTCCGTACGATGTCCACAAATGTAACACCAAGATTCCGTACGATGTCTTCAAATGTACCCCCAAGATTCCGTACGATGTCTTCAAATGTAACACCAAGATTCCGTACGGTGTCTTCAAATGTAAAACCAAGATTCCGTACGATGTCTTCAGAAAGAACGCGGGTGTTGTATCCAAGAACTGAGCCACGGCACGCGAAACCCGTCATTCGTAAATTTGTTAACATGATTACGATTCTGTTCAGACTTCACGTTTGCACTTTGTTCTTGTGTCTATAATGCTTCCTCGAAAGCTTATGAACCGTTCCGCGAGAATGCCAACATTGTGGACTCGGTATCAACCCGGATCTGCCTAAGCATGCCGCGCAGGCTAACCCGGATAGACACCTTCCGCCTCTTGTGGAATTTCTGTTTCGGGAATCAATACTCTATACTTCTATCCCCCTTTGACGGAATATGTCGGCCCGGATCAGCCAGTGCATGCTGATCTGGGTTGATACATTACGCAAGTCCATAATGTTGGTTTTCTCGTGGAACGGCTCTTATGATAGTTTTTATAACAACACACAAGACGTATCCGCAGGCTGATCTACGCCTTCCATGATAATAACAATCCCCAATAAAACGCTTTCCTATGATGTGGCTTTATTTGTCCTAAATATGTAGACAACCCAAATACGAGCTACACAGGTTCACATGCCGTCCATGTTTAAGATGGGATGATATAACACGTAGGAGAGCGATAACGACAGAGCTTTCTGTCGTCGTCCCACGTCAAAAAGGGTGGACAGTGCTTTTGGAGGAATCCGCCGAAAACACAGACAGCATAGTCATTGCAAGTATCACAGGCTTGATAAAACCCGTCACTTATGCCGACACAGTTGTTAATGCATTGTACCGGCACCCCTGTAATATAAACATGGTCAATTACAGCTACTTTGTGTGTTTTTCTGCTCCTCTAACAACGTGCGATATCTTGAATATGTGTTAATTGGAATATATATATCGGCCGTTCCACGAGAAAAGCATCATTTTGGACTCAGCGTAACGTATCGCCCCAGAACAGCATGCGCAGTCCGCGCTGGCTAATCCGGGCTGACACATTCCGTCTCAGGGGCATAGAAGTATGGAGTAATGATTCTTGAAACAGAAAATCAACAGGAGGCAAAAAGTGTCTGTCCCGGTTAGCCTGCACGGCATACTTAGGCTGATCCGGGACGATACTTTACGCAGAGTCCACAATGATTGTTTTCTCGTGGTAGGGCTCATATATATGCTTTACTTGAACAAATTCCTTGCTTGGAACATTCTTTTGAAAACATCTAAGCAGAAGTTCTGGTCTACCAGACGATCAATTTGAACTGCTGCTGCGATGTTTACTTGATATGATCTTATCGACGGCTTGCTTTTCGTAATAAACAATTTAACAATTAAAATGAGCGAAGCATACATCGAGGGATTCCTCTAACACCTATATCAAAGTTAAAACAGTCATAAGATAATCACAAGAGAAAGTTGATGCAAGGCATCAATGTCGCCGGAAAAGACTGCATTGATTTATTTTTTTACACACATGTATTCATGACTTCCATTAGTCTAAACATACACATAATGTTTTCATAAGGACTAATTCCAGGATTTTTGAAATTCCACATAGATCTACAAATTTCAGGATTTCTTTTGGTCAGGATTTTTGATGTTTTGTATTTGTCAATAAAACCACAACAAATTAATACATTTTGGGATTTAAATCTACATGCAATAAAAAGCTATTAAACCCTTTCCATGTCTGAAGCAACAATGAAAACCTTAAAACGCTTAAAACATTGAGAAAACGGTTAAATTGCTGAAGACATGAACTTCCTCCTTTTTAATAATAATTATAATAAATATTTCACAGATGTTAAAATTTATCCTCATATGTTTAAAAAGTAGACCACACTTGAAACAACATATCAGCTAAATTGTTTATCTAAATCGTTGATGCATACAATATATGTTTGGCGCAAGAGAAATGCCAATTGCGAGTCCTATTACTATTTAATAGGTGGCAAGTATGAAATTAATTGGGTGCGAAAGAGCAGATTTTCTTTATTTCTAAATATATTGTTTATCAGAGTTTGTTCTTCTCTTAATTTGTTTCAAGCCAAATAAACATTTAATATCACATATATTTAAGCATGCAAGTGTGTAATATTAGCTATCTATCTGTTATAAGGTGTTTGAGCATTCTTTCGAAATGTTGACCCTCGTGTGTCAAATCGAGGCGTAGTGTCAGACATCGTAGAAAGTGAATAAAAAATCAGGCAAAGCTTTAGTGCATGTTTTATTCCACTGCATTCGAGTGAAAAAAAGCATTTCTATATTATCTTTCTTTCTCCTACATTCGACCCATGCACTCGTTTCGTGACGTTTAAATCAATTCGTCGTGCGACATTTTTTGTCTGCATGAACAGGGACACTATATTGATATATAGTAATATAGTGTCCCTGGCATAAACAAGTCACTTTTCTAAGTTTACATTTTACTTCCGGTTACTTCGCTTTGTTTACATTTTGGCAATATGAAACTAGGTCACGAACTGAGGAAAAGGCGTTTCGACGTTCCGATAAACAGGCTTATATTTGAGACATATTTTCACAAAATATTTCTTATTTTTGTTTCTGTTACCAGTTTATGTTGATACTTATCTATTAAAAGGAGAATTCGAAGTGATTTTCATATCGATAGTCTTCTGCAAGCAGGTGCGTGTATGTAAACAAATTAGACTGTGCGACGTAAACGTATGTAGTTATCGCCTTTTGATTACATAGTTTATGAAATAAAGTATCGCAGTCTAGCTAATAGGGACTGTTTTGTCTTCGTAAATAAAACACAAAAGCGTAAATGCAAGTCAGAATAAAGAAACTGCACATACGTAAAACATCGGAATATTTATTTCATTTTAAATGTGTCATAACTTAGTGTTTTTAAACAAACGCAATTGTAATATGTTCAAGACATTTAAATACAAAAATCTAATAATAACCCCCCCTCCCATGTGATTTCCGAAAACCTATTAAAAATAGAAGTCGCGGGCTTCTGCCCGGCGACTAATTACAAATGTGTTATAGTCCTTAAATGCGGACAACACAATATATATTATATAACATGTATTTTATGGGTCTCTTTCGACTTCTAGTTATCCAGGGGGGCTACGTATATATGAGCCGTTCCACGAGAAAACCAACACTATGGTTTCTGCGTAGTGTATCGACCCATATCAGCTTGCGCAGTCCGCGCAGGCTAATCCGGGCCGGCACATACCATCTCAGGGGGATAGAGGTATATAGTAATGATTCCTGAAACAGAAAATCCACAGGAGGCGAAACATGTCTGTCCGGGTTAACCTGCGCTGCATGCTTAAGCTGATCCGGGTCGATACTTTACGCAGAATTCATAATGTAAGTTTTCTCCTGGAACGGCTCATATATATATATATATATAAACAAAGGCTTCTCTAAAATAGCAATATCCGTGAAGACCTAAAGACAGGTCAATGCAATAGGCACAGCGGAATCGCTGACCAATCTACTAAGAGAATATCCGATCAGATAACACAATTATACTAGGGATTCAGTAATGCGATACAATTATGCTCATTGCGTTTCATAAGAACTTTTTAACTTAACTTCTTCGTGTGCAGGAATGAATGGTGTTTTCTTTTTAATATATGCATTTGATTGGATGGATGAAAACGACGTGGCAATTAGGACAATCACATTGTAATAACTGGAATGAAGACGTAGCTTCGCATGGGAAATGGGCGGAGCTCCCGGGAAGCTTTTCTTATTTTCGACCCGTAGATCACAAGTTAACAAATAGATAATCAGTTTCAACGCTCAATTTTCACAACATGTAGAACACCCTATACCATTGAAAAGAGTTACCTTTAAAATATTTTTTTGAAAAAGGGGAGAGGGGCATGTATTGTGCAAGAAAGAATTCACCCCGAAAAGTTGGTTACCGTCATTTTGGACGAAATCGGACTTGGATGAAACTGGTTTTACACTTACTCTACTTTTACTTTCACACAAAGTCAAAATACAAAAAAAATGATCAAATCAAACATTTCCTGTACATCCTATACATATTTACAATGAATTTAATCTCAATGTAATCTGATAAAGGTATACACTTATTTCTACTCAAACAAATGGTTTTGAGGAACTATTTCTGTGTAGATCGTCATGGCCGCGGATGTATTTGGCGTAATTTGATCCGTAGATCCAGATCCACATGCACATTGACCTGCACTGTTCGCCAATTAGAAGGAATTTGACAAATTCTGTCAGGCATTGATCGTTAATTAGATTACAAGGATGCGCAGTCATGCAGGGCTTTATCTACCCTTGTAAAGCGACAGTTAGGTCGTATTTTCCTGAATCAAGGTTCGAATGAGCGGTGCTCTGCGAAAACCAACCGTAAAGTATTTGCGACCATTGTAGTGCACCAGAGCATCTTTGATTTATAGAAATCTGATGCCAGAAGTTTAAATCCTCAATCTGAGCTTGTCTGATTTAAATGATACTGTTAATTAATTTGAGCTGGACTGATTTAAATGGTATTTATGGGAGAAGTCCTAATCTGTACCTTCTGCTGGATTGATCTATAATAGTTTGATGCCAGAAGTTTTAATTTTTAGTCCAGCTTTGCTGAATAATAATAAACATTTGATGCCAGAAGCTTTAATCCTTAATTTTGAGCATATTTCAATAATTTAAGTACTACATGTATTAATTTACTCGACAACAGACGATTTTGGAAACATCTATGCAAATAGATCTACATTGTAATTTCTATTTATGATATTATAATAATTAAAAAGATACCATTGAAACCATTGCAGCAAAAGAAGAAATATCTCATTAAGAGACATTACTCCTTTTGCCACAATGTTTTAAGAAGACGTCTTCTGCACATGTGCCGATATGCGTCCGTATATGGAATAAGCGAATCGAGTATATTTCGTCTAAAGACTGTTTCGCTCCACCGCGTAACCTTTTTGTGCTGCATCTTGCAGCAATTTTTGTACTTGTTTATATAGTTGATGCGAGATGTTTTAATCCTTAATCTCAGATGGACTGATTTATACGAGAAAAAAAACATAAATGGGTTTTTTCGCTTATAGGTAACGGGCGTGAGATTTTTTTTTTTTTTTTTTTTTTCAATAACCCATGAAGCTTTCTGAAATTAAACTGGAAAAATCCATGGGGGCGCGCTATTTTGGATATGTATAAAAAGCAGACGTAAAACACAGATTGAAAATTATTGTCGGCTTTTTAATCATTTTTTTAAAATCGGTATTTTGGGTATGTATAAAATGAGCAGAAAAACACGGATTGAAAATTATTGTCGTCTTTTTAATCATTTTTTTTAAAATCTATATTTAAGATCATTAAAGTGCTGGAATTAACATTTGTACGAAAAGTTAAAAATAAATGGAAATCTATAAGAAATATGTTTTCCCGTTCGTCAAAAAAACGACAGGATTAGCCTTCTACGCCCGAAACTAAATTTTGACTGTATCGTAGCCAAAGAAGGACGTGACGTCATTTCCGTTACACTTCATCTTGGCGTAACGTCAATGGAGCGACGTCGTTTCCCGCAAAAAAGTGGTATCAACATGAAAGACCCCAAATTCCTATACATGAGCTATTGACTTCAATCATTCAAAGTATAATTATTTATCAAACATTGTGGCAAAAGGATAACTTTCTCATAAGGAGCAATTGTTCTTGTTGCGACAATCTTTTCCTAAATCGTTGCATAGGCCTCAGAAACCGTCTCTAATAGGGAAAGGGTTTAGCAGAAATGTGACCCCTTACATAATTTGTTCCAGTCATATTGACTGCTTGAAAAAGGCAGTCGCCAGGTGGCATCAGAAAAGGGCTGATCTATTTGCTCCTTTACCATAATGCAGGTGATCGATTAAGGATCATCTTGGCCCTCATGTTTTAACCTCGTTCATTATAAATGTATTCCTTGATTTTCTGAAAGTCTTTACTTTATTATTTTCTGTTCGTAATAATAGACGACAGCAATACGAATTGCAAATATGTTTTGATAATGCAAGACACATGACATTAACATTATTATTGTCTAGTCAATTACTTATTAATCCTTTTTTATGGCCGAAGTATGCTCTTTAATTTTTGTTTATAATTATCTTGCGTTTTTTCGTAAATAGGTATCACCTATAGATATATTATTAAGTTGGTGCAATAAGTTTTAATACTTAATGTGAGCTAAAATGGTTTTGACGCATCTGAAATACATGACTTTTGAAAACATTTGATAGAAAGAGGAATTGCATTTAGCGACTCTATTGCCCCTTCCAACCACGTTTTAACGTCCAGTCTTCCTTGGATAAGGTCAAGACGGACGAGTGACATGTTATATCAACGGACTGTTCAATACGTCTTACCTCCACAGTATGTAGATCATCGTCGGACACCCAAGGTTGTTGACTCCGCTATACATGATGTCTGAACATAGCGTAGTCAACAACCGTGGATGACTAACTATACATGATGTCTGAACATAGCGTAGTCAACAACCGTGGATGACTAACGATGGTAGTAGATTGGAGTTGGTATGCTTTTGTTGTTATTAACGAACTGGTCAATACGTCTTACCTCCACATGTACTAGATCCGAGTTGGCATGTTTTATTGTTATCATCCCACACAAGCGCTATGGGACACTGTCTGGTAGATAACGTATCTCCGGTACAAAAGGTATACGTTCTACAACTATCACATGCTTGATAAAACCCATCAGCTTGGTTTGTACAGTTAGAAACACACGCTGAAATAATGGGAATGTTTATCGTCAAATGGATATACTCATCTGACACATGACTGTGGTCTATTTACTGTAGTTTAAATGTATTTACTTTACATTGACAAGCTTTTGAAGCTCTCTGTATTCATCCTGATGTCTGCTCCCTACAAACTTTACCTGTGTTCGTGTCGCTTGTGTAGAAAAAACCCAAGGATAAAACTCGCTAATGATGGGGTTCGAACCCTTGACTTTTCGATACTCTACAACTGCACCAATCAAAAAAGATATTGCTCAAAAACATCTATAACCCATTTTACTACAATGTTTTTAACACTGTTAAAATATGTCTTTTCATAATTAGAGATTTTTCTTAGGTTTGTTTAGGTGCTGCCAGAGTCGTCTGCTGCACATGTGTGTATGTGGGAAAGGGTTATACATTACATAATAAACTGTAATTGAGCCCCTACGTCACACGAAAACAGACCTTAAAGAGATTATGAAGTTTATCCCAGTTCCTTATAAAATACAATTTTCCAGAGGTTTTCCGGATGTAAGGATGACTTGATAATGAACAGGTAGATCCCGAGTCTGTGGTTTCAGAGTCACAAAGGCTATGTGGGTGTAGCACGTATGCTGATTTACCTAATATGTTCTTGTTTACGATACAGTAGTTTTGGCTGTCGTATAAAAATGATTTGTTAATTGGAGTTAAACGCCGTATTCAACAGTATAGTAGGGCTTTCTCGCACTAGTACCCCAACGTAATAATCATTCAAGGTAACTGGCTGCGATCCCACATGGACCCACATGCGATCCCACAGTACAATTAGTACTAACGTGGAACAAATTCAATATTGCTATGCTTAGTATTGACCTTTTGTAATAATTAAAATAGTTTTCGTGTGACAATCCCTTTAAATATTTTACCCCATAATTCGTTCACCAAGGACGCCGACGAGCCGTCTAACGAGTTACTCGTTAGTCATTTAAAAAAACACTCATGATCCGTTGTGGGGACAGGACTTTGAACTGCGTCACTGCTTTTGTGAAAGTAATGGCTCGTTTCTTTTGCGATGTCTATAAACGTAAAAACCCCGAGTTGGGCCCGTATGTCTTACCAGTCCCCGTTGTACAAGTGGAGGATTCATAATCACAATTCTTCTTAACGTCATCCCATACGAGACTTGCGGCACACTCTCGATCATACAGCTGACCTCCAGCACAGGAAGCGTAAAACCCGCACCCGGTACAAGACGTATAGTCGCCATCGGCTCGGCCTTCACAGTTGCTGACACATGCTAAAATGGAAATGAGTCGCGTCTCGTCATTCGGCGTCTTATGCTTGATTGATTGGGGTTTAACGCCGTTTTCAACAATTTGTCAGTCATATCACGGCGGCCAGTTCCCCTACTCATGCGTTTCCTGGCTTTCTCATATCAGTACTCAACACACCATATTTTCCAAGCAACTGGTTGCTTTTCCACATAGACTGTTAGCCCATTGGCGAAAGACGGGTGACGCATGTCACAGTGACTTTTGTCAATGTCCTAGATAAAATGCCATATAACTCCGGTTTGGCATCATTTAACCCTTTCCTAGAAACGACTCATCTACATCAGACGACGTGGAAAACATTTGGGCTAAATGTGGACAGCCATTACAAAATGTATTTATTTATTAAAGCGTGATTATTGAATAGAGTTGAAAACCTTGTGACAAGAGGATGTATTGTTCATTATGAGCAATTTCTCATTTTTCAACAATGTGTTTAGAAATCGTCGGCTGCAAACGAGTCTAAAGCATAATTATGTATGTGAGAAAGATTTTAAATTCCATTTGCACAAACTTAAACCGAATGCGTTCCATGGGCGCAAAACTAGTGGGGATTGTTTATGAATAGATGGCATTTCTCGGAACTGTATATACAAGTAACCGTAGTAATGATGATTTCATGGCGCGACATAAATCGCATGATGGCTATGTTTGCGTCACATATGATCATATCATGCTGACAACTGATATCTCTCGTGGGTAATATTATCAAATAGGAAAACGTTTTTATTTTCTTATTATTCCCGGTACATTTTCATCAATCTTCATAATATTTTAAATTACTCACTATGACTAACGCCGCCTACTGGATAAGAAACTAGCAGAAACAGCGACACCAAACCACAACGAAACATTGCTCAAGGCAGTTAACTTCGTCTAAAACTTCTTCGAGTGTAGATCTAGTTCAAAAGAAATAGGAATAAAGATACCGAATCACTTGTACATGAAAAAGGTACAATTTGGCTTTTGTGTATAGTTTAGATCTAGATCAGCCTGTACATCCGCATAGTCTGATTGTGATCTACACTGTTCATAGATTACTTATAGTTATACAAACATGTTAGAAGATTCGGTCGACGTGTGTACATGCATATAAGAATGAACAGGTGGGCACGATGATCTTAATCAACACTGTTCACCAATGTCAACTTATATCATTTCCCATTTCAGACTATACATCAAAATGCTTCCGTTTAGTCAGATGTTGCACACATTTCCTCGAATATTTTCAAAGCAGACATAGAGATATAACCGGGATAACGCGTCCTCATATAACTGAAATACTGTTTAAACAGCACTCCATTAAAAACAAACAAAACTACTCAACTAGAAATGTAACCGGGATAACGCGTCCTGGTATAACAGAACAACTGGGAAAACAGCACTACATTAAAACAAACAATTTTACTCACCTAGAGATGTAACCGGGATAACGCGTCCTCATATAACTGAAATACTATTTAAACAGCACTCCATTAAAACAAACAAAATTATTCACCTAGAGATGTAACCGGGATAACGCGTCCTCATATAACTGAAATACTATTTAAACAGAACTCCATTAAATCAACAAATATTACTCACCTATGTATGAAACCGGGATAACGCGTCCTTATATAACTAAAATACTGCTAAAACAGCACTCCATTAAAACAAACAAAACTACTTACCTAGAGATGTAACCGGGATAACGCGTCCTGGTATAACAGAACAACTGGTAAAACAGCACTCCATTAAAACAAACAAAACTACTCACCTAAAGATGTAACCGGGATAACGCGTCCTTATATAACTGAAATACTGTTTAAACAGCACTCCATTAAAACAAACAAAATTATTCACCTAGAGATGTAACCGGGATAACGCGTCCTGGTATAACAGAACAACTGGTAAAACAGCACTCCATTAAGACAAACAAAACTACTCACCTAGATATGTAACCGGGATAACGCGTCCTGGTATAACAGAACAACTGGTAAAACAGCACTCCATTAAAACAAACAAAACTACGCACCTAGAGATGTAACCGGGATAACGCGTCCTCGTATAACAGAACTACTATTTAAACAGCACTCCATTAAAACAAACAAAACTACTCACCTAGAGATGTAACCTGGAGAAAGCGTACTGGTATAACAGAAATACTATTTAAACAGCACTCCATTAAAACAAACAAAACTACTCACCTAGAGATGTAACCGGGATAACGCGTCCTGGTATAACAGAAATACTATTTAAACAGACAAGTCCATTTTAAAAATTCACCTTTAAAAGTTTTAATTTCACTTACTTGATTAAGGAATACCAATTCTTAAGAGTTTAAAGCAGTAACTTCGATGTATTTTCTGGTCGTTTTCCAACGGACTGTTTAGCGAGAGTCATGGCCTTTTATATTAACCAAACCCCGTTACCTATAAAAGGGCATTATCAAGATATGTGTTTGGTAAACATAGCTTATGGGTATATTCACATCGTCTATTCAGAAATTTCAGCTGGCATTCAGTATATGTATAAGTGTATATCAAATACATCATATCACATTCAACTTGTGTTGAGTGAATGAATTAATTAAACTTTGAAAATCTCCCATACGTGAATAAAAATCAATTTAGATACAACATAGAATAAAGGGCTTGAACAATATCCCCACTTAGTATGCGTAAAAGTAAAAAAAAACAGCGTGGCAGAAGGAAGACTTTCCGCTTTTGCTCAAATGTTTTCAATGTTGTGCATTGTAGATGCGTCAAACTATGTCCTAGAATTGCATATATGAGCCGTCCCGCTAGAAAACCAACAGTGTTGACTCTGCGTAAAGCATCGACACGGATCAGCCTAAGCATTTCACGTGGAACATCTCATATTGTCTCCTTTTTTCATTACGTGGTCTCGATCTGAAAAGACAGTGTAAGTAAAATATCGGGTGGCCGGTTAAAACAACACAATGTATATGATAGTTATTATTGTACAGTTCTTCTATTTGTCATTCATTATGGTACCACAAAATAACACATTGTATATGATAATTATTATTGTACAGTTCTTCTATTTGTCATTCATTATGGTACCACAAAATGCAGCTCTGTATAAGATAGTTATTATTGTACAGTAGTTCTATTTGTCATTCATTATGGTACTACAAAATGACATCTCTGTATATGATAGTTATTATTGTACAGTTCTACTATTTGTCATTCATTAAGGTACCACAAAATGACATCTCTGTATATGATAGTTATTATAGTACAGTTCTACTATTTGTCATTCATTATGGTACCACAAAATGACATCTCTGTATATGATAGTTATTATTGTACAGTTCTTCTATTTGTCATTCATTATGGTACCACAAAATGACATCTCTGTATATGATAGTTATTATTGTACAGTTCCTCTATTTGTCATTCATTATGGTACCACAAAATGACATCTCTGTTTATGATAGCTATTATTGTACAGTTCTTCTATTTGTCATTCATTAGGGTACTACAAAATGACATCTCTGTATATGATAGTTATTAGTGTACAGTTCTTCTATTTGTCATTCATTAGGGTACCACAAAATGACATCTCTGTATATGATAGTTATTATTGTACAGTTCTTCTATTTGTCATTCATTATGGTACCACAAAAAGACATCTCTGTATATGATAGTTATTAGTGTACAGTTCTTCTATTTGTCATTCATTATGCTCCCACGAAATGACATCTCTGTATATGATAGCTATTATTGTACAGTTCTTCTATTTGTCATTCATTATTGTACAGTTCTTCTATATGTCATTCATTATGGTACTACAAAATAACACAATGTATATGATAGTTATTATTGTACAGTTCTTCTATTTGTCAATCAATTTGGTACCACAAAATAACATCTCTGTATACGATAGTTATTATTGTACAGTTCTTCTATTTGTCATTCATTATGGTACCACAAATTGACATCTCTGTATATGATACTTATTAGTGTACAGTTCTTCTATTTGTCATTCATTATGGTACCACAAATTGACATCTCTGTATATGATACTTATTAGTGTACAGTTCTTCTATTTGTCATTTATTATGGTACCACAAAATGACATCTCTGTATATGATACTTATTATTGTACAGTTCTTCTATTTGTCATTCATTATGGTACCACAAATTGACATCTCTGTATATGACAGTTATTATTGTACAGTTCTTCTATTTGTCAATCAATTTGGTACCACAAAATGACATCTCTGTATACGATAGTTATTAGTGTACAGTTCTTCTATTTGTCATTCATTATGGTACGACAAAATGACATCTCTGTATATGATAGTTATTATTGTACAGTTCTTCTATTTGTCATTCATTATGGTACGACAAAATAAAATCTCGGTATATGATAGTTATTATTGTACAGTTCTTCTATTTGTCATATTATGATACCACAAAATGACATCTCTGTATAAGATAGTTATTATTGTACAGTTCTTCTATTTGTCATTCATTATGGTACTACAAAATGACATCTATGTATATGATTGTCATTAGTGTACAGTTCTTCTATTTGTCATTTATTAGGGTACTACAAAATGACATCTCTGTATATGATAGTTATTATTGTACAGTTCTTCTATTTGTCATTCATTATGGTTCGACAAAATGACATCTCTGTATATGATAGTTATTAGTGTACATTTCTTCTATTTGTCATTCATTATGGTACTATAAAATATCATCTCTGTACATGATACTTATTAGTGTACAGTTCTTCTATTTGTCATTCATTATAGTACTACAAAATGACATCTCTGTATATGATAGTTATTATTGTACAGTTCTTCAATTTGTCATTCATTATGGTACCACAAAATGACATCTCTGTATATGATAGTTATTATTGTACAGTTCTTCTATTTGTCATTCATTATGGTACCACAAAATGACATCTCTGTATATGATAGTTATTATTGTACAGTTCTTCTATTTGTCATTCATTATGGTACCACAAAATGACATCTCTGTCTATGATAGTTATTATTGTACAGTTCTTCTATTTTTCATTTATTATGGTACCACAAAATAACATCTCTGTATATGATAGCTATTATTGTACAGTTCTTCTATTTGTCATTCATTATGGTACCACAAAATGACATCTCTGTATATGATAGTTATAAGTGTACAGTTCTTCTATTTTTCATTCATTAGGGCACTGCAAAATGACATCTCTGTATATGATAGTTATTATTGTACAGTTCTTCTATTTGTTATTCATTATGGTACCACAAAATGACATCTCTGTAAATGATAGTTAATAGTGTACAGTTCTTCTATTTGTCATTCATTATTGTTCCCACGAAATGACATCTCTGTATATGATAGCTATTAGTGTACAGTTCTTTTATTTGTCATTCATTAGTGTACAGTTCTTCTATTTGTCATTCATCATGGTACTACAAAATAACACTATGTATATAATAGTTATTATTTTACAGTTCTTCTATTTGTCATTCATTATGGTACCACAAAGATATCTCTGTATATGATAGTTATTATTGTACAGTTCTTCTATTTGTCATTCATTATGGTATCACAAAATGACATCTCTGTATATGATAGTTATTAGTATACACTTCTTCTATTTGTCATTCATTATGGTACCACGAAATGACATCTCTGTATATGATAGCTATTATTGTACAGTTATTATATTTGTCATTCATTAGGTTACTACAAAATGACATCTCTGTATATGATAGTTATTATTGTACAGTTCTTCTATTTGTCATTTAGTATGGTACCACAAAATGACATCTCTGTATATGATAGTTATTAGTGTACAGTTCTTCTTTTTGTCATTCATTATGGTACCACAAAATATCATCTCTGTATATGATAGTTATTATTGTACAGTTCTTCTATTTGTCATTCATTATGGTATCACAAAATGACATCTCTGTATATGATAGTTATTATTGTACAGTTCTCCTATTTGTCATTCATTATGGTACCACAAATTGACATCTCTGTATATGATAGTTATTATTGTACAGTTCTTCTATTTGTCAATCAATTTGGTACCACAAAATGACATATCTGTATACGATAGTTATTAGTGTACAGTTCTTCTATTTGTCATTCATTATGGTACTACAAAATGACATCTCTGTATATGATAGTTATTATTGTACAGTTCTTCTATTTGTCATTCATTATGGTACCACAAAATGACATCTCTGTATATGATAGTTATTATTGTACAGTTCTTCTATTTGTCATGCATTAGGGTACTACAAAATGACATCTCTGTATATGATAGTTATCATTGTATAATTCTTCTATTTGTTATTCATTATGGTACTACAAAATGACATCTCTGTATATAACGATTGTTTTGATTATTTATAAATTACAAGTAATGAAATTGATAATGTAACGGTCAACGATGTAAGTCTACTAACATTGTATATGCCTTTGTTCGCTGATGGTATTGTGGTGTTTTCAACGGACGGTGGAAGCTATACAGATAATATTATAAACGTCAACAAAACTAAATATGCATTCATGAGAAGCAGTCACAATGATTCGGAATGGTGGATAAATGGCGAACGTCTGATTTACTCGTAGTTGATATTTTTTGTTATTTAAGAGTTAGGTTTAATAGAGCCGGAAACTTTTCGTTGGCTGTTAAGAGTCTACAGGACCAAGCATTGAAGGCCATATATAGTTTATCATTATTCAAACGTGTACCGTAGCTCGGACGATAATAAACTAAATTACTACAAAGATTTTTAAAAGGATATTTGAATTCGAATCCTTCTTAGAAAATATTTAAAATATAAATTAAGAATTTGTTTGACAAAATTACGTATATCAGATAATAAGCTAGCTGTTGAAATTAGTAGATATACAAATATTGCTAGACATGAAAGATACTGTGAACCATGTTACTAATTTGCAGTGGAAAATAAATACCACTTTATTTTAAAATGCCCCACATTAAGGGATAATAGAAATAAGTATTTTAACCATTCTTTCGCAACTTTATTAAAAACTTTCTCGCTTAATGACAGTTAAAAGTAGGCCTAGTAACTTACAACTAAACCTTGCTGGATTTAGTAATGAAGCTTCAAATAGGAGGGTTGATCTCATTTCAATACCTGCTATTTGAAACACAACCATAGAAACATATTATGTGTATATGAATTGTTGTATTATACATGTGATGTAGCGATGTTTTTATCCAATAATTGTGTATGTATTTTGTTTTGGCCAATGACACATCTAGTGCCGACTTGCCTAATAAAATAAATTATTTGAGTTGAGTTGCGATGAAAAATATCGTGAGAAAGGGAAAACCATAGCCCAAAATGGGTTGTTTCTCCATTAACAACAAAATGTTCGATTTTATATCAAAATGACACTTAAATGTGTAATTGTGCTAAGAAATAAGTTGATTTATTCGCGGCAGTCGACAAATAAAACCATTGTAGAAAACGGGGAAACTGTCTAAATGGATATATTTCTACTTTTCAAATAAGGTTTTCAACTTTGCATCATCAATATCACACTTAAAATATTCCAATTGTCAAATGTTGTATTCAAAAGCTTAAACTAGCAATCTGCAGCAGGCGACTTTCAAAATATCTAGGAAAAAATACTGAAAAGCTCTATAATTGAAGAATTATTATTGAATAAAGTTGACAACATTGTGTCCACACAAATGGCGCGAGTACTGCTTAAGTTTCCACAAAGACCTAATAATGACGTTTTTCAAACGTTTGGTCAGAATACGATATTTCGCATATAAAGTGATATTTATTTTTTTCCCACATTGTTAATTATGTTTTAGATTTGTATCTTCATATTTGCAGTTTCGGATTTCTATTCGTGTCTTTCTTACATGTTTTTACTTGTGGGGAGAGCGCAAAGAGGACATCAGGTATCCGGTTAAAATAACAGCATGTCACATTTGTATTAGTTTCTCTATACTGAACTTGTAAAATTAATAACAATTCATGTGAAATGAACAATTTTCTGATACAGTCGACTTTAGACGCATATTCAGCGGACTACTCTTGAATACATTGAGGGAAAATGATAGATTACTTAGAGCGAGCAATATTTTTCATTTTTACACAATGTTTTCAACTCTGTAATGGAATTATACCGTATATTACAAGTCTTCTCAATATGTTCTCAAAAACAGACAGGTTTTCAAGTATCATATCGAGTAAACGCCGTCCCGCATAAACCAACATTGTGGACTTTGCGTAAAGTTTTGACCCGGATCAGCCTAAGCATGCCGCACAGGCTTACCCGAATAGACACGTTTCGCCTCCTGTAGATTTTCTGTTTCAGGAATCTTTACTCTATACCTCTTTCCCACTGTGACGAAATGTGTCGGCTATGATCAGTCTGCGCGAACTGCGCAGGCTGATCTAGATCGATACATTACGCAGAGGCCACATAGTTGGTTTTCTCACGGGACGGCTAATATAGTTAATGCTTCAGACTTAGACACAGCTGTATCAAATAAGATATTGGAGTATTGCTCTGCGAAAACCAATCCAAGAGCATTTGCTACCAATGTAGATGCAGATCAATCAATTTGTTCACCAACAAGTGAAAAATGAATTCACGATTTACTAGCATGGTTGCGAAGGCCTATATCCGCGTTTTCTAGGAAATTATCAATACCATTGATATGTATTTAATGATATGATATATGTGCCCGAATGGCATTAAAACATTCTTATGTGTCAAGGGTATAAGTCAGTACAACCATTCTAAAAAGTCGACGGTATAAATCAACCGCTGCCCAAGCTCGGGTTGTCTAGCTGTCGAGCCGGATGCTCCAACTACTATACGCTTGAGTCGGTTTAATTAATTAATTAATTAATGCTTTGTTATTTATTTTATTAAAACTTTGAAAGATATAAATGATATTAGTATTATATCGATTGTGAAATGATTTCTTCAAAGTAATCAATCTCCATGTTCACCTGCCAATGTGTTTCTTAGGTTACAACAGCATTCCACATGCCACCATAGCACACGTAGCGTCTACTTTTGAAAACAAATGCTATAAAAAAATCTTGACAAAATTACGTACATCTATGACTTTGAGAACGTGCAGAAAAAAAACACTGTAAAAAATGTGACATGTGTTGACCCCATTCCTGACATTCACGGGAAGTTTACGCCTCTGCAACAGTCATTACTTTTGAAAAAACAACAACATGGAGAAAGACGACATTGTCAAAAATACATTTTGTTCATACTTTTCAAAATGTTATTCAGGTTGGTATGATGCCATTTTATTTTCCAAATGTTAGATTTTATCCGATAGACACTATTAAAAACACGGGAACAGTGATCTGAGGTAACTGTTTGAACTTAGTTGTTCTGGTCGTAACACTGGAGACATTGCTGTCACATTACAATCACAAACAAGACGAATTTTGATGCTAAGCATCAAAGACGCCGCGCATGCTTTTAAGGCATGACTTAAAGGAAAGCAGATGCAGTTCAAAACATTTAAATAACCTGTGCAAACGGACAGGATGTAAAGAAGGCCAAATGTACCTTTATCTTAAACAAGAAGGCCGAGATGTTCCTTATTGCTCACCTGGATACCATAGTCTATAATAAAATGTTATCAATAGCAAAAAGGGTCCATTTTGACGTAGGGAGTGGAGTATATACTTTATATGCTACGATCTATATGATATTCAGCATGTAAAATTTAGTCGTGAAATGACGAGTTAAGTCTTCAAACTATTTGTTTTACCGTTTGCTTAACATTGACTGCAACAAAACAAGCTGAAGTTTCTTAATTTTAAATCTGCTCTAACTAGATCAATTAGACAAACAAAAAACATAGATACTGAAATATTAACAGATATTAACTTAAGTGTTAATGCCTCTAGTTATAAGTTAAGTGTGACACAAGCTTTGGAAGGAGAGAGGGAAGTCGATTCTCCTTCCAGTTGAGCAGAAGTATGATAAAAAAAAACGAGAGTATATAAACAAAATATACAAATAATTCTAACAAGTTTAAAGATATTTAATATCGAAATTAAGCATTTATGAAATTAAAAGAAAAAGTTTTCATGTATAGTCAACATATAGCAAGAATACAATGGTCTGAATTAACAACTGTATGGGGGGGGGAACGTTTTAAGTTTAGTAATACAACAGAAATAAATTGGAAACAAGAGGGCCATGATGCCCTGGAATCGCTCACCTGAGAATGGGTTATATAAGACTTTACTCTTTCAGCGCCAATGGCAATATCATCTAGACAAATTTTCTGACAAAATTTCAAGCTGCTCAAATCAAAAATGCAATCTCTATAGTGTTAACTAGATTGTTCTGCAATTTAGCCTAGTGACCTAGTTGTCCTGACGTGACCCATATTCGAACTTTACCTAGATATCACTAAGACAAACATTCTGAGAAAGTTTCAACATGCTCAACCCAAAAATGTGGCTTCCAAAGTGTTAATAAGACTTTCCTTAAATTTGGCCTAGTGACCTAGTTTTTGACCGGTCATGACCTACATTTAAACTTAGCCTAGATATTACTAAGACAAACATTCCAACATAGTTTCATCATGCTCAAGCCAAAAAAGTGGCTTCCAAAGTGTTAACAAGATGTTCCTTACATTTGGCCTAGTGACCTAGATTTTTACCGGACATGACCAATATTCAAACTTGGCCTAGATATCATCAAGACAAACTTTCTGAGAAAGTTTCAACATGCTCAAGTAAAAAATGCGGCTTCCAGAGTGTTAACAAGCTTTTCTTTAAATTTGGCCTATTGACCTAGTTTTTGACCCGACATGATCTATATTCAAACTCGGCCAAGATATCACTAAGACAAACATTCTGACAAATGTTCAACATGTTCAAGCCAAAAATACGGCTTCCAGAGTGTTAACAAGATGTTCATTAAATTTGGCCTAGTGACCTAGTTTTTGACCCGATATGACCCAGTTTCAAACTTGGCCTAGATATAATCGAGACAAACTTTCTGACAAAGTGTCAACATGCTCAAGTTTAAAATATGCCTTCCAGAGTGTTAACAAGATTTTCCTTCAATTTAGCCTAGTGACCTAGTTTTTGACCCGACATGACCAATATTCAAACTTGGGCTAGATATCATAAGACAAACATTCTGACAAAGTTTCAACATGCCCAAGTCAAAAATGCGGCTTCCAGAGTGTTAACAAGATTTTCAATAAATTTGTAAACCAAACAATTAAAACAGCGTAGCCTAGTGAACTCCGTAAATCAACTCATAAAAAAAGCTTAGCCTAATTAGTTGGGGAACAGTTATTAAACACAATTTAAATGTATCTAAAGTTTTGTAACAACTGTGAAAGATGTACATATGTTGTATCTTGTTGTTTCTTAAATCAGTTTATACAATTTATTCAACCATATAGGCTGTTTTTTCAAACATATTACAGAGTTTTTCTTTACAATAATATCTGTGGGTTTCTCCCTTTTTGATTACGTCACCCCATGGTACAAAATTAAAACCTATTCCATACTGACGCCGCGCTTCCACGCGGCGTCAATAACCTCCTTCCGCGTCTCTGATTCAATAACATTTCGACAATTTTAAACGCTTCTCAAATATTTGACCTGAAGGGTCGCTGACACGTTAGTTCTAGCGTGTTTAGATTTGTACCAATTCTATTTAACCTTTCCTACATACACTACATTTGAAGCAGATAGTTTGTTTTGAAAGGACTAGGATAACAAATATGGAAAGGCTCTATAATTTAAAGTGAAATTATTTAAAATACTAAAAACATTGTGAAAAAATTCATCTGTTACAGATGCGTCCAAATGCGTCTATATATAGGTACTGTTTTGATCACCATACATATAAATTAGATGGACTCTTCCAGAAGATGTCAAATTTTGAATGAAAGTTTGTTTAACCGTTTAAATCTTACGCTGAATTGAACAGTATTTCAGTTACACCATTACGTATTGCACTAGTCTTATCTTCACCGATACATCAGTCGTAGTTTTAGATCCACAGAGCCTAACGTCATCGAAAACTTTTTGGTATGATCCGATCGGGGTGGATAGTATCATGTTCTCTCGCTATATAGCTAGGATTGCTCAAGTATGGAAGCGTCCTAGTGCCACAGTGTGTTATATTTTTGAGAGATATTATCTCCTAATTAGGAGATACTAAGTCATAATTAGGAGATACTATCTCCTAATTAGGAGATATTAAGTCATAATTAGGAGATACTATCTCCTAATTAGGAGATATTAAGTCATAATTAGGAGATACTATCTCCTAATTAGGAGATACTAAGTCATAATTAGGAGATACTAACTATGGAAGCCCTGGAGGGCAATTTTGACTTGCGTCTAATGACTTGCGACTTTTGACTTAAGACTTTTGACTTAAGACTTATGACTTGTGACATTTGAGTTTTGTATTTTATACCTAGTCCGGGTTATAACATAAAAACATATTGTTGTATCTTCATAATAATTGGTAGAAATGTTGACTCTGATATGTAGGCGTGTCAAGTACAAGACCCATGACTCTGTGTCAAAGGTCAAGGTCACATCAACATTTTGTAATTTATACCTTGTCTGGTCTATAACTTCACAAGTAATTGTTGTATCGTCATGATGCTAGGTACAAATGATCACCCTGATAATCAGGTGTGTCGCATACAAAACCAATGACTCTATGTCAAAGGCCAAGCTTGCACTAAGAGGTCGAAGTCCAATTTCTTTAGATTGATACTTCCTGGGCCATTTCTTTTCTAGGCATTGTCATATATTCATTTTACTTAGTACTCATGTTCACACTGGCGTGTAGGTGTGTTACGTACAAGGCCAATGACTCTATGTAAAAGGTCAAGGTCACACTAAGAGACCAAATTTCAACAGTTGGTAATTTATACCGTATCTGGGCAATACATTTATATGCCATTGTCATAGTTTCGTAGTTCATGGTAGAAATGTTCATTCTGATTAGAAGCAGGTCATGGTGGAGACACTTGACTCTTTGTCAAAGGTTAAGGTCACAGTTGGATCTCAAGGGTTAAAGTTTGGCAATAACAATTTGTTGTCGTATTTTCATATAACAGGTAGAAATGTTCATTCTGATGAAAGGGTGTGTCGCATCTAAAACCCATGACTATCAATGTTCAAGGTCACACTAAGAGCTCATAAGTACAAAATGCTTTGACAATAATGGGCTCGACATGTTGCCCACGGGCATCTAGTTGAACTAGGGTACCGATCCTCATACAATTGTTTTGTGGTTAGTTGTTGCGCACTCTAGCTTTACATTTTATATGGCTTCAGTGACACCGTGGTTATGGCCCATAACGTAGATGTTTAAATTGTGGACACATTTCTGTAATTATGAATGCTGGCGGTTTGTACAGTTACTACTGGTAAACCGCTAGGTATGCGAAGCCTTGGTTATCCCTTTGAAGCCTCAGATGAGTTTGAAACTAGGTCATGTGCGTCAAAAACTAGGCCAACATGTCAAGTAACAGATAACCTTCTAAATCCCTGAATTTTTTATAGAACTGTTTTAGCTGAATTTTACCGACCAAGAGCGTACCTGTTTATACAGCACTTACCACAAGTTTCCGGTCAAGGGTTTGATACAGCAGTAAAAAGAAAACATTCATTTACAACAAAATGCAATGCTTTAATTTCAGTGAAATTATTCACATTCTCTATTAACATGAAAGGAAACAAAAACAAACATATACAATAGATCAAAACACAACGAACAGTTCTCGGGAAAGTCATTCTTAAGATATTAGACAGGCCATGTTCAGCAGATTACGAATTATTCATCCCTTTAGTCTTTCTGAAGGTTGATGCTAACCTAGTAAGATATTATATGTGACGCATGGTGCTTATGGTCAATTTTAAACATGTTGGTATATATTCTGAAAATATAATCTTATCCAAGATATATGATGTAGATCTACATTCCAATGCAACATTCTACGGATTTATGTTTATATCATCATCTATAAAAAACCTTTTAAATGTTCAATATTTAGGCTAACAGCTAACAAATAAGCATAGAAAGAAAATTACTATGCATAAGATTCTTATCCATTTAGTCAACTTATGTATACTGAAAAAACAATCTTTTCCCAATATGTTCATGCAAGTTGCACAACGCAATGCTGAATGCTTTTCTTCTATTTTGCGTTCTGAAATTGACTATATGCAAATTGACTAGATTTGTTCATGACGTTAATGACGTCACTTTAATGCAAAGTTTTGACGTAACGTCATTTACGCCAGGAGCCCGGTTTTCGCAGATTGGACCTCATATTTTATTTGTACCTTTTGCAAAGTTGGCAAGCTGGACAGACATTTGCTACTATGAAAGACATGCAACATGGGTCGATATTTGGCTCGCAAAAGATACTAGTAACACGCCAAAGTAGTTTTTGACTTGCAATTCATGATTAACGCCGACTAATTCAGCAAGCTACTTGTGACTATTGACTTACAACTTGTGACTTACAACTTGTCACTTACAACTTGTCACTTACAGCTTATGACTTACAGATTGTCACTTACAACTTGTGACTTACAGCTTATGACTTACAGCTTGTGACTTACAGCTTGTGACTTACAGCTTGTGACTTACAGCTTGTGACTTACAGCTTGTGACTAGTGACTTACAACTTGTGACTCATGAATTAAAGTAATATAAAGACACTGTACGAGTGGATAAGGTAAAATCTAAACATGTGCCATGTAAGTCGCTCACCTAAGAAAATTGCTATCGCTGCTATGCAGTTCTATGTAAAACGAATGTCCCAATGGGCGAGGCTGATTTTAACCCAAGGGCATAATTTGAACACTCATGGTAAAAAGACGATTAGAAGCTGCTGCATATCAAATATCCAAGCTCTAGGCAGAATCGTTCAAAGATTTTTAAACCTATATAATGAAACTCTACAGTCAATGAGCCCGACATAATTTAATACATGTAGACAGGGCACACATAATTTACAAGTAACCAAGAAACATCGACATGATTTGAACAAACATTTTAGACGTCCACTAGAAAATGCAACATACCAAATGTCTTAGATCTAGGGCTTGCGGTTTTGGAAAAGAAGATTTTTAAAGGTTTTTCCTATAAAACATGTGACTCCTGGGGCGGTGCCAATTTTGATCCGATGGACATGATTTGAACAAACTTTGTAGAGGTCCACTAGACAATGCTACATACCAAATATCTTGCAGTTTGTGAAAGGAAGATTTTTTAAGGTTTCCTTACGATTGCATAGAATTAATTTCTTTGAACAATTTTAGTAGAGGACCATGCCAGGATGCTATCTATGAAGTTTCATTAAAATCCCACTCTTGGTTCTTGAGAAAAAGTTGATTTTGTAAATTGCTAACGGACGGACGGACGACGGTCCATCGCGTAAGCTGACCTGGTATTTGTCCAGTACAGCTCAAAATTACTTTTGAAATAATCGCCTGGACAAGGTATAAATTACACATTTTTGACATTTGACCTTTAAGTGTGACCTTGACCTTTGACATAGATTCATGGGTCTTTGTACGCAACACGCCTACTCACCAGGGTAAACAATTATACAACTTTGTATAAAGATACAACAATAACTTGTGAAGTAATGGCCTGGACAAGGTATAAATTACACATTTTTTACCTTGGACCTATAACTGTGACCTTGACCTTTGACATAGAGTCTTCGGTCTTATACACGACACACCTTCACTCCAGGGTGAACATTTCCTACAAAGATTCATGACTATTCACCAATAAATTGTATAGAAATTGTCCAGACAAGGTATAAATAACACATTTTTGACCTTTGACCGCTAAGTGTGACCTTGATCTTTGACATAGAGCCATAGGTTATGTACGCAACACACCTACTTATCAAGGCAAATGATTCTACTAAGTATTATGAAGATAAAACAATAACTTGTGTGGTTATGCCCTGGACAAGCCATCTTTTACGCGCGTTCTCAAATGCTCGCCAATATAACACCGAATGCACAAGCCATAACTCAAAAGTCAAAGGTTCAATTTCAAAAGTCAAAAGTCATTAGTCGCAAGTCAAAATTGCCCTCCAGGGCTTCCATAACTATCTCCTAATTAGGAGATATTAAGTCATAATAAGAAGATACTAAGTCATAATTAGGAGATACTATCTCCTAACTAGGAGATATTAAGTCATAATTAGGAGATACTATCTCCTAATTAGGAGAAACTAAGTCATAATTAGGAGATACTTTTCAAATAGTAAACGTGGCTGTGCGGTTATGCCCTTTTGATATAATGGCGAATTCGGAAGCTAGTTTCGTAAGTTTCCTGGAACATCGTGGCATCCCGGAGAGCGTCATATGCACTCTTCAAGATGAAAAGGCATAGTATCCATGCCCCACTTGGAAGTATGTGCGCATTGTATCCTCCATTTTACAATGTCATAATTAGGAGATACTAAGTCATAATTATGAGATAGTATCTTCTAATTATGAGATAGTATCTCCTAATTATGACTTAGTATCTCCTAATTATGACATAGTATCTCCTAAGTATGACTTAGTATCTCCTAATTATGACTTAGTATCTCCTAATTAGGAGTTAGTATCTCCTAATTATGACTTAGTATCTCCTAATTAGGAGATAATATCTCTCAAAAATATTACAGACTGTGGCATCAGGACGCTTTCATACTCAAGAGATATGAGCCGTCCGCGAGAAAACCAACATTGTTATCTCAGCCTAAGCGTGGCGCGCAGGTTAACCCGAACAGACAAATTTCGCCTCCTGTGGATTTTCTGTTTCAGGTATTATTACTCTATACCTCCATCCCCCGAGGTTGAATGTATTGGCCCGGATCAGTCTTCGTGGACAGCGCAGGCTGATCTTGGTCGATACATTACGCAGAGGCCGTAATGTTGGTTTTCTCGCGGGACGGCTCATATGTTTACATGAAATCCTCGGTCTGATCGTCCCTGCAGTGTTTCAGTTATTGTAAGCTACAGAGATGATATAGTATGATTATAACTTATTCAGTTGGACGAGTAACTTTATGCTGGCACTAGAGATTGAGATTCGGTCGTAATGTTATCTCAAAAACCGCGCGCCAAAGATGGAAGCTGCAACAAACCACCCCGGGGATCGAACTCTAGTCTCCTGCTCTAGAGACAGACGATTTACACCAACACTTCTTTTACGCATAAATGGTGCAAGAGACTTTAATTAAAATCAACTAGCTAAACTCGAACTCTAAAATTGGACATCGGTACGCTAAACCCAACAGAGCTTTAGAACTAGAAACGTGTTCGCTTTACTCGAGCTCTAAAACTCAATTTGCTTAACCGAACTTATTAAATGCAATTAATCCGCTTAAATGACCTTAATAACTCGACACTAATCTGCTTAACTCCAGCTCGAAAACTCGACATCAGTCTGCTTTACCGAACTTAAGAACTCGACACTAATCCGCTTAACCCCATCTCGAAAACTCGATATAATTCCGCTTAACCGATATTAAGAACTTGACACGTATTCGCTGAACTCGAGCTCTAAAACTCGTCACCAACCCGATTAACCGAGCTTAAGAACTTAACACTAATTCGCTCAACTCGATGAAAAAAACTCGATATGATTTCGCTTAATCGGGCTTTAGAACTCGACACTTATCGCTTTAATCGAGCTCGAAAACTTGCCATCAATAAGCTTGAAAACTCGACACTAGTCCGTCTAATTTGAGCTTGATTACTCGATATCAATTTGCTAAACCCTAACTTGATAACTCGACTTTAATCCGCTTACTCGAGCTCGAAACTCGACACTACTTCGCTTTTGCTCGTCATCAATCTGTTTAACTCGAACTCGAAAACTCGACATCAAACCCGCTGAACTCGAGCTTGAAAACTCGCAATCAAACCGCTTAATTTGAAATTCAAAACTCGACATCAAACCGCTTAAAACTGTTGTCGTATATATCCGAGAAGGGCCTTATTTAAACAACAAATATGTTATCTAACTCTTTCTCTCATACAACAAATCAGAAGCAGACGACTTTGAAAATATATTGGGAAAAAATGGGAAATGGCATGAGTAATACCCATTTTACCACAAGACGGACATCAATTGATCCTGTCCTCAAAGGATGTTGGCGAAGACGTGAATATGTACTCATTAATATGAGACCAAAATACTTCGCTGTACGTATAGTATATATACGAGCGAGCGGGGTTTGTAAGTTTAAGTGAGATTGTCGTCACATGTAATGCTAGCGGACATTAGACGCACGCGCAATTATACTTCTAGCTTGCCAGCGGCCTGTAGTTCGCCACAAATGTTGACGCTTTGAGAGATTCCTTGTTTAATCAGAAGTTCATTATTCGAAAAACATTGATTTTTTTTCGATATTCGGCTTTTAAAAGCAAATTTGAATGTTTGTAATGATATCCCAGCATACTTCAGTAATTGATCATGAAGGTCGAATTCGATTCGTCGAAAACCCAGAAAGTTTCAGTAATTCATCGTGAAAGCCGACTTCGATTCGGTGAAAGCCCAGTATGTTTCAGTTATTCTTTATGAAAGCCGCCGACCTCGTTGCGGCGGAAACCCAGAAAGTTTCGGTAATTCATCATGAAAGTCGACTTTGATTCGGAGAAAATCCAGTATGTTTCAGTTATTCTTCATGAAAGCCGACGTCGTTGCGGCGAAAACCCAGTATGTTTCATTAATTCATCATGAAAACCGACTTCGTCTCAGCGAAAGCCCAGTATGTTTCAGTAATTCTTCATGAAAGTCGACTTTGATTCGGAGAAAATCCAGTATGTTTCAGTTATTCTTCATGAAAGCCGACGTCGTTGCGGCAGAAACCCAGTATGTTTCATCAATTCATCATGAAAACCGACTTCGTCTCAGCGAAAGCCAAGTATGTTTCAGTAATTCTTCATGAAAGTCGTCTTTGATTCCGAGAAAATCCAGTATGTTTCAGTTATTCTTCATGAAAGCCGACGTCGTTGCGGCGGAAACCTAATATGTTTCATTAATTCTTCATGAAAATGCTGTATGTTTCAGTAATTCATCATGAAAGCCGACTTCGTTTCACTTTAAAGGAAACGGTTCAACCCTTTCCCGCTTACAGTCGATTGTTGACGCATGTGCAGCAGATGGCTGCAAAATTGTTTATCGTGACTCATTTCCTCTTTTTCCACAAAGGTTTTAACTATATATTTTTCCCCTTGATGTAAGGCAACATTGCTCGTTAATTAGTCGTTATCATTTATCTCTAGCATTTTATTCAAAATGTGTCGAGTAAAAGAATGTCCATAGTAAAACGTTCAAATATGAAAAGAATTAATTTGAAACGTGTTTGAAAGCATTGTGTGAAAAGAAGGAATTGCTCATTGTCATTAATAGCTCCATTTTCAACAATATTTTCAATATTCGAACTGTTGTAGTATCACGGAAAGGGTTCAGCTTCCATGGGGAGGATGTAACCATTTTTAACAAATTATTTTTTCTCAAAAAATATATGAGTTAACCCTATCGCTCTAAGATTTGACATTTACAATTCCGCGTTCCGTTAAACTACAACTTTGCTGAAAATAGTCCTAGTATTTTTTCCGATAATGCATCACTTCGATGTGTTAGTTCAATGAAGTGAAGTCATATTTAAACTATCGAATCAACACAGAGAATCAATTCTCAAGAGAATATCAAATTAATGATAAAGGTATATATTTCATGCGTCTGTAGGCATGTATGAATTTCGAGTTGTACCCCATTGACTAGTGAGTGACGTAGTTAACAGGTGCCCATTATTTAACGCTAGCAAACCTGACCTTCGACCCAACGCTCTAGAGCAATGTATCTGCAGAGCTTCAGATAAGGTGCGTGAATACATGATCACGCATTGAAATGCAGGAAAAACGAATGAAAATATTTGCTGTTCGCCGTATCACGCATTTAAACCCGGAATAACGAATATAAAACATTTTCTGTGCGTCGTTTTAATCGTAAGACAAAATGAAAGTGACGCATTTCCAGAGAAATCCCGATCGTTAAATATAATCGCGGTCGAATAAATTACCCTAACACCGTATGAATTCACCTTGGTATAATTTGACACTTCACCGGTATGTGCAGTTTTTACGGAACAACGAGTTCTCACGCTTCGGAATTGATACACAGATAATGTCTGTTCGCGGGTCTGTACAACCAATTAAACCTGGTTCGTCATTAAAATATATTAAAATGGAAGAACTGCTGAGTTCTGCAATAGCAGAATACATTTTTAATCATTTAATCGATGACGTAGTAAATAAACAACAGCCAATTAAAAGAAAACATCATGAAGAAGTGTCCCCCAAAACAATCGATCTTTGGATACGGGAGTTCCCGTGGTTGATTTTGACTGATGAAGATATGTATTATGTCTTTTCGTCCCTAGTAATACACGATGTGTCCCTCAAATAATAAAGTTCATCAAGATTAAGTGATTTACCAATATCATTTAATATTTAATTCGCATACCAATGAATCATTCTGGAGACCTGACCTGACTAATCCATCAGAAGGGTATGCTTGGTGTGTTCAGTAAGAATAGAGTTTTTAAAACATTAAAAATTACCTTTAGTAAAGCAAGCATTTTGGACAAATTTGAAGTTTTACAAACAATTGATTTCATTATATAATGACGTTGCATATGGTATATAGACCCCCAAAACCAGGGACGTAGACATATCACAATATTTCACACTATGAGGCGATCAAACATAAGCCTTTTGAGATACTTACAGACATAAAATCCATTTGATATGAGTCTAGAAAGTAACTTATTTGTCTTGAAATGCATTGAATACTTAAGTAGTTAAAGGGAGGTAATTAAACAAGATTTATAAACATGAATAAAATGTTTATTAAAGTAAATTGTAAATTCAAAATAATGCAATAAAAGGAACAAATGCTTATATTGAGCATTTTTTCACTTTCTAATAATGCTTCCTGCTGCAGTATCATCAACATGTTGTCATTATGATGAGCATTTCTCTCTTTTAAATGTACTCTTTTGTGTTCATGGATACACAGCAAGTATCTATTGCTAAGAGTTTTTAATTTACTGTTTAAACTGTTACATGGATGCATAGGCAGTGGAATGCCTATTTAAGGTTAGAAGAATAATACAGTTAAAAAACATGTTGACCTTCCTTATTTTGGGGTGACGGGCTTCCTGTAGTGATTCACTCTTTAATAATTATTTTAGGGAGTGTAACATATTTGACCAAAGTAATTATCTGGAGCTCTGTATCACAGATATGCCAACAGATGTGTGGAAGTATCGTTGTGCATTTTTATTTGTTTCCTTAAGATGATAGTAGAAAAAATGAAATGACAAATAACACTTAAACGCACACAGGGAAATCTCACCGTGTTGTGTCCGTTTCCGACTTGAAAACGATGTTTTAAGAATAGACCATTCATTTATATGTATCAGCCATTCGGGCAAAGATGCGCGTCAAAATACTTGTTTTATCAAGAAAAGCGTCTATTTGTGGGAAAGGGTTAAGTATGCTTGTCATTATCTATGTTTGTTACCATCTGCAACATGTTTGTTATGATGCATTTAATTTATCAGGGATAAGCCAATCATATATTCATACCATTACAGTATTGGGACACTTATAACATATTTATGTATTTATACTTTTCACATTTTTAACATAAAATTGTTTGCAGAAGATTTTTGCACATTTCAGATGATAAAGCCTTTACCCCATGTAGAGCTTTCTGATGACATTGCTGCAGACATCTTTAGAACACATTGTGTCTCAAGTAGAACTTGCTCAATGCAAGCAATTCCAATTTTCCCATAATATTTTCTTCCCCTTTTCCATATGTTATACCTCCATTTATAGAGATTTTTATATTTTGTTTCCAACGATATGTTCAAAGTCGTCTGCTGCAGATGTGTTGTATGTGGGAAAGGGTTAATTAACAAACCATGAAACAAGCTTTAAAAAAAATGAAGCAAAATTAGATGATCTCAATTTTTTCTATATTGTTTCCAAATTTTGATTTTGTGATAATAAGTTTTTACTCAAAGGGTAGAGTAAGAAATGTTATGAAAAAAACATAGAATGCAACAGTATGGCTAGCATATTTTACCAGGCGTTATGCTACTACATTATGCATGTTTACTTTTTTTTTAAATAAGTCCTGTTTTACCCATACATTTTTCACAAGTATCCGTATACACCCAGTATATAACAGTATATATTGAACATTTCCACTTGTGAAAATATTACTGTATGTTATCAAAGGAAAACTAGCTCATTCTGAGCTATTCTCCATTTTCCACAACGTATTGATCAACATACAAGTTCCTTGGTAATTAAAACCTTAAGACATTTTGACTATTAACATAAAACTATTAGCAAATAATCACACATTAAGAAAGTCATGAGACTTGTCCTGCAAGGTCATTTGATGATGTCCAATAAGTGTGTGAAGTTTCAAAGCAGTAGCATCTGTGGTTTGTGACAAAAAACCTTGCATGCAAAACTTTAACCAAAGTTGCAACGCAAACGCCAACGCCGACGCACAAGTGACTGTAATAGCTCTCATATTCTTCAAATAGTCGTGCTAAAAAACTGCTAAGTTTTAAAGCAAGTTTAAAACAAACAAAAAACATGATCAAATGCAATTATTAATTACATTTTCAAAATAATTCGTTATGAGTACTTTCAGTACTTTGATTATTTACAGTGATTTGTACATTTCTCTATATAAGTGGACTGTTGTAAACTAATGGGTCACAGCACGATCGATGTTACCTAACACCACTGACATTGAGGTCAATCATAGTTCAGAGTGTGTTTCACGCTTTGGAACTATTTTGTCTCATTAATTAATGCAAGCGGAGGGTTTTTCGTGATTCGGTCGAACCAATGAAATCGTTGAAAAGGCAGATTATAACAAATCAAAACTCGATTTTGGTGCAGGAATTCAATTGTGTGGACTGTTGTTGCAGCCGTAATCCGACTTTTCGAAAGCAGGCTGAGTATGGGATAGTGGCGAACGCCCCTATCCCAAAAAACAGATGTGCGTGAATTTAGCCGGAGTAGCCGGAACAGCCGGAACTCCGGCAACTCCGACTGTATTAACCAGCAGGAACAGGTGGAACTCCGGCTACTCCGGCTGTATAAACCAGCCGGAACAGCTGTAACTCCGTCTACACTGACTGTATTAACCAGCCGGAACAGTTGGAACTCCAGCTACGTCGGCTGTATAAACCAGTCGGAACAGCCGGAACTCCGGCTTTATTTACCATCCGGAACAGCCGGAACTTCGGTAACTCCGACTGTATTAACCAGCCGGAACAGGGGGAACTCCGGCTACTCCGGCTGTATAAACCAGCCGGAACAGCTGGAACTCCGTCTACACCGACTGTATTAACCAGCCGGAACAGTCGGAACTTCAGCTACGTCGGCTGTATAAACCAGCCGGAACAGCTGGAACTCCGTCTTCACCGACTGTATTAACAAACAGGAACAGTCGGACCTCCAGCTACGTCGGCTGTATTAACACCCGGAACAGAGGGAATTCTGCTTACACAAGCTGTATTAACCAGCCGAAACAAGCGGAACTCCGGCAACTCCGATTGTATTAACCAGTCGGAATAGGCGGAACTCCGGCTGTCGGCCCAACTCCAGCTGGGTTTTGCAGCCAGCTGCCATAAATCCGGGTGGAATCCGCCTAGCGTGACTGAGAGCCAGAGAGTGTCACTTTCACCTGGCGTATGTCAGGATGCTAGTTAAACTTTCTAATTAGAGAAATATACAGTTGGGCTGTAGACTGTCGGCCCAACTCCGGCTGGGTTTTGCAGCCGGCTGCGATAAATCCGGGTGGAATCCGGCTAGCGTGTCTGGGAGCCAGAGTGTTTCACTTTCACCTGACATATGTCAGTTAAACTCTCTAATATCGAGCAATATACAGCCTGAGTTGGGCTGTAGACTTGGCCAAAATGCCAACTTCATCTGAACATTGCAGCCAGCTGCGATAAATCCGGGTGGAATCCGGCTAGTGCGACTCGGAGCCAGAGTGAGGCGCTTTCACCTGACATGCATCAATCCACCGTCCAATACATCTATCTCGAACAATAGGCACGCAAAACGAGGGTGGGAGCCACTCTGTCGGCCCAACTCCGGCTGGGTTTTGCCGACGGCTGCGATAAATCCGGGTGGAATCCGGCTAGCGTGTCTGGAGCCAGAGTGTGTCACTTTCACCTGACATATATATCAGGATGCCAGTTAAACTCTCTAATATCGAGCAATATACAGCCGGAGTTGGGCTGTAGACTTGGCCAAAATGTCAACTTCATCCGAATATTGCAGCCAGCTGCCATAAATCCGGGAGGAATCCGGCTAGTGCGACTCGTATCCAGAGTGTGGCACTTTCACCTGACACATATCGGGATGCCAGTTAAACTCTCTAATTCGAACAGGACAGGGGCAAATTTGAGACCCCCCTGGCAGATTGACAGTTATACAGTTAGGCATACATACAGAACGCCATGGACATCCATCCATTCATCTATCCATTTATCCGTCCTTTCAGCCAGATAGACAGTCTGACACAACAATTAACATAAATAAATGAATCTGCTGTTCTGTTCTATTAAATATCACACACACACACACACAGATTTATTTGTGAGCTAGAAAAACAATTATCATTGTCGGATATATAGTTTTCGTATGCACATGTATATTGTCAATGTTTTCAAGATAAATCCTATTATATGAATAAAGGTTCTGTTATGTTCTGTTCTTTATAACTGAAACCTAAACAAATTCCCAACTTTGTACCCGTCCTGTTCAAATTAGAGAGCTTAACTGGCATCGTGACATGTGTCAGGTGAAAGTGCCTCACTCTGGCTCCGGGTTGCCATAGCCGGATTCCACCAGGATGTATCGCAGCTGGCTGCAATGTTCATATGAAGTTGGCATTTTGGCAGCCCAACTCCGGCTAACTCCGGCTGTATATTGCTCGATATTAGATAGTTTAACTGGCATCTGTACATATGTCAGGTTAAAGTGACACGCTCTGGCTCCCAGACACGCTATCCAGATTTCACCCGGATGTATCGCAGCCGGCTGCAAAACCAGCCGGAGTTGGACCGACAGAGTGGCTCCACCCTCGTTTTGGCGTGCCCTTTGTTCGAGAACGATGGATTGGACGGTGGATTGATTCATGCCAAGTAAAGCGCCTCAAACTGACTTCCTGTTGCATGAAATCCTGTTTCGCCAAGTACCGTCAGCCGGCTGCCATGCACAGCCGGAGTTGGGATTCCGGACAAATTCCCGACTTTGCACCCGTCCTGTTCAATGGAGAGCTTAACTGGCATCGTGACATGTGTCAGCTGAAAGTGCTAACTCTGGGTCCGAGTTGCCCTAACCGGATTCTATTTCCGGATTTATCGCAGGTGACTGCAATGTTCATATGAAGTTGGCATTTTGGCAGCCATACTCCGGCTAACTCCGACTGTATATTGCTCGATATTAGAGAGTTTAACTGGCATCCTGACATATATGTCAGGTGAAAGTGACACACTCTGGCTCCCAGACACGTTAGCCGGATTCCACCGGGAGTTATCACAGCTGGCTGCAAAACCAAGCCGGAGTTGGGCCGACAGAGTGGCTCCCGCCCTAGTTTTGGCGTGCCTATTGTTCGAGAACTATGGACTGGACGGTGAATTGATGCATGCCAGGTGAAAGCGTCTCACTTTGGCTCCGAGTCGCACTATCCGGATTCCAGCCGGATTTATCGCAGCTGGCTGCAATGTTCATATGAAGTTGGCATTTTGGCCAAGTCTACAGCCAACTCCGGCTGTATATTGTTCGATATTAGATAGTTTAACTGGCATCTTGACATATGTCAGGTGAAAGTGACACGCTCCGACTCCCAGACACGCTATCCAGATTCCACCCGGATTTATCGCAGCCGGCTGCAAAACCCAGCCGGAGTTGGGCCGACAGAGTGGCTCCCACCCTCGTTTTGGCGTGCCTCAAACTGACTCTTCCTGTTGCATGAGGTCCTGTATCGCCAAGTTGCGTCAGCCGGCTGCCATGCACATTTCCCGACAAAGTCTCGACTTTACACACGTCCTGTTCGAATTAGAGAGCTTAACTTGCATCGTGACATGTGTCAGGTGAAATTGCCAAAGTGAAGGTTAATACAGCATGTGTAACCGGAATTCCCACTGTTCCGACTGGTTAATACAGCCGACGTAGCTGGAGTTCCGTCTGTTCCGGCTGGTTAATACAGCCGACGTAGCTGGAGTTCCGGCTGTTCCGGCTCGTTTTATACAGCCGACGTAGCTGAATGTCCGACTGTTCCGGCTGGTTAATGCAGTCGGTGTAGACGGAGTTTCAGCTGTTCCGGCTAGTTTATACAGCTTGAGTAGCCTGAGATCTGCCTGTTCCGGCTGGTCAATACAGTCGGAGTTACCGGAGTTCCGGCTGTTTCGGATGGTTAATACAGCCGGAGTTCCGGCTGTTCCGACTGGTTGATACCGCCGGAATAGCCGGAGTTCTGCCTGTTCCGGCTGTTTAATACAGTCTGAGTTGAAAGATTTCGGGTTGTTCCGGATGGTTAATACAGCCGGAGTTCCGGCTGTTCCGGCTGGTTGGTACAGCCGGATGCTGCTTCGGGTGGTAATACAGCCGGAGTTACGGCTGTTTCGGCTGTTCCAGCTACTCCGGCTAACTTCACGCACATTAAAAACAGTATTAACTTTCAATAACAATATATCAATGTGATTTATTATTCTAAATACTTAATGCTACACGAACACTGTGTATACTGTGCTGGCTGATCTTGATTTACACTTTTCGCAAATGCCTTACGATTGGGGTTTCAGTTTGTACTTGTTTGTATAGTTTTGGCTTGATGTTCTGAAAGGCGTCTGGTGCAGATTTGCTATATGTGGGAAAAGGTTAATCGTACTGAGCATAAGGTAAGTTGGGAATGATCTCATTTCCTAAATCTCTATGAATCAATTCTTTCTTGATAAAGTAAAACTTATTACCTAATATGTATTTTCTTTTAGATATGTCCAATGTGGAATAATATGAAGAAAATTATTTGAACATGAGAAATATAACCTTGATATATTTGTGGAGTTATTGGAAGCCGCCAGGAGGCGGCTTCCTGTAGGGATGCTTTTAATTTTCGGTCAAGGAGAATATTTAGACCTGCCAGCGTGACCACATATCTTGATTTCTCTTTGTCCTTTCTAAGTACATTAATTTAAGGTAATGACTTTTAAAACATCCCTTTTACACTCTATATACATGTGTGAGTTTTACAAATTAAAAAACAAAAGACAAAGGCCAGTATATTAATTGAATGTATGTACATTTTTATTTAAGCGAAATTCATACTGTATCTACTCTAGAAAGTAAAATAGAAAACCCTTCTATTGAATTTGTAAATGTAGTCTGGTTCCTTAAAATTACATGCTATGATATATATGACGCAGTAATAAGACGAAGAAGCCTAAATCTAAATCTTAATATTTAGTCCACGTTTTAGATTTAATCCGTATTCACCAACGCGTTTTAAACCGATCTCAATTTGGTCTAGTGTGTAAATGTCGTAAGCGGCCACGCAGCGACTCTGGTTCCCGAATCAAGTTAAGAGCTAAAATAAAAGACAGTACCATTCATCTATAGTCTATTTATAGATTTTCATTTTTATCGCAATTTCACATACATTTTTCATTTGCTTTGCTTTTAATAATCTGACTTTCATGTTCAGTACATACTGGATTCAAAGTTAACTTTGAGTACAATTGTCATCGCAAAATACAGACATGAAAAGATTTAAACCACAGAAATATCTGTTTCAAGATCAATTTCGTTCTTTTTCGCTGTTGCAGTTCCACATTTCATGAATATCGCGGTAAACACGATATCGGTGTATTTTGCCTAGCCAACAACATGTTTTATTAGGGATGCGGTGTGAACATCCAGAATACTTAAATGAAATGAAAATCTTCTGGTTCTTACAAACAAAGTGTGATCGGATTAACTGAACTGTATTTAACTTATCACTGTAAATGTAGACAGCATTTCAACTCTTATATCAACTGGTAAATTTACATTTTGAGAAATAAATTCAAGCACTGGTTTAACGTTTTCAAAAAAATTGGAACTAGTTCCTATGTTAAGCCTTTCCCTTATAAACACAATGTTTTCAAAAGTCGCTGCAGCTATTGTCAGTCTTTCGGATTACGTGTACATAGAAATACGTTTACTTGATTATCTGAATGCTAATCACGACACGAGTTCACATCAGTTTCGTCAACTCGAGATTGTGCGTTTGTGATCCGACAGCTTTGATTTTCAATTGCTCAATTTGCCACAATAATTTCAACTCTATTCAATTATCTTACTATCATTAATAGAGATTTTCTATGTTTTGTACTTGATGATTTTAAAGTCTGTCAGAGTAAACATCATTGAAATCATTGAGGCAAAAGGAGAAATTGCTCATAATAAGCAATATCTGCATTTGCCACAATAATTCAACACTTTTCAATTATCATACGATCATTTATAGAGATTTTTTTTTACTTGATAATTTCAAAGTCGTCCACTGCAGATTTGTTTTATGTGGGAAACCCTTATCCATTATCATGACTTACCGATACAAACGAAAAACAGATTTTCTGTGTGTCAGCATTATTTGATAAAACATTATCATAACAGGGCGTATGTTCAATACAAATAGTTGATTGTTTTTGGTACTAATTTAAATTTATCATAACCTCTTGTCCATTTATCTTTAGTATTATATGTCACTTTTTATGATCGGCTTAACTCTAAAGTATCTCATTCACTTAAAACACAGACCCTGCCAGGTTAAATATCCTACATAAAACTTATATCTTCAATAATCGATATCAGCATTACTGACTACAGATTAAATTGTTCTAATGTTTGTGGATTTAAATGATCTTTTTTCTTATTTCTTCATGTGAAACGAAGTATTGCGGCTTCTCTTTGATGCTTTGCATCAAACATCCGTCTTGTTACTAATATTGATAAATTATCATTTTTCAACAATGCTTTCAAAAGTTATGTTGACTAACTAGATCACGTTATTTTATTGGAAATTTAAATATTGGCTAGATTTTGAACGTAGTGTGTCTCGAAGCCAGACCGGGACATCGGTTGCAAAACCCAGCCATTGTTGAGCCGGCTAAACTCTCTTACTAGAACAGGACGGGTGCAAAGTCGGGACATTGTTGGGAAATCCCAAATCCTGCTGGGCAAAGCTGCCAGTTGCCAGTTTAGTCGGCTAAACGGAACATAAGGCAACACGAAGTCAGTTTTGGGCGCTTGCACATGGCATGCATCAATGGGCTGCCCATTCCATCTATCATGAGCAATAGCTACGCCAAATCTAGGATGGGAGCTACTCTGTGCTTTGCAACCGGCTGCCAAAACGCGGGAAGCAAGTGTTTGGCGCCGACCCTAACACCTACCTGGTTCGGGCAACCCTGCCGGACCAACACCTGCTGTGTTCTGTCGTCGGCTGCCGAAACTCGACAGACTAACGACTAGTGCAACTTTAAGCCAGCGTTTAGCGCCTTCCCTTGACAAGTGCCGGGTTGTCGTCTTTTAAATGAGTATGTTCGAGTTGGGATTTCGCGACAGAGACCCAACCTGTTCGAGTTAGAAAGTTGGCCCTGCAGCCTGAATACTCAACAGGTAACCAATCCTCAACCAAAGTAATTAAAACAAAATTGATTGGCGAACAACAATTGTCTGTCTCTATGATTCTGGCAGTTCAACTTTATATTAGCCAGTGCATGATTAAATGTACAAGTAAGCATTTCCGAACAGTGTAGGATCAGATCATATTTTCATCCTGCTCAGTCCTAGCTATCAGAAACTACAGAATTTGATAGAATCTTCTTATAATCTCGTGTAAGTAATATATGAACAGTGTTATTATTGGTCATACTGTTCGGATCTATACTGTTTACAAAAGCTAATTAGTACATTTTCTCATGCACAGGCATATAATGTATTGTGAAATCCTCAAAAATTTATCCTCTGAAATTATCTGAACAATTTAGTGCGGGTGGGTCCTTGGGTTACCCTCTATCTACATTGCTTAATCGAAATTGATTGGTAAAAAGACAAATACTGTAAGCATTGGTGAAAGACGAATATCGCATTAGTGAAAGACGAATACTGCATTGGTGAAAGACGAATACCGCATTGGTGAAAGACGAATACTGCATTGTCAGTCATCGGACAAATTCAATCAAAGAGCAGGGATTCGAACTCAGGCAAGCCTTGATTGTTACTGACTGAGCTATCGCGGCCAAATCCATGGCCATCACATGATGTGATAGTTTTCCTCGATACAAATCTATTTTCACAATTATTGAAATATTTTCCTTTGAAAGTTGCTGTCTGATTTTGAAGAACTTTACCATTATTTAGTTTTTTAAATAATTGGGATTCGGATAACTGTGGTATTGTATGATCATTCAAAATGCAGAGGCGCGAATAGTAGTATATAGGATGTCCATTGTTTGTTTCTTAACCCTTTCCCACATACAAATACAATTGTTATTATGTAATACTTCGTGATGAAAGGAACAAATGCTCATCCTGAATAATGTCTCGCTCGTCTGCTGCAGATGCGTCAAAATGCATCTATATGTTGGAAAGGGTTAATTTATGCATTTAACATTCCTATTGCTATGCTAGTGTATATACCATACTGTTGGAGTATACATGACACAATGGAGTGTGCAATTAATAATGCATTAACCCTTTCAGCGCCGAATTGTTTAAAGTAGACTCTTCCATGTTCAAACTCGGGCGACTCTATTTTCATGTTATAGGATTTTAGGAATATTTTTATTACTCGCAGCCAAACAATCCAGATTTTAGGTGAGACAGCTCGTTACGAGCTGACTCACCTGAATCTGCATTGTTTGCAAAATGCTCAATATTGCCTTTGGCGCTGAAAGAGTTGAGTTGTATTAAATTAATAAAAGAAAGTAGCTTTGTAGAGTTATTTATCTAATTTTCTGACTAAAGACGAACATATAACATAATTATATATTTCTACTTTTTGTCAAATATTCTTTGCTACCGGACTAATATTTTTTATGACAAAATATTCGGGGGGGAACCAGAACGATCCACCGACAAATAACTTCGAATGGTATTCGCGTTTAGATCAAGATCGACACTGGTAATATAAAGACATAGCCTTCATGCGTGACTATGTATCGAAGTTAAGTTTTTCGCCTTTCTTTTTATTGTATATGCTTTACATTTGCATGTTTAAAACACAACTACAAATTAACAATATAATCTTTATTTTATATTAATTATACAAAGAAACCATTACTTATATACTCATATAATCGTTCACCTGAACCCTTTCAGGGCCGAATTGTTTAAAATAGACTCTGCCATGTTCAAAGTCGGACGTCTCCATTTATCATGTAATAAAAGTTTGGTGGACTATTTTGATAACTAAAAGGCAAACGTTTGACTTCAGATGAAACAGGTCGTTACGAGCTGACTCACCTATATCAGTATTGTTTGCAACAATCTCAATATTGACTTTGACGCTGAAAGAGTTCACCATAGCAGACGTAGTAGCACTTCTGCTCCTTGACAAGCATACTCACGATAAGGTGACACGACTATCGTATAGCTGGAACATATGACACGGGTCCGCCGTAGTGGAGTGCCTGTCGACTCGCCGGTTTTTAATCATTTTTTGTCGATTTGATGTCAAACTACTCGGACTAAATTTATTTCCTTGTTTGCCAGAAATTATATCAAGGGAATGAATTACATGTAAACGGACAGTGCTGGCTCTGGTGAGACTGTGTGGATGTACAGGCTAGTCCACGTCTTCACTATTCACAGAGACATCAAGAACCCCACCCCATCCTCCGACAGCTATACGGTCATATGGACCCCTCGCAATATATCGTTTTATTAATTAACTATTGCGTATTTGACGCGATACTAGAACAACCGTAGAGCTAATACAGAACAAAAGAAGACAATATTTGCTAAAACTCGCCTAATATGGACCAAGTCGGCCAATATGAATTTCTGCCGTTTTCATTGGCTACAAAACTCGCCAAATACGAAATCTGAGGAATGGACCATTTTCATTGGCTGTCGAAACTCGCCTTATACGAGAATGGTGGAACACAAAAATGAATTAGGTAGCCGTCTTTTTTAAAGATCAACGCATTGAATTGACAAAGTAACCGATTTTAACTTATATTTTCCGCCATATTAACCATTAATTGTTTATTTAAGATTATAACTAAAGACTCATGTATTTATAAAAAAGTTGATTAATAAAATACTTATTAATTAGGTGATTTCATATTGGCCGAGTTATTTGTCCTCTGTCAGCAGTATTGTCCTTCGCCCTTCGGGCTCAGGCCAATACTGCATACCTCGGACAAATAACTCGGCCAATATGAAATCACCTAATTAATAACATTATAATATAGAGGCATATATTAACCCTTTCCAATATACAGACGCTTTACGACGCCTTTGCATCAGACGACTTTTCAAAACAATGTGGCAAAAGGAAATATTGCTCATACTGATTAAAACTTCTCCTCTTGCCACAATGTTTTCAATTCCATTCAATAATTATACATTGATTTATAGAGTTTATCCATATTTTTGTCCAGATGTTTTCAAAGTCGTCTGCTGAAGAATTGGTGTACGTGGGAAATGATTAAGTTGCAGGTGCATTATTACTATATATTGGATACAGTGCAGGTAAAGTTAAAGTCTACACGGACCGTCATACACATCCGACAAAGCAACCTATAAATATTAGCTGCACGTCCGCACAGTTGGATCTAAATCGATTGTGTTTCCCCCAAAATGTTTGAAAGTATACATTCAACTGGAATCTATTTAAGTAAGTTTCCGTGTGAATTATGACAAGCCGTTTTATTATATATTCTGTAAAAGAGATATCTTTCAAAGTTAGAAAAGTATCTCTCTAATTAGAGAGATGCGTTTCTAACTTCTCTGTTTGACATCCAATCGTCCTTGATGTATGCAAGTTTGTTGAAGTGATGATAAATGTCTTTCGTTTCACTAAGAACTAGTCAGGTCGCTGTAGACGTTCATTCAAAGACTCACAATCGAAAACACGTTGATTTTTATCTACCTATAATTTCAGGTAATTTAGGTAGTCGGGGTAAACCAGGTATTTCAGGCAGGTCACGTATTTGTTCAGCCAAGCCACCAATGAAATGTACGGCCTCACTAATTAAATACGCTTTTTGTCGCTGAAGAGAAGCAAACCCCATACGGAGGGCCACGATGGGGCTGCTAACATTGCCAGTTATGCCAACCACCTCTCTTGCAAGTTCGGCCTCGACACATGTATTGGATGTTTCCAAGCAAGACTTCTGGAGGTCGTCCCACACCGATCCTTTGGGACAAGGCACTGCGTAAAAATTGCCGAATACACAGACTGCATATATGTTACACCCGAAGCAGGATTGGTAAAAACCGTCTATCTGTTCACAGCAGGACCCAATGCAAACTGGTTGCCCTATAATATAAGAATATTTATCATTTTCCCATAAACAGACGCTTTCTGACGGGTGTGTAGCAGACGACTTTTGAAAAATTTGTGGCAAAAGGAAAAATTGCTCAAAAAAAGCTATAACCCATTTTACCACAATGTTTTCAACACTGTTAAAAAATGTCTTTTCATAAATAGAGATTTTTCTTAGGTTTGTTTAGGTGCTGCCAGAGTCGTCTGCTGCACATGTGTGTATGTGGGAAAGGGTTATACATTACATAATAAACTGTAATTGAAGCCCTACGTCACACGAAAACAGACCTTAAAGAGATTATGAAGTTTATCCCAGTTCCTTACAAAAGACATACTTTGAAGTTGACTTTTTGTTGACAACCATTTTCTAGAGGTTTTCCGGATGTAAGGATGACTTAGTAATGAACAGGTAGATCCTGAGTCTGTGGGGTTTTAAAGTCACAAAGGCTATATGGGTGTAGCACGTATGCTGGTTTACACAATGTGTTCAACTCTTTTCAATAATTAAACTTTCAATTATAGAATTTTTCCAATGTTTTGCCAACATAATTTCAAAGTCGTTTGCTGAAGATTTGCTGTATTTGGGAAAGGGTTAAATAGTTACACTTTGTCATTTACTAGCATCAGACATGTGCAGATTATTTCAAGAGACGAGCATTAGATACAAAGGATTCCGGATGCGATACCCATGCTCTATCCGAGGGTAAAAACGTGCTCTTTAACGTGCTCGTTGTATAGCACCGGTACACGCGAGGAAACATTGCTCTTTAACGTGCTCAGTGTATAGCACCGGTACTCGCGAGGAAACCTTGGCTATTTAACGTGCTCATTGTATAGTAACGGTACACGAGAAGAAACCTTAGCTCTTTAACACGCTCAGTGTATAGCACCGGTACATACGAGGAAACCTTGGCTATTTAACGTGCTCATTGTATAGCACCGGTACACACGAGGAAACCTTAGCTATTTAACGTGCTCGTTGTATAGCACCGGTACACGCGAGGAAACCTTGGCTCCTTAACGTGCTCAGTGTATAGTAACGGTACACGAGAAGAAACCTTGGCTCTTTAACGTGCTCATTGTATAGCACCGGTACACACGAGGAAACCTTGGCTATTTAACGTGCTCGTTGTATAGCACCGGTACACGCGAGGAAACCTTGGCTCCTTAACGTGCTCAGTGTATAGTAACGGTACACGAGAAGAAACCTTGGCTCTTTAACGTGCTCATTGTATAGCACCGGTACACACGAGGAAACCTTGGCTATTTAACGTGCTCGTTGTATAGCACCGGTACACGCGAGGAAACCTTGGCTCCTTAACGTGCTCAGTGTATAGTAACGGTACACGAGAAGAAACCTTGGCTCTTTAACGAGCTCATTGTATAGCACCAGTACACGCGAGGGAACCTTGGCTCTTTAACGTGCTCGTTGTATAGCACCGGTACACGCGAGGAAACCTTGGCCCTTTAACGTGCTCAGTGAATAGCACCGGTACACGCGAGGAAACCTTGGCTCTTTAACGTGCTCATTGTATAGTACCGGTACACGCGAGGAAACCTCGGCTCCTTAACGTGATCAGTGAATAGCACCGGTACACGCGAGGAAACCTTGGCTCCTTAACGTGATCAGTGAATAGCACCGGTACACGCGAGGAAACCTTGGATCTTTAACGTGCTCAGTGAATGGCACCGGTACACGCGAGGAAACATTGGCTCTTTAATGTGCTCGTTGTATAGCACCGGTACACGCGAGGAAACCTTAGCATTTCAACGTGCTCGTTGTATAGCACCGGTACACGCGAGGAAACCTTGGCTCTTTAACGTGCTCAGTGTATAGCACCGGTACTCGCGAGGAGACCTTGGCTATTTAACGTGCTCATTGTATAGTACCGGTACACGAGAAGAAACCTTGGATCTTTAACGTGCTCATTGTATAGCACCGGTACACGCGAGGAAACCTTGGATCTTTAACGTGCTCGTTGTATAGCACCGGTACACGCGAGGAAACCTTGGCTCTTTAACGTGCTCATTGTATAGCACCGGTACACGCGAGGAAACCTTGGCTCTTTAACGTGCTCATTTTATAGTACCGGTACACGAGAAGAAACCTTGGATCTTTAACACGCTCAGTGTATAGCACCGGTACACGCGAGGACACCTTGGCTCTTTAACGTGCTCGTTGTATAGCACCGGTACACGCGAGGAAACCTTGGCTCTTTAACGTGCTCGTTGTATAGCACCGGTACACGAGAGGAAACCTTGGCTCTTTAATGTGCTCATTGTATAGCACCGGTACACGGGAGGGAACCTTAGCTCTTTAACGTGCTCATAGTATAGCACCGGTACACGCGAGGAAACCTTAGCTCTTTAATGTGCTCATTGTATAGCACCGGTACACGCGAGGAAACCTTGGCTCTTTAACGTGCTCATTGTATAGCACCGGTACACGTGAGGAAACCTTAGCTCTTTAACGTGCTCATAGTATAGCACCGGTACACGCGAGGAAACCTTAGCTCTTTAATGTGCTCATTGTATAGCACCGGTACACGCGAGGAAACCTTGGCTCTTTAACGTGCTCATTGTATAGCACCGGTACACGTGAGGAAACCTTAGCTCTTTAACGTGCTCGTTGTATAGCACCGGTACACGCGAGGGAACATTGGCTCTTTAACGTGCACAGTGTATTGCACCGGTACACGCGAGGTCATTTTTTCCTGGAAAGAACCATTACCTCAAGTTGAATGAGAATCATTCATAAATACCAAAGAAATGTCAAGAACCAGGACTGGGAGTTTGACTCCGAACCTTTTGATTGATTATCCAGCATGTTAACCACTAGATATACATTGCACTATATTCAACCAATTATTTCAAAACATCAGGTGTGTTGAGAATCATAAAGAAAGTGCAGCATTGAAAAATTGAAATGAGTTTTGGACATACATATACTTAAACCAAATATAATGACCGGTATATTAACCCTTTCCCTCATATAGAAGCTTTCTGACGCCTCTGCAGCAGACGGCTTTTTGAAAACATAGTGACAAAAGAAGAAATTGCACAAAACGTGCAATTTCTCTTTTTGCAACAATGTTTTCCACTTTTTGTCATAGGTTATCCATTCATTATGGAGATTTTCTATTTTTTGACAAAATACGTTCAAAGTCGTCTGCTGCAGATTTGTCGTATAAGACATCAAAAACCAGCTCAAAAGTAATGTTATGCAAGTACCCCGAATTCATTAAAACTATTTTAATGAAAATGTGCCCATATATTATTACCTGGCAGACTAACTAAGTAAGCTTATTTATGCACTGCATCTCTACAAAAATGAATATCAGTACACTTAGTACTAACGTGAAACACATTCAGTATTGCTATGCTTAGTATTGACCTTTTGTAATAATTGAAATAGTTTTCGTGTGACATTTCCTTTAAATATTTTACCCCATAATTTGTTCACCAAGGACGCCGACGAGCCGACGAACATTTAAACAACCCCACTCATGGACAAAAATACGTTCATCCATGATCCCTTGTGGGGACAGGACTTTAAACTGCGACACTGTCTTTGTGAAAGTAGTCAGAAAAGGCTCGTTTCTTTTGCGATGTCTATATAGTTAAGACCCGAGTGGGGCCCGTATGTCTTACCAGTACAAGTGGAGGGTTCATAATCACAATTCTTCTTAACGTCATCCCATACGAGTTACTCGTTAGTCATTTAAAAAAAAACACTCATGATCCGTTGTGGGGACAGGACTTTGAACTGCGTCACTGCTTTTGTGAAAGTAATGGCTCGTTTCTTTTGCGATGTCTATAAACGTAAAAACCCCGAGTTGGGCCCGTATGTCTTACCAGTCCCCGTTGTACAAGTGGAGGATTCATAATCACAATTCTTCTTAACGTCATCCCATACAAGACTTCCGGCACACTCTCGCGCATACAGCTGACCTCCAGCACAGGAAGTGTAAAACTCGCACCCATTACAAGACGAATAGTCGCCATCGGCTAGGCCTACACAGCTGCTGACACATGCTAAAATGGAAATAAGTCTCGTCTCGTCATTCGGCGTCTTATGTTGAATTGATTGGGGCTTAACGCCGTTTTTAACAGTGTTTCAGTCATATCGAGGCGGCCAGTTCACCTACTCATGCGGTTCCTGGCTTTCTCATATCAGTACTCAACACACCATGCTTTCCAAGCAACTGGTTGCTTTTCCACATAGACTGTTATCCCAATGGCGAAAGACGGATGACGCATGTCACAGTGACTTTTGTCAATGCCGTAGATTAAATGCCATATAACTCCGGTTTGGCATCATTTAACCCTTTCCTAGAAACGACTCATCTACATCAGATGACGTCGAAAACATTTGGGCTAAATGTGGACAGCCATTACAAAATGTATTTATTTATTAAAGTTGATTATTGAAAAGAGTTGAAAACCTTGTCACAAGAGGATGTATTGTTCATTATGAGCAATTTCTCGACGATGTGTTTAGAAATCGCCGACTGCAAACGAGTCAAAGGCATAATTATGTGAGAAAGGTTTTACGTTCCATTTGCACAAACTATTTGGTCTATTAAGCGTTTAAATGAATGCGTTCCATGGGCACACAACTAGTGGGGTTACACGTTTAGTCCTAAATATCACCATCGTTATCATCATCATATTCAAAATGAGTAAACTCCCGGTGTCAACTGTTCAATGGTAAATATATTATACACTACATATTCGATTGTTTATGAATAGATGGCATTTCTCGGAACTGTAATTACAAGTAAACGTAGTAATGACGATTTCATGGCGCGACATAAATCGCATGATGGCTATGTTTGCGTCACATATGATCATATCATGCTGACAACTGATATCTCTCGTGGGTAATATTATCAACTAGGAAAACGTTTCTATTTTCTTATTATCCCCGGTACATTTTCATCAATCTTCATAATATTCTTATTTACTTACTATCACTAACGCCGCCTACTGGATAAGAAACAAGCAAAATCAGCGCCACCAAACCACAACGAAACATTTTTTCAAGGAAGATAACTTCGTCTAAACCTTCTTCGATTGTAGATCTAGTTCAAAAGAAATAGGAATAAAGATACCGAATCACTTATACATAAAAAAAGGTACAATTTGGCTTTTGTGTATAGTTTAGATCTATATCAGCCTGTAGGCCTACATTCGCATAGTCTGATTGTGATATACACTGTTCATAGATTCCTTATATTTATACAAACTTGTTAGAAGATTCGATCGACGTGTGTACATGCACATAAGAATTAACAGGTGGGCATGATAATCTTAATCAACACTGTTCACAAATGCATTTCCCATTTCAGACTATATATCAAAATGCTTCCGTTTTGTCAGATGTTGCACACATTTCCTCGAATATGTTTAAAGCAGACATAGAGATATAACCGGGATAACGCGTCCTCATATAACTGAAATACTGTTAAAACAGCACTCCATTAAAACAAACAAAATTACTCACCTAGAGATGTAACCTGGATAACGCGTCCTTATATAAACGAAATACTATTTAAACAGCACTCCATTAAAACAAACAAAATTACTCACCTAGAGATGTAACCTGGATAACGCGTTCTGGTATAACCGAAATACTGTTTAAACAGCACTCCATTAAAACAAACAAAATTACTCATCTAGAGATGTAACCTGGATAACGCGTCCTTATATAAACGAAATACTATTTAAACAGCACTCCATTAAAACAAACAAAATTACTCATCTAGAGATGTAACCCGGATAACGCGTCCTTGTATAAACGAAATACTATTTAAACAGCACTCCATTAAAACAAACAAAATAAGGGTAACAGTTGTTAGGTAAACTAGAATTATGCCAGTGTCACCGGTATAGTGCCGAGAGAGTCGGCTTATCCGCGCTGTCTTACCAGACCCTTTATTGTTGGTTGCTCGACTCAACGTTTCTATTTTGTTATTCCTAGAATTGACAATGGACTTTTCCATATGCAAAAACTTGACAATTTTATTTTAAAAATTCACCTTTAAAAGTATTCATTTCACTTACTTGTTTTAGGAATACCAATTCTTCAGAGTTTAAAGCAGTAACTTCGATGTATTATTCTCTGGTCGTTTTCCAACGGACTGTTTAGCGAGAGTCGTGGCCTTTTATATGAACCCAACCCCGATACCTATAAAAGGGCATTATCAAGATATGTGTTTGGTAGACATAGCTTATGGGTATATTCACATCGTCTTTTTCAGAAATGTCCGCTGTATACAGCCCGGTATTCAGTATATGTATACGTGTATATCAATTACCTCATATCACATGCAACTTGTGCTGAGTGAATGAATGAATTAAACTTTGAAAATCTCCCATACGTGAATAAAAATCAATTTAGATATAGCATAGGATAAAAGGCTTGAACAGTATCCTCACTTAGTAAGCGTAAAAGTAAAAAAAAACAGTGTGGCAGAAGGAAGACTTTCCGCTTTTGCTCAAATGTTTTCAATGTTGTGCATTGTAGATGCGTCAAACTATGTCCTAGAATTGTATATATGAGCCGTCCTGCTAGAAAACCAACAGTGTTGACTCTGCGTAAAGTATCGACTCGGAGCAGCCTAACGCATTTCACGTGGAACATCTCATATTGTCTCCTTTTTTCATTACATGGTCTCGATCTGAAAAGACAGTGTAAGTAAAATATCGGGTGGCCGGTTAAAACAACAAACTGTATATGATAGTTATCATTGTACAGTTCTTCTATTTGTCATTCATTATGGTACCACAAAATGACATCTCTGTGTCTGACGACTGATTTGATTATTTATAAATTACAAGTAATGAAATTGATAATGTAACGGTCAACAATGTAAGTCTACTAACATTGTATATGCTTTTGTTCGCTGATGATATTGCGGTGTTTTCAACGGACGGTGGAAGCTTGCAGTTGTTATTAGATAATATTATAAACGTCAACAAAACTAAATATGCATTTATGAGAAGCAGCCAAAATGATTCGGAACGGTGGATAAATGGCGAACGTCTGATTTAGTTGATATTTTTTGTTATTTAAGAGTTAGGTTTAATAGAGCCGGAAACTTTTCATTGGCTGTTAAGAGTCTACAGGACCAAGCATTGAAGGCCATATATAGTTTATAATTATTCAAACGTGTACCGTTGCTCGGACGATAATAAACTAAATTACTACAAAGATTTTTAAAAGGAAAGACAATGTGAAGTATGTAACTAATTTGCAGTGGAAAGTAAATACCATTTTTTTTTTAAATGCCCCACATTAAGGGATAATAGAAATAATTATTTAAACCATTCTTTCGCAGCATTGTTAAAATGTTCTCGCTTAATCACAGTTAAAAGTAGGCCTAGTAACTTACAACTAAACCTTGCTAGATTTAGTAATGAAGCTTCAAAAAGGAGGGGTGATCTCATTTCAATACCTGCTATTTGAAACACAACCATAGAAACATATTATGTTAATATGAATTGTTGTATTATGCATGTGATGTAGCGATGTTGTTATCCAATCATTGTGTATGTATTTTGTTTTGGCCAATGACACATCTAGTGCCGACTTGCCTAATAAAATAAATTATTTGAGTTGAGTTGCGATGAAAAATATCGTGAGAAAGGGAAAACCATAGTCCAAAATGGGTTGTTTCTCCATTAACAACAAAATGTTCGACTTTGTATCAATATGACACTTAAATTTGTTATTGTGTTAAGAAATAAGCGGCAGTCGACAAATAAAACCATTGTAGAAAAAGGGGAAACTGTCTAAATGGATATATTTCTACTTTTCAAATAAGGTTTTCAACTTTGCTTCATCAATATCACACTTAACATATTCCAATTGTCACATGTTGTATTCAAAAACTGTAACTCAAGACATACTTGCAATCTGCAGCAGACGACTTTCAAAATATCTAGGGAAAAATATGGAAAATCTCTATAATTGAAAGTATTATTATTGAATAGAGTTGACATCATTGTGTCCACACAAATAACGCGAGTTTCAAGAAAGCAGACATCGAGCGTGATTAAGATAAGCTTTCATGCTTGTTTCGCAATCGATGTAAAATAAATCAGTTTAAACTAAAATTGTGGCAAAGTCTCCTTTTTCAACAATGTTTTCAAAAGTCGTCTGCTGTAGGTCCGTCAAAATGCGTTATGAGAGAAAGGGTTAAGCAGATGAAACTATAATCCTGATCAGGTAAGCGCTTTGAAACCTAGAGAACAACCAATTCGTGTTTAACCCTTATAGAACCAAATGTTATTTTGCACCGGTTCTTGCATATTTATAGTGTTGAATTTTCTAACAATCAATTTAGCTAAAGAGGAGTCGTAAATTTAACTCGCTATAACGCTTTTATCAATGAAGTTATCGCTTAGGTGCATACGGCTTCAAATAATATATAACAAGAGAAAGTTGATGCAGTTATGCATTACACTTACATTATAGCAGTTGAAAAAACAGTTATCAACTGAGGAGCATATTTGAATATCAGGGGTGGGGTCAAGTGAAAATGTATCATAACTTGCATTTTTTTGTTGTCAACGAAGAGAATGTCCTTCATTGAAATATAATTGAAGCCTTTCATTTGTTATGATCAATCTCCTTTCTAAGGTAGGTTGACCATACACACAGCCAACTAATTATTGATCATAAACAGTAATGGAAATGAGTAATCTTGCCAATCATTATTAATTAAAGCTCGAAAGATCGCTTTTTTTTTTTATAACGGATATGAATATTACTAGATTGTTTGCTAATTTTCTTTCTTGAATATGAATATGAATAAACTGGTGTTATCAGGGGCGTAGCTCCCTTTAGGCACTGTAGGCACGTGCCTACATATTTTTCTAAAAATGCCCCAAAATGCAGCTGCGGCGATACACATCTTCGTAATGTATCGACCAGATCAGCCTGCGCTGTCCGCGCAGACTGATCCGACCTACACATTCCGTTTAAGGGGGAATAGATAGAGTAGTGATTCCTGAAACAGAAAATCCACAGGAAGCGAAAAGTGTCTATCCGGGTAGGACTGTGTGGCATGCTTAGGCTGATCCGTGTCGATACTTTACGCAGAGTCCACACTGTTGATGTTCTCATGTTACGGCCTACACATTGATTATTGACAAGCCACGCCCCTGGTTATATACTGTATTAGTTCAGATGTATTTATACGATTCTATACATAATACATTTTCATCTACAAATGTTTGTATGATATATGTGAAAATAAAATTTATTTGGAGAGTTGGCACTAAATTACGATCTTTATTAATCTGACCATTTAAAGCTTAACCTAGTGTACTGGCTCGTAGTTTGACACGACTACCCCCTAGGCGTTTATTGTTTTACAATTCTCTTCACAGCGTGTGATCAATTATCGGTAAATCACGGAACTTAACGAATACATTGCTTCCGAGGACAGATAGAATTATCGATGTTTAATAATTTAACTGATGATCGAAATTCTTGGGTATGAACCCAGACCAGCCGATGAATCCAAGCCGTCTCTATTCTGGCCACCTCTTGATATTTCTGAAACTGGCTATTGCATCTTAAATTGCTTAAAGCAATAACTTTTTCCATTTGCCACAATGTTTTCAATAATTACACTTTGATTTATAGAGAGTTTCTATATTTGTGCGAATTAAAAAAAGTTGTCTGCTGCAAAATTGTTGTATTTGGGAAAGGGTTTAAGTTATAAGGGACCTTGTGAGAGTGTTACCACAATTTATACCACCCGCTTATACCCAATCCATGTGGATTTTTGAGAATTCGTCTAACTGATACTATAGAGTAAGTGGGGGTAGATATTTCGTCTAACTTATCGATTACTATATAATCTATATCGATATGAAGGTGTTAATGTGTTAATTTGCCGATCATAGTGAAAGACAACACATAATTTCAATTAGTTTGAGAGAGAGAGAATAAATAAATAGTTTTCGTACAGTACATCTGGATGTCACAAATACTATCCTATTCTGTTCTGTAATGAATAACAACATATTATTAATATAGGTTCATAAACAATCATAATATTTAACTTCTAAGTATATATTACATTATGTATTTATAAGTTAGAAGAAATCTCTCAACCCATTTACTCTCTATATATATAGTATTAGCAGGGACACTATATTACATATTGTAATATAGTGTCCCTAGTATTAGTAAGACGAAATGGTAGTCTGGCGAAACTTCCAACAATCCATGAATTACCTCCGCCTGAATACTCTTCATAAAGATGGCGATCATTCCAGCACAATGGGACATGTACGAAATGTTCCAAGCATTTATACAGGTAATGATTATCACAATTCAAATATTAATTCGTGGAATTTATTCCTAACTTAATTACATATATTTATTGTTTCAATGTATAATGATTTGTATACAATATCGCTTCGTTAAAGTTCATTATTTTGTTGCGAAGGGAATGACAAGTTGACAGGTCCAAACATCGTACGATCAAACAAGTCTTACACAATTATGTAATCTCCGTTCAAATGAAATTTAATCTGTCTTATGTTAAGAGTTCAATACACACGACAAAACAAAAAAGCCATTCTTTTTCTGTGACGATAAATTAAATTCTTTGTGAGAAAAACTGACAAAGTCACTTACATAAACACAAACTTGAACTAATTCCCTTTCCCTAATATACACAACAAATATGTAGCTGATAACTTTCAAAACATTTTGGCGAAAAATATGGAAAACCTTTATAACTAAAAGAATAGTCATTGAATAGAGTTAAAAATATTGTTGAAAAATGAGAGGACTAGTTATTATAAGAGGGAGTGAACAGGTCGGGAGACAGTTACTTCGTACCCTAGTTATTTTTTACCCTGTCATTTTCGGTTGTCTCGTACCCTAGTTATTTTGTACATTGTCAATTTCGGTTGTTTTGTACCCTAGTGTCATTTATAGCAGATGAATTAAATCCTAGTGACATTTATAACATATAACTTAAATATAATCATATTATATATGTTTACAAAATGTATTTCAAAATATTTAGTGGTATTGTACATTTTTTATGTCATTTCGTCACAGCTTTTGTTATAATAACAATGTGTTATGTTTGACAAAGGTGTTAACAGATTTGCTTTTAATTGTTTCTCAGCATGCCAATTGCCTTTAATTAAATCATGTGTGACAGGGCTCGAATTTAAGCTCGCATACTCGCTAAATGCGAGTCATTTTTGCTGATAGCGACCTGATAAAAAATCAACTGGCTAAAAATCGCGAGTCCCTTATTTACAAAACAAAATCTCAAAACAAACACTAACAGGTACGCATGCAATAGTTACCGTGTCGCTAGCGCAATAAACAGTAATATTTGACATCTGAGTGTGTATATATACATTTAAAGCTGAGGAACAAATCATTTAACTAACACAATGACATTGAACCGTTTGTCCAATCAAAATCGTCTAATTTGCATAAACAAAGAACCGATAGTCATATCAAATATTATGGCGCCCCATGTAAAATCATTAAATACGTATCCGATGTAAATGAGATTGTCGAATTATTTGTTAACCCTTTCAATAGTATTAATGAGGTTGTGAATCTTTTCTTCGTTTAATGAGAAAATCGTCTTCAATAATTGAGAAATTGAAAACACATCAGAATATTTTTCGGGGCTTCATAATAAATACTGTAGCATGGGGGTGTCATAATAATAATATTCGTAATTAACCAATAAAAAGACAATTCCTCAATTCAACAAAAAACCTATATAATTCTACTCATAAAGAGATTGTATGTTTGTCCGATACAAATAATTAACGTTGTTTTGGACACTTGCGACTGACTTCTTTACGAAATGCCTGAATGATACTCTAGATTCTTGTTTCCAATTAAAGAACAATAGCTCATCATTTTTCATAAATGACTTTTCTTCATTTGGTTTTACTCAAGGCCCACAGTGTACAGTGCTGGAAAATATATATATATTTTTTCATATTTAACTTTTGAACATTAGCTTAAAGCTCATTTATCGATGCAATCTTCACCAGAACACCCTGAATTTGTATTATTTGGGGGTTGTTTCTGTGTGTTATTTGGCTTAGTCTTAAATGCATCATGTGAGAAAAATATAATCTGACTGGTGGTATATGCTTGGTGCTGAAATACTTGATATTTTGATGAGAATTAAAGTTGCTGATGTTGCCCTTAGAGAATATGACCCAAAACCTGCTGTGACAAGATGGTGGTTGTCTGGACTAAGACAGAAAAGACCCCATACTCTGCCATATGGAGTCAGAAACTGAGACACAGTTTCTAGACTATGCTGTATATCTGACAATCTCAACAGCTTCTTTTCACAGCATGTTTTGGACCATGTTTACATTACATTGACCATAATAGTGTATTGCATTATTGTAGTTAACATTGTGTTGCTTAAAATTGGTGTTCTAACAAGTACTCAAAAATGCAAGTTGTTTTTTCATTTAGCAAGTAACAAAAAATAGCACTTGCGAAAAAATGCAAGTAGAAAATCTGGCTAAATTCGACCCCTGTGTGATGAAATCTTTAATTGTTTCTCAGCGTGCCTTTAAGTAAATCATGTCTGATGAAATATTTGCTTGCTAATATATATATATATATATGTGTGTCAGTGTGTGTGTGTGTATAATTTAAACACAATCTCATTTAATCTAAATGGCATGATTTGCAGTATTAGGTGACAGTTTCATTTTTAGACTTGAAGGTTATGTCCACAGTGAAAGACACCCAGCCAGACGATACTTCAATTTTGGTATTCCTGGAATGTTTTAAAACATTGTGGAAAGTGGAGGGTTAGAGAACACCTGAATATGTATTATCATATGTTCCGGATGAACATATTATTCACCTCACCTTAAATACTTAGGAATCAATATAATTAAGATACAATAAATTAAATATGCGGTGCATCAAATATAGTGACAAAGGCATCTTTCACAGTTGGTAAGACATTCCGATAAAAATTAAGGGTTTTTGCAAACTGTTAAAAAAATCACCACCTACTTTAACAGATTATGTGTAGCGTGCGTTCTTAATTGTCATTGATTATTACACTTCAAACATCAAATGCAATTATATGAATTGCAAAAATCATGTAGTTAATATTCCATCATGTAACCTTTTATAATGTGAAATGAATACACAAAGTGAAGTTTTATGTATTTAATGTGTATACACATATACTTAAATAAGTTACGAGTTACATTTTTCTAGACAAATACAAGATTTGCAGGAATTAATCCAAGGGATAATCTTGGTTACACTAGGATACAAAACAACCGAAATCGTCAGGGTACAAAATAACCAGGGTACAAGACAACCGAAAATGACAGGGTACAAAATAACTAGGGTACGAGGTAACTGTATTCCAACAGGTCTATTCTCCCCAATATTTCTCTTATTACTCAACCAAATTCTATGTTGTGTGTACTCGAAAGAATCATCTCACTGAGACTATTCTTTTGAGTACCCACAACATAGGGCTTTGGTTTGAAATTCAAATAAGGATTTTAGGACATTAAAAAAGGCCTGTTTAATAGTGTTATCTAGAGCTTGGGTAGGTTTTATCTTATTTTGTCATAACCTCAAAAATTATTTTGTTTGATTCAATGCAGGAATATTTATATTATTGTAGATCGATAAACTCTACTGAGTTAAACTTTTACATCAATCAAGGGAAATTTCATTCACATTGCCTATGGATGGAGCGGGGGATTCAACACCTGATGCCGTAAATTTTACAACTTGTATGAAATCATTAAAACACCTTGGAAGTGATGCAAGACTGATTTGAAAATATATTTGAGCCTTTTGTATGGCTATCAATATATTAAAGCCATAATTTCATTTAATGTGAGATTTTTGGCTGTCGTACTCGGATACTCTTAAGTGATTTGAACTTTCAACTTCAGGGGCCAAAAAAACCTGATCATTTATTATGAAGTTCAGAAGGATTCCTACCACTACTGCCTTCTCTTACAAACTTTTAGATGGTGATTTCATTTTTGCCTAATGGAAGTTGAGCAATCAATACTGTGGCCCTTTTGGGTCTCTTGTTATTTTTTGTCTCGATATTATTAATTTTTTTCGCGAGTTAAATGTTATCCAGGAAGATACTCTCAAACAAGAAAGTAATGGGTTAATTTATTGATTTCAGGCCCCAGCCTACCACCTGATATTTGAAGTCTTGTTAATTATATGGATCGTTAAGTTACTGTTTTCCAAAGCCTATGCACCAGAGAAGACGATCTTGACAGAAAAGGTAGGTTCTCCCCTGATCACAATCTTTTCAAAGAAGAGCTCTTGAAGCATTTTAGCAGGACACCAAAATTTCAACATTTATATTTATACAATTTCGTGCTCAAGAATCTGATTAGCCAAAGCAATTTCATATTTCAATTGTCAAAAATATTCATATTTAGAAATTAGAGCGTAGAGTTATTTTTTTAGTTCAGAGAGCCTTATCAGAGTGTTATAGTTTCAGGCCTAGGGTTCTATGGAATCTAGATTAACCCTTTCCCTCATACAACAATTCTGCAGCAGACGACTTTGAACGTATTTTGTCAAAACATAGGTTATCCATTCAATTATGACAAAAAGTGGAAAACATTGTGGCAAAAGGAGAAATTGCACGTTTTGTGAAATTTCTTCTTTTGTCACTATGTTTTCAAAAAGCCGTCTGCTGCAGAGGCGTCAGAAAGCGTATATATGAGGGAAAGGGTTAAAACAGCCATTTTTAGCTTTCAGTCAGTCAAGCTTATGTCATGGTGAATTGTCCGTCGTACATGTGTGCGTCACCTTTTTGCTTAAAACGACTTCTGCTCCCTAACCTCCTGGCTAATTGGGATGAAACTTTAAAGGAAGTATCCTCTCAATGTCCTCAAACAAATTCCTTCAAATTTGTTGGATCCATGCAAAATTCTGGTTTCCATGGCAACCTAAAGAAAAAAGTAAAGTTGTGAAAACTTAAAAAATCTTATCTTCAAAAAGTGTCAGGCCGATTTTTAGCTCTACTGGCCATAGGCCAGAAGGGCTTATGTCGTGGCGATGCGTCCGTCCGTCCGTAAACAATTTCTTGTTAACACGATACAGTCTTCACTTTTGATTGTATCTCAACTAAACTTATACAGTAGTTAGATAGCCATGAGAGCTCGGTTCCTTTCGAAAACCAGCCAGATCCGCCCATGCATGACTGGATTATGGCCCATGAAATGGTCAAAATTGCTATAAAAGAGCTTGTTAACACGATACAGTCTTCTTTTTTTATTGTATCTCAACTAAACTTATACAGTAGTTAGATATCCATAAGAGCTCGGTTCCTTTCGAAAACCAGCCAGATCCGCCCATGCATGACTGGATTATGGCCCTTGAAATGGTCAAAATTGCTATAAAAGAGCTTGTTAACACGATACAGTCTTCACTTTTGATTGTATCTCAACCAAACTTATACAGTAGTTAGATATCCATGTGAGCTCGGTTCCTTTCGAAAACCAGCCAGATCCGCCCATGCAAGACTGGATTATGGCCCTTGAAATTGTCCAAATTGCTATAATTGAGCATGTGAACACAATAGAGGCTCCATTTACTATCTGATCTTCACCAAACTTAGATAGTAGTTAAATATTGATGAGAGCTTGGTTCCTTTTGAAAATCAGCCAGATCCGCCCATGCAAGACTGGATTATGGTCCATGAAATTGTAAAAATTGCTATAATACAGCTTGTGAACACGAAAGAGCCTCCATTTACTATCCGATCTTCACCATACATACATGCTCTGGATTGAAAATGACCAAAGAACCATACCAGTAGAGCATAGGCCCTCATGGGCCTCTTGTTTCGAAATATTTTGTAGAAATGTTCCTTGTTCTGGTTTCCATGGTAACTTAAAATTTTTGTTGAAATTCTTCTCCTGAACTGGTAGGCTGATTTTCAAATTATTTTATACAAATGTTCCTTGGATGGCCTCTTTTAAATACCTCTAGCCATGTTGATTGCTCTAAAAATATTGCCACCAGTGGGGGCTATTTTGCCTTATATCGTTATATGGCTATAGAGAAAACTTAAAAAATCTTCTCGAACAAAAGTATCCGGCTGATTTTCAAATAATTTTGTAGAAATGTTCCTTGGGTGACTCTATCAGATTCTGAAGTTTGTTAACCCTTTCCCTCATATAGACGCTTTCTGACGCCTCTCCAGCAGACAGCTTTTTGAAAACATAGTGACAAAAGAAGAAATTGCACAAAATGTGCAATTTCTCCTTTTGCCACAATGTTTCCACTTTTTTTCATAGGTTATCCATTCAATTATGGAGATTTTCTATGTTTTGACAAAATACGTTCAAAGTCGTCTGTTGCAGAATTGTCGTATGAGGGAAAGGGTTAAAGCTTGCCACCATTGAATAAAAGTCGGATTACACTGGTATATTGTACTGTAATTTAAAAGTGAAGCAAGCAAATAAATAACATTCATCATTCTTATTTACCATCTCCTTAAATATTATTATAGATGTGGAAAACTAACTACGAATACTTATTATGGTATTATTGTACCTTATTGTATACTTCTGTTCTTTTATGCCAGGAAAAGGAAGAGCTGATAGCAGGATGGAAGCCCGAGCCCCTGGTCCCTGATGTTCCAGATGATCATCCAATACTCATGGCCATGAATAACAATATAATCACAGGGTAAGATAGAACTTTTAATAGGAAAAAATAATACTATTGGTTATTGCATCTGCATGGGAAAATATTGTACAAGTTCCTTCGGCTGAATTGCCAGATCTTGCGAGGACAGAGCTCAGACGAAGGAAAGAGGTCATTCACAAAAGTATCCCAAAATCATGCAATAACCTTTTGATTTGTATTATTATGGTATTGCCGATTTAAAATTGATCCTTTTGTGTGCTTTGAGCATTTACGATTTATCATGCAATTATTTCCATTACAATGGCCATTTTTGTTCCCCATTTGGTTTTGACTCAAAATTGAATCGTCGACAACAAGATGCGTAACAGTGAATTTCATTAAGAACCCTTGTATTATCTTTTTTCTGATATTTGTGTTATTTAGTATGATTTATATTTTGAAAGTAGAACACACATCTTCTATTCTGCATTGAAAACCTTCACATCGTAGAATGATAACAATTTTAAGAAGACCTACCTTTGAAACAATCAGTAATCCGCCGTGGTCGAGTGGTTATCGTTGGGGATTTGGAACATGGCGTCCCGGGTTCGATACCTAGTCGTGGTGCGACAGTCATGGTGGAGTACCCTTGGGCAAGGCACATTTCCTGGCCTAGTACTGGTTTATTTACCCATGGATTATGAATAAAGTGAACTGTCACCGTGATATAACTGAAATAATGTTGTAAATGGTGTAAAACTCCAATCAAACAAACAAATTCAAACAATCATTAGCTTATTCATCCTAGGAGTTATGACATCCCACTTTATGTTTTGGTCATGTGTAATTGAGATGCAACTATTATAGATCTTCAACGACAATCAAAACAACTTTATGGCATATGTCAATCCAATTGAGCAATATCATTCATCTACACGTCACAATATTACGTCAGAAACTACGTAGGTATTTACACACGGTTGCTATAAAAAAGACCAGGTTGCGTTTTTTGTATGTCTATCGATTTTCACTATGCGTCATCTACAAACGATGTACCAAACATTGTACTGTGAACAGTTGCTTCACTTGCCTGCGATGCACTCAGCAGTAATGAAGTAGAAGTTAGCTGGTCTCTAAACTCATCAAAGGTTGAATGGGAGCGCTTTGTAACCTTACTGTATGGAAATAGTTTCAGCACGTGAAAAATATCTAAGAAATGTCTCTCCGTTTGACCTTTAATAGATTTTTGGATGCCATGTTGATTGGTCTCAATACATGCTCGCTATGGGGTTGGGCTGCTTTGCACTTTATGGTTAAAGTAAAATCTTGAAAAACTTCTCATCAAAAACAATTTGTCTGATTTTCATTTTTTTGTATCTATATTTTAGGGTGATCCTCTTCTTAATTTCTGCATATGAGCCATAATATGGTGTCCGGGATTTTGTGTTACATCACAGAGTCATTATTTATTCTCCTTTATTTGAAGAACTATGTGTTTTATAGTTTATCAGCATGTCACAAACTGTTAGAAACTACTAAATCTATTAAATAATATGCTATTGATTTCTGAAAGAACTGATAAACTCCTTTAATTAATACTTTTCTTGAGCATTTTCGCCGTGTCCTTCCCGACAAAGGCATGGGAGGACTTTTTGAAAACCAAAACAAACTGTTTTTCTTTATATTTAAAGTTTGGAAACTAATATATGTGAAATAATAATTTAAAAAATTATTGTAAATATAACTTTAAGATTTAATAGAGCGACGTAAATACGATTTTGATTTGAATATAAAATCCTGGACATCGGCGTAACGAATGTGTCCACCCAGTTACATCACGTCTAAATAGCATCAAAACTCGAAACCTGGACCGATAACCATATTTTCATTGCATACGAATCACGTGATCACTTACATTCTTTGTTAATGTCGTAAACATGTTGTTCTGGGACAGATATCTTTTATTTGACAGGGAGTCAAAATATTTTTATCAAAATGGTGTCTTTTTTTGTTACGCCCTATTATTTTGTTATAATTAAAAATGCTTCGTCAATCACCTAGGAGGAAACTAAATTTTGGCTGTTCTATTTACGACATTAAACATCGCAACAATTTACGACAGTTATAGACGTTTTACGACAAGAGTGTTTGAAAAATGGCGGCTCGAAAATGACAGTCAGACTCCTGAAATTTTGTTACGCCGGCACCAAGCCGATTGAGGTCATCAATGGTTGCTTATAATGTATCGCAATGCGTAGTAACTTCCTATTTCGTTATTTAAATTGTCCAGAGATGTTTGCGAACCTATTTAATTCACTACGAAGAACTTGTTATTATTTTTGACTGGGGGAAAAAAATCGCGAATTTTGTCTCTTTTGCCTTGTAACGTTGACTGTCCTGGAAAGCATATTCTACCTCCATAAGCATTGTGCTTACATAATAAATACATATTTGCATGATAAGTATATTTTAATTTAACTGGAGAATTATTTATACTGAAAATGTTTATGCTATTATATTACACACTTATATGAAGTGCACAATTGGTGTCCAGTTACATCATTTTGTGTCCTGTTACACACCAGTTTGTGTCCTGTTACATCATTTTGTGTCCTGTTACACCATTCTTTATCTAGTTGTATACTATTAATTATTTCACTAAATAAACCATTTATTTATTGAAATAATTCCAAATAAAGATGGTGAAAATGTAAATTAGATCTAAAAAAAATTAACTAGGCATACTCTTCATAAAATTGATTTATTACAATGGTGTCCTGTGTTACTAACAATACAATTGAATTAGTGTCCAGTTACATCATTTTGTGTCCTGTTACACACCAGTTTGTGTCCTGTTACATCATGTTGTGTCCTGTTACACCATTCTTTATCTAGTTGTATTCTATTAATTGTTTCACTAAATAAACCATTTATTTATTGAAATAATTCCAAATAAAGATGGTGAAAATGTAAATTAGATCTAAAAAAAATTAACTAGGCATACTCTTCATAAAATTGATTTATTACATCGTGTCCTGTGTTACTAACAATACAATTTAAAACCCACATTTCTCTTTATTTAAAGATAAAATCTATTTTGTCATTTAGAATTTAACAGCTTTAGATATTGTTCTAAACATATATATAGCATTTAATTTGACAAAAGTCAAATATTACAAAAAGAGGACACCACAGTGTTTGTGATGTAACTCAAAATCCGGACACCATATTATGGCTCATATATATCAACTTTTTTAGTCAGATCAGGTTCCACATGCTATCTTAACCCTTTCCCACATTTAGACACCTCTGCAGCAAACGACTTTTGAAAACATTGCGACAAAGATGAATTTCACCAATTGCCACATTGTTTTCAACTCTATTTAATGATCAAACTTTCATTTATAGGTCTAACATATTTTAGACTACATACTTTTTCAAAGTCATCTGCTACTTATATTTGTTGTATGTGGGAAGGGGTTAAATGTTTCCATACACATTCATCAATGGTTAAACATTTTGCTGCTTTTCTCTATTTTTATTTTATAATCATTTTTAATTTTCAGGCGACCAGATAAAGTAGTTGTCATTAATGGAAAGTCAATGATAAACATGGCATCCATGAATTTCCTTGGATTGCTTGGTGATGAAACAATTGAGGTAGGTTCAACCCCTTCAAACCTGCAGACGAATTCTGATGCATCTGCAACAGATGACTATTAAAAACATGATGAGCAATTTTTCCTTTTGCCACAATGTTTTCAAACTCAAACTACTAATAAAACTCATTTATGCAGATTTTTACCATGATTTTGATAAGGTGTTTTGCTGCATAATTGTTGTATGCGGGAAAGGGTTAATGGATATCAACACATTGAAATTAAATAAAACTGGAAAATTAAAACCCTATTATAGCTTCAAAACTAAATGATCAGTACTCATTATATCTTTAAAGTTGTAATTAAATTAACAATCATTATGGACTCTGCGTAATGTATTGACCCAGATCAGCCTGTCCAGGCTAATCCAAGAGGACACATTCCATCCCAGGGGGATAGAGGTATAGAGTATTGATTCCTGAAACAGAAAATCCACAAGAGGTGAAAAGTGTCTGTCTGGGTTAGCATGCTTGGCATGCTATGGCTGATCCGGATCAACACTTTAAGCAGAGACCACAAGGTTGGTTTTCTCGTGGAATGGCTCATGTGCAACCTGTCCAGAGAACAGTCAAATTTGACAGAGACTTAAATGTGGTGCTTTTGAGAGGCATTACTCCCTGAGTTTGATCTTTGATGTGAACTTTGACCTAACATACAATATGTGGTTTCATTATAAAAGAGTTTAATCTTTTCCCTCATACCACTATTCTGCAGCAGACGACTTTGAACATATTTTTCAAAAAATAGAAAATCTCTTTAATTGAATGGATAACCTATGACTAAAAGTGGAAAACATTGTGGCAAAAGGAGAAATTGCTCTTTTTGAGCAGTTTCTTCTTTTGTCACAATGTTTATAAAAATATGTCTGCTGCAAAGGCGTCAGAAAGCGTCTATATGAGGGAAAGGGTTAAAAGCTATTTCTTAATTTAGTTCTACAAAATATTATTTACACTCTATTGCATCACAGCATGTTCAAATGATTTATTTGATAAATGTCCTTCTGCCTATACTATACATTCATGGGAAAAATACAACAATATATATTCAGTACAACGAATGAAAACATAAAGAAATACATATGTGAAAAGGATAAGAGTGGAAATGTTATTTTTTGTTCTGGCTCATTCTTTCTCATTTAAAACACATTTAATTTCTTAAGTATTGGATTCTGATGGTATTTCGCTTGTATGTGTTTACTTCAAAGCTCTAAATCAGCTGGGCAATTTAATAAGAAATAATGTTTTTGTTATTTTTACATGTCTGATTCAAGTATTACTATATTTGTCATGTTTCAGAAAGCTGCTCAGGCTGCATTGCGAAAGTACGGAGTTGGTTCATGTGGACCCAGAGGCTTCTATGGAACAATGGGTAAGAGTTCTATCAACACAATATAATAAACATTTTCTTGCCACCCGCTGTGGCAGAGATACACATGGAGATCAATTCTCCATCACTCTTTCACATACTCTCATATTGTCAGGTGTCACATGTGTTCTAGATACCAGAAAGTCAGTCATTTTACTAATCCTACAACCCTAAGTGCCAAGGAGAGAAAGTCGGCTACAGTTATCGTTTGATTTATCTACTCTTTCCTTAGTTTTATGTTGCCTACCTGTAAGACAAATTGTGACTGTTGGGTTACTTTTCTGCCATCTATCAGTCATACTTTTACTTTGGTTAACCTTTGCCCACTCGCAGATGCATTTTGACACATTTGCAGTTAATGTCTAACTCTGAAAGCGTTGTGTGAAAAGAAGAAATTGCTGAAGATGAGCAATTTCTCCTTTTGCCTAAATATTCTCAACTCTATTTAATAATGATTCTTTAATATAGAGAATTTTCAAATTCGTCTGTAGCAGATTTGTTGTTTGGGGTAAAATGTAAAGTTATATATTATTAAACTTACAGACAGATAACCTATGTGTGCCTTAGACAACTCATGCTTATTAGTCCCCTACCGGCGTGCCGAAGTGGAATCTTAGGTTTGCACTCCGTCAGTCCGTCAGTCCATCTGTCAGTCAGTCAGTCCGGCAAATCAGTTTTCCGCACTTTTTTTCTACATGCTTTGAGGTATTGAGCTGAAATTTTGTATATGCCTTTGTAATCATGTGTCACAGATCAAGTTCGCGTTTCCTGGGATTTCGTCAATTTTTTAATGAGTTATGCCCCTTTTTGGACTTAGAATATTCGTTTTCCGCACTTTTTTTCTACATGCTTTGAGGTATTGAGCTGATATTTTGTATATGCCTTTGTAATCATGTGTCACAGATCAAGTTCGCGTTTCCTGGGATTTCGTCAATTTTTTAATGAGTTATGCCCCTTTTTGGACTTAGAATATTCGTTTTCCGCATTTTTTTTCTACATGCTTTGAGGTATTGAGCTGAAATTTTGTATATGCCTTTGTAATCATGTGTCACAGATCAAGTTCGCGTTTCCTGGGATTTCGTCAATTTTTTAATGAGTTATGCCCCTTTTTGGACTTAGAATATTCGTTTTCCGCATTTTTTTTCTACATGCTTTGAGGTATTGAGCTGAAATTTTGTATATGCCTCTGTAATCATGTGTCACAGATCAAGTAGGGGACTAATAAATTTCATGAATTTGCTTGTTCAAGTTATTGTGTATGCTTTCATTTTAAAAGAGATATACAATTTCATACCAGGTGTCAGGATTCTTACTCACACATTTGTTTTTACAGATGTGCACTTGGAGCTGGAAGACAAGCTATCAAAGTTTATGAATACAGAGGAGACTATTTTGTATTCCTATGGCTTTGCGACCATTGCCAGTGCCATTCCTGCTTATTCCAAGAGAGGAGATGTTATTTTTGTGTAAGAAATTTACTGATGGAGAGAAGTTTATTTCATGTTCTTAAAATCCTTATTTGATTTCCATACCCTATATTGTGGTTACTCAAAAGAGTGTCTCAATGAGATATTTCTTTTGACTTTCCATAATGGAGGGTTAATTCGATTCCAGGTGGTGACAGTAAGATTCGTTACTTTATGGCCGGTTGGTTAGCTGCCAGCTATTTAAATAAGGGAAGGGAAAGCCTGTCTGCTCGATGCCTGGCAAAAAGATAGGAAATGAAAATGTGACAAAAGATGTCTCATAAGTCAGAAATGGCTGGCCCATTCAATAGAGGTAACACCTCAAGTAAGGTAGAATTTTAAATGCTAGAATAAAAGAGATAAAAAGGTAAAAGTTGAAAATTATTCTCCTTGTTTGACTTCAAGGTAATTTACTTAATTTGTTCCTTAGGTGACCCTCCTCAAAAATGGTATGAGATTTATCGATTTATAGGTTTGTTTGTGTTTGTATCAAACTGAGAAACTTTAAATATTTTTCTTTTTCCAGAGATGAAGGTGTTTGTTTTGCAATACAAAAAGGTCTTGTGGCATCTAGAAGTGTGATTAAGTACTTTAAACACAATGACATGGAGGACCTGGAGAGACTGCTGCTAGAACAACAGAAAGAAGATAAGAGGGTAAGGTTAACCCTTTCCCATATACAAAAAATCTGCAGCAGATGACTTTGAAATTATTTAGTAATCACTAAAAATCTAGTTAATACAATAACTGAAAAAATATTGGAAATATTGCGACAATCGGAGAAATTGCTCAAACGTCGTCTGCTGCAGAGACATCAGAAAGCATCTATATGTGGGCAAGGGTTATCTGAAGATACTATCAAAGTAAATGCGGTGAATACGGCGAGAAACAGTGGTACACCTTAACCCTTTCCTACATATAAGAAATCTGTAGCACTCAACTTGCTGCAGATGCAACATAAATTCTGTTCTATACCTAGAAGTTAAAGGAAATTTAAACCAATTCCAACTTGCATATGCATTTTGTTGCTTCTGCAGCAGACTTCTTTTGAAACAAAGGCGGCGGCGTGGTCGTCCGGTTAAGGATTTTTGTTCAGCTCAGCTTTTTTTCTGTGGCAGCGGCGTGGTCGTCCAGTTAAGGTTTTTTGTTCAGCTCAGCTTTTTTTATACGGATCGTATTATAGTTTTACCTGCGGCGTACAGGAAGGCGGGCGGCGTCCAGTATGTTGTCAGCTCAATAACTTTAGAAGCCTTTGTCCAATCATCACCGAATTTGCTCAGAATGTGTATTGGGATAATATCTCGGACAAGTTCGATAACTAGCCATATCGCTTTAGTCAATCGAGAGTTATCGCCCTTTAATTATAGAAATTACCCAAAATTGGTCTTGTCAGCTCAATTACTTTAGAAGCCATTGTCAAATCATCATCCCATTTAGTCAGAATATGTATTGGCATAATATCTCGGACAAGTTCGATAACTAGCCATATCGCTTTAGTCAATCAAGAGTTATTGCCCTTTAATTATAGAAATTACCTAAAATTAGTCTTGTCAGCTCAATAACTTTAGAAGCCTTTGTCCAATCATCACCAAATTTAGTCAGAATATGTATTGTCATAATATCTCGGACAAGTTCGATAACTAGCCATATCGCTTAAGTCAATCAAGAGTTATTGCCCTTTAATTATAGAAATTACCTAAAATTAGTCTTGTCAGCGCAATAACTTAAGAAGCCTTTGTCCAATCTTCACCAAATTTAGTCAGAATGTGTATTGGCATAATATCTCGGACAAGTTTGATAACTAGCCATATCGCTTTAGTCAATCGAGAGTTATCACCCTTTTATTAAAGAAATTACCTAAAATTGGGATTGTCAGCTCAATAACTTTAGAAGCCTTTGTCCAATCTTCACCAAATTTATTCAGAATGTGTATTGGCATAATATCTCGGACAAGTTCGATAACTAGCCATATTGCTTCAGTCAATCGAGAGTTATCGCCCTTTAATTATAGAAATTACCTAAAATTGGTCTTGTCAACTCAATAACTTTAGAAGCCTTTGTCCAATCATCACCAAATTTGGTCAGAATGTGTATTGGCATAATATCTTGGACAAGTTCGATAACTTACCACGTTATCTTAGTCACTACACACTTATGTCCCTCGAAATGACCGAAACTGTACTAACAGTGTCTGCTCTCTAAATTTGCCTTATCACTATACTTAATTGGTCTCAAAAAAAACAGGACGGGCGTATTTTGTGACATTTGGCGCTCTTGTTCTGTTTTCTATCAGTCGAGCGTCTGTGCCGTACGCGGTGCTCTTGTTCGTCAAAACCATTACAGATATTGCTTTGAAACTTACAACACTTATTCACCCTCATAACCTCCATCAACAGACAAGAGTACATAACTCTGTCAAGGTTTTTGTAAGAATTATGGCCCTTTTTGACATAGACTTTTGGTTAAGTTTATTGTACCAATTCACTTTTTTTCAAAACCATTACAAATATCGCTTTGAAACTTACAACACTTATTCACCATCATTACATCCATCAACAGACAAGAGGTTATAACTCTGTCAAGGTTTTTGTAAGAATCATTGCCTTTTTTGACTTAGAATTTTGGTTACATTTTTTGTACCACCCCACTTTTTTGCAAAACCATTAGAGATATAGCTTATACACTTACAAAACTTATTGACCATCATTACTTCCATCGACAGACAAGAGTACATAACTCTGTCCAGGTTACTGTAAGAATTATAGCCCTTTTTCGACTTAGAATTTTGGTTAAGTTTTTTGTACCAATTCACTTTTTGTCAAAACCATAACAGATATTGCTTCGAAAGTAACAACAATTTTTCACTATCATTACCTCCATCAACAGACAAGAGTACATAATTCTGTCAAGTTTTTTTAAAGAATTATGGTCCTTTTTCGACTTAGAATTTTGGTTTAAGTTTTTCGTACCACCCCAATTTTTTTCAAAACCATTAGAGATATAGCTTAAACACTTACAATATCTTTTTACCATCAATACCTCCACCAACAGCCAAGAGTGTGTAATTCAGTGAAGCTTTTTATAAGAAATAGGACCCTTTAACGACTTATAAAGTACTTTGCTTATAAATAGTATGATAAAGTAATAACTTATGTTTTCTGTACCACCCAAAATAGTTTTGTTTTATTGGCAAGCACAAAAAAGTCGAGCATGCTGTCCTCTGACAGCTCTTGTTGTCTAATGTTTTCAAAAAATTGTTTTATACAAAAAAGGATAAGTGGGTGAAGTATGTATGTATTTATTTCAGTTACCAAAGAAAGCCAAAGTCACACGTAGATTCCTGGTTGTTGAGGGTTTATATAATAAATATGGAGATATCTGCCCACTACCAGAACTGGTAAGATATCACTTTTATCTTTTCATAATTAACTTTTGAAATTAGTTTGTGATAAGAAAAGTCTTTTACCATAAGGTTTGGGATCCTTTCTCTGGAAAATAATTATTGATACAGCTAAAATTTGGAATTCTCATTTTGTGATGATTTGATCATTGTAATGCACATTTTTAGCTTGACAATTCAAAAAATATGGAAAGCGTTTAGAGTCGCTTGTGCGTCGGTGTTGCAACTTTGGTTAAAGTTTTGCATGCAAGGCTTTTTCTCACAAAACACAGATGTTATTGCTTTGAAACTTCTAACACTTATTGGACATCATCAAATGACTTTGCAGGACAAGCCGCGAAACTCTTAATCAGATTTTGACACAATTATGCCCCTTTTTGGACTTAGAAATTTTGGTGAAAGTTTTGCATGCAAGCTTTTTTTCTCACAAACCACAAATGCTATTGTTCGTCTTCCACCAATGGACTCAGTCTATGTGGAAAAGTAGCCAGTTGCTTGGGAAGATTGTTGTGTGGAGTACTGGTGTGAGAAAACCAGGAAACACATGAGAAGGTGAACTGGCCGCCGTGATATGACTGAGAAATTGTTAAAGAATGGCGTTAAACCCTAATCAATCAATCAATCAACAAATGCTATTGCTTTGAAACTTCATACACTTATTGGACATCATCAAATGACCTTGCAGGACAAGTCCCAATAACTCTATATCAGATTTTGACATAATAATCTTTTGGACTTAGAAATGTTGGTTACAGTTTTACATGCAAGATACTATCAAGGACAAATCTCAATAACCACAAATGATATTTACTTGAAACCATTTACGTCCTCAGGGATGTCAGAAAGTCAAGTTAGATAATTATTGAATTAATTTAGAACAAATTATGGCCCTTATTTGACTTTGAACATTTTGTTAAAGTTTTGCATGCTAGGCAACAAACCACAGATGCTATTGCTTTGAATCTTCACACACTTATTGGACATCATCAAATGACCTTGTAGGACAAGTCCAAAAACTCTATATCAGATTTGGGCACAATTGTGCCCCTTTTTGAACTTAGAAACTTTGGTTATAGTTTACATGCAAGATACTATCATTGACATATCTCAGTAACCACTAATGATATTTACTTGAAGTCAAGTAAGATAACTCTTGAATGAATTAAGAACAAATTATGGCCCATGTTTGACTTCGAGAATTTGGTTAAAGCATTGCAAACCACAGATGCTATTGTTTGAAACTTCACACACTTATAATGTATGGTGGGGTTTACGACAAAGTAAACCAAACCAAACACTGTGTGAGCCTTTAATTTATGTCTGGGTGAAAATGGGTTTATCTATATGAGACCTTTGAGCTGTTTGGTTGCTGGGAGTTAATTATTTGATTATTAGTCCAGGGATTATAAGTTGGAAACCAACCTCAAAAATTCATTCTTTATATGATTTACTTATCTCATCTTAATGATTCCCTTATTGAACACATCTAAAGTAAAGATGGTAAAAGCTCAACAAATCAAAGATTTAAGTATTATTTTAAGGACTGTTCCAGGAGTATGTCTGGGAACTATGTAGAAATGAAATCATTGTGGTGAAAACAAGAAAACGGACTCAAATTGCATGAACATAGTGCTCTGTCACAGTAATGATCAGAAATTTACAAAGTTCATCTTGAGAGGTATTCCATAATTCTTTGATTTTGTAGGAAAAATTGTCTTTCTTTCAGCTGCAATTTACCAAGATTTCGCTTAGATATAGCTTATATTGTGTGCCTTTTTTACCATAGATTGATTTGAAATGGAAGTACAAACTACGTATATTTGTGGAGGAAAGTTTTTCATTTGGTGTGCTTGGTAAGACGGGTAGAGGCATCACAGAACATTTCAACATTAATGTATGTATTATTGAACTTGTTTTTTCTTTGCTTTTTCAATCAGCCTAACTATCATGACTTTAAGATCATTGGTCCTAAATTTAGCTATTTTCTCACATGCAGATGAACTTCGACACATCTGCAGTGGACATTTGCTTAATTTATAGATATTTTACATTATTTTTTGTAGATTTGTTGTAATTGGGAAAAAGGTTAGTAAAGGTATTGTGTAGCAGACATTTTAAACCATTCACCAAACATTTTACCAAGGGAAATAACTTGTTGATTAATTTATTAAGGTTTAATGCCATTTATCAACAGTTTTTCATCATATCACGGCAGCCAGTTCACCTTCTCATGTGTGTCCAGGCTTTCTTACAATATTACTCCACACAACATACTGTGCAAGCATGGCTGCTTTTCCACATAGACTGTAAGCCCATCGGTGAAGAAATAACTTGTTAATCTCAAATCAAGTTAACTCAAGTTCATACTACCTCCTCGCAATGAATTGTTCATTGGTTGATAGATCACTTTTGCTGGATTGTCTTAATGTTAACTCTCTTAACCCTTTTCCTCATACGACAATTCTTAAGCAGACGACTTTGAACTTATTTTGTCAAAACATAGAAAATCTGCATAATTGAATGGATAACCTATGACTAAAAGTAGAAAACATTGTGGCAAAAGGAGAAATTGCACGTTTTGTGCAATTTCTTCTTTTGTCACTATGTTTTCAAAAAGCTGTCTGCTGCAGAGGCGTCAGAAAGCGTCTATATGAGGGAAAGGGTTAAACTGCTGTGTCAGTAACTAGGTAATTTTCCCTTTATAATGCAGCTACATGTACTTTCGTCCTAGTAACACTTCTGCAAATCTGCTGTCAGTACTTGGATACTGATTGATTTTTCTAATCAGTAATACACCGCAAGGTTGTTTGTAATATTTGAATGCCTCTACCAAAACCAACCTCATTTGAAATGAGTGTAGATCCAGATCACCCAGCTGATCTGTGAAGTCAGATCTAGTTCTGCACTGTTGGCCAATTGGTCAAAGAGCAGTAAGTTCCCTTTCATTACAGTTTTTAGCTCTACTGGCCAAAGGCCAGAAGGGCTTATGTCGTGGCGATTTGTCCGTCGTCCGTGCGTGCGTCCGTAAACAATTTCTTGTTAACACGATACAATCTTCACTTTTACAGTAGTTAGATATCCATGAGAGCTCGGTTCCTTTCGAAAACCAGCCAGATCCGCCCATGCATGACTGGATTATGGCCCTTGAAAACCAGCCAGATCCGCCCATTCATGACTGGATTATGGCCCTTGAAATGGTCAAAATTGCTATAAAAGAGCTTGTTAACACGATACAGTCTTCACTTTTGATTGTATCTCAACCAAACTTATACAGTAGTTAGATATTCATGAGAACTCGGTTCCTTTCAAAAACCAGCCAGATCCGCCCATGCATGACTGGATTATGGCCCTTGAAATGGTCAAAATTGCTATAAAAGAGCTTGTTAACACGATACAGTCTTCACTTTTGATTGTATCTCAACCAAACTTATACAGTAGTTAGATATCCATGAGAGCTCGGTTCCTTTCGAAAACCAGCCAGTTCCGCCCATGCATGACTGGATTATGGCCCTTGAAATGGTCAAAATTGCTATAAAAGAGCTTGTTAACACGATACAGTCTTCACTTTTGATTGTATCTCAACTAAACTTATACAGTAGTTAGATATCCATGAGAGCTCGGTTCCTTTCGAAAACCAGCCAGATCCGCCCATGCATGACTGGATTATGGCCCTTGAAATGGTCAAAATTGCTATAAAAGAGCTTGTTAACAAGATACAGTCTTCACTTTTGATTGTATCTCAACCAAACTTATACAGTAGTAAGATATCCATGAGAGCTCGGTTCCTTTCGTAAACCAGCCAGATCCGCCCATGCAAGACTGGATTATGGCCCTTGAAATTGTCCAAATTGCTATAATTGAGCATGTGAACACAATAGAGGCTCCATTTACTATCTGATCTTCACCAAACGTAGATAGTAGTTAAATATTGATGAGAGCTTGGTTCCTTTTGAAAACCAGCCAGATTTGCCCATGCAAGACTGGATTATGGCCCATGAAATTGTAAAAATTGCTATAATACAGCTTGTGAACACAAAAGAGCCTCCATTTACTATCCGATCTTCACCATACATACATGCTCTGGATTGAAAATGACCAAAGAACCATACCAGTAGAGCATAGGCCCTCATGGGCCTCTTGTTCTATCATTGTTTTTACATTAAATTAATTTGTAAATGTTAGAATACTATATCAGCAATAAGGTGTTAGGGAACTCTAGCTAACAATATGCTTAATCTATTTTATTGTTTCCTTTTTAGATTGATGAAATAGATCTCATGGCAGCATCCCTAGAGAATGCTATAGCAGGGGCTGGTGGGTTCTGCTGTGGAAGAAAATACATTGTAGATCATCAGGTATGTGATAGGAATTGAACTTGTCGGGGAACTGTCATTGACGATGTTTGCGAAATGTTTAACCCTTTCCCACATATAGATTTTCTTTTTAAAACATTGTGGCAAAAGTAGAAATTGCTTATTTAAATGAACTCTATTCAATCATTATTATAGAGATTTTCTTATGATTCAAAGTCGTCTCCTGCAAATTTATTGTATGTGGGAAAGGTAACATTGTTTAAAGAATTACTCTGGTTGCTGCAGCATCAAAATGTGGGTAATATGATAACTTTTCTCCGTTGAAATTGCTTGTCTGATATAAAGATAATTTGGCAGAACTCTTCCTTTAATAACTGGTTCACGGCATATTGGATTGGTTAAAACGTGTTTCAGTGAAAAGCCCTTAACCCTTTCCCTCATATAGACGTTTTCTGATGCTCTGCAGCAGACGGCTTTTTGAAAACATAGTGACAAAAGAAGAAATTGCTCAAAACAAGCAATTTCTCCTTTTGTCACAATGTTTTCCACTTTTAGTCATAGGTTATCCATTCAATTACAGAGATTTTCTATTTTTTGACAAAATATGTTCAAAGTCGTCTGCTGCAGAATTGTCGTATGAGGGAAAGGGTTAAACAATCAACTGCTCTGAAAGCACTGGTCTGATTTCAAGATAATAGCGAAATAGGTGATCCTCTCTACAAAGGTGTTCATGTCCAATTGATTTGTTGAACAACAGGGCCACAAACTGGCTCTCATGGCCCTCTTGTTTTCAAAATAATACCAGTTACCGAGTAAAAACATAATATGAGGTACCAAAAAGGGGGTTAAGTGAAAAAACCTTAAACATTCTTCTGCTCAGAATGTTGGTCTGATTTCAAGGTAGTCGCAGAAATGTTCCTAAGGTGGCCCTCTGCAAAGTGTTCCAGTCAAATTGATTCAGTGAACAGCATAGCCACATAAAGGGTTTCATGGCCCTTTTGTTTTTAACACTTTCCCTCATATAGGCGCTTTCTGATGCCTCTGCAGCAGACAACTTTTTGAAAACATAGTGACAAAAGAAGAAATTGCTCAACAAAATACGTTCAAAGTCGTCTGCCGAAGAATTGTCGTATGAGGGAAAGGGTTGAACTAGTACTAGTTACCTTAATATGAGAGTCTCATGTAGTTATTATTTTCATAGTTTTCTATCAAACTATGGGCACTATGGTCATGGTGGAGTGCCCTTGGGCAAGGCACATTTACTAGCCTAGTACTGGTTTGTTTACCCAGGGATCATGAATAAGTGAACTGTCGCCGTGATATAACTGAAATAATGTTGAAAGCGGCGTAAAACCCCAATAAATAAATCAATCAAACTATGGTATGTCAAAATGCAGATTATGTAAAAGTAAAGGCAAATGGGACTGAATGTCTTTTTAGAACACCTGAATCAAAGGCACAAGGTGATCTATTCTGATCACTCTTTGTCCGTTGTCTATCGTCCATCGTCGTCATTAACTATTTTCTATAACAACATCTCCCTAAACCACAGAACTAAACTTCACTGGAAAGATCCTTTGGTGCTACCCTTTCAAACTTGTTCAACTATTTCAATTCTAAATCTAATCTTGGCGCTCTTGTTTAGTATTCCTTTAGGTAAATTTGTATAAGTATTGTGTTGACTATAGATGTTTATATTTTCAGAGGTTGTCAGGTCTTGGATATTGTTTCTCAGCGTCTTTACCCCCAATGTTGGCTGCTGGTGCTATAGAATCCCTTAACATTATAGAGAGCAAGCCCGGTATGTAGTAACCACTTGTACCTGGTAGAAAATATCAGAGGAAAAGAGTGAACAATCTGGAACATTGGTAGAAATACTTTGACATACAGTTCAACTCTTTCCCACATTCAACAATTTTGGTGCTAACAGTTTTGGAAATATCTAGGCAGACATATGTAAACTTTATTAATGAAAGGACAATTATTGAATAAAGTACAAAACATTGTGGGATTCTAGGATTTCGGTTGGAGGAACTAAAAGCGGCGTGGTCGTCCGGTTAAGGTTTTTTGTTCAGCTCAGCCTTTTTTTCTGTTTTCTAACAAACTACTACTGTTAAAGTCACTAAACTTCATAAACATAATCATAATATGTTAAATAATAAAAGTAGATAGCTGGAAATCTTTATTTGTTTCACTTAAAACTTCAAAACGTAAGGTTAAGGTTTTTTGTTTAGCTCAGGTTTTTGACAATTTTTTACTCATGATTTTTCATATCTTAAAAACTTTTCTTTTTTTTTGCTTGAAACTTCACAAACTTGCTGAGTGTCTTAAGTTGACCTTATATAACAGGTTTCATAACTCTGTAAATAGTATTGACAAAATTATCTCCCCATTTCGATTTAGAAAATCTACTTTGAAGGGAGAAAAATGGTGATAACTGAAACACAATTTAACCTATAGCTTTGAAACTTCCTAAACTTATTCAATGTCTTAACATAACTTGATACAACAAATTCCATAACCCTGAACTTAATATTGACCAAATTATCCCCCCTTTGGACTTAGAAAATCTACACTGAAGGTGTTGTCATCCGGTTAAGGTTTTTTATTAGCTCGACTTTTGAAAAAAACGAGAGCTATTGTCATAACCCTGGCGGCGGCGGCAGCGTGGTCGTCCGGTTAAGGTTTTTTGTTTAGCTCATTTTTTTTTCTTTCTGTTTTCTCCCTATCAGTCGAGCGTCTGTGCCGTATGCGGTGCTCTTGTTATTTGATGGGGTTATTTTTTAATTGAAATTAAAATTAGTGCCCAAAAAGAAATGAAATTTGATAGGTGGTACCCTAAAAATATGTGTTCGTTCCCCCTCCCTAGACATTTTTTCCTGGAATAGTCTGAATGAGTTCAATAGTAGTATGCTGCAGATGCATCAAAATGCCATCTGCATGTAGGAAAGGGTTATATGAACAACACATATAATGGATAAGTGCTTTTGTTTCAGAGTTACTGGAGCAGCTACAAGAAAACTGTGGTATTATTCATGACAGCCTGTTGAAGTAAGCAATACATTCTATATGTACATTTATCTGTTATAATTAGCCGAGCCCCGGTAGTGATGCGGGCTGTCAATCCAGGGGTTGTGAGTTTGAATCCCGGCTTGGCCAACTTTCTTTCGACGATTGACAGAAGTCAATGCGACATGTGTCATTCATCTTCCACCAATAGGCTAAGTCTATGTGGAAAAGCAGCCAGTTGCTTGGGAAGATTGTTGTGTGAAAACTAGGAAATACGTGTGCAGGTGAACTGGCCGCCGTGATATAACTGAGAAATTGTTAAAAACTGCGTTTAACCCCATTCAATCAATCAATCTGTTATATTTCTATAAGATAGTTTAAAACTCTTTCCCACATACAGACGCTTTCTGATTTCTATGCAGTATACAACTTTTGAAAACATTGTCGCAAAAAGGAGACATTGCTCATAATGAACAATTTATCCATTTGCCACAATGTTTTCAACTTTATTAAAAAAAAAAAAAAAAAATTTATAGAGTTTTAATAATTATCACAAAGTGTTTTCAAAGTTGTCTTCTCCAGATTTGTTGTATGGGGGGAAAGGGCTAAATGGTACCAAATCTGAGATTCGTTAAGACCAAAAATGGCAAAATGGCGATCATTTGTTGTGTGACTTGCTTATGTGTAGTCACAGACATATTGTTTATCAGGAATCGGGTATCATATCTGAGTAATTAGTTTGGGGGAGATACTGTTGTAAACCCTAACTTTATAATAACAGATACCAGTAGTCAATAATGCAATTTAACTTTTTAACCTTTTTATACATTCCGACTACTTTAATTTCAAAACATGTTGAGAAAGGATGGAATATGTTACAGAGAATGTGGCATGTATAAATTGTGTGATCCATTCAAAAACATTCTGGAAATTAGAAGTTGCTCATTATTAGTATCGATCAATTCACTTATACTTTAACTGTGTTTTCATCTTTTGTGTGCCACAGATGCTTCTAAAGGGCTATTAACCCTTTTCAACATACAACAAATCTGCAGCAAACCACATTGAAAACATCTATACAAAAACAGGACAATTTTGAAAACACAATGACAAAAGAAGAAATTGCTCAAATCGAGCAATGTCTCCTTTTGTCACCATGTTTTCATCTCTATTCAATTTTGCAGCAGATGATATTTTTTATTTATTGTGGGAAAATGAGATGTTCTTTTTCCAAATCTCAAAATGTTAACAAATTACCACAGTTTCAAAACCTTTTAAATATCATAGCAAAGCCTCAAAGTGTTCTGTATCAGAAATAGAAATCAAATCAAAATAATTACAGGATTGATGGTATGGTTGTCCGAGGTGATAGGGTAGCGCCAATCAAACATCTGTGTTTCTCAGACCCAAGTACCGATCGTGATTTGGACTGTCTCACATTGCAGAAAATCACAGAGGAGGTAAGCTTTGGGTGTTTTGGCTCTTCTCTCTTAAAATATTAAAACCTGTAGCATGCTCAATGCTTCCATTTATCATTTCTTCTAACTATTAAAAAGTTTTATCTTTTAAGTTTTCAGACTAGAATGATGATGTATTGGACTGTTTGAAATTGGTGTTTTAACCCTTTCCTACATGTACACCAGACCAGGGGTTCGAAAGACCGACAAAAGTGCCGGTCTGGACCGGAATTCGAATCCCTAGACCGATTGCAATCTTAAAACTTGTAAAAAAATCGGTCCGAGATTTTATAAAATTTATAAAATTTCGTTAATACCTACGCTATATATGTCACTGTGTAAACGAAAAACCAATAAAATCCTAGTAAGTACACACGCTCTTTGTTTCTAAAGCGTAGGATAACCGTCGAGAGAGTCACTTACCGTGACGTAATCAAGATAAGCCGCCGATAATCGGTCCAGGAGGTGTGACAATCGGTTATATATTTACTCCCTTCGGTTTGACAGATAATGCATGTGTTAAAGGCTTCTTTAAAAGTGTTTGCTAATTACTAGTTGATCAGTTTAACATATTTTAATCGGTCCAAGTCAGGTCTGAACGGCTAATTGATAAATTATTTTTATTTTCGTTTCGGACCGTTTGTAATTTTCAAACTGTTACAAACGGTCTACGCTGTTTAAAACCATTATGGAACATTAAAGGTGCTTATAATTGGAAATGTTATTGATGTCGATATTTAGAATTCGATGTGTTATGACTCAAAGTTTTATCGTGTATATATAATCAGGGTGATTTTATAGTCACCCTGATATAATGCAGAAGTTTTAAGTTCATTTGTCTTTCGATGCTTTATTGAAATGGCTCAACGCAATTTACTTGCGATGTTCAAAAAGTAAAATAACCGGATTGGCAACCCGGATCATGTTGACAAAGAGAACCGGTTTGGGGAACCGGTTCATAATGACTCAAACAGTCGGATTGGCAAACCGACTGAGTTAGTATGTTGGGCTGGCAACCCAATTCATACGATCCGGCCTGGAAAACCGGTTGATCAAATGGGTAAAATACGGGATGCGTTTTCAATCATGAAAAGTGGATCGGTACATGAGCAAAATGCTAAAGAGAGAAAAAGAAAGCTCAGTTGTGGGGCGTCCTCCGAACAAGCTTGTAAAAAGACAAAAAGTGATGAGAGTTCTGTAGCTAAATTCTTCCAAATGTCATGGCTAGAGGAGTTCAAGTGGCTCAAGTCAGAAAATCGAACAATGTTCTGTTCACTTTGTATTTTACACAAAAGCAAATCGAAGTTCTCTCAGTCTGGTTCGACAAATTTTCGTGTCTCGTCTTTACGTGAACACGAGGGCAGTAGTGGGCATTTGAATTCTTTAAAGCTGGACTCAGACATTCAGTCGAGGCAGATTCCTTCAGTCTCGGAATGTATAAATAAGGAATCTGACAAAATAGAGGATGCTGTATGCCGACTAATAAGAACTGCTTACACTGTCGCTAAAAGCCATATACCGATATCTATGTACGCAGAGCTCTGTGAGCTACAATTATGTAACGACACGTGTCTGACAAAATCTGTACCAAGAAGACAGTGCTTGTACGGAGTTTATAACTCTTATTTCCCAGTCTCTTGACGATAGTCTAATAGAAAAACTTAGACAGAGCCCAGCGCTGGGCCTGATGATAGATGAAAGTACTGATCTTGGTATGGAGAAACACTTAATAGTGTTTATTAATTACTTGGATACGGGCATACTGCAAACAAGTTACTTGACTTTGATCAAACTTACGGCTGCAGATGCCAATGTCGTATTTTCTTCCCTTGTTGGCTATCTCAGAGCCTGCGACATAGATATTAGAAAAGTATATGGGTTTAGTTCTGACGGTGCTGCTGTTATGGTTGGAAAGCAAAACGGAGTTGCTCAAAGGCTGAACAATGAGAACGAATATATGCTATCTATGCATTGCGTAGCCCATAAACTGGCCCTATCAAGCCTTGATGCTGCTAAGTCGATTAAAGAGGTGAGCTACTTTGAAGGCATGTTACATTCGATCCACTCATTCTTCAATAGATCGAGCAAACGACTAGAGCACTTGCGACTTTGGCAGGACATTTTAGATGATCTAAAAGTTAAACCATTATCATTTAATGAGCTGCATAATTGAGAAAAGTAGTGGCTAGCTGCAACATAACGCAAACTTTACCTTTGAAGACAAGTGAATAAGCATACTTACCTAAAAACAGAATTATGGTCGATATATTTTACATGGTATTTCAAAAACAACAAAGACATTCTTTTTAGTAAAAGGTTTATTTGTATATAGACAAAGCAATGATAACCCTACAAACAAAGCAGTAAATAAGATAAAAATGTATCTTCTGTGCACCACCAATAATTTCCTAGTAAGTACGATATTGGATTACGGGTCGAACATTTTTAAGTACGAACGAGCAATGTAAACATGTGCGTTGTTATGTTCGTCTGCAAAATTTGGTAAATTACGATTTGATAAGTACTTCTACATTGACATTATCGAGTGATGACACTGTTATACATCCATCTATGGTAACCTGAAATAAACATGAAATTCATTATTTTTTTAAAGTGTTCAAATTTGATATTTTTCAAGAAGGGTAAAAGGGGGGGGGGGGGGGGGGGGGGTAATTTTTTTTTTATTTCACCCGGACCGATTGGGATTTCAAAATTTCCGGAGCCCTGCACCAGACCTAAGGGAAGTTTTTTACGTTCTAAAATCCTTGTCTGACCCTCTAACCCTATAATATGGGTACTCAAAAGAATCACCTTAACGAGAGTACCCACATCATAGAGTTTGGTTGGATGATAAGAGAGATATTGTGGGAAAAAGAGCTGTATACTCCTCCTTATCCGGACCTCTGTTTACACTCTTTCTGACACCTCTGCAGCACACGCCTTTAGAAAACAAAGTTGGCAAAAGAAATAATTGCTCATGATGAGCAATTTCTCCTTTTGCCACTTTGTTTTCAACTCTTTTCAGTAAACACTCTTTCCTTTTAAAAGATTTCTATATGTGTGCCAGGATGTTTTCAAAGTAGTCTTCTGCAGATTTGTTGTAAGGGTATGTTGGAAAGGGTTAATTAATTTTCTTGGTAAGGAATAGAATGTATTTTGTGAAAGTAAAAAATGTAGTTATTTGAACATTCTTGTTGATTCACTGCCACTCGGTGTGAGGGCTTATTTTTATGGAATGAAGTTATTCTTGTGTGAACATGCATTCTGTAATACATACAATATTTGGTACCTATGCAACAGATAACTTTTTATACCCCCGCAAACGTAGTTTGAAGGGTGTATACTGGAATCAGCCTGTCGGTCGGTTCGTCGGTCTGTCCGCAAAATCTTTTCCGTTGTACTCCTTCAGTTTCTACCTGATTTACTTGATACTTGGCATAAATGTTAATCAGGAGTAGATGTGCAACACGCAAATTTCATGTCCCTGTGACCTTCACCTTGACCTCTGACCTTGAAATAGGATTTTTTTTTTGTTAAAATCTAATCTGTTGTACTCCTCCTTCAGTTTCAACATAATTTACTTCATACTTGGCATAAATGTTAATCAGGAGTAGTAGATGTTCAACACGCAAATTTCATGTCCCTGTGACCTTGACCTCTGACCTTGAAATAGGATTTTATTTTGTTAAAATCTAATCTGTTGTACTCCTCCTTCAGTTTCAACCTGATTTACATCATACTTGGCATAAATGTTAATCAGGAGTAGTAGATGTGCAAGACGCAAATTTCATGTCCCTGTGACCTTGACCTTAACCTCTGACCTTGAAATAGGATTTTTTTTTTTGTTAAAATCTAATCTGTTGTACTCCTCCTTCAGTTTCAACCTGATTTACTTGATACTTGGCATAAATGTTAATCAGGAGTAGTAGATGTGCAAGACGCAAATTTCATGTCCCTGTGACCTTCACCTCGGACCTTGAAATAGGATTTTTTTTTGTTAAAATCTAATCTGTTGTACTCCTCCTTCAGTTTCAACCTGATTTACTTGAAACATGGCAAAATGGAGCCGTTTTGTGTGGCATCAGCCTGTCGGGCGGTCGGTCCAGATAAAAGGAGCCTTTTTGTGTTTGATATCATCTTAGTATTTTTTTTTTGATCCTGATATTCAAATTGTCTGAGTCAAAGATAATACTGTGAGATATAATATGTGTCAGGGGTTGGGGCGGGGGTATTAATCACCTTTAGTGATAGTTCTAGTTGAAACAGTATTGCTAATAAAGAAATTGCTCAAAACAAAAAAGTTCTCACTGTCCTACAATGTTTCAACTCTGTTTGAAAACGTTTCTAATTTTATACATTTTAAAGCTCATCTGATTGTATTCACTTTGTCGTTGTCAGCACATTTTGTGTTTAGATTCAAACTTTCTACTTGACCTAAAAGTAATTATAGGTTTGGCTTTGAAGTTTGGAACTTCATCATAATATGATCATGTATTTTGCTTGAATAAATGCCCTTTATAAATTTAAAGTATTATTAAAATTTGCCTTCGTTCCCCTTTTCTTCCAGACTATACATAATTATATTCTTATTTGTGACGTTTTTAAAGCAGATTACTAAAACAAAAGAAGGGATTTTTTTTTTGAGAAAAGTAAATATTAGCTCTGATTAAATTTGTTGTTAATTCATGCTATTTGTAGGCAATGAAAAGAGGTTTAGCCATTACACAAGCCAGGTTCCTGGAGAATGAGGAACACGCTCTGCCTTTACCAAGGTAAAGAAACATGTTTTATTTTGTAAATATCAGTAACATTTATATTGGCTTTGATAACCCTTTCCCCCATACAACAAATCTGCAGCAGACGACTTTGAAAACTGCTAGACGAAAGCACAGAAAACCCCTTTAAATGAAAGAACAATAATTAAATAGAGTTGAAAATATTGCCACAAAAGGAGAATTATTTGTTTTGAGCAATTTCTTCTTTTGGAGCCATGTTTTCAAAAAGCAGTCTGCTGCAGAGAGCGTTTATATGAGGGAAAAGGTTAAAATGATTGATTGATAAGCTCCAATTTGATTAGTGCACATAACTAGTTAATACCTTTCCCAAAGTCTTTTGATGGATCTACAACCGTCAATTAGATGGACCTACAACAGTCAATTAGATGGATCTACAACAGTCCATTAGTGTAAAGGGAGACATGGCTTATTGATTTTAGATTGATTGGGAAAAGTTCTTACAGCTTAAATTAATAACTGCTCCCTCGATACTAACCAATACTGGTACTGAGTGTCTACTCTTAGGGTTATTGAACCCAGGGACCTTTCGAACATAATACTTGCATTGAGTGTGTGATAAGGGCGAAGATTTTACCAGACTCTTGGGGTAATTGAACCCAGAGACCTTTGGAACACAAGCCATATACTCATCCTCGGAGCCACTGTCGCCCTGATACATGTATTAATTTGTATATGCCTGTTTGAGAAATGGGACATATTATGAAAACACCTGCAGCTGTCAGATGGCTGGACATTATATAGTCTTTACCAAAGTTGTTTGCTGTCTAACTTAGGCAATTCATATCCAATCTTCATTGAACTTGGTGATAATGTCTATGGCGACTATATCTTGTCAAAGTTGGATTCCCAGACAAAGAGCTTCAGGTTAGTATACCCCCAGATACATAGTATATGGGAGTCACGCTTGTCGGTTTGTCGGTCCGTTGGTCTGTGGACATTTCTTGTGAACATTATTTCTCAGCAATCCTTGGTCAGAATTCAATATAACTTCACAAGAATGATTGATACCAAGCCTAGTTGTGCATATTGTCGGCGTGTTGCACTGGATTTTTTTTAAAAATAGTTTAGCCCCTTGACTTTTCATACATATGTATATTGTCAGGCACCAGCTGGGGGTATTCATCACCTTCAGTGATATTTCTAGTTGACACTAAATTAAATTTTGCTAAATTTGCTATTGTCAGCTCTGAATTAGCATGATCTTTATCAAATGTGGTATCAATGTTTATGGACACAAAAACTTGGCAGAAGTTTGTTTCCCAAATAAATGAACTAAGACACACCAGAATTGTTGCTATTTAATTCTAGTCTGTGTTTGACTTACTTGGGGTCTTAGCCATTGAAAGGCATAAACTGTGACATCTAGGGCTTTTTGTAAAGAATTCTCTCCAATTTATCCAATATTTTGATTATTTAAGATACTCATTCTGGTCCTCTTTTTAGCTGACCTGTGCACGAAGTGCAAGGTGAGCTATTGTGATCACATTTTGTCTGGCATCTGTTCGTCGTCAACAATTGCCTTGTTAACACTCTACAGGCTAATTTTTGCATCCGATCTTCATGAAAGTTCATCTTCATCAAATCTTGGACAAGCTCGAAACAGGGCCATATGAGGTCAAAAACTAGGTCACTAGGCCGCAATTTTTGCATCAGCAGTTTAATGTTGTTATAGTCAAGTTTGAATATAGATCATAAACTAGGTCACTAGGCCAAATTGAAGGAAAATCTTGTTAACACTGTAGAAGCCGCATGTTTTGCTACAACAGCTTGAAATGTTGTCAGAATGTTTATCTAAATGATAGCTAGGGCCAAGTTCTAATATGGGTCATGCCGGGTCAAAAACTAGGTCACTAGGCCAAATTGAAGGAAAATCTTATTAATACTTTGGAGGCCGCATTTTTTGCTTCAGCAGCTTGAATTTTTTACAGAATGTTTGTCTGTATGATATCTAGGTCAAGTTCGAATATGGGTCATATCAGGTCACTAGGCCAAATTGAATGGAAATCTTGTTAACTTTCTGGATACTGCATTTTTAACTTGAGCATGTTGAAACTTTATCATAATGTTTGTCTTGATGATATGTAGGTCAAGTTTAAACATGGGTAATGTTGGGTCAAAAATTAGGTCACTAGGTCAAATTGAAGGAAAATCTTGTAAAAACTCAAAGGGTCGCAATTTTTTATTCAGCTGTTTGAAATTTAATCAGAATGTTTGTAATAATGATATCTAGGTCAAGTTCAAATATGGGTCATATTGGTTCAGAAACTAGGTCACTAGGCGAAATTGAAGGGAAATCTTAATAACACTGCAGAAGCCACATTTTTTGCTTCATTAGGTCAGAATGTTTATCTTAATGATATCTAGGCCAAGCTTAAATACGGGTTATGCCGGTTCAAAAAGTAGGTCACTGGGCCAAATTGTTGTAAAATCTTGTTAACACTATGGAGGCCTCATTTTTGGCTTAGCAGCTTGAAATTTTATCAGAATGTTTGTCTGAATTATATCTAGGTCATATTCGGTCAGAAACTAGGTCAAGCCACACACTTTTACTTAGAGCAGGGTGAAACTTTGTCAGAATGTTTGTCTTGATGATATCTAGACCATGCTGGAATATGGGTAATATGAGGTAAAATAATATAGATCACTAGGCCAAATAAAGGAAAATCTTTTTAAAACTCTGGAGGTTGCATTTTGAACCTTTGTCAAAATAATTGTCTTGATGTGCTCTGCATTGCATTACATTGCATAATTCAGGTGAGCGAACTAGGGCCATCATGGCCCTCTTCTTCTGTGTAACTTTAAGTTGATGAAATGGTAAGTCCTGTTTACTGCTATTGTAAACATTTAAGTTTTATGAAATATTTCTTTTAAATAGTATAAGGATAGCTGTGAATGTAAAACTAACAAAAGATGAGATAAAGACATGTATGTCCACACTATCTGAGTCCTGCCAGGCTGTATTGAAAGTTAGGTGAGTGCACATTCTATGTTTCTTACCAGTTGGCTTGTATGATATTTACAGAGATGTCTGCTTTAAATTCGAGTTATATTGACTTTTGATAATGGATGAATTTTACTATGTGGAGGTAATTCATAAAGAGTCTTGTTGGTTTAATCCTTTCCCTCATACGACAATTCTGCAGCAGACGACTTTGAACATATTTGGTCAAACAATGGAAAATCTCTATAATTGAATGGATAACATATGACTTAAAGTGGAAAACATAGTAACAAAAGGAGAAATTGCTCATTTTGAGCAAATCTTCTTTTGTCACTATGTTTTTCAAAAAGCCTTATGCTGCAGAGGTGTCTATATTACGGAAATGGTTAATCCTATCTATTTCATATGTTTTGTCAAGTGAGATTTACCAAACATAGCTAATTATCAAGAAATTAAAGTAATCTATTCTTTATTTGTACAAGCTATATTGCATTGCTTCCAGGTAGTGTCAGAAAATTGGCAAAATGACAACACTTTTAATTTCGTTTCTTATGAAAGTGCTGATCTGATTTCAAGATAAATTGGCAAAAATGTTCCTGCAGTGACCATTTACTTAGTTTCAATCAACCTCATTGATTGGTTGAAAAACTTAGCCACAAAGTGGCATCTGATTGTGGGGTTAAATGACAAATCTTTAACATTCTATTTCTCTGAGGGTACTTTCAAGATAATATGTTAAAAATGTTCATTAGGTGAATATCTATTCAATTCCTATAAAACAGCTTGTATAATTTCAAAATTATTTTGTAGAAGTGATTGTTGGGTTACACTCTGTACAAATTGATCAAGTTGGTATGATTGGTTGACAAATATGGCTAAAAGGGACTGGGGCTAGCTCCCCTTCTTATTTTTTGGTATTTGCTACTTTTTGCCTTCCGCAGCTCTTTCAACTCGACTTTTTACAAAATGTCCTGTACTAACAAGCTGCTTCATTTACAGTGTCCACTCCTTGATGATTCTTTCCAATTGATGGATATAATTTTTCCCAACATTTGCAGTTACACATTTGCTGCTATACAATCACTCAGGTGAATGATTTAGGGCAAAAAAATGGAAGTAATGTAATGGCTTTCCGTCCTTGGCACCCAGTATTGTAGGATTAGCATTTCAAGTGACTCACTTGTGGCAGGGTAAATGGACCAGAGGTACTAGTAACTTAGCCAGGAAATGCTGTAATATAACTTAAGAATTGTTGAAAGCAATGAAATACATGGTACAAACAAACTAGACCAAACATAACCCTATATTTTGAGTTCAAAACAAATCAGATCAGTTAGTTTATTCTTCAGAATACCCTCAACATAGGGGATAAAGATAACAAATACAGTACCCTGTTATCTAAAGTTACCTTTGCTCTCAATGGATTCTTAACACTTTCCCATATACAACAAATCCCAAGCGGACAACTTTGAAAACATGTATGTAAAATTATGGAAAATCTGTCCAAAAAAAATCTTATTGAAAAGACTTGAAAACAGAGTAACAAAAGGAGGAATTTCTCTCATGAACAATTTCTCATTTTGTTGTAATGTTTTTAAATGTCAGCTGCTGCAGATGCGTTAAATTGTGTCTATTGTGGGAAAGGGTTAACCAGTGCTGGTACAAAGGTTGACAGTCACCATACCTACTGTAACCCTAATTCTTCTCTTCCAGCTCATAGCTGACGGAAAGTTTATAGCAACAGTCATCATGCAAACAGAATACAGAATAGAAGATTTCAAGAACTATTTTGTCGACACAAATAACTAGTATTAACCTTGTACGACCAGTAAGTGCTGTATACACAAAAGCAATAAAAAAAATCTGTATGTAAATGATACCATAATTATAACATTTTATTAACCTTTTCCCACCTCTAGATAATTTTGAAAGCATTGTGGCAAAAAGGAAAATTGCCCATGATGAACAATTTCTACTTTTGCCTGAATATTTTCACATTGATTTGATAATTATACTGTCATTTACCAAGTATTTTTGCCTAAACATTTTCAGAGTGGCCTGCTTTAGATTAAAATCTGTGTCACTCTTTCTATGATTTAAGACAATCTTTGATGACTGTTCTGTTGCAAATTATCTTTAAAGCATAATTAGTGATGAAGTAATTGCTCAAAAGGTACAATCTGTCCTTTTCCCACCCTGATTTCATCAATGTAGCAAACTTATACGCCCAAGCTCTCAGATGTTACACTTTCTTTTTTTTTTTTTCCTTTTTTCAAGCTTAGTACCTTGAGTATTTATCAACCATTCATCCTTGTTGGATACAACCATAGGCCTTTGAGTAGCACCATTTCAGATGACTGAAAGCATTTGGTGGAAAATCTAAATAAATAAATGTATTATAATTGAATTAAGTACATGTATTAACTATTGTGTTAACAATTTCTCCTTTTGAAACAATATGTTAATATATGTCTACAGGTGGAAAAGGGCTCATTTGGGCCCAACTGACACTATTCATATGTACATGGCAGCCTTAGTTCATAATTGTTCAAATGGTTTTCTGGTTTGAATTCATGCTTTATGGCAAACTCATTATATATGCAATCGTTGTTGAAAATGTGATTTATTTTGTTGATTATTGTATATTTAACCCTTTCCCACATACAACAAATCTGCAGCAGACGACTTTGAAAACGTCTAAGCTAAAGCACAGAAAATCCCATTAAATGAAAGAATAATAATTGAATAGAGTTAAAAACATGGTGACAAAAGAAAAAATTGCTAATTTTGAGCAATTTCTTCTTTTGTCGCCATGTTTTCAAAAAGCTGTCTGCTGCAGAGGTGTCAGAAAGCGTCTATATGTGGGAAAGGATTAATTGCCCTTACACTGGGTGTATTCCCTACATTGTTTTGTCCATGTGAAGTGTTGAAAATCTACTTTTTCCAAAATGAAGGGGGCTTTCCCTTTTCTAGCATACCACTATGAAAATGCATAAGGAGAAAGAGAGAAAATTCTCTTGAAGAACTCTTTCATCTGCAAATTTAGTGATTTATGTCAGCGTTTTTTTGTATTTTTATTTATCTATAGTTATGCTTTGTAATGAAGAAAAGCTTTTTGCTTCGTGATACCCAATCATGCAGCGATAGCTCAGTTGGTAAAAACAAGGCCTATCAATCAAGGGGTTTTATTCCTGGCACTGTAATTGATTCTCTGTAAAGGTCTATGTGGGCAAGTAACCAGATCATTTTGTTGTGCAAAAAAAAATTCCCCATACAATCACTCAGATTCCGCAGACTTTTTGTAAGTGGGAAAGGTTTAAGCCCTAACCTGATGTGCTCAATTTCATCTTTTCCTTCAAAATAGAAATTCAATTGGAGTCAATGCAACTCTTGAACACCAGCAGGTGGCAGGTATTGGTTTCATACTTTATATATTTTTATCATGATATTAATATAAGTTGTGGGATCAATATCATCTTTTCTTATCCACCTTGATATTACATTAGCTGTTGAAAGCAGCATAAAACCAAAAACAAACAAATCCAAACCAAATTGAGAACACTTTTAAAGCGAACCGTCTTAAATAAGGAAACATTACTCCTTTTCTTGTTCTCCTGATCATTATTCTCTTAAATCATGTTATTTTAACCCTTTCCCAAATACATTAAATCATGTTAGTGCAACCCTTTACCTACCACATACAAGACAGCTGCAGTATAATTATTGAATTCAGTTAAACATTGTGGAAAGGGGGTAAATTGCTCAATTTCTTTTTTTGTCATAATGTTATCCAAAGTCACCTTCTCTAAATCCATAAAAAACACATCTAGATAATCATAATTGTAAACGGTCAAGGAATTTTAAAAGTTTAAGGAGTTGTTAAAAGTGTTAACCTTTTCTCATATATCAGCAGATGACTTTAAAAACATATTGGCAAAAATGAACTCAAAAAGTGAAAGAGTAATTACTGAAAAGAGTTAAAACAATGCTGCAAAAGGAGAAATTGTTCATCAGGAGCAATTTCTTCTTTTGAATCAATGATTTCAAAAGACGTATGCTGCAGAGGCATCAGAAAGCGTCTTCATGTGCAAAAGGGTTACAGTGGTTTTTAACATGCCGACTTTGGTAAAAGATTTACAGGTGTATAAAAAAGGGTGTGAATGCTGTGTTAGATAGGGAATGTGATAAAATTGAATATAAAACTATTTTTGCAAGCCTTGATCAAAATGTTGATAACTGATATATGTATGCATGATATGCAAAGAAAAGTTAAAATTGTATTTATTTGTACTCTTTTTTTAAAAATAAAAATGGTTATGCCTGCAATTTTTACGATGTGTATATTATTTATTTGGTACCTTTGATTGGCATAGTGTAACAGCTTTAACACATGCACACTTGACATGGAAACTTTAAACCTTTAGAGTGGATAAAGAAGCTTTCTGAGACCTATAGCTCTTTCCGTCATCCGAAAAAAATCTTGAAGAGAAAGAACAAATTATAAAAATCTCTAGAAATGAAGGTATTAATATGGAAAGTAGCTGAACACATAAAGGAGAAATTAATCATTAAAAGTGTTACGTGTACCGGGTATTTCACGGAGTTAAGCCGTCGTGGGTCACCTAGCATGGCACTAACCGCGATGAACGTTGCTTAACGCTGTGAAAAAGCCAACCACTCTACCATTGTCGCTCTAAAAATCTGGCTCCTACAGCGAAACTGTAGAAGTGGTATTTGCATACACCATTCCCGTTACAAGAGCAATATCTTCTTCACTTTGCCACAGTATTATCTAAAAGTTGTTTCAAAATACGTCTGGATAAGGAAAGGGATAGCAGATAACTTTGGAAATCATCGTTGGAAAAAGAGAAATTGCCCATAATATCGCTTTTACTCTGCTATATAGTGTGCAACCATTTTGTCTAGTTTCCCGATCTTTTCTACAAGCCTTTTCGATTTGGTAGATTGTTTGGTGTTTCTACGCCACGTTCAACATTTTTTCAGTTACATCATGGCGTTTCTGGGTAAATTACCAGCTCTACTGGTCCATTTACCCTGACACCAGCCAGTCAGTCGTAATGCTAACCACGCAACCCTGAGCGGCAAGTAGGGCAGCCATTACTACCATTTTAAAGTCTTTGGTATTTCCTCGACCTCCCGCAGCCGATGGTGGACGCTCTAACACTACACCACTGAGACAGTTTTTCGATTTGGGCAAGTTAAATATCACAATCAGGTAAAGTGTAAATGAAAGAGTCACAAACAGCTATAAATCATATGCAGTGAAGTTAAACGCTGTCCGTATCAAGAAAACTTTCTACACATGCTTATTCATTTCCTACCGGAAAAAAGCAGGATTTTTTTTAACATAACCGGAATAGGATATTTACTCAACCAATACATTTCTCCTTATTCTACAATGTATCAAAGTCAAGCATAAAATCTTCCAATTACTTAAGTTTACTCTTACAAGTTTTCAAAGCGCTGATGATACCATATGAGGTTGAACAACTGTTGGCTTTTCTAAAATGTATGAAAATTGTGGTTGGAAGCATCATGGAAAAATAAGATCAAAATAAATATCTCAGTTATTTCCCTTTCACTCGTCATAAGCGTCCTCCATTGATGAACATTTTTGGAACAGCTTGTATGTTAAGGAAACATCAGAAATGTTGGGTTTTGATCTCAAAAACATAAGTACGTTTCCTTCAATTTGTACAAGATTTACATGTGAAATGTATGTAAAACAATAACCATCTTTTTTTAAAAGATAAACGGTGTTGACAGAATTGTTTTGTTGTATGTTAAAATAAAAAAATATATATCACTGTTGTGATAGGTGTATTATACAAACTATTGCATATATATATATATTTATAGTATTTCAAAGAACGCTAGTCCGCATTTTCATTAGATCCGAAATGTGATGTACTGCAGAAAAATAAAAGTAATAGCTCAAAAGATGATACGTTGCTCTTTATTATAATAATAATTATTTCAAAACTTCAAGAGTGTTGAGATCCATAAACCAAAAAGCAAGAACGGAAATGATTTTTGGTCATACCTACGGATACAGACAAACCAAATAAATAGTTATTTATATCAAGATATTTAAAACAAGGAACGATTGACGACACTCTAAATACATGCTCGTCAAATGGCCGAATGTGAGGGTAACAAACACAGTGAACAACACTCGTTATACAATAACCACCTATTGAAATAATTTAGTTTATTTTCTTCAGAATGAAGTTATACAACGCGCTTTCATTGGTTAAACACACGGTCAAACGTGAAGTTGAACAGCTACATCTAACACAATATGTAAATGTTGAATACGGACAAATTGCCGTTATCATTACCTCATTGGGAAAAAAATAAAAAACATTTCGCTAATAATGTACGAGCTGTGGACCAAAGGTAATAGGACTTTGTTTGTTGATTGGAAGCATTTTCTGACAAAGCTTAATTTCTTTAATCAAATAAAAAAGAAAGTTGCCATTATAGTGTTAGTGTCCTAAATTTGACCTAGTGACATAGCTTTTGATCCGACATAACCCATATTCACATGGGCGAGATATATTCAAGACAAACAATCTGACAAATATTCATCAAGATCAAGTAAATAATGTGACTTCTGTAGTGTAGTGACAACATGACCCATTTTAAAACATGACATAGACGTCATCAAGACAAACCTTCTGACAAAATTTCAAGCTACTCAAGTCAAAAATGCGAACTCTATAGTGTTAACAAGATTGTTCTACAATTTGGCCTAGTGACCTGATCTGACCCATATTCGAAATTAGCCTAGATATCATCAAGAAAATATTCTGACAAAGTGTCAACATGCTCAAGCAAGAAATGCGGCTTCCACAGTGTTAACAAGATTGTTCTTCAATTTAGCCTAGTGACCTAGTTTTTGACCTAACATGACCTATTTTCGAACTTGGCCTAGATATCATCAAGACAATCTTTCTGGCTAAGTTTCAAGCTGCTCAAGTAAATAAAAGCGGTCTCTATAGTGTTAACAAGATTTTTCTAAAGTGTGGCCTAGTGACCTACTTTTTAACCGGACATGACCCGTATTTGAAATTAGCCTAGGTATCCTCAAGACAAACATTCTAGTAAAGTTTCAACATGTTCACGTTAAAAACACGGCTTCCAGAGTGTTAACAAGATTTTGCTTCAATTTGGCCTAGTGACCTAGTTTTTGATTCGACATGACCTATATTCGAACTTGGCCTAGATATCACTAAGACAAACATTCTGACAAAGTTTCAACATGCTCAAGTATAAAATGCGTGTTGGGACTGTAATGCTGATGAAAACAACGTAAGTCCTAATTACCCTTCCCTGGTGCTAGCAAAGACTACTTTTGAAAACTTGTTATCAAAATAGCAAATGTGTATCAGATAATGTGAGTTGAAAAAGAAATTAAAACCCATACCAACAAACAAATGTCTTCTGAACTCGCTCACACTGCTATTTTAAGCCCGCCCACAAACTTTTAAATCAGTGTCTATTTCAAAGTATTTCGATTTCGACTTGTACATACTGTTTTGCGGTTAACGTAAAATACAAAACCAGTGTTTGTCATATTACACAAGAGGAAAGTTTTGGATTTGTGATTTTTGAAAACCAGCCCTAGCGATTTAAGGTCTTGTTTCATCTTTGCACATGTACAGTTCAGAGTCGAATGAGGCTGTGCACATGCAATGTCTCACCATTCTTCACTGTCCGATTGCATGAAGTATAAAAGTGATTTCTGGCAACAAAAAATTGAATTGTAAACCCAACCGCCTGCATGTAGTACAGACAGGCCAAAATTTAAGCTCTTGCAACAAAAAAAAAATTGTAAACCGCCTGCTTGAAGTAAACACTGACCCCACATGACCCAGTTTCGAACGTTGTCTACATTTAATGGAGATGTATGTTCTGATAAACTTTCATGAAGATTGGATGCAAAAGGTTGCCTCTAGAGTGTTAACAAGTAAATGTTGACGCCGAACGACGGACGATGCACAAAAGGCGATCACAAAAACTCACCTTCATCATTTCCTGCTCTGGTGAGCTAAAAGGTTGATTCCATGTCATGAAATTTATTCCATATGTAGATCTACGGTACACAAAATTATTTTACGTGAAAGTATAAATTTACTAGGTGATGAACATAATAATAAATCAACAATGAGACTGTCATAGTTGGAGGGGTAATAGATAAAGGGCAATATTCATACCATCTTATCAATCATTGTTTCTTTCAGATCACCTGAAACAAACGGACCACTCTTTGTCCTTCTTCATCCGTCCGTCATAAACCACTGTGTCGATTCCAACCACACGTATCAAGAATGTTCTTTTCGAGGTCTTCAAATATTTAAATTGTATTCAATTGCAGTTGCTTCGGCATCAAAAATGAGGAAAATGTCAAGACTTTTACCCTTTCCCTCATACAACAATTCTGCAGCATACGACTTTGTACGTATTTTGAAAATCTCCATAATTGAATGGATAACCTGAGACAAAAAGTGGAAAACATTGTGGCAAAAAGAGAAATTGCACGTTTTTGTGCAATTTCTTCTTTTGTCACTTTGTTTTCAAAAAGCCGTCTGCTGCAGAGGCGTCAGAAAGCGTCTATATGAGGGAAAGGGTTAAACATTCTCCTCTGAATCTGGTCAGATTCAAGATCATTTTGGTAAAAATGTTCTTCTACAATAATTAATGAAGTCTTATTGATTTGTTTAAAAACATGACCACCGGTGGTGGCATCTAAAAGAGGGAACATGACAAAGCCTTACAATTCTTCTCTGAAAGTGCTTCTCTGAATTCAAGATAATTTGACGAAAATGTTCTTAATTTGATCTTCTACATACTTTTGTGAAGCATTATCGATAAGTTGAAAATCATAGTCACTGGGCAGAACAGAGGTACAATGACAAATTGTAACAGTATTCTTCTGTCTATTAAAGTATTTGTCTGATTTCTAAGATATATTAGATGATCATCAAACTATATTGATCGGTGGAAAACCAAGGTCACCAGGGACTGGGTTGCTACCTATGCTACGAGCTATGTCTATATACATGCTACTTGTCTGCAGCTTGTTCAGAATGCCTTATCCCACATGTGACATTAGTGACAAATCTGCAGCAGAAGACTATTATAATTGTAGATATAAATTACAGCATAAAGTTGAAAACATTGTAGCAAAGGGAGAAAAATCTTCTGCTGTAGATGCATCAACACGCGTCTACATGTGGTAAACGGTTAAATGTTTACATGTTTATTGGCTATAAGTATGTAGGCCTAATATGTAATGCTAAATAAAGATACGTTATGTTATTACAGCTATACTTTACTGATATGATATTTTATTTACAGTTTCCCCGACATTGGCAGTAACACATTTGCTACCAAAACCATCCGTAGATTTGCGTCTATAAGGGAAAGGGTAAATAACTTATAATTGACGATGATAATATGCGGTTTTCATTTCGATATTAATAATGTTTATAATTGAGCATTGAGTGTGTTTCTATTTGAATAGATGATTTACTAATTCAGTCCACAAACATTGAGAAAGTGGACAGCTTAAGGTGTTATCTCCAATATAAACAATAAATACACAACGAACCGAGCCGAGAATCATTGTGTCCCGCCCGACAAGCAAGATGTGTCCTGTCTCATCTTCATATACCATCAAAATGGTAACAAGAGAAAGTTGATGCAATGCATCAATGTCGCCTTAAATCCATACTGCAGTTATGCATAACACTAATATTATAGAAGTTGAATAAACAGTTATCAACTGAGAGGAATATTGGAACATCAGGGGTGGAGTCAAGTGAAAATTTATCATAACTTGCATTTTTTTGTCAACGAAGTGAATGTCCTTCATTGAAACATAATTGAAGCCTTTCATTGTTTATGATCAATCTCCTTTCTAAGGTAGGTTGACCATACACACAGCCAACTAATTATTGATCATAAACAGTAATGGAAATGAGTAATATTGCCAATCATTAGTCTTAGTATGTATACAGTACTTTCATTAAGAAATAATTATAAGATTTGTGAATTCCACATACACTTTTCAAGATTTTGTCAGAATATTTGAATTTTATTATTTATCAATAAAACCACAGAACAGACAATTTAGGATTTGCATGCAATAGCACGTCATTTTGCCTTTCCCCTATTAAAGTCAACATTGGACACCTTTGCAGCAATCTACTTTTAAAACAATGAGAAAATGGTTAAATCGCTGAAGACATGAGTTTTCTCTTTTTCTCAAAATGATATTAGCTTGGCATTCTCATTATATCATACTTTGACAAATGTTAAAATGTAGTCCAATATTTATAAATTAGACCACCCTCGAAATATGATATCAGCTAAACAGTTAAATTCCATTGAAATTGTTGTATAATTTTAAACTTAATTTCGAACATAAACCGAACCCTAAAACATGTTAATTTATTGTAATTCTTTCCTTCCTTTTTTATAATGAAAATAACCAACTACTCATGTTTTAAAATTATATTATAATGAGCGCCCTTGTGTCAATGATGCATAACAATATTCAGATCGGATACAAAATGGCTGTTGGGAATCTAATGACACATTTAAAATTGTCAAGGACGAAATAATTTTGTACAAAAGACCCGATTCGTGACACACATTCTTCTCCATATGGGCCTTGACTTATTCAAATAAACCTTGAAAAACCTTCGCAGAGTTGTCGTTCTTTACACTCTCTTTAATAGGCAGATTGTTCGTTCAAAGTCATTTTTCTTTTAAAACCAGTTTTATCTCAGTTCGTACTTTTCTTCATTTGTTTCGAACCAAATAAACATTTTAAATCACCTGTAATTCACTATTTGTAAGCGAGTGTAAAGAACGGTTCTCTGCAAAGGAGATTGATCTACGCGGTTGGTATCGCGAGTCACGTGATCAACAGTTATTTTGTATAAGTCAAATATGTTCTATGTTCATGTTCATGAATCAATTTTTTTCTATAACCTAGATAACGAAAACATTTGTCTACAGTTATTATTTTAACCGTTGCCCCTTTTAGACACATTTAACTCACCTTAACAGATGAATGATAATCTGCAAATATGTCTCATCACTATTCAAAATAGGAAATAGAAATTAAATCTACAAGTTAGAGATAAGTTAATTTCAACATTGATTGATTGGGGTTAACGCCTTTTTTTTTAACATTTCCTCAGTAATACCACGGCGGCCAGTTTACCTACAAATGTATATCCTAGTTTTCTCACACCAGTACTCCACACAACAATCTTCCCAAGCAACTGGCTGCTTTTCCACATAGACTTAGCCCACGGAAAAAAAAATGGCCGAAAATGTCAACATACACACGAGTTATAACCGCAAGGTCATTATTTATTTTATAATTGAGGCGCTTCTAGCGATATTGGGACAAAATTTATAATGTATATGCATTTGCGTTATTTGAAGACTCAACGTCCGTCAACGTGTAATCTAGTCCTTGATGTATCTGTTGACAAATAAACTAGAAATGTAGTCTAAATAGGTTTTTGTAAATTAACCTTGTGGTCACACTTATACCGTGTGATCAGAAGAACGGCAAAGTACTAGGTACATAACTCTGGTCTGTTTATTTTAGTTATCTCCATTTTTCCTTATTTAGTTCAGCGATTGTCTCAATTAATTTCCATTGTATCCATTTCACACTTGGTTTGTAGTTAACTTATGACCTACAGATTTGCAGTGCACCATTACCATAACTTTAGCATGGAGTGTGTATATTTTTGTCTTTCCATGCTCTCACTTATTATATGACTTTCGCATGCAACACATGCGTTCCGTGAAATGCCCTTGTTCGTTAATGAGTGCTTCCCCAAGCTGTGTACTTTGTCCGGAGCGACTGACTGTCTTTGTGTTCATCCATCCGTCCGTCTGTCCGTTACGGTTTGCATTAATGGGTCAAAACTTTGTTTCTGTTTCACGGATCCATTTCAAAGTCGTCACACGTATACATTGGGATTAGGAGATCAATACAATATTTTGAACACAAATCTGATCTGTTTTTTTAGGTGTAAACTCATTTTTCATTTCTTCGGTTATTGTCTCAATAGATGTCCAATGTATCAATTTAAGACTTGGTGTATATGGAAATCAGAGCTACAGATGTGCAGTGCAAAAAGAAACATAACTATAGCATGCTTTCGGTTGTCTTTCATTTATCAGCATGATTACAATATACATGTTTGTCCATATTATCTATGCCATATATTTTCAACTTACATATGCCCCTATACCATTAGAGCTTTCAGCGCTTTGATTTAGCTTAAAAACAGTTCATATTTTAGATATACATGGATAAACATTATGAAATGCATTCTTCATAAATCAAGACATCTCTTTGAACATGAAAATAACACTGGTTAAAATTGCTATTAAATGGAGATTTCGACATGATTTTTATCTCGATATTGACACATAACAGTCTGCTGCAAGTCTGATAGGGCTGTTTTGTCTTTGCAAATAAAACAAAAAAACTTAAATGCGAGTCAAAATAAAGAAACTGCAAATACTTAAAACATCGGAATATTTATTTCATTTCAGAGATGTGTCATAACTTAGTGTTTTTAAACAAACGCAATTGTTATATATGTTCAAGACATTTAAAGTTGTTTGTTTCTAATAATAACTCGTCCTCCCATGTCATTTCCGAAAACCTATTAAAAATATAAGTCGCGGGCTTCTGCCCGGCGACTAATAACAAGTGACGTGTCTACTGAGAAAGTAAAAGTATAGTTCCAAACGTTTAGCTAGTCCCACTGGTTAAACAAGTCCCTATGGTTCAACTAGAGGCCTGTTGTGTGATTTCAACCGTAGATGTACATGGAACCTCTTCGCGCCGATATTGTCTACAATGACTCATACATATACAATAGACTTGAAAATGTTCTTCGTAAACACAAACAGTTATCCTATTGTGACTTGCACTTAATTACTCCTTTTCTCATGTTGTCTTCTTTTTATATCAAAATCTTGTTTTTCATTTTCCAGATTAATTAAATTACAAATTAAAAAAAAATACAGAGCAGATACTCCCCAAGTGATTTTATATCAATCAGGGAAATGGTTGAACAAGTTGTAAATAAAGGATTACATTGCATCAGCTCCCAAAAAAGGACACGTCTTAAATTATAATGTTGCCTCAGGCTACTAGAATTTCTTACTATATCTACCTGTCAAAATGTATGTGTTATACTACATCAGCATGACATCAGTTTTAAAAATAGTTGCAGAAAAACATAAACAGGGGAATCCATGATTTGTGAGGTTAAATTCCACTATTTGTTTGATGAAAGTTTAAAGTTACTTTGTATTGTCATGTGTATTGTGTCGCTTTATCTCTATAATTACTAGGTATTATTGTATTTTAATACATTACGAAATGCTGACAATTATCAATACTGTCCTTGAAAGATATGTTATCATGTTTGACAACCGTTAAACATTGTGTTTGATAATCGTTTCACCCTTTCTCACATACAACACTTCTACAGCAGATAACATAATGTACATAACATTTGGAAAGTGTCTATAAGATAAAGTTCAAATGTTGAACAAAGTTGAAAACAGTGTAACAGATGGCGAAATTTTGCTCATCATGATCCTCTTCTTATTATCACACTGTTTTTAAAGCGACTGCTGTATATCAGTCAAAATGCGTATGCAAGTGGGCAAATGTTAATATGCGTGTTGGGACTAATACTGCTGAAAACAACGTGTATCCTATTTACCATTGCCTGGTGCTAGCAAATACCACTTTTGAAACTTTCTATCAAATTAGCAAATTTGTGTATCAGGTAATGTGATAAAAATTGAATTGTTAATCGCCTGCATGTAGAACAGACAGGCCTAAATTTAAGTTCTGGCAACACAAAGGAATTGTAAACCGTCTGCATATAGTAAACACAGACCTTAATGTAAGTTCTGACAACAAAATAGAATTGTAGAACGCCTGCATGAAGTCAACACAGACCTTAATGTAAGTTCTGGCAACAAAAAGGAATTGTAAACCACCTGCATGAAGTAAACACAGACCTACATGTAACTTCTGTCAACAAAAATAGAATTGTAGAACGCTTACATGAAGTTAACACAGACCTTAATGTAACTTCTGGCAACAAAAATAGAATTGTAAACCGCCTGCATGAAGTAAACACAGACCTAAATGTAACTTCTGGCAACAAAAATAGAATTGTAGAACGCCTGCATGAAGTTAACACAGACCTTGACGTAAGTTCTCGCAACAAAAATAGAATTGTAAACCGTCTGCATGAAGTAAACACAGGCCTAAATGTAAGTTCTGACAAAAGAAATAGAATACGCGGTATTAAATCCCATTTAAACCGAAATGTTGTGTTTTTAATCTTCAAAACCAAAAACAACAACAATCGGAGAGAGAATATGGACAGAAGAAACAATCGTAGCGTTTTTATTACCTGTACAGATTAAACTGGTCTTTGTATCATGTGATATCCGATTTCTTTACCTGTTACTTAAGCCGAGACCCGGTATCTCAGTCGGTAGCGACGCGGGTTGTCCATCCAGGGGTTTGTGAGTTTGATCCCAGCTCGACCAACCTTATTTCCGACTTTTGACAAAACTTCATTCGTCTTCCATCAATGGGCAAGCAGTTCATGTGGGAAATCAGCCATTAACTTGGAAAGATTGTTGTTTGGAGAACTGGTATGAGATGGCCAGGAAATACATGATTATGTGAACTGGCCTCCGTGATATGACTGGAAAATTGTTGAATACTGCGTTAACCTCTAAGCAATCAATCAATCCGTCATGAACACCATAGTATGCATATAGGACATGACATCTGTTATCGATGTTTTTCCTGTAGAATGACCAGGTGTCCTGGATATGATTAAATACTGACCTTAACCCTTTCCCACATACAACAATTCTGCATAAGACAACTTTTGAAACATCTTACCAAAAAATAGGAAATATCTCCATCAATGAAGGGATTATTTTCTAATAGAGCTGAAAACATTGTAGCAAAAGGAGAAATTGCTCATTATGAGCAATTGCTCCTTTTGCCACAGTGTTTTCAAAAGCCGTTTGCTGCATACGCGTCATGAAAGTGTATGTATGTGGGAAATAGTTAAAAACGTTGCATTCAATAACTTAAATAGTTGACCGATCATAGTGTGCAAGACCATTCGAGGTTGTTTATTCTATATATTGTTTATATTATAATACACGAAAACGGTCACATCCAGGAGTTGCATTTACCTCTAAAGATACCGCGTCGATAACATAACACAGAAAAAGTAGAAATGGCACTTAATCCTTTTTTTCGTATTATTTTCAAAAGCTTTCTACGCAGATACGTCTTTAAAACATTTATCAGATCAAGGGTTCATGTGACTTATGATGAGCAAGAACTTTGGTCCAGGTGATAAAATTGTAAGCTAAAATGACAGCACAGCGGCCATACAAAAAAGTAAAAAGTTGGCATTTGTGAACATTGTAGGTTTAGACCAACCTGTTCATATAGTCAGTTCTTATCATCAATCTTTACCAGAAGAGTTATTTGCGTAAAGCATAGTATATTCGGATCAGACTGTGCAGATGCAGGATCTATGATGTTCCCAAAGGTCAGGTCGTATCTTTTTTAATGGACCGGCTGCTCAAATAGATGTTGTCATAAACAATGACAAGAGGAAATCGGTGTATTTAAAATGTTAAATCCTTTCCCAATTGCAGACCATAATGACACATCTGCAGCAGGCGACTTGTTGACCCTTTCCCACCTGCAGACGCATTTTTACCCAATAGCAGCAGACGTCTTTTGAAAACAGTGTGGCCAAAGGTGAAATTGCTCATGATGAGCATTTTTTCTCCTTTGGTCACAGTGTTGTCAACTTTATTTAACAATTAAGCTATCTTTTATGGAGATTTTTCAGGTTTTTGTCACTATGTTTTCAAAGTCGTCTGCTGCTGAGTAGATGTATGTGGGAAAGGGTTTAATCATTGTGGCAGGGGGAATATATATCATATTGTGCCATTTCCCCATATTTCCACAATGTTTCCAAATGTATAGATTGAAATATTCATTTAAAGAGGTTTTTAAATATTTTTGCCGAGATATTTTCAAAGTTATCTGTTTGATATATGTTGTATGTGGGAAAGCGTTTAAACAATCAATTGACAATAATTACAATAGATTGATAAAAGTGACTCTCGGGTCAAATGATAGCGGTTGAAACGTGTATGGCATAGATTTGTATTGAACTGTTCGTACATAATCTGACATGTTGTTTTCGTAAAAGTCCACATTCAAAACCGTATAACCTTTTCCCTGATATAACCTGTTATACTCGTCTGCTTTGAAGAAAAGCATGCGAAATCTAGAATATTAAAAATTAGATCTGGATATTAATTTTTAGAAATATTTAAGTTGCACGACAAAGGATAATTATTGAAGATAATGGAACAGATTGAGACAAAATGAGAATGTGTGTTCATTATGAGCTATTTCTCCTTTTGCGACTAAGTTTTCAATATTCGCATGTTTTCGATGCGTAAATATGTGGGAAAGGGGGGTTACTAATGTCTTGGGAATGTTTTGTAGATGTTATACTGAGGTAGGGCAACAAGAACAATGTAAATACAGCTAGTCGCAATGGCTATTCAATCGATTGAAGAAAGGGATGGCTGATTTTTCAGTGATTGTTCCGCGTTTAACGCCGTTTTCAACATATTTGTTTCAGTTATACCACGGCGTTTCCTGGGTGAGATACCAGTACTACTGGTCCATTTATCCTGACAGAAGCCCGTCAGTCGTCATGCTAACCCCGCAACTCTGAGCGCCAAGGAGGATAGTCATTACTACCAGTTTAACACCGAGGCGGTCTAAAACAGAAAACAGTTGTTGAACCGGGCTTCAATCTCCATGACGCCTGGACTAATGGAGCGATTGTCATTAACGCTAGACGTGTATGTACGGTTCTGCTTTCAACATTACCAAAACCATTGCAAAGCGGGTTCTCTTTTTCTTAAATAAGAAAAAAAATCTTCAATTTATCTCTGATTTTAAATGCCTGCATTATATAACAATATTAAAATGCAATTGAATTAATTTAAAGCCGATTTTGAATTTTCACGAAAACACTTTAACAGAATAAATATGTGTTTTGCATTAATGGTTTTTTTTCACCAGCATACTAATAGATATTGTGGTTTTTATTTCATTTTCTACTTCCTTAGTTCTAGGAGCTAATTCTTGGCTTTTTTTTGTACCAGCATGCTAATAGATATTGTTTTTTTCCATTTATAAAGGGGCTCTTTAGAGCCAATTGGTATAGTATGCGAACTCCGATTACACTCACCGAAATCTAGGCTGGAAGCAGTACCTTTTGTTAAAGTATTATTACAATATCGGCAATGAATGACTTCAAATATCTGTTTCTACAGTAGCTCTCATTTCACCATTTCTGGTTAAGAGAGATGTCTTAATATTCATAGATTGTATATACTTTCAATGAAAGCGTATGTATCTGTTTTTATTACATGTTCACTTCACTTAGTTTGGAGAGCTCATTCAAATGCCATGATTGACAAGGATCGACAAGACATGAACAAGGCTCCAAAACAATAAAAGTTTACTCCGTACTCAAAATGTGTTCTCAAGTACCCGAATCTGATTTGTCAGAAGCAAAATCGTTGTAGAATTTGTTATTTGGAAAATGGAATTCATTTTTGAGCACCTGTCTTTAAAGAATTCCGATTACCACCATGGTACCTGTCTTTTGAAGAATTCCGATTACCACCATGGTACCTGTCTTTGACGAATTCCGATTACCACCATGGTACCTGTCTTTGAAGAATTCCGATTACCACCATGGTACCTGTCTTTGAAGAATTCCGATAACCACCATAGTACCTGTCTTTAAAGAATTCCGATAACCACCATGGTACCTGTCTTTAAAGAATTCCGATAACCACCATGGTACCTGTCTTTGAAGAATTCCGATTACCACCATGGTACCTGTCTTTGAAGAATTCCGATAACCACCATGGTACCTGTCTTTGAAGAATTCCGATAACCACCATGGTACCTGTCTTTAAATAATTCCGATTACCACCATGGTACATGTCTTTAAATAATTCCGATTACCACCATGGTACCTGTCTTTAAATAATTCCGATTACCACCATGGTACCTGTCTTTGAAGAATTCCGATAACCACCATGGTACATGTCTTTGAAGAATTCCGATAACCACCATGGTACCTGTCTTTAAAGAATTCCGATTACCACCATGGTACATGTCTTTGAAGAATTCCGATTACCACCATGGTACCTGTCTTTGAAGAATTCCGATAACCACCATGGTACCTGTCTTTAAAGAATTCCGATTACCACCATGGTACATGTCTTTGAAGAATTCCGATTACCACCATGGTACCTGTCTTTGAAGAATTCCGATAACCACCATGGTACCTGCCATTGAAGAATTCCGATAACCACCATGGTACCTGTCTTTGAAGAATTCCGATTACCACCATGGTACCTGTCTTAAAAGAATTCCGATTACTACCATGGTACATGTCTTTGAAGAATTCCGATAACCACCATGGTACCTGTCTTGGAAGAATTCCGAAAACCACCATGGTACGTGTCTTTAAATAATTCCGATAACCACCATGGTACCTGTCTTTAAATAATTCCGATTACCACCATGGTACCTGTCTTTAAAGATGTCTTTGAAGAATTCCGATAACCACCATGGTACCTGTCTTTGAAGAATTCCGATAACCACCATGGTACCTGTCTTTAAATAATTCCGATTACCACCATGGTACATGTCTTTGAAGAATTCCGATAACCACCATGGTACCTGTCTTTGAAGAATTCCGATAACCACCATGGTACCTGTCTTTAAATAATTCCGATTACCACCATGGTACCTGTCTTTGAAGAATTCCGATTACCACCATGGTACCTGTCTTTGAAGAATTCCGATAACCACCATGGTACCTGTCTTTGAAGAATTCCAATAACCACCATGGTACCTGTCTTTGAAGAATTCCGATAACCACCATGGTACATGTCTTTGAAGAATTCCGATAACCACCATGGTACATGTCTTTGAAGAATTCCGATTACCACCATGGTACCTGTCTTTAACGAATTCCGATTACCACCATGGTACATGTCTTTGAAGAATTCCGATAACCACCATGGTACCTGTCTTTGAAGAATTCCGATAACCACCATGGTACCTGTCTTTGAAGAATTCCGATTACCACCATGGTACATGTCTTTGAAGAATTCCGATAACCACCATGGTACCTGTCTTTGAAGAATTCCGATAACCACCATGGTACCTGTCTTTGAAGAATTCCGATAACCACCATGGTACCTGTCTTTGAAGAATTCCGATAACCACCATGGTACCTGTCTTTGAAGAATTCCGATAACCACCATGGTACCTGTCTTTGAAGAATTCCGATAACCACCATGGTACCTGTCTTTAAATAATTCCGATTACCACCATGGTACATGTCTTTGAAGAATTCCGATAACCACCATGGTACCTGTCTTTGAAGAATTCCGATAACCACCATGGTACCTGTCTTTGAAGAATTCCGATAACCACCATGGTACCTGTCTTTGAAGAATTCCGATAACCACCATGGTACCTGTCTTTGAAGAATTCCGATAACCACCATGGTACCTGTCTTTGAAGAATTCCGATAACCACCATGGTACCTGTCTTTAAATAATTCCGATTACCACCATTGTACATGTCTTTGAAGAATTCCGATAACCACCATGGTACCTGTCTTTGAAGAATTCCGATAACCACCATGGTACCTGTCTTTGAAGAATTCCGATAACCACCATGGTACCTGTCTTTGAAGAATTCCGATAACCACCATGGTACCTGTCTTTAAAGAATTCCGATTACCACCATGGTACCTGTCTTTAAAGAATTCCGATAACCACCATGGTACCTGTCTTTGAAGAATTCCGATAACCACCATGGTACATGTCTTTGAAGAATTCCGATAACCACCATGGTACCTGTCTTTGAAGAATTCCGATAACCACCATGGTACATGTCTTTGAAGAATTCCGATAACCACCATGGTACATGTCTTTGAAGAATTCCGATTACCACCATGGTACCTGTCTTTAAAGAATTCCGATTACCAGCATGGTACATGTCTTTGAAGAATTTCGATAACCACCATGGTACCTGTCTTTGAAGAATTCCGATAACCACCATGGTACCTGTCTTTGAAGAATTCCGATAACCACCATGGTACCTGTCTTTAAAGAATTCCAATTACCACCATGGTACCTGTCTTTAAAGAATTCCGATTACCACCATGGTACCTGTCTTTGAAGAATTCCGATTACCACCATGGTACCTGTCTCTGAAGAATTCCGATAACCACCATGGTACATGTCTTTGAAGAATTCCGATAACCACCATGGTACATGTCTTTGAAGAATTCCGATAACCACCATGGTACATATCTAATTCCGATAACCACCATGGTATATATCCTTGAATAAATCCGACTACCACGATGGTAGATGTCCTTGAATAAATCCGATTACCACCATGGTAGATGTCCTTGAATAAACCCGATTACCACGATGGTAGATGTACTTGAATAAATCCGATTACCACCATGGTAGATGTCCTTGAATAAATCCGATTACCACCGTGGTAGATGTCCTTGAATAAATCCGATTACCACCATGATAGATGTCATTGAATAAATCCGATTAACACCATGGTAGATGTCCTTGAATAAATCCGATTAACACCATGGTATATGTCCTTGAATAAACCCAATTACCACCGTGGTAGATGTCTTTGAAAAATCCGATTACCACCATGGTAGATGTCCTTGAATAAATCCAATTACCACCAAGGTATTAGTTTGTGCATGTCCCATTTTGGTATAATTATGTTCCAAAAAGGCAATCAAGTTTTGGGATGGAGTGATGGGAGAAGCAAATCAACTAATTCTATATTTGGCAATGAGTTGTTTTTAGAGTAATCGGTAATTAAGGTTGTCTGTTCAGTTTTGGATATGCGGGAACGTCTACTTCAATGATTGCTCTGCGTCAGGCGGAAAAGGGGTACTGCTATATTCCGAACATGCCAGACAGTATATACGTTTGACGGAGAGATATTAGTTTCTCTACAATTCTAAATGTCCTTAACCCTTTTCTACATACAACAAATATGCAGCAGACGACTTTTAAATATCTAAACAAACGTATGGAAAATCTTTAGGATGAATGTTTAAATGTTGCATACGGTTGAAAAATTGTGTCAAAAGGAGAAATTGCTCATTATGATCAATTTCTCCTTTTGTCAAAATGTTTTCAAATTTCGTCTGCTGCAGAGACGTCAGAAAGTGTTTGCATGTTGGCTAAGAAGTTAGACCGAGCCCCGGTAGCCCAGTCGGTAGCGACGCGGGCTGTCAATCCAGGGGTTGTGAGTTCGAATCCCGGCTCGGCCAACTTTCTTTCCGACGATTGACAAAAATCAATGCGACATGCGTCATTCGTCTTCCACCAATGGGCTAAGTCTATGTGGAAAAGCAGCCAGTTGCTTGAGAAGATTGTTGTGTGGAGTACTGGTGTGAGAAAACCAGGAAATTCATGAGTAGGTGAACTGGTCGCCGTGATATAACTGAGAAATCTTTTAAAACGGCGTTAAACTCCAATCAATCAATGACTCGTCTAAATGTACATGGTATGTGGAGGCTCTGGTCATACTGCTTGAATCCACATACACTTCTTAGATTTCACTGTTTTAATGCGTATGGAAATAACACTTTTAGCCTTAGTTTCTCAAACTCGTTGAATATTCGGTTATTTTTTTCAATTGTTTATAAAACAAAATCTATTCTTAGTTTTTTGGTATATTTTATTCTTTCTCACATACTGAAAATATGCATCAGACGATTTTAAAAGCATCTGGGCAAACAACCATGGATCATCTCTATATATAAAAGTTAAATTATTGAATCGAGTTGTAAATACTGTGGCAAAATGAAAAAATTCCACAATGTTTCAAAATTCGTCTGTATCAGGGAAATTGTTAAGGACCCAGACTATATGTGAGTAAACTATACGGCGCGCAAACATTGACCAGACTATATGTGAGTTAACTATACTGCGCGCAAACATTGACCAGACTATATGTGAGTTAACTATACTGCGCGCAAACATTGACCAGACTACATGTGAGTTAACTATACTGCGCCTAGGTAATGTCTCTTTACAAACATTGACCGGACTATATGTGAGTTAACTATACTGCGTACAGGAAAATGTCTCTTTACAAACATTGACCAGACTATATGTGAGTTAACTATACTGCGCACAGGAAAATTACTCTTTACAAACATTGACCGGACTATATGTGAGTTAACTTTATTTCGCCCAGGAAAATGGCAATTTACAAACATTGACCTGACTATATGTGAACTATACTGCGCCCAGGTAATATCTCTTTACAAACATTGACCGGACTATATGTGAGTTAACTGTACTGCGCCAAGGTAATATCTCTTTACAAAGATTGACCGGACTATATGTGAGTTAACTGTACTGCGCCCAGGTAATATCTCTTTACAAACATTGACCGGATTATATGTGAGTTAATTGTACTGCGCCCAGGAAAATGTCTCTTAACAAACATTGCCCAGACTTTCTGTGAGTTAACTATACTGTGCCCAGGAAAATGTCTATTTACAAACATGTACCGGACTATATGTGAGTTAACTATACTGAGCCAAGATAATGTCTCTTTACAAACATTGACCGGACTATACGGCGCCCAGGTAATGTCTCTTTACAAACATTGACCGGACTATATGTGAGCTAACTATACGGCGCACAGGTAATGTCTCTTTACAAACATAGACCGGACTATATGTGAGTAAACTATACTGTACCCAGGTAATGTCTCTTTACAAACATTGACCGGACTATATGTGAGTAAACTATACTGTGCCCAGGTAATGTCTCTTTACAAACATTGACCGGACTATATGTGAGTAAACTATACTGGGCCAAGAAATATGTCTCTTTACAATTATTGACCGGACTATATGTGAGTTAACTATACAGCGCCCTGGAAATTGTCTCTTTACAAACATTTACCGGACTATATGTGAGTTAACTATACTGCGCCAAGGTAATGTCTCTTTACAAACATTGACCAGACGTTGTGTGTGTTAATTATACTGTGCCCAGGAAAAGGTCTCTTTACAAACATTTACCGGAATGTATATGAGTTATCTATTCTGCGCCCAGGTAATGTCTCTTTACAAACATTGACCGGACTATATGTGAGTTAACTATACTGCGCCCAGGTAATGTCTCTTTACAAACATTGACCGGACTATATGTGAGTTAACTATAGTGCTCCCAGGTAATGTCTCTTTACAAACATTGACCAGACTTTATGTAAGTTAACTATTCTGTGCCCAGGAAAATGTCTCTTTAAAAACATTAACCAGACTATATGTGAGAAACTATACAACGCCCTGGAAAATGTCTCTTTACAAACATTGACCTGACTATATATGAGTTAACTATACTGCACTCAGGAAAATGTCTCCTTACAAACATTGACCAGACTATATGTGAGTTAACTATACTGCGCCCAGGAAAATATCTCTTTACAATTATTGACCAGACTATATGTGAGTTAACTTTACTGCGCCCAGGAAAATGTCTCTTTACAAACATTGACCAGACTATATGTGAGTTAACTGTACAGCGCCCAGGTAATGTCTCTTTACAAACATTGACCAGACTATATGTGAGTTTACTATAAAGCGCCCAGAAAAATGTCTCTTTACAAACATTGACCGGACTATATGTGAGTTAACTATACTGCGCCCAGGTAATGTCTCTTTACAAACATTGACCAGACTATATGTGAGTTTACTATAAAGCGCCCAGGAAAATGTCTCTTTACAAACATTGACCAGACTATATGTGAGTAAATTATACAGCGCCCACGTAATGTGTCTTTACAAACATTGACCAGACTATATGTGAGTTAACTATACTTCGCCTAGGTAATGTGTCTTTACAAACATTGACCAGACTATATGTGAGTTAACTATACAGCGTCCAGGTAATGTGTCTTTACAACATTGACCAGACTATATGTGAGTTAACTATACTTCGCCTAGGTAATGTGTCTTTACAAACATTGACCAGACTATATGTGAGTTAACTATACAGCGTCCAGGTAATGTGTCTTTACAAACATTGACCAGACTATATGTGAGTTAACTATACAGCGTCCAGGTAATGTGTCTTTACAAACATTGACCAGACTATATGTGAGTTAACTATACAGCGTCCAGGTAATGTGTCTTTACAAACATTGACCAGACTATATGTGAGTTAACTATACAGCGTCCAGGTAATGTGTCTTTACAAACATTGACCAGACTATATGTGAGTTAACTATACAGCGTCCAGGTAATGTGTCTTTACAAACATTGACCAGACTATATGTGAATTAACTATACTGCGCCCAGGAAAATGTCTCTTTACAAACAGTGACCAGACTATATGTGAGTTAACTATACTGCGCCAGGAAAATGTCTACTTACAAACATTGACCGGACTATAACAAGTGTTAAGCGGAAGAACTGCTGTCCTGGACCCGTTATAACTATAAACCCTTTTTCCCACATTAACTAATTGGCTCTGTGCATTTAATTCATGGTGTGGCCCTGTTTCTTTTATCTATGGGTCACAGCGGGGTTCGAGCCCCTGTCCGGTAATATGTTTTTCTCCGATCACCTGCTGAACCGATAATAAAATTGCGTGTTCTACGGAAAACAGGTGTACGTTAACTGATAGCAACTGAGTAATTCTGATAAAACCCACTGATTAGCATAGTTTTGTATGAACTGTTACAGTGAGTCGTTCACTTAATAGGTTATCGCGAACATTTTGAATCCTCATCAATGTGGTAATCGAATGCGGTCTGAGATCAATCAGGTTCAGTAAGTTTGTTTGGTCAAACGTACTAAATTACTTTGTTTAATAGAAGAGAATTTTTATGCTACTGTAGACGGCTAATATTTGTAGGGAAAGCTGAGAGAAATATTTTACCATCGGATACCTATTCAGTTGCACTATAGACATTATATGGTAGCATAGGTTTGCATGCATGTTTCATGATATATGTTTTTAATAACTAAATATGTATTAAGTAATTGGTACATATATGCATATATTACTTGATATAATTTACAAAAAGATATCACACAACATGCTTAGCCATTGACCTAAACTGTCTTGACACTACCTCTGCTTCCATTGTAACTAATTTATATTATTGTATAGATATTTCCCCATCAACAATGTATCATGTCTGTATTATACCGTGTAAATTTGATTTCTCACACTATTGTTTTGCTCGTTTCCAAAATGTTAAAGCTGTCGACTCAGTCATATATCAGGTAGATTTAAAAAATGCGAGATGTTATCATTGAAAATGGCATTTCCTCCCCAAAACTATTTCGATCAATGTCGGTTTTTCTATCCTATTGATATGAACCCTAGGGGTTTACCTGTCAATTGTTAGTATGGCCTAAAATGTAATCTGTGTTAATACATTTGTAACAATAGTCTAAGTTTATCAAATTGTTGATCTGAATATAAGATAGTTGCACTATGTGTGTGTGACTAAGGCCGCGCGGGGAACATTATAGTATGCATGAACTTCACATATGCATCATGTTAGGTGTTTATGCTTAATCTCACTAGATCCTTCACTTACCCACCACATGAGAGAGAGAGAGAGAGAGAGAGAGAGAGAGAGAGAGAGAGAGAGAGAGAGAGAGAGAGAGTGAGAGAGAGAGAGAGAGAGAGAGAGAGAGAGAGAGAGAGGAGAGAGAGAGAGAGAGAGAGTGAGAGAGAGAGAGAGAAAGAGAGAGGAGAGAGCGAGAGCGAGAGAGAGGAGAGAGAGAGAGAGAGCGAAGAGAGAGAGAGAGAGAGAGAGTGAGAGAGTGAGAGAGAGAGTGAGAGAGAGGAGAGAGAGAGAGAGAGAGAGAGATGAGAGAGAGAGAGGGCGGGGGAAGGAGAGAGAGAGAGAGAGAGAGAGAGGAGAGAGAGAGAAGAGAGAGAGAGAGAGAGAGAGAGAGAGAGAGAGAGAAAGAGAGAGAGAGAGAGGGTGGGTCGTCTCAGGTTGCAGACTTGTCAATTAGTAGTATGATACGAAGCGGAAGGTTTTTTGCCATGTTGCGGCGCATCGTGAACTTTCGAGAAATCAGAACAATATCGCCTTATTAAAAATTGGATGCAATAGTTTGATGACAGCTTTTATTTCGAATCCTTGTATTCTTATTGACAGCACTTATTTACGAAATTGAAAGTTTTATTTGCGTTTGTGATTATTGGAATAAATTGTCTGTTCGATAAATAGGTTTAATTTAACCCTCTATTTTTACAAATTACCAACTGTTCCTACCTTCTGGCGAACAAACCAGTTATAGCACTATAGGTAACCGTGGTAATTTGGTTTGAACTATGTTTACTCTTGATGTCTGCTTCATTGAGACTTAACAATACTCGTATCGTGTGTTTGAAAAATCCTTAAGGTATAAACCCACTTTTCACGGCATCGAACCTGGACCTTTGGTACGAGAAGCCGATCCTTTAGCAATGCACCTCTGTCATCAACTTGTTATACTTAACTTAAATGTTACTTCGGTGCCCTATGATTTGTGGCAAAATTTTCGACGATGATGACGGACGTCGTATAGCACTGTAACCTAGTCGACCAGTTACGAATTAAACTTAACATCATCAGGGGTATAGTTGAAGAGATCAGATGTTATATTTAGTGCTTTCTAACAAATGGCAATCCATAAGCACTACGACAAAACATTAAATCAGGCATGTCTTTCCAGTGACCTTTTTTAGTTACATCACTTAAATCGAACAGAAATGCAATACAATCTGGAGGTATATCATGGTGAGGAATTCTCCTAGATTGCACCATTTCAATTCAATTATCACGATTATATCTAGGGGTCATACCCTCCAAAAAAAAACTAGAAAACAATGTAGGAACCTTTATAACTACCGGAAACCGATTAGATCGTATAGAGATGTATTCAAAAATATGTTTAGGTCTAATTTTAGTAATGTGTGTCAACACTTTTTAAGCTCCCAAGAAAGTCGCCATTGAATAGCCGTGTTGACGAGGTGTCAAAACAGACCGGTCTGTCACCTCCATTGTTATAGAAGTGCACGCCGGGTGAGATAATTACGTAACAGATGTTTAATTCTTTCCTGAATGCAGACGCATTTTGACGCATCTGCAGCAGACTATGATTCCAAGCGGTGTGGGAAAAAAGGAGCATTTATCCAACTTTATTTATTAATTTTACTTTCATTCAGAGAAAGTTTCCTTATTTTCTCAAGGTCTTCCCAAGTTCGCTTCTGCAGAGTTGTCGTACGTTGGACAATGTTAAATGAATTCACCTTTCAATGTTTAGCTTATATGGATTTTTAGAACCCTCTGAGTTTAATTAATCCAGACACATATAAATACAATATGTATGTCTCTGGATTATCCGAGGAAGATAATGTAATATCTGGAAAATGGGTGTATAAGTTAACACAAAAATGCAAATAGTGCGGGAAAAGGGGAAAACATTTGATAATTGGTTCGTCCATCTCCTTCTGTAAAGACATTTAATTGATTGTTTCCTGCCTCAAGCTACTTGTCGTCAATGTCTGTGACGACCATCTACTCTTGTAATACATTTTGGTCTGTTATGGAGTCTAGAAAAATGTTGAAATTGGGAGAAAAGGGAAATAATTGTCTAAATTATTTAAATAAACAACAATTTTCGTTGTTCATTTATCTGGGTACGGTGTGTACACAAGGTGTTAATTGTCCCCACTTTCATTTCAGTGGTTCTACACGGAACCCTTTCCTACATACAACAAATCTGCAGCAGACCAATTTGGAAGTATCTAAGCAAGAAAAAGAAAATCTCTATTAATTAAAGTATATGTTTTTAATCAAGTTGTAAACATTTTTGCAAAAGGATGACGAGCAATTATAATCTTAACACAATGTCGTCTGTTGTAGATTGATGTAAGAAAATTAAAATTAAAAGTGCCAACATACCCACTGGCCAAAACGGTTTTACATTATTACCTCACATCACATTTAACATCAGTAAACTTTGATACATGTAGGCGGAAACACCTGTCGAAAAAATATGAGCCGTCCCGCGAGAAAACCAACCTTATGGCCACTGCGTAATGTATCAGTCCGCGCAGACTGATCCAGGCCGAAACATTCCGTCTCAGGGGGGATAGAGGTATAGAGTGATGATTCCTGAAACAGAAAAAGGAAAGGAGGCGAAAAGTATATATCCGGGTTAGCCGGCGCGACATGCTTAGGCTGATCTGGGTCGATACATTCCGTCTCAGGGGGGATAGAGGTATAGAGTGATGATTCCTGAAACAGAAAAAGGAAAGGAGGCGAAAAGTATATATCCGGGTTAGCCTGCGCGACATGCTTAGGCTGATCTGGGTCGATACATTACGCAGAGTCCATAATGTTGGTTTTCTCGCGGGACGGCTCATATCACATCCTCAAAATGGACAGTATGATATTAATAGAAAATGGAAAAATTGTTGGAAAGGAAACAAAACTCGGTTTGAGCATTTGGAATCAGGAAAAGGGTTAACAAATCTAGTTGTGTCTGGATATTGTGAGACATCGAAATCATCGAGAGTATATATTTTAGATTAAATTGGTCAATCAATGACAACAGTTGGTAGGATCAGGGACCGTGTATATATTGTCCCTGGTAGGATCAAAGAAGCAGTCTAATTAATAAGGGACGTCTATCATAGACTCACTCGACCACGAACATGTCCGGTAAAAACCGGTCTAATTAAAGTGGGTACTATTACAAACGTGTGTACCTCACAGATTGATATATAATTTATACACGTTGTCTTTTATATTTTCCCAAATTAAAAATCTGAAGCAGAAGGTTTTGAAAACAATTACTCAAAGGATTATTGCATGTAAGTAATACTTTCATAGAATTTTAATTCACGGTGAGATTATCAAAACGATTACAATCACTAAATTACAACAAAAACAACATATTTATTTTTATAAGAAGAGAAGAAGAAATGAATGTGACTCTTAAGTTTCAATTATGTTGATGCGTATTAAATAGCCGGTTTTGAGAAAACGCAATCCCATTTCAGAAGCAATGTATTACGGCCCGAGACAGAAGCCCGCAGAGACACGACGCTGAAGCCCCCCCTTTTTTTTTTATCACAAAACAAATTTGCAGCAGACGACTTTAAAAACATCTGTTTAAAATTATGGAAAATTTCTATAAATAGAGTGTAATAATGGAACAGAGCTGAAAACATTTTCTCAAAAGTAGACATTGCTCATTAATTTTTTTTACCATTATGTTTTCAGAAGTCGTCTGCTGCAAATGTGCCAATACGCGTCTGCATGTGGGAAAGGATTAAACAGTTATTTTCTCATAAATACAAGCCCCATTTGACATATGTTAATAATCAAGTCCTCCGCCTATTTTCAGGAATTACGAAATGTTACATGACAGCTGTATACAGTGAGTCAAACACTTGGAATCAAAGCGTGTGAAAATAGAGAGTTCATTGTGTCAATGCCGACATTCCCATGATACGTTTTACTCTAATAGTTTAACCCTTATCTCGCTGAATTCCTGACACTGGTAGCATCACAATTGATTTGTTATTCAGCTCCTTTTCCCACAATTTCTCTTTTATCATTAAAACAAACCCTATGTTGTGGGTACTCAACTGAGACGATTCTGTTGAGTACCCACAACATAGGGTTAGAGGGTTAGAGGGTTAGAGGGTCAAATTAGGATTTTAGAACATGTAGAGCTCTGTAAAATATAAGTTGTTGCTACAAATATATCAAGGAAGCCTTTATCTGGAGAAATAGTTCAATTACAAATTGTCACGATAACAATAATCATTAAAATACTCCTTTTTCACAAAGGAGATCCAGTGAAATAATTGAAATCGGCTTCTCTTCCATAAAGTATTCATAATATTCAGGAAGCATTTTTCAAAAACATTTTTTATCTAATTTGAATTTTTGATATTCGATTTTGAGTATACATCATGGCTTATGTAATTAATGGTATGTTTTTGTATTGCATTGTATATATTACTGTGACAAGAAACTGCATGCATTTGTTAAAGTCAACAACGATATTGTCTTCATATTGCTGCACTAGTTTCGAACAATGAAGACTAATGTAAATCTGGCCGACTGTTGAGGATGAACCCGTGTTTGAAGTCTGTGCAGATGCAGTTTCCGACATACAGCAAATCTGCAGCAAAAGACTTTGAAAATGTCTACTAAAAAATATGGAAATTCTCTATAATTGTTTGTATACTTATTGAACAAAGTTGGACACATTCTGGCAAAAGGAGAATTTCTCTTTTTGTCACGATATTTTCAAAAGTAGTCTAAGTGCAGATGCGTCAAAATGGGTCCATTATACAGCAGGCGACTTTGAAAATATCTGAAAGTATGGCCAACAGAGAAATTGTTCATTATGAGTAATTCCTTCTTGGTCCAAATGTTTTCAAATGTCGACGGCTGGAATGTAGGACGTTTTGGCCACGGATGTTTTGGTCAGGACGTTTTGGCCAGGACGTTTTGGCCACGGACGTGTTGGCCAAATGGAAATTCAAAGTAGGACGTTTTGGCCGAATTCTATTTTAAAGCAGAAAAAAACATTATTGTTGAAATATATTGAAGTCTTTATTTTTTAGTACTTGTGGTATGTACGGGTGTGTACAAAATGAAGACTTTTAATAAATATGGATGAAGTTATTCAGTTTGATTTGTGTTACTTTCTGCTTTAGAATAGTATTATGTGTTGTTTGTTCTTGGTAGGTTTGAAACTGTAGCATCGTAACAGTTCCATCTGTGAGGCTTAAACATCGGGGGTACTCTCCGGAAGTTGACAACAAGTCCATTGTTGTCTCTCCTTTGGCGAAGTTGTCCAGACACATAATTTGAGTCAAAGTAGTGCAGCAGTTCCTCGGCTGCTTCTGGTAAATTGTCTTTTAAGTAGTCCATGCCTTCACTTACTTGATCTAGTGGAAGGAAAGCCAAGGAATCTATGTGCCCACAAAACAGTCTGAATTCATTATCGTTCTCGTATCGGCGTGTTAGTCCAAGAGCCTGAATTTTGCGCCAAATTGATTGGGATAAATGGTAGAAACAAAACTGAATATTTACATGTTCACCAAACACTGATAAAATGGCAATTTCAACACTACGCTCAAAGTCCACTATTATTGTTGAAGGGAATGGAATTTGGCCAAAACGTCCTACTTTGAACTTCCATTTGGCCAAAACGTCCGTCCACCCGACGGCTGCAGATGCATAAAAATGGGTCTACAAGTGAGAAAGGTTAAAAGTCGCTTTTAGCAGGTTAATGGTTAAGACTTATTATAGAAGGTCTCTAAGGCTCTGTGGTGAGTTTGACCACAGCTAGGAAATCTACTATTAGATGACAACAAAGCGTTAAACACAATTTGGAAACTTTTTTCTTTATTGATACCAAATAAATTAGTGTAAACTAAACATATAAGAGGGTTTAATCTAAACATTATTTCATAACACTTAATTTGGCGTTCAAAAAGGTTGAAATTTCCGCCACCAAAAAATTGGTATTCACATGTTTACTAGGGTTGAGAGACTCCAAGTAGTGTATGGTCATTGTATCTACTTCTAAACATGGAAAAGTGTTAGGCTTGGTCTAGCTTAAAACTAATGTGAACCAACCGTCGGTCACATACTAGCACTGGTTTAATTTATTTTTTGCTGGGTTTTCTTAATGCAGTTGTACAACTACATGTACATACATATATGTTTCAAGAACAATTACTGATTAGACCTAGCAGTTTCCACCATTTATAATTTTAGAAAACCAAATATGTTTTACATATACATGTATATAGAACAACAACACCGATAAACTGTGTTCATTAACCCTTTCCCCCATACGACAATTCTTCAGCAGACGACTTTGAACGTATTTTGTCAAAACATAGAAAATCTCCATAATTGAATGGATAACCTATGACTAAAAGTGGAAAACATTGTGGCAAAAAGAGAAATTGCACGTTTTGTGCAATTTCTTCTTTTGTCACTATGTTTTCAAAAAGCCGTCTGCTGCAGAGGCGTCCGAAAGCGTCTATATAAGGGAAAGGGTTAAAACAGATAAACAAACTTAATTTGAAGAAACATTTGTTATTTCGAGGTACTCACTGATAAACTGTTTGTATGTGGTTTTCCATGTTATCTATCTATTTTTGGAACAGATAGTTCGGGTTTTTTTGTCTTGTTTCAGTACGATGTCAATTAAGCCATTCGGTGCGAAAAAATTCTAGTTGGCATTTGTGAACATTTGTAGACCAAGATCAGCCCATTAGTCCTCACAATCTTATCAAGATATGCACTGTTCACATATTACTTCTGGTGAGGGAGCAGGTGTACAGCCTGATTTAAACCTTTACTGTTCAGAAACATCAACCTGTTCTTTTCCCCATGGACGGGCATTATGGTATCATATGATTATTATTATCTTTATTTCCTCCATATTTGAAGATTTCACAAACAATACAAACAGATCACAAATTACATATTACAAAAACAAGTAACTACAAGGAAAAGTAAAAAATGAGCCGTCCCACGATAAAACCAACATTATGTACCCTGCGTTAAGTATCGATCCGGATCGACCTGAGAATGACGCGTAGGCTAACCCGGACAGACACTTTTCTATTCCCCTAAGACGGAATGTGTCGGCCGGATCAGTCTGCGCGGATAGCGCAGGCTGATCTGGTCGATACATTACGCAGATGTCTATCGCCGCAACCGCGATAAAACCAACATTGTGGACTCTGCGTTAAGTATCGATCCGGATCAACCTGAGAATGACGCGTAGGCTAATCCGTGCAGACGTTTCAGGAATCATTACTCTATACCTCTATCCCCCTGAGACGAAAATATTCTAGTTGGCATTTTTTAATTTTTGTAGATCCAGATCAGCCCGTTAGTCCGCACAATCTTATCAATATATACTCTGTTCACATATTACTTCCACGCGATTGTTACTAGTTTCTGTTAAATCATGTAGTTTCGGATAAAAAGGGAGATGGTGCCCAAACTGATCTAAACCTTCATTGTCCAGAAACATCAACCTGTTCCTTTTCCCATAAACGGGCATTAGGGTTTTCCAGTTTCAGATATGATATCATACATCGAATACTATATTCAGTCTTTGTCTGAGGTGTGCTATAACTGACATTCTGGGGTCCTGCATTTAACCCTTTACCACATACAAGAAATCTGCAGCAGACGAATTTGAAAAGATCTAGGCAAAACTGTAGAAAACATCTATTTTTTAAGGCATAACCATTGAAAAAAAGATGAAAACATTGTGGCAAAAGGAGAAATCTTCGTTTTGAGCAATTTCTTCTTTTGTCGCCATGTTTTCAAAATTTCGTCTGCTGCAGAAACGTCAGAAGGCGTCTATATGTGGGAAAGGGTTAATAGTAATTACAATCAATCGTGTAGAGTCGGATGATTTTTCGTTGTCGCATTCTACACTTGCATGACCCATGTGTATGTATGTGTGTGTGTGTGCGCGTTTTATGCTGATACTTTACATTGTCAAATAACATGTCACTATATCGAATAAAACATAAACAATCAACAACACTGTTTCATAAATGACATGTGATAACAAAACATTATCTGATACAAAATGTACCCTAGATATCGTTGACACAGATGGGGTTTTGTTTCTTGTTTCAATATGAGCCCTTCCTTTGGAAAAGTTACAAGTTGTTTTTACTAAATAGTGTAGATTTAAATCAGCCTGTGCATCGGCACAGTCTAATCAAAATATATAATGTTCACATATTACTAATATATGCCTGTTATAATTTGTCTGCAAGCGTATGTAGATTATGTTAACCCATTTCATCTTATAGACGCATTTGGATGCATCTGCAGCAGACGACTTTTAAAAAAAATCGTGACAAAAGGAGAAATTGCTCAAAACTAGCAATTTTTTTCCTTTTGCCGCATTATGTTCAACTCTTTTCAGTAATTATACCTTCCTTTTCAGAGATTTCCGGATTTTTTTTATCTAGATACTTTAAAAGTCGTCTGCTGCAGATATGTCGTATGTGGGAAAGGGTTCAGACGGAGCATATGTATGTAGGCTCTGAAATGCCAACTTGTATCTTTTCCTATGGATGGGCTCAAATTATGTATCGATAACAGTTTACCCAGAACAAACCATCTTTTTCCATCGTTAACATTAATATTGCAGTTTCCAGTAATTACGTATTCTCTTTGCAATTTTTTCAATGTTTTTAGCTTACCTGAGCGCGAAGTGCTCAAGGTGAGTTATTGTGATTGCATTTTGTCCGGCGTCCGTCGTGCTTCGTGCTGTGTGCGTCGTGCATCGTCCGTCAATATCTTCTCCTCAGTAACCAGTGGGTCAATTTGGATAAAACTTCACAGAAATCATCATCTCAATGACCTCACCAGAACTCCTCCAAATTTTAGGGATCCATGCAGAAATCTGGTTTCCATGGCAACCAAACGAAAATACATGGCTATAGTGAAAACTTAAAAAGTCTTCTCCTCCGAAAGTGTCTGGCTGATTTTCAAATAGTTTTGTAGAAATGATCCAAGGGTGATCAGATTTTACCGAGCCATGTCGATTGGTCGAAAAAAAACCGGGTCTATTTGGCCTTAAATGGCTATAGGGAAAACTTAAAAAATCTTCTCCTCCGAAAGTGTTTGACCGATTTTCAAATAATGTTGTAGAAATGTTCTTTGGGTGACCGTCTACCCAGATTCTACCAAGCCATGTTGATTGGTCTTAAAATATGGCTGTCATGGGGGGGGGGGGGGGGGGGGGGGGCTGGGCTGTCAGCCTTATATTGGCTTTTGTGATGTCAAACGATGCAACTATGCCATGGTAATTGGTCAGACAACATGGCCACCAGGGGGCGGGGCTGTTTGGAGATTTAATGTTTGCCTCATGGCAGTGGAGCGATACTGGCCCTCTTCGGCCTCTTGTATTAGCTTACCTGACCACAAAATGAGTTAATGTGGTTGACTATGTGGTTGGCATGACACATTACTTTGCATAAGTCAGGGGAGCGATCCAGGGACATCGTGGCCCTCTTGTTTTAAAGTCTGTTCAGTTAATATATCAAATATTCATGCAGAAACATAAGTGCAACCTACTAAAATATAGAGAACTCGATAATAAATTGTAATGAGTTTGAGTTGAAATTTAGTCAAGACAAGATTTCAAGGCATCTAAATGACCTTGAACCCTTTCCAAAGTACAACAAATTCGTAACAGGCGATTTGAAACATATCTAGGTAGAAATAGGTGATATATCCGTCAATGAACGTATAATTATTTCAAAGAGTTGATAGCAGTATGTCAAAAGTGGAAATAACTCATTATGAAACAATTTCTCATTTTGCAGCAATGTTTTCAAACTTCGTCTGCCGCAGAGGCACAAGAAAGCGTATGTATGCGGGAAAAGGTAAAGTTGTTTCTCACATGAGCCATTTCCCGCGAACCAACATCCGGGAGCTTTATCAGCAGCGGATGAGCAGGGTGATCAGGAGGATTAATCTAGGTTCGTCAAGGGATTGCACAAGCATCCCGAAGTCCTCTGAAGAACCACTTCGATCAATAATATCCTATTTAAATATGCAATCTGAAAGAAATTATCATTTATTTATAAACCTAAAAGACCGCCTCGGTGGTGGAGGGAGAGAGCATCTGCCTTGTGTGTGGTAGGTCGCAGGTTCGATATCCGGCCGGGTCAAACCAAAGACCTAAGCAATGGTAGTACGGGCTTTCCCTTCTTGGCGCTTATGATTTTTTGGGTTAGCATGACGACTGACTCGCTGGAATCAGGATTAATGTACCAGTAGTACAGGGTAACTGACCCAGGAAACGCCGTCATACTTCACCCTTTCCCTCATATAGACGCTTTCTGACGCCTCCGCAGCGGACAGCTTTTTGAAAACATAGTGACAAAAGAAGAAATTGCTCAGAACGAGCAATTTCTTCTTTTGCCACAATGTTTTCCACTTTTAGTCATAGGTTATCCATTCAATTATAGAGATTTTCTATTTTTTGACAATATATGTTCAAAGTGGTCTGCTGCAGAATTGTCGTATCAGGAAAAGGGTTAACAATTGTTTAAAACTCCATAAAATCAAAAACCTCAGGGAGTCGATTTTCGTGTGCCGGGATCGTATAAACTTTTGCCTGTAATCGGCAGAAAGAAGACTGGGGGAAAATGCGGGTATCACTGGACACAGGCACACAATGGAGGTCAGACTGATTAACTGATCATGTAGTCGATAATGATTAACAGTATCAGGTGTCCAGATATCGATAACATAAATAAAATATTCGTGTCACTCAAGCGAAAGTGTGGTGAGAGGTGCATAAACATTAAACATTTCATTATTTCACAAATCCCTATGGAGTGTGGATCCACAGTAGTCAAAACTCTCGAACAGTCGAAAAAGTCTTAACCCTTTCCCTCATACGACACTTCTGCAGCAGAACATATTTTGTCAAATAATGGAAAATCTCTTTAATTGAATGGATAACCTATGACTAAAAGTGGAAAACATTGTGACAGCAGAACATATTTTGTCAAATAATGGAAAATCTCTTTAATTGAATGGATAACCTATGACTAAAAGTGGAAAACATTGTGACAAAAGTAGAAATTGCACGTTTTGTGCAATTTCTTCTTTTGTTACTATGTTTTCAAAAAGCTGTCTGCTGTAGAGGAATCGGAATATCAATATTGATTAACACATTCAGGTGTTGAGTTAGCAACATAAATAAAATATTCGTGTCAAATATACATATACAGGTAAGTCTAGAACCGAATTTGCGTCGAATGTTACTCATGAAAAAAAAGTAATTTTCGTCTATTCTGTGGTTGCCCATTTAAAAGAAATCTCGATCAGTGGCCGAGAAAGGCTTACAAAGGAGGTCAGGTAAAATGTTTTCTATAACTTATCAAGTAGTCATTAATGATAAACTCGATCAGGTGTTGAGTTATCATCAACATAAATATAATATTCGAGGATAATATACATTAACAGACAAGTCAAGTATCTTATGTGTCTGATCTTTAACACGATATCTTGTTTGGCTTTGTTCCCCTCATACAGACGTTTTCTGGCGCCTCTGGAGCAGACACTATTTGGAAACACGGTGGTAAAAGGAGCAATCGCTCATCATGAGCAATATCCCCTTTTGCCACAATGTGTTTTAACTTTATTAAAAAATTATCCTCCCTATTAATATTATACACATATTTGTCTTATGTTAACCTAGATGTTTTCGAGGACGTCTGGCGCAGATTGGTTGTATGTGTGATATTCATATAAGCTGCGTCTAGCGATTTGGGGTCTTAATGCACAGTTTCATCCTCTAGGGGCGTAGCTTGGCAATAATCAATGTGTAGGCCGTCTCGTGAAAAATCAACATTGTGGACTCTGCGTAAAGCATCGACCCGGATCAGCCTAAGCATGCCACACAGGCCTACCCGGATATACACTTTTCGCCTCCTGTGAATTTTCTGTTTCAGGAATCACTTCTCTATCTATCCCCCCTTAGACGGAATGTGTCGGCCGGATCAGTCTGCAAGGACAGCGCAGGCTGATCTGGTCGATACATTACGCAGATGTGTATCGCCGCAGCTGTATTTCGGGGCATTTTTAGAAAAAAATATGTAGGCACGTGCCTACAGTGCCTAAAGGGAGCTACGCCCCTGTCATAGTATCAAATTATGTCCGTATACATGTCATACAGTCATAGGTGCATCGTTTGACATAAAAACTCAACTCAATTCAACTCAATTTAATTCGGTATTCACTATATAAACATGCCATTGGCCATTAACAATAGATAAATGAAAATATGACAATGATAAATATTTACTGTACGTACATAAGTCAAAATGTATGCATATACCGCTAAAAAAGTAATAACATTTAAATCCCTCTTTTCCAAAACTTCTTTTATAAATTTTGCGCCGTATTGACTTGCGACGTTTTTCTTTTGGATTCCAATATATTGATAAATTTAGTAACAGTTGGCCAAGTTATGGAAAGAAATTGTGTTCTTAGATCAGCAATTAACTCTTTCAGCGCCAAAGGCAATATTGAGGTTTTTGCAAACAATACTGATTCAGGTGAGTCAGCTCGTAACGAGCTGTCTCACCTGAAATCAGCATTGGTTGCCTTTTAGCTATCCAAATAGTTCAAAACGTTTATTACGTGACAAATGGAGACGCCCGATTTTGAACAAGGAAGAGTCTACTTTAAACAATTCGGCGCTGAAAGAGTTAAGCAGTGATACTTTGTTTCAATCACGCAATTTATAAATTCTATCCGCTCTATCAATATTTTCGAATCGTCCATTTTTAATTGCAAATTTATAGGCTGCAAGTCTAAATTGACGTGTAAGGGACACTTTTATTCAAGAATGGCGTAGTTATATAAATAATTGGTCTAGATTAGAGTATAACTGTTAGTTTAATAAACTAACAGTTATACTCTAATCTCGAACAATTATTTATATAACTACGCCATTCTTGAATAAAAGTGTCCCTAACACGTCTTTGAATGGTTTTAAAACCAATTATGGATGCATTATCAGAATTCATCCGATATGAAAAACCATAATCATCAAGTTTCTGTTTTACTTTATTGAAGAGCCATTTGATATCATAATGTGTTCGCTGCATTCTTTTTACATTACACCATTGATAGTATCTGCCTCGGTAGTGATGTGGATCAGCATCGGTGCGAGAGGTCGCGGGTTCAATTCCCGGACGGGTAAAAAATGTAGTAATAGCTGCCCTCCTTGACATTCTGGGTTGCGGGGATAGCATTACGTCTAACTCGCTGGTTTCAGAATAAATGGACCTGTATACATAGTACTGGTAACTTACCCAGTAAACGCAGTGATATAACTGGTGTCAGAATAAATGGACCTGTAGTACTGGTAACTTACCCAGTAAACGCAGTGATATAACTGGTGTCAGAATAAATGGACCTGTAGTACTGGTAACTTACCCAGTAAACGCAGTGATATAACTGGTGACAGAATAAATGGACCTGTAGTACTGGTAACTTACCCAGTAAACGCAGTGATATAACTGGTGTCAGAATAAATGGACCTGTAGTACTGGTAACTTACCCAGTAAATGCAGTGATATAACTGGTGTCAGAATAAATGGACCTGTAGTACTGGTAACTTACCCAGTAAACGCAGTGATATAACTGGTGACAGAATAAATGGACCTGTAGTACTGGTAACTTACCCAGTAAACGCAGTGATATAACTGATGTCAGAATAAATGGACCTGTAGTACTGGTAACTTACCCAGTAAACGCAGTGATATAACTGGTGTCAGAATAAATGGACCTGTAGTACTGGTAACTTACCCAGTAAACGCAGTGATATAACTGGTGACAGAATAAATGGACCTGTAGTACTGGTAACTTACCCAGTAAACGCAGTGATATAACTGGTGTCAGAATAAATGGACCTGTAGTACTGGTAACTTACCCAGTAAACGCAGTGATATAACTGGTGTCAAAATAAATGGACCTGTAGTACTGGTAACTTACCCAGTAAACGCAGTGATATAACTGATGTCAGAATAAATGGACCTGCATACATAGTACTGGTAACTTACCCAGTAAACGCAGTGATATAACTGATGTCAGAATAAATGGACCTGTATACATAGTACTGGTAACTTACCCAGTAAACGCAGTGATATAACTGGTGTCAGAATAAATGGACCTGTAGTACTGGTAACTTACCCAGTAAACGCAGTGATATAACTGGTGTCAGAATAAATGGACCTGTAGTACTCGTAACTTACCCAGTAAACGCAGTGATATAACTGGTGTCAGAATAAATGGACCTGTAGTACTGGTACCTTACCCAGTAAACGCAGTGATATAACTGGTGTCATAATAAATGGACCTGTAGTACTGGTACCTTACCCAGTAAACGCAGTGATATAACTGGTGTCAGAATAAATGGACCTGTAGTACTCGTAACTTACCCAGTAAACGCAGTGATATAACTGGTGTCAGAATAAATGGACCTGTAGTACTCGTAACTTACCCAGTTAACGCAGTGATATAACTGAATATTGTCTGAAGCGGCCTTCTACACCAATACAAACGAACAAGCAGTTTAATTTTTTGTTTTGCCTCGATGTTTTAGAAGTCGAAATAGTTGTATGTGGGAAAGGGAGGTTAATATTCTAAGGAAATATTTAACCCTTTCCCACATACAACAACTCTGCAGCAGACGACTTTGAACGTATTTTGTCAGATGGGATAACCTATAAAAGTGAAAAACATTGTGACAAAAGGAGAAATTGCACGTTCTGTGCAATTTCTTCTTTTGTCACTATGTTTTCAAAACGCCGTCTGCTTTAACTCTTTCCCACATACAACAAATCTGCAGCAGACGACTTTGAAAAAATAGTGACAAAAACCTTAAAATTCTCCATAAAATATAGCTTACGTGTTAAATAAAGTTGAAAACAATGTGGTCAAAAGAGAAATTGCTCATCAATAGCAATGTCACCTTTGGCCACAATGTTTTCAAAAAAGCAGCTGATGCTATTGCGTCAAAATGCGTCTGCAGATTGGAAAGGGTTAACAGCTCTTTCAGTTACGACCACATTGTCACATACGTTATACATCGATGTTATAAACGTGCTTGTTGTTGATTTAAAATGAAGTCATTATTCCAAAATAACAAAACAAAGACATCTCAAATGGAAAATATAACATTTTTACCTTTATTTGAACACGATAAAAAACAAATATTCAAAGCGTTGTTGGAAAAGAAGAATGAACAACCTCGTCTCTTCCTACAATGTTTGTTACATTCATTTATTAATTAATTTTCATCGGACATTTCAAATTTCGGATTGCCTAACACAGCGTATTAGGTAATTCTAGAGAATAAAAAAGCGGACGTAAAGGGTTCGCACAATGTTATTTCTTTGTGTCACTCAGCTGATTCGTTTCACAGTTGAGAGAGCAGGGTTTTCCCATGCGCCCTAGTTTACTATTAGATGACATCAGACATTCTAAGTGGCTATATTCGACAACGGACCGCCGTACTGAACACATCGACAACATACATGTACGCTATTTTTATTATCAACCCAGGTGTATAGAATTCAAAAGTTTGATTAAATATTGGTTTTCAACAAAATAAAGGTAGAAGATTGTTTGCTATATTGTGAAAACGGGATTAAGGTTAACAAGGTGTGTTTAAAGCGAGTAAAGGGACGGTATACAGAGAGAAGGTTTAAATACGAACCCTTACTATTTATATTATCGGTGTGTTAATTCAGTGTAGTGCTGTCCGTGGGAGCATACGGACGTATTCCCTGTATTGGACGTATGTTAAATTATATACAAGAAAGGTATTTAGACGTTTATATCTAGGACTGTTTATGCTAGATATCCGAAGTCCAGCTAAAAGGAGAGGAGTTTTAGAAACTGTGATATTGATTTGCCACTGTAGTTTCTTGGTTATTTTAATTATTCCGTTTGTTTTTGTGGATGTAGATAATATCTTTAATTAGTGACTGTTCGTGTTTTACCTAGTGAATGAAGCAGATTGTGAAAGACTGACAATAAACGTGCAGATCTAAATTCTCTAGCCGTTGGGGATGTCTGTAGATGTACTTCCGGCAAAGACGGCTACTCAGGGTCCAAACTTTAAATATCCCCACCTGTCAGCGATGAAAGAGGCTCGAAGCCCTGCCCTAGACCTCCTTAAAAGGAGGGATTCGAAAGGTGTCAACATTACTAACTTTGACCCAAACTGTATCATATATGATTCAAAAACGGATACCACATATCTAAGAGGTCGGCTCCTCGGAAAGGTAAGCATCAACTAGTTTACTAAAAATATTTTCTGGTGGAAACCACTTCTTGTGCCCCATCTGCAGACAACATAAGAATAATTATATTCGTATGGCAGAGAAGATCTCCTCAGGTTTAATTTTTATCTTCGTCCTATAGTGTCTGGTTCGTCTCAAAATTTACATATGTCAATATGTTCCAAACACTTCCAAATTGGAAAGATATATAGACAGAGAATTCGATGGTAGTCGTAAGTTCTTGATACATGTATTTTAGCATTTTTAATGTAAAACCTGATTCTTATTTAACTGGTGCGTCTATTGCAATAAATAAGATCCTTCGAAGTTCGAAACTTCAAAGAGACAACTTTTGCCATTTCTTCAATAATTGATTATGCAGAAGTAGCATCAAAAGTGATCTCTATAAGGAGATGTGTAAACATTCATAAAGTGTTGCTTGAAGAAGAGTTCATAGTCCCAAAACACAAACACTACCCAGTATGATATCTTATCAGGATTGTCCAACAACCTTGCATATTACTTGACAACATTGAACTGATCCTTGCACAATGATGTATGTTGTAATGATGTGCAAATATTGCAAAGATACACATAGTAGACAATAAAGGACACATAGTTTAAAATTGATTAAAATACATGTAAAGTATAATTAATATAGTATATATCTCTTCGATCTAGGGATCAGGTTAATATTGTCCAATGATACAAGATATATTTATTTAAAAACAAAAGCCTAGAAATGCAGCCATTGTCAAACCTGTAGACCCGTCTGTAGCAAACGACATTTGAAAACATTGTAGCAAAAGGAGAAATTGATCATAATGAGCTATTTCTTCTTTTCTCACATATATTTCAACTTTATTAATATACTTTCATTTGTTTTCCTTATTTTGCTCAGGGTGAGTGTAATGATGTAAAAATACACTCACCCTGTTTTGCTTAAATATTTTCAAACTTAAATGCTGCAGTTATGTTGTATGTGGGAAAGGCATAAAAGCAAGTATGTCCGACCTATTAAGGAATCACCAAATGGATAATTCCGATTGGCAATGAGTATAATATGAGTATAAACCCAAGTTTTCTGTTTTTCTGTCTCAAAGACGGTTGTGTAACAGTTTTGAATGGTGCAATGCTTTGGCCTTAAGGCTTTAGCACACATTATTAGAAACTGTCTGGTAGAACACAAGGGAATTATTGACAGATGTTTCCATGCATTTGATACCGTTATACACTGATTCAAGACTACATCTCATGCAGACGTTTGAGAGGTGTTTTTTTCTGAAACAGACAGACTAAATGATCTCTTTTAGTAGTCGTCTTGCTTTTAACAAATTTAAAACTTAAGGCTTAAGTTACACAAAAGAAATACCATGCTCGTAAACTGTAAAGACAATAACATGCCAAGGATTTCGTTTGCTACTTTAATCAAATTAATGTTTTTCAATTGCAAACCATTGCCAGTCTTTAATACTCGCGTATGCTCCAAAAAAGCAGCTGTCAATTCATACGTTATGATTAAAGGTTTCTCTTTATATAAATACATGTATACACGAGAAATGCTTTCCATTAAGTATTACGAGTAAGCTCATGTTGGATACATGGATAACGTTTTCGGCATGGTTTTTATAACAAAACTCTTTTTATTTTAAACCTGCATGAACCTTAACGGGGGTAGCCACTCATTGAATTTACTCTGTCATTGAATACAACCATTTACTGTGCAATTATTTTGCTTCGATGTACAATATCAGATCGTTGCTTTTATCTAGCTATAATTAAGTCTTTTAATTATCGATACATTCGATGAGAACTAAAAACACGCCTTTTGCCATATTTCATTGTTTTCTTTACCTCTTCCTGTAATCGAATTGTTAACCCTTTTCCACATACAGACGCTTCTTTCGCCCTGCAGCAGACGATTTTTTAAAACAAAGTGACAAAAGGGGAAATTGGTCATAACGATATCCTTTACTAAATATGTTCGAGTCGTCTGCATTAGTCTAGATATGTTGTATATAGAGAAGGGGTGGCTCAACTGCATTACAGCAAACATGGTTTTCAAATAAAGGGAACCTCCTCGTGCGTTTAATAGTTTGAAAGTGGAGTGAGCGTCTTTAATGACATAAAAGGCCAATGTTCTGGAAGACAGAAGTTATGAATGAGAACCCTCAATGGCGGTGAGGTCTTGAAAGACAAAAAGGTTCAAATTTCTAATGAAATTGTAGGCGCCTGATGGCTTCCAATTCATTTTTTAAAAGGTTTCGCACGTGGGCCATTTGGGAAAACTCTGGTTTCTTTGTATTGGCGGACAAATTGTTTTGATGGAAACGTTTGTTCTTTTAAAAAAAAATTGACTCTTATTATGATACATGTAAGTTAAATCAGCCTGTCAATGCACACAGATGCACATTGTCATTTATGAATAGTGTAGGTTCAGATATGCATGTATCATGTATGGTGTACATCTGCTGTCTTATCAAAACTGAATTGACACAAATTGACGGAAGCTTTTAGCAGGCTTGTGTAAGTAATATGTGAACAGTGTATATCTTGATCAGATTGTACGGATACTGTACAGTGTCCAATTTTGGATTCGAAAACAAGGGAGAATGTTATCAGAAAATTGATTTTGTGAATAATTGAGGCATTTTCTCCCCTCTTTGTCTATGTAAAAATATTCCCCCTTCCATACAAATTTAAGGGTGGAATATTCAAAAAGTGCGATAATTCGCACGAACACCAAAGTGGACACTGTATATCAGATACACATGAGCCGTTCAACGAGAAAAACCAATATGTTGGACTCTGCGTAATGTATCGACCAAGATCAGCTTTCGCAGTCCGCGCATGCTAATCCGGGCCGACAAATTCCGTCTCCAAGGGGATAGATGAATAGAGTAACGAGTCCTGAAACAGAAAATCCACAGGAGGCGAACAGTGTCTGTCCGGGTTAGCATGCGGGATCCAGGTCGATACTTTACGCAGGGACCACATTGTTGGGTTTCTCGCGGAACGGCTCATATGCTGATCTAGAGCTTCGCTGTTCACAACAGCAAAGCTGTATCTCTTCCGACGGACGGGCTCAAATTATCTGATGTCGAATTTGAATAAAATGAAAAAAAAAAGAACTATCTCATGGTCGTTTGTTTACCTCCTGAAAGTAAATGGTGTTCAAAGTATCGAGAGACAAAAATGGTACTTTGAAAACTTCAAAACCAAAATATAAATCTCAATCTTAAACCAAAATTTGAAATCATCCATTTCAATCTTACAAAGCGCAATACTCGCACAGAACACTACTCGCACAGAACACGCAATACTCACACAGAGCACGCTATACTCACACAGAGCACGCTATACTCACACAGAACACGCAATACTCACACCGAACACGCAATACTCACACAGAGCACGCTATACTCAAACAGAACACGCAATACTCACACAGAGTACCAATACTCCCACAGAACACTACTCACACAGAACACGCAATACTCACACAGAGCACGCTATACTCACACAGAACACGGAATACTCACACAGAGTACGCAATACTCACACAGAACACGCAATACTCACACAGAGCACATATTTGGCTGTCCTTAAAAGGGGACAGCGAAGGCCTTTTTATAGGATACAATTTTGTCACAGCTGCACTGTTAACAGAATATCAATGCTGCATGACATAGTTTTTTTGAGGTTTTTTTGAGGCAGTACCTAACAATATGGTTGTAATGGCGTAACCGTTTCTCCACCCAGACTCTATTGTTCATTTGAAAACAAAATGGCTTCAAGAGGCATTGTGCAATTGAACAAAAATGTAACGACACAATTCAATTTACAACATTGAACCCTTTATGTCCCAAACAGGAAATTAATGCATCTGTCTTTCCCATTCGGGTTGTATTGAATGGAAAGCTAGCTTATTCACTTATTGGTAAATCTTTATGTCTTTAAAAGGAAAATGTTGTCTTTTTATTAACATTCACTGGCATACATCCTTTGGTGTTCTGTTCATACATCTGCATTATAAACAAATTTGGAGATGTTGGTGGAATGGTATGAAGAGGTATTAGGGATGAAAACCGTGCCGTGGATTTAATTTAATGTCATACTGGAAGTAGACATTGGAAGATTGCATTCAAGATGAGATTGAGCCAGATAAGACGAACTATTTTCTTGTATTTCTTTCTTAATGGTAATAAAGTTAACAAAAAATAGGGCGGCTTGCATTTGCTTGGTATAAATAGATACATTACCTACATATTATTAATACAACATCTATCTGTAAAATGCAACATGCCTCTAAAGCTTTCCCCACATGTAGACACATCTGTAGCAGACGAATATTGAAAACATGGTGGTAAAAGGAGAACTTTCTAAAGATGAGCAATTCCTCCTTTTGCCACTAAGTTTTCAACTCTTACTAAATAATGAAACCATCAGTTATATAGATCTACCCTGTAAGTATCTTTAGGTTTTCAAAGTTGTCTGCTGCACATACGTTTGAATGATTTTATGTATTTGGGAAAGGGTTACAACGTCTTCGGTGAACAAAGTTGACTCTGATAGGCCAAGTTAAACATCAGTATTGCCCAAGAAACGAGTAGATGTAAGTAAATCCGACTTCACAAATTTGAACTCTTGTGTCCTAAAGGATTACAATGAATATTAAAAGTCTTTTACGGCTTTAGAAGTAGGATTTAGGGAATTAAGTTAAACCGTTTACCTGATATAAAATGTCGTCTTCTCTTAACCCTTTGCCTCTTATAGACGCTTTCTGACGCCTCTGCAGCAGACGGCTTTTTAAAAACATAGTGAAAAAAGAAGAAATTGCTCAAAACGACCAATTTCTCCTTTTACCACAATGTTTTCTACTTTTAGTTATATGTTATCCATTCAATTATAGAGATTTTTTTTTTTGTCAAAATATGTTGAAAGTCGTCTGCTGCAGAAATGTTATATGAGGGAAAGGGTTAACATGTGAAACATACGGAAAGTTGGGATCAATGTTTTGAAACAGTTGAAACTATTGTGGGAAAGACTTTTTCACGTTGACAAAACCAGACATACCTGTAGACGAATGACTTATATCGTACAATGGCAAGGACTCGGTCATGCATGCATTTTTAAGGTGACAATTTATACTTTCATAACGCATAGCTAAATACAAAAAGGTGACAATTGCTAAATAAAGCGAACAGGAAAATATTTCATAAGTGTGACAAAGACATGTTTTCGTTGTTTTATTTAAGGTTTAGTAGGAAAACAAGTTTTAAATACCACATATGGTTAGGAATTTTACAATCAATACAAATGGATCGCGATCGAACTGTCGGGTCAAATTAATCTTTTCTTTTGAATCGCCCTTTTATCCTTGTCAAATTGTTGTCAGATTGTCATTCGAATTTCAAAGTAGAACACAAACACCCATAATAATTGTATTGCAATTAAGATTGGAAAAAAACCTCGAGGAAAGACAGAAGTTCAGTGTTGATATCCTTGTTAAATGCGGTTTGATTTCCGACTGCGTTTGTCGAGATCAAATACATTTAATCGAATGAAAATAAAGGGTACAATCAAAATTGAAAGATTCCCCAAAAATGATTCATCGGTAATGTAAATAAAGCAGACGAAACATTCCATAATATTGTCTTGCTTGACGATTTCAGTCTAGGTGTTTTACCCGATATACACAGTCTTTTAGATTTCGGCAGCCAGGGCCTTTTTTCCAGAAATTGGGAACAGGCCTTAGCCTTTCATTTTGGGAAATTTTAGCGCGATTTTTTGCCAAATTGGGAAAAATTAGACATATAACATGTGGCTATATAAATAGTCCTTTTTACAATAACTTAAGACTTTTGGTTTATATAATGCAATTAAACAATCATATTACCTTAAACATGACAAATATATCTGTTAATAGTGTATTCCACTTCATTTCACTTTAAAAAAAAAAAAAAAAAAATTTTTTTTTTTTTTTTTTTTTAGATTTTGGGAAATATTTTTTTCCAATTGGGAAAAAAACAACGTTTTTCCAATTGGGAAGACACCGTTTAACGGCGTCACTTATATAAGGTAAAAAGGCCCTGGCAGCAGACTGCTTATTCAAATTAAACTAGGAAAGGGAGGGATAAATGGCTCAAAGAGATAATTTTCTCCATTTGTTCACGATGTTTACACATCTGCATCACTGAGAATTCTGCAGATGCACTACAATACTCGTATACATATATAATTATAAGGCTGACAGTCTATTTCTAAATGTTGATAATGTTTCTGATGTTGCAGAGCTCTAGATAAGAAAAGTGTTTCACATCACCAAATCCTTATTTGACCCTCAAACCCTAGGTTGTGGGTACTCAATAGAATCGTCTCGGTTTAGTTGAGTCATAAGAGAGAATACCAGTTGACTCCTCCTTATCTAGTACTTTGATGTCGTTTATTCTAATGAGTCGTGTCAAGTGCCCGTAAGTAGCAGAAATGGCCCGGACTATACTGGTTTTGTACATTGTACCGGATATTTTCTCAGCAAGTGAAGGGTTGTGTCGCTGACAAGCATGCAATGGGGGACTATAAACGAATAATTTAAGATGAATTAACACTTTCCAGTAATCCAGGCTATCGCAATAGTTCGGAGTTGTCTGCTTTCGAAGTATTTAACCTTTACCACATATAGACGCTTTTAGACGCCAATGCAACAGACGACTTTTGAAAACAATGTGACAAAAAGGAGAAATTGCTCCTTTTGCCGCAATATTTTCAACTCATTTCAGTAATAATACCTCACATTATATACATTTTGCTTGTTTGTTCCTAGATGTTTCAAAATTCGTCTGCTACAGATTTCTTGTATGGGTGAAAGCGTTTAAGTAACACATTTGAAGGTTGAAACAGAGACAAATAAACAAAATGTATTTATATACATGTCTCTTATTGTTTGCAATAAAGGAGGACAAACCACAGCATGGACCAATTCCACTAACTTCAATACTTTATCTTGCATAAACTGTATGTTGAATTAAGATTGCAAAAGCAGATACCATTATACATATTGCTACTGTATTTGCATACCTAATTGTGTATTCATTTACAATTGTATTTATCTACACTTCCGTAACCGGCCCTGCTCTGTAGTTAATCCCTTTTCCACATAAACACGCATTTTTACGTTCTGCATCAGCCGACCTTTGAAAACATTGTGACAAAAGCAGAACTGTGTTAATGCTGACAAATTTCTCTTTAGTCGTCTGCTGCATATTTAATCTATGCAGGAAAAGGTTACTTAGTATGCTGGTTGGAAGATTCAACCGCTTCGAACATTTAAGTGGAAAATTTAAACATATGGATAATAGTTTAAGCATTATTTTGATGCGGAATGGAAAAATGAATCATTCTGCTAGAGAAATGTCAACATACACGGCTCTCTTGCTATAACGATAGAGGACAATTACAGGGTCACAGCTGATTCACAAGTTTACCCCTAATCTTTTATCTGATGGTATTACGTTCGAATCTATTCATTAGTTAGGGATTTCGGTCATAGAGTCGCACTGTATGACATAATCTGAAATCGTCAGTGTACATAGCCCGCCACTTACCCTTACCTTCACACCGACATCTTTATCGCGTCTGCATTAAACAACGTAAAACTATTGGGGGGAAGAAGAGATATTGATCAACATGAGCAATATCTGATGTTCTTAAATGTTCTCAAGTATCTGTTTAAGAAAATAATGCTTACATGATATCCAACTATTACACATTGTCCTCCCATATTTTTAGAGCAGACGACTAACATTATAATTTCAGTATAATAGAGAAACCGTTCAACACTACTCAAGATTAAACCAACCTTTATCTTGAATCTTCATTTACCTCATTCGCATTATGTTAACCCTTTCCCGCATACAACCATTCTGCAGCAGACAACTTTGAAAGTATCAAGGCACACAGAAAAGCTCTATAAATGTAGGTATACTTACTGAAAAGAGTTGAAAACATTGTGGCAAAAAGAAGAAATTGCTCATCATGAGCAATTTCTTCTTTTGTCACAGTGTTTTCAAAAGCCGTCTGCTTCAAACGTCAGAAAGCGTCTGTATGAGGGAAAGGGGTAACAGAAAAGAACAACGAAAGTCGGTTATCTGGACATGTTTTGGATATTGCCATCCGTCACGAATAAACCTGTAAACGTGTTATAACACCCGCTTCTTCTGGGCAACATCTCTCGTGTATGTCGAAAGTCGTCTGCAATGTACACTGTTTTTAAAATGGGATAACTCTCACAGAGGCTTGGTATTAAACGTTTGCTTTCCAAAGCTTCCTCTCAATCTTCTGAATGTTGATTGTGAAAACGTTAAACACGAACAACTGTCAAATAAAGGACAAGGTCGAACAGAATCCGGGTATAAACAGATTACGTCACATTACACAGTATCATCCAATTGTTTACATTCACAGCGATATTATGAGGACGGATGTTATGGGACACAGAAGTCAAAACGGTTAAATTGGGACCGAGTTAACCCTTTACCACATATAGACGCTTTCTGTGACGCATCTGCAGCAGACGACTCTTGAAAACAATATATGACAAAAGGAGAAATTGCTCAAAACGAGCAATTTCTCCATTTGCCACAATGCTTTCAACTTCTTTCAGCAATTATACCTGCAGTTATAGAGAGTTGTCATAGTTTTGCCTAAAAGTTATCATAAGTCGTCTGCTGCAGACTTGTTGTATGTGGGAAAGGGTTAACTAACTAAGGGTTCAAAAGACTAAAATTCGTAAGATCCAACCATAGAGCATTTGCGTCTTTGGAAGACTCAGATCAACGATTCACATTCGCGAATAAAATTTGCCCTATCCAGGTTATCAACCGAAGTTTCCAAGACGTTTCACAGGGATTGATCTACAACTGTCATAGTTACACTATTCTTCATTTAACCCGGCTATGTTTAAAGTAGTCTGCTGTAAATTTGTTCAAGTGTTTAAACTTTAAAAACATACACATTTTACATATCAACAAGTGTATGGCTGTGTTAATATCGTTTCGTAACTCTATTGCAACTAGTCTAAAATGTTTATTTCTGGGGCACTACGAGCAGAAAAAAAACAAAAACGCACAGATTGCGATTTCTGCTGTTCGATTCCAATAAATCGAGCTGTCAGGACAAATTTATCTCTAAAGGTTTTTTTTCTCTCTGCCGAAACTGATCCGGTAATAACGATACTGTCCCTTCTTACCACAGCTTCACTAGCTGTTCAGACACATCACCGATACAGGTTTACGAACTAGAGGCTTTAGATATACTCCTTTGAAAGTAGCACATCAATTGTTTTCAACATAGTCTGAATTTATTTTATTTTTATAACTTCTGTAAACCCTTTTAATACAATCTCCACTCATATGTAACATATAGCTTCATGGGGCCAACAATAACAACATTATGCAACACGACCAGAAACGGCTATTTATCCGGAAATTTGTTCAAACTCGTAACACGAGCTGGCAATTCCAAACAAATTATCTTGTACTGTCAGGAATAACGTCCTTAATTAAATTTATGCAAATTTCAGATTGCTGCTAGTTAAAATTGTTTCAATAAAACCCCAGAGTTTGGAGTACTAAAAAACGGTTTAATCAGGAGTTGCACTCGCTGCAATCGAAGCCAGGATCATAAAGCGGCTTTCCGTCCCGTAACGAGGTTTAATTACAGAGATTACTGGAAGAATGTTATGCAATATAATGTGTCCCTTTTTACCTTAATATTTCTCTGTCAATAGAAACGTTTGCAATTATTGCGGTTTTACATGTTCTTTTTGAGCACCAACACTTGTTTGTAAATGCTTTCAGCAAATGTGTGGGGGCACACCTACTACACAATAGAACCGCAGGATGTATCGAATGTATTTGAACAAAACATGATTAGAAGTAACCCACAATACATCCTTTAGCAATTTGAAATTGGTGAAATATACTATACAATTTAACAAAGAATAGAATATACTGCATGATCTATGCGGTGAATTACAATGGATGTATTTAGATTTGATTGGATCGATGATTGCCGCCAAATCAACCAAATATACACACTCACCGTAAACACTAACCCTTTCCTTCACAAAGACGCTTTCTGACGCCTAGGCAGCAGACGACTTTTTGAAAACATAGTGACAAAAAAGGAAATTGCACAAGACGTGCAATTTCTCCTTTTGACACAATGTTTTCCACTTTTTGTCATAGGTTATCCATTCAATTAAGGAGATTTACAATTTTGGGACAAAATACGTTCAAAGTCGTCTGCTGCAGAATCGTTGTATGAGGGAAAGAGTTAAGACTCATACAGGAAGAGAAAGAAACTCATCAACTGTTTCAGCTAACTATCAGACTCTGTATATAACATGCACGAATATATAGTTGATATACACTTTCGGTTTAGTTTTTTCGGGGCTGGAGGGTTAGGGTTGGCTATATTGTTATTATGTGTGAGAAAATCATTACGGGCCACTAATCGAACGTCCCATGATTTATGGACCTGCTTAGTTTGACGAATTGTCTGAGGTTCCATCTAAGAAAATGGTTCTCTGGGGTTCTTTTAAGTATATTGTTAACATAGTGTAAACATCCAGCAGTCTGTGATTTATTGAAACCCGGGACACCGTGAATTAAATAAATACAATGTAGTCGAGTTGCGATCGATCTAATCGACGTCTTGTTCTTTTACTCGTCTTGTTTATTGCCCATTTATGTGCCATACACTACAATTTCGCAATTTAAAACATCTGATACGAAAGGGAATGTATCGTTAATAATTAAGATAAAGAGGAGATGAAACTGCAAACCTTGTTTGTTGAGAATGTTGTACGAACCATTTATCAATTACCAATAATCTATTTTACAAAAAGTAAGTGTCGTGAAACCTTTTTAAACCAATTGTTATGAAGAAAAGTGTAAATGCGTTCTCTACATGGAATGTGATTAGAAAGAAAGCATCGTGATTGTGATACTTCATGCGAGAGATGTAACACGGTTATATGATGCTGACAAGAGAAAGTTGATGCAACGCATCAATGTCGCCGAATATCCATAGTGCAGTTATGCATAACACTAACATTATAGTAGTTGAATAAACAGTTATCAACTGAGGGGCATATTGGAACATCAGGGGTGAGGTCAAGTGAAAATGTATCATAACTTGCATTGTTTTGTCAACGAAGTGAATGATCATTGAAGCCTTTCATTGTTTATGATCAATCTCCATTCCAAAGTAGGTTGACCATACACACAACCAACTAATTATTGATCATAAACAGTAATGGAAATGAGTAATCTTGCCAATCATTAGTCTTAGTATGTATACAGTGCTTTTATTATGGAATAATTATAAGATTTGTGAATTCCACATACACTTTTCAAGATGTTTGTCAGAATATTTGAATTTTATTATTTTTCAATAAAACCACAAAACAGACAATTTAGGATTTGCATGCAATAGCACGTCATTTTACCTTTCCTCTTTTAAAGTCAACAGTGGACACCTTTGCAGCAATCTACTTTTAAAACAATGAGATAAGGGTTAAATCGCTGAAGACATGAGTTTTCTCTTTTTCTCAAAATGATATTAGCTTAGCATCCTAATTATCATACTTTAACAAATGTTGAAATGTAGTCCAATATTTATAAATTAGACCACCTTCGAAATATAATATCAACTAAATAGTTAAATCTCATTGAAATTGTTGTATAATTTAAACTTAATTTCGAACATAAACTTAGCCCTACAACATATTAATTTATTTTAATTCTTTCCTTCCTTTTTTATAATGAAAACAACAAACTACTCATGTTTTAAAATTATATTATGATGAGCGCCCTTGTGTCAATGATGCATAACAATATGCAGATCGGAAGCAATATGCCTTTAGGGAATTAAATGACACATTTAAAATTGTCAAGGACGAAATAATTTTGTACGAAAGACCCGATTCTTTCTTATTCGCAGAGGTGTCGTTCTTGAAACTCTCTTTATAGGCAGAGAGTGTTCGTTCAAAGTCATTTTTCCATTAAAACCAGTTTTATCTCGGTTTGTTCTTTTCTTCATTTGTTTCGAACCAAATAAACATTTTAAATCACCTATAATTTACTATTTGTAAGTGAGTGTAAAGAGCGGCTCTCTGCAAAGGAGATTGATCTACGCAGTTGGTATTCGCGAGTCACGCAGGTGCGCGTAAGTAAACAAATTAGACTGCGACGTAAAGGTTTGTAGTTATCGACTTTTGATTACATGTAGTAAAGTATACCAGTCTAGCTAATAGGGACTGTTTTGTCTTCGTAAATAAAACAAAAACACATAAATGCGAGTCAAAATAAAGAAACTGAAAATACCTAAAACATCGGAATATTTATTTCATTTTAGATGTGTCATTACTTAGTGTTTTTAAACAAACACAATTGTAATATGTTCAAGACATCTAAATGTGTTTCTTTCTAATAATAATCCCCCCTCCCATGTGATTTCAGAAAACCTATTAAAAATAGAAGTCGCGGGACTAATTAAAAATTAAATTTTACCTCATTTAGTTTGATTGTACACAAATCAGAAACCTGCATTTTATCATCTTTGTTGTTGAAGTACAAAACTGTATACATTTTAAAACATATATATAATCTGTGAGGTTTCAACCCTTTCTTACTTTCACTCGCATATTTACTCATAATGCAGTAGATGATTTTGTCACAATGTTTTAAACTCTATTCGATATCTATACTTTCAATTATAAAGATTATCCATGTTTTCAAAGTTGTCTGCAAACTTATTATTGTGTATGAGAAAGGATTGAAACTATAGTTAAAGGTTAAAAGACACATTGCAAACATGAGTCCGTCCATCTTTGCCAATGCGCTTGGATTACTGGGTTCGAATACTAGCTGCACATTAATTAACATCCTCGGTACTCAGGCTATTCATAAACTATATGATCAAATATTGTATGGATAGCCTGGGTACCGAGGATGATTACTTAAGTGATCAAAGAAAGTCGTTAATGACGAAGTATGACAACCTTGGATAAAAAACACGGAATGTATGAAATCAAATAGATTGATTGGCTTATGACATGGAATCAGTTATTATAAATAGGATCACACTGAATGACCTTTAACCCTTTCCCTCATACATAAAATCTGCAGCAGACGACTTTGAACACGTCTAAGCAAAAACACAGAACATTTCTCGTTTTTTAAGCAAATTTTTTGCCATGTTTTTAAAAAACACAACGTATGCTGGAGAGGCGTCAGAAAGCGTCTATATGTGGGAAAATGTTGAAACCGTGTTTTCCTGGTGGACAAACAATAAACGGTATTGCGGATTTAAAAAAACCCACTATACATTTTTATTAAACCAAGTAACTTTTTGTTTTTGTAAATCCCACGCAAAGCATAGTAGCCAGTGCCAAACGATTACGACAGTATAATATGAAAGTATAGGTCATGATATTTACCCTGTCCTTTTATACATACAGTTAATAACGATAAAAGGTACAACATTCCTGATATCTAAATAAATGTGTAATAAATATTTTCCTGGAAATGCTTAAAAAGTTCTGTAGTTAAACAAGATAATGCTTAAAAAGTTCTGTAGTTAAACAAGATAATGCTTAAAAAGTTCTGTAGTTAAACAAGATAGTTCCTACTTTTACTGAGATGTTTTTTATCTGTGTAACTTAACCCTTTCCCACATATAGACGATTTCTGACGCCTCTGCAACAGACGACCTTTAAAAACATTGTGGAAAATGGTAAACTTACGCATAATGATAACTATATTTTCAACTTTATTTAATAATTGGTCTATTATTTATAGAGAGTTTCCGTTGTTTTGCCTCATATGTGTTGTAAATGGGAAAGGGTTAAGACTATGTTTGATAGAAAAATAAATAGAAAGAGGTATAAGGGAACGTATATATGCATTTTTGTAAACAATTTATCTCAGTTGCTTTTTGAATAGAAGGTCAAATGAACATCAGACAGTTGTACCCTATACACATGTGAGCTAATATAGAAACCTTTACAATATCAATCAATAATGATGTGTATGGATTGCAGAAGTACTTTTCATAGGCCTTTCGTACCATACCTCGTTTTTCCATCTGTTCTCACAAAAGTTCACTTCATAAAGATTTGGAATAAAGGGCATGGCGTTTGACATGCGACGCGTGGACGGATACTCTAACTGATTCTAAAGTCCATGGTTCAAGTTATTTGACCAAGCTGGACTCTATCTGTCCGGTTATAGTAATTATTGATACACCAGTTGGTTGTGATGTTGCAAGACGGCCTCTCTTGGCTGTAGGACTCGAAGAACGTGAATACAGCCGGATATCTGTACAACAATTAATATTTCCCCAATACTCCAGCACATACTTAGATTAATTCAAACCTGCAACTCTACGCTTGCATAACCTGGACCATTGTCTAGAAGTCAAAGAAAGTGGAGTCCACACACTGAGTGAAGTAATTGTTCGGATAGGCACAAACGAAAAGAAGGGAGCAAACATAACAAAACAGCATGCTATTGTGAAACGTTATCTATTATTCAAATACTATACATCAATCCAGTTGTTTGAAACTACACGCACTATTGTATTTTCAACTTGGAGTCTATAATGGCGTATGTGTAGATACTCATGTTATCCGTTTACAATAGTTGTGCTCAAACAACAAGCGCATCACATGATTGCTAATTAAAAACTCTTTTCCCATGTCAACAAAAGCATTTATGTCCCAAAATCAAATGTTTCTATAGAGACCAAGGAACATTGGCACGTTTTGTTACAGACCGTACCTAATTGAAATTTCACATCTTCCTGATGCTATAAAACAAAATCTCGGATATATTCAAGCAGACGACATAAGAAATGTCATATCCGGGAAACCGTCCGATAAAGGAACATATCAAATAGAACTACACTGTCCTTATATAATCCAAGACCCGATTGTCCCATTTTTAGAGTTTCAACGCCTTTGAACATGATAATATTTTAGTTGCATAGGTGTAAATATAGTTTAGATACAGCGTTGGAAACATTATGGGAAAAAGGAGAAACTGCTCATTTTGTATTCAAAGGTCGTATATGGTCATGCGTTTGAAGAAGGAAGAACGGGTCAATACATCTTCGTGAAACACAATCTGTCTAGTATATTAATGTAGGTTTTCTCTTGAAACGGCTCATTTCTCGTGACGCGGTTCAAGTTGTGTTTGTCCTAGCCCAATACACAAGCTGTGTGATCAACGGATCGATGCATATATTGACGTGTTATTGACATATTCTATTGACTACCTGAACATTTAAACATATCTCGTATTGTCAATAATACAACGCTATACAAGCAAACATATTTTCTCATTCTTCGCAAGAGCTTTCAGTTTCGCAGGGAAATACATCAAAACTACCGTCTTTATCTAGCTCAATGACAAACAGGTGTTACCACACTTTGTAGTAAGCATGTAGTTAAACCCTTTTGGAATTCAACCAAAGAAGATCCGTTGGAAATCCGTATTGAGATGGATGAGTCCATTTAGAACCAAGATTTACGTGGACAGTACATGTCTAATGCTGAAATAATTAAAACTAATAGCCCACACCATATGCTAATAACCCGCAAAGAAATTGACAGCAATGATCTGGTCAGTGACCAAGTTATGGTCCCGTATTTTTAAGGCTAACTCATTTGACCGCTACATGATACTGAATGATGATAATCTAATTAACACGTTACTGCGGGTTGCTTCTGTTTCATTCATCATTGCGACTTTTGTTGTATTTACTTCGAAATCGGAATGCACAGTTATGCTTCCATGAAAAGAGACTGTGTAATGTGCAGTAATTCTGCCCACAGTACCATAAATGACTGCCGTATTTAACTCTTTTCATATTGATGGAGAAACCGTATGTATAAAAAGGTTGATGCCCTTTGCTTTTGCCGTCTAGGAACGTGTTATTTCAATGTTTTTATTTGGCATTAAACTTTCAATTCGAAGCCTTGGGTGATATTTGTCGATGTTAAAACCTCCACGTGCTGCGACTGACGTGAGATACACACTTACACGTGTCAATCTTAACATTACTTCGTGAAGTATAAATACTGGACACTATAATGGGTTTTATTAATACCAATTTATAGCTAGGTCTCAATACATTGATTGATTGTTTGAAGCTTAACGCCAGTTTAAAAAAAAAATCAGTCATATCACGGCGGCCAGTTCACTTACTCGTGTATTTCCTAGCTTTCTCACGCCAGTTCTCCACACCATATACTTTCTAAGCAACTGGCTGCTTTTCCACAAAGACTGTATTCAATAGTCCTCAGTACAATATTAGACTAAACAGAATCACAGAAGGAGGGTGCCGGGGTCTCTCATGATAGCGAATTTAGAATAAACATTAAAATGATTTTATCGAAATAGAGGTTTTCCTAATAGTATGACAACGTTTCCTATATGCCATGGTTAGGTCAACACGATATTACATGTTTGTGCTGACGGTGAAAAAGTATCGTTATGCCATTAAATTGCTAACGATGTATCCATCTATACACGGTAGAAAGTTCGTACAACGTTAAATTACAGGGTTCTTTTAGCAGGGAATAGTTCTAGGATGCGCCGATTTCGTGATGGTGAACTTAACCCTTACCCACATACTAAAACTCTGCTATGATATACAAGAAACGGATTTTTCTTTGTAAAAGCGTGGCTTAGACAACGTTACAACCCCAGTAACCAATGATGAGCTATGAAAGGCATATAAAGACCTGCGTTGTAAACTGGCAGATAAGTATTATGGTAAATGGTTTGGAAGATATTTAGATGGTGAACTATAAACTAAGCTAGAACATAATTACCTTTTAAAGTATGTTATTTTGTGCTAAAACTAAATGTTTTTCGTACATGCAATATATGTCAGTAGAAATGTCTGTAGTTCTATGATTAAGTATGGTAACTGAAGATATTAAAACCATTATTATGTTTTCGAGGAGAGCGTTTATTTAATTAACTCGTTCACACCTGCAGGCGCAGATCGACGCACATGCAACAGACGACTGTTGAAAACATTGTGGCAAAAGAAGACATTGTCCATAACAGCTATTCCCCCGATAGGTTTTCACACGAACATACAATGCGTCTGTGTGGGAGATTGGGTAAAACCTACTGTACTATTACCTACCGAATATAATTGGTAAATACACAACGACAATTTTGAAAAGTTTTATTGCCCAATGATTGGGTATTTTGCGCATTATTCCGAACTTTACTCTGCCATTACGCACTTGGCGAGTTTTGAAAATAAGCGAGATAATGGGATTCGTGATAATTATAGCGCGTTTCTGATCCTACAAAGATCTGTTCTGAAGTCCGCATTAGGACCAATTAAATTGTCAAAGTACAGATAATTGCTAGTCTTGACTTTCTGATTAGACAAGTAAAACCACAATGTCAATTTTGAAATGGGAATCGCTCGTCTGATGTAGGTATACAATTGTCATGGAATATTTATAGAGGTGACTCTTAACCTTTATACTCGTTATAAGGAATTATGGCGGGTCTATAGCAGACGACATTTGAAACATTATGGCATAATGAGAACTGTTTACCGTATTTACCAGTCATGCTTTCCCCCAGTCTAATTTCTGTTCTTGTTTTAGCTCTAATTACTGAAAGTCACACGACCAATTACACCAGTTCACTCTTACATTGTTTCCAAAGCAGCTAACTGAATATATTTTGTCAAAACAATGTTTGCCATATGTGTTGAAACATACGACAGTTACGTAAGTCTATCGACCACGAGTTGATTTCTAATTCAAAGTGAAGCAAAAAGCAAAACGCATTACAGGAATAATGAATGGATCCAAATGGTTTCCTTTTAATCAGGTTTCCCCCGTGGATGTTCTGAAGTAATTCGATTGTACGGGAGAACTAAATTCATTTTTCTCGGAATGTTGACAAGTGTATTTGGCGTTTGAGGACAATTAATCGTTACACATGAAAACTCACAGAACATCCTCGCACATAATTCAACTTCAATTCCCATTGATTTTCAACTTGTAATAACATCTTTGACGAGTTTGTACGTATATTAGAATTGACATTTTGCCGTTTCTTAAGCGAATTATTTAGAATAGGGAGACGTGTTTCTGGCAGGATTTGCGTTTTAAGAAAGTATGAAACCATCGGACTTTTTGACAATGTTTATACTGAGTGAATTATACTTTACTCGGCAAAGAAAGATGAATAAAAGACCATAACAAATGCATTCTTGCAATTCTATATTTGATGATTTTTCAAAACATAGTTTGTGAGAATAAATGAAATCAGTTAAGAGATGCCTTTCTAAGCGATGTCACGTTGGTCGTCATAAGTCTGTAATTTATTCTTAATTGTCGTTAATGCATCCCCGACAGTAGATTTTCGTCTGACTTGGCTCCTGTCATTAATTTTAATTTGAGCCGTCCCGCGAGAAAATCAACATTATAGCCTCTGCGTAATGTATCGTCCTAGATCAGTCTGCGCAGACTGATCCGGACCGACACATTCCGTCTCAGGGGGATAGAGGTATAGAGTAATGATCCTGAAACAGAAAATCCACAGGAGGCGAAAAGTGTCTATCCGGGTAAGCCTGTGCGGTAGGCTTAGGATGATCCGGGTCGATATTTTACGCAGAGTTCACACTGTTGGTTTTCTCGCGGGACGGCTCATTTTATAGTATAATCGTTTCATTTTTAAACACCAACATTTCGATAGCACTTATGTTGACTGTTAAGAGTACTTTCAACTTTTATGATACATGTACTTAAACATTATCAGGTCAGTGTAAAAATTCTCACAAGTTTATCGTTAAACACGAGATACGTTACAAACTTATTTAAATGATTGCACTTCAGAGAGCCCCGTGCGAGACCTTTATAGTAGGGATAATGTTTTATTCCACAATGATATTAAAAAAAGACGACATTTCTTAACGTACAAATGAGCCACGTCAAGCTTGTTGGGGTCTTAATGACACTCTGCTCTGACGTCATTTAAAGCCTTTTCAATACATAGACGCTTTCTGAAGCCTCTGCAGAAGCCAACTTTTGAAAACATTCTTCAATAATTAATCTCTCTATTTTATTGTGAAAATTATTCAACTTTAATTTTTAGAGATTTTTCACGTTTTAGTCAATCTGTTTTCAAAATTAGAATAAAACTGGGGATGCACTTCCATGTGTTTTGCCAGAAGTTGCATTTAGGTATATATGCACACCATATATACGGACGGTGAAGACTGGTGAGACTGCGAGCGCACAGGCTCGCCTGAATTTTCCTTCCATGTTTTTGCATGTGTTCTTATCTCCCAGGATGACGTTTAGAATATATTCTTCCATGTTCATATTGGTCAAGCATTCAAGGGCATGTCCTGAATGTAAGAAAATGAAACCTAAGGCACAAAGAAAAATACTGTTTTCGCATCACGTATTACTGTCCTATTGATATACAAAATTGAATCATGGTATATCTCTGTCTGCAGGAGAAACTTGGCTGCCTTCCACCTTTGTCCAACTTATGTCGGTGTAAACTCTATACAATGTGTCATCGAGAACTTTAGGACACGCACGTCATGGAGTTTTACAAGGATATCATTTAACTAACAAACACGTAATTAAATATGTTTTCGTATTTGTGTCCATCCAACCTTCTGTTCTAGCCTTGGTACTGACTACTCTAAGTCAATGCTCTCTTCGACCACCATTTTCTTGACGATTGATATTAAAGAGAATAGTACAACAAGTGGGATAGTTATAACACTGATGCATACTAATTGTATTTATTTCACTGGTCAAATACACGATAACCCATTGTGGTATATCGTATAACTAAACAATAATTTAGCATTAACATCCAATCAAACAGACTTATAATCATCGACCATGCACTATGATATATTGACACTTTTTATTATTTTAGATCTAAATGGTAGGCTAATCTCTATAACAGTAACCGACCTGTCGCCTGTATCGGCCGGATCAATTGTTAACCCTTTTATTTGATTTGTAAAGATGAATTAACTCTTATCCGTTAATCTATTAAGTGGATTATCGGACAAAACAACTTTATCGGGCTAGAAATCACCTTCCTTTGTGCTTCTCCAAAACAGTAAGACATGAACCCATCAAGCAAACAGATGAACGAGTAATATAAGATGTACACACATCCCCGATGTCAGAACAATCAAAGGTTCCAAACAGAATGTGTTGTGCCATGCCAGATAGTTATGTCTACCAGAATGTATGACATTTGGCTGAGAAACGGTTATTTGAAGTTTCAACATTAATTCAAACCAGTGGATGATAAAAATAAGTTTTACGTTTGCGAATATTTGCCCATGTTGCCCATGTCCATTTTTACCTGATATGGCATTGTCCGATCTATTCTACATAGATGTGACGATATACAGTGTCAAAATGGTTTACGCCTCTCTTGAATTGGTCCACTGATAAGTAACAAATACCGACTAATGCTCTCTCATGGTCCGGATGAGTCATGGATCTTTGTTTGGCGAGATTTCGGCTGTGTCCTTCATGCTGTTGTACAACACTTTTAAAAGATCATTTACGCTCTGTTTCAGGTACATAGTCACCAAATGCTCATACGTATATTTATGTTATTCGAAGCAATGCTTTCTTTGCTTATTCTAAGACAATGCATAGCTTATCCAAACTATCTGTTGATTTGTTTAGTTCATAAACTTATTACATGTCAATGTCCTTAGCAGTTGATTCATAGGGCACCCTATATATTTGATCTATTTTGGGTATCACCTTTCAATACCCATATATGTGAAGGGTCTGGGTTTTTTAATACCTAGTCCTTGTAACGGTCTAACAAAGAGAGGTCATGGAATTGGTGGTAAAGGTCACATAAATAATACAACAAAACTCAACACCAATTATAGGCCAACAATAACTCAATAACCGTCTAGGGGTTGTAAATATACCTGGAGATGTCTTGACTCGGTTTATTGTTAAGGCGAGCTGTGAAAATAGTGTTTTTTTCCCTTTGTCAAAAACTCTAGAAAGTCTTGTTTAAAGACTCGTCTCTAACTGGCACGTTGTTTCCGGTTTGGCCATTACAAATAACAACCATGTTAATAAAGAAAACGCATTTGTAAAATTCCAAAATCATCTGGTAATCAACCGATACTGCATATATATATCAAACTCTTTACCTCTTTGACAGTTAAGGCTCATTTAACAAAATAAGCCTATTAACCTGTTAACGTGTACGGTCAAAAGTCTTTAAAAGTGTGTTAAATATTTATAGAGCAATTTATTTCAAATCAAAGTCACGGGTGTTTCTATTAAAACAATCGTTACTGTTGTGTAACCTTGTTAATTTGGTCCATGCAGGATCTCCTCGATACAGATAACGCTTTTAAAGTTGAGCCGAGCACTGATGTAACTATAGCAGTGTGTAGTGCCTTCAATACTTTTAGTTAAAAAGGAACAATTGTCAGACAAAGTAGCCATTTGATATAAAGTTCGTTTCCATAATATGGTAAGACATTACTCTTTTTATCGATTATCGCTAATGATAATTTAGAATTGTGAGTTATCGGATTATACAAAATTCGTCAAAAATGCAATTCATTGAAAATTAAAAGTTTTAATTCTCATGAAGCATTGAACACATATTGGAATAAAGATATATGATCCAAAACGAGTGATTTCTTCTTATCTACGGTGTGTTCACATGTCGTCGGTTGCAGAGACGTAACATGATTACAAGCTGGTACAGATATACGATTCTTTATCCAGTAACGTTTGAAGTCAGTCAATTAGGCGAAAATTGTTGGTATTTATACCATATGTAACGTTAGAGGAAAAAATACATGGTTATTCAGTCAACCAACACAGATGTCACTCGGGCATAAAAAACCATCAATGACGAATAACTTTGAAGGGTGGATACATAATCGTTGACGAAATATAGAGTAATTGTTGCATCGCTTGATTTATCAAGGTTAATATGTCGTTTGATACATATTCCATTCAATTGACTTGTTAAACCTTTCCCCAAAACACTGACATACGCATTCTGACGCTGCTGCAGCAGACGACTTTTGAAAAATATTGTGGCAAAATGATAAATTGCTTATTTTAAGCAAATTCTCCATTTGCCACAATGTTGACAACTTTAACTTAATTAAGTTATGATACATCCACTTAAATAGATTCCCCAATTATTGACACGATCATGCTTTCAAAATCGCCTGCTGCAGATGTGTTGAATGTTGGAAAGGGTTTTAACAGAATTGACGCTTCTTTGTCCTTTGTTGAATGGCTAAACAGAAATTTGAAAAGTGTTACTTGATGTAAACAAGCATCTTGAAACTAATGTATCCTTCGCTGAACTAACAAGGTTAGATATACATGCAAGAGTTTAAGGCTTTTGTATTTATGCAAGACATCTTACATGATTGGTTTTCCAGCCTCATTTAACGAGATAATTCTCTCTAACATGTAGTATATTAGATAAATCCGCGATATATCACGTAATGCAAACGTGTTTTTTTTTTTTTAAAAAAGTCCGTGTTCCTTTTTTTTGTTCAAGCGGAATTCCTTTTATACACAGAGCAATATTGCCTTTTGTCATTAAAATGACATTCTAAAGTAGCTCGCTTTAAATACAGGAAATTGGCACTCTTCATTGACTTGAATCACTTAAAACTTTTCGGAAGTGCTGAGCGATACTGATAGCCGGTTATATATTTAATCCGTCTACAATAAATAATGGCGTACTTGTTTAGAGGACAGCAAATCAGTATCAAATGATTGGACTGATGTCTTAACATCAATACGAACTTCCGCTCTGAGTTTTTTTGTCGTTCATTTAGGTTTGTTACATAGGCCTACAACAACAGAACAGTCCCTTCGTTGCATACATGTATATGTTTTAACCATTGACTTAAACCGTTTCAGGTCTAGACTCGGCAGTCGAACTTAGCATTACCTAAAATCCATGTTTGATTTATAATTCTATATTTGTTAACTATAGAATATAATCCAGTAGTAAATTTGCGTAATTGGGCCTCCGACCCATACATAGAACATGCACGTTTTGAATATCGATATCAAACTAGCTAGAGCGTGTTATTATGTGGTCCTACTAGTCATTCGTGGTCGCAATCAAATTGATGTAAGAATGTAAAGTGTACTATAAATATAAAACGGTTGAGTGATACACCCAGTGTCAGGTTTTGTTGGTGACAACATTGAACTAATTATTGATGAGTCAGATGATATTGCTATATATAGGATTACTGAAAACGTGTACCTTGTGTCTCTGATTTGGTGACTCCATTCAATAATAACGTACTTTTATATCCTGCAAAGTGTAGCTACGCCCTGTTAAGATTAACCATCGGATTTGCTTGGTTTGTTTTGGATGTCTAATCGAATTTTGTATAAGGTGGTTTAGCATAGCTTTGTTATTATATTATACCTCGCCCGTTTTGGATTTCGGAAAATTAAAGGGGTTTAGATAAACTATGACATTGACTATTGTTCTATAATTCGTAATGCATGAAAAGTTTAAAAGATTAAACCCCGTGATTTTAACTGTTTAGTACACCAGAATGAGAAACAATAGTCCTAGCGGTTCTTTTAAATGATTTAAGTCCCATTCACACTTTTGAAAGAATTAAAGATTATCATCTGTAGGTCTTAAACCTTTTTCTTAATATGCCTTTGGACATGTTTAATTCAAATATATATAATGAAAGACTGGAGCAGACCTATTTTTGCAATTATGTTATGTCAATTCGAAAAACAATGTGAAAAGTAGCCATTGCTAACAATGGTTGTCGTTTACCAAAATGTTTGCAAATCTTGTGTAACTCGTCAACACTAGGGGAGAAACAGGGTTGTCAGCTGATTCACACGACCTTTCTTTGTTTCCGTTGAAGGTGCCATCGATACGTGACTCAAACAAGTGTCTATATTAGCTTTGTTATTCTGTCTAAAACAAAAGAGGGGAGTTCAAAACGGACTTTAGCGTACAGGAATTCCCATCAAACGGATGAAAAATGAAATCACTACTCCTGTTGTGTTGTTGAACACTTCCCTCCATACAGCATATCGAATTTTGAAAACATATGAGCATAATTATAGCATATCTCTTTCAATTAATGTATATATAACTATTTTAAAAAGGTTTGAAACATTGTACAACAATGAGATATTGCCCAAAGCTTGTCTGCTCATGGTGAACAATTTCTCCATTGGCACAATGTTTTGAGCTCAATTCAATTATAACTATTTCAAAGAGTTTTCGAATCTCTGCCTTAATGTTATCTACGTCGTTTGCTGCATAATGTTTTGTATATGGGAAAGGAGGGTTAATAACGTATTGGTAAATGTACATTGTGTTACAGGGACAAGTTTGCTTCCAAATGTTTATCCAGTAGAAACATGAAACCGAAGAACATGTACATGCATCATATTCTTTTATTCAATTTTCGTTTGTAAAATAAATGAGTTAATTTTCACAAGAAGAAAATTGTTTCTTTGCGGAACTTCTAATTGTCTAATTATATACAAGAAGTGAAGAACAGCAACCGAATAATATAGATAATTAAATTTGGCGGTGTTCTATATTTGGAAACTAGACAATAGACTTCCTTCTGAGAATGTAATCAATCTACTACAAGAACAATTATGACATTATCTTACTTGTAATTGAAAATCGGGGAATACAAAAAGCTTTATCCACCGGAATGAAAAAAAATATAAAAGCAACGTGCAGTACTTGTAAAAGTTAACCCTGTTTCACATGCGGACGCTTTCTGACGCCTCTGCAGCAGACGAATTGTGCATGTACGTACATGTATACTGAATGGTGTTGCAATTGCATTGAATAGCATATGTCTGAAAACGACAAGCCTATCACTTTGTTGTCGTCGAGAATATTGTATTAAGCCCCTGATAGCATTACCTCCCCACTCAGACGTTATTCCCTGTTCTAAAACCAATCATTCTATTAGGAATAGTCCATCAAATCAGTTTGCCGAGCTACATTGCTAGCAGACAGGAAGCGCTGTCCATTTAAATGGTTACATAATGGTCCAATAATCATATACTTCTTCCACTAGACTGCGGGTTTTCCGGCAAAGAATTACCAATTTCTTGGAAATTACTTTCCTAATGAAACGTACGAGGGCTAAGATTGTCAGTACAATTGGATACAAATGAATTTGAACCCTTTCCCACATACAACAAATATGCATCAGACATCTTTAGAATTATCAACTAATATATCAAGTCCAAAATATAGAATATCTATATAAACTGTATGATTATTGAGCAATTTATCCTTTTACTACACTTTTTAGCTCGACTTTTGAAAAAACGAGAGCTATTGTCATGACCCTGGCGTCGTCCGCGGCGTGGTCGTCCGGTTAAGGTTTTTTGTTCAGCTCAGCTTTTTTTCTGTTTTCTATCAGTCGAGCGTCTGTGCCGTATGCGGTGCTCTTGTTTTCAAAAGTCGTCTGCCGCAGAGGTGTCTGAAAGCGTCTGCCTGAGGGAAAGGGGGTTAGAGCTGTGCAAGTAGGATCAAGTTTAGCAGACAGTAGTAGGTCATTTAATAACATGTTATACATATGGACTAGATATTGCAAAGTGCTTCTTAGGCTATAACATAAGATTCATACAGATCGTGTGACAAAAAAAAGCACAACTTTCATTAAAGTTTAATTGTAACTGCATTATATAAATCGACGCACCTATCAAAGAAAAGTCGACGTAAGTGTCTCAGTTTTGTGACAACAAATTATTCGGCACACATGCGAAACAAATATAGAAACAAACACAATGTAATGGTATGAAAGGTTTAAATCAGGACACAAGGCTACACATAACATTTTAGTATGTCTGTTCAGAGGTCATTAAATCTTTAGGGACTTATAAATAACGTAACGAATTTTCAACACCTTGTTAATTTCAATTTATTTAAGATTACGTCACAGATGACGCAATGTTGTCGATAACACGTAACGTCCGGTAATAGTGTCAATGATACGATTACAACATCATTGACATAGCCTAAAGTCACCGAGTTTAGGTCCCGGTAATATTTTTACAGTCAGGACAGGAGACTCCCGATTGTTATCTTTATAATAAATGTAAGTATGACCGTGGGGCGTTGGTTGGTGTCTTACGCTTTAAGTCATTACCATGTTACCTGATATGTTGCTTTAAACAGCAAATTGTAATTATTGAGAAATACAGAGGGAGAATCTGACACATGAATTTATTGTTGCTTATAGGTAAATTATCTCGACTTAAACAATCGTAACTTAACGTTTCACATACTACAATTTTGCAGCAGACGACTTTGAACATATTTAGTCAAAAAATAGAAAATCTCTATAATTGAATGGATAACCTATGACTACAAGAGAAAAACATTGTGTCAAAAGGAGAAATTGCTCGTTTTGAGCAATTTCTTCTTTTGTCACTATGTTTTCATAAAGCCGTCTGCTGCAGAGGCGTCAGAAAGCGTCTATATGAGGGAAAGGGTTAAGTGTAAATAGCGTTCGATCTCCCCGGTCAGTAGGGTGGTCATTTCAAGCCGATAATTTATTGCGAAAATTTACGCAATTGTTTATTTTGGACAATAGCTATCATTAGGTACCATGTTGACGCCTTGTTTGTCTATTGACTGATTTGATCCTTTCACAGCGAAACACCGGACATCGTCCTCCTGACCCTTGGCATTGTAATCAATGTTCGTGAAATTTGTTTGGTAGTTTATTAATTAAACTTTACTGTTCACCCCATTACAATATAGATTATGATAGTTTGATTCTGTGAGAAGATCCATACTCAAAATACCTTAGATTTGACAAACTTTGAAATACAAGCGCACTGTAGTGATTTACTTTATCTGCGTCGGGGAGAAATAGAATAGTTTGCATCCTATGTTTGGCATTACGTAGAGTGATAAAAGAGCTTATGACTGATACGACGGGCTGCCATTCAATTTATTTTGTCAGAAGTGGCATCTCTTGTGAGACTGCGTATGCATATACTTCATTCTTCACAAGTTCAACAAGACCCCATTTTATCTCGCGCGTCTTACCTTTGTTTTGTGAAAGCTTAATTGTTTTCTTGTACGATTCTGATACCAACGTCTATTCGAGTTGCACACTATGAAAACCAATATTAGATATGTTTTGACGAATGTAGAAAACGACCGATTTCATACTTATGTCTTAATGTACACTGCATGTCTTTTTGTATGCATATTTGAATTCTTACCGAACAGTGCTGAGCCGATCCCAACTGCATGCATGCGCAGAATGGTGTAGATGTATCCGTACACTAATCGGAAATGCCATTGAGGTTGCTTTTCGTAGAGCGCAGACCATTTTTACTTGAACATGAAAACTAATCTGTCAGAAACATAGATTGGTGTACGACAATGGAATTGTCGTAAAGAGCGTGATAAACGAAAGTAAAAGTCGACAAGGCAGCAACGTGTTTATTCGCATGATTAACGAGTGAAGTTACGTGTGCATTTTACACGATACATTAAATATAAAAGCAAAATAGCTAAAGGCATGTGTAAATGTTATTTCTATATGAGGAAAAGTGAAGACAAATCCTTGAGTCATACAACCGCAATCATGTATATTGTAAAGACTTCCGGCGTGCGTTCTATTTTAATACTTACTTCTTCCGGTGTCTGGTAATATTCTTTGTCATAACTCTTGTTCCAACCATTGCACCGTGAGGCTCTTGATTGTCTACATGTGTGTATAGCGTATAATTAAACGCCATACTTGCAGCCAAAATATTCAACTGGAGTAAAAAAAAAAATGGTTTGTCCATTGTGGTTAATGACAATTTCGTTTCGACAATAAAACGTTGCAACTTTTCCCTATCATATTTACATTTAACAATCTGTTTTCGACATCGTTACCTAAAGGAAATAAACAACATATCAAGTGGTTGTGAATTCTCCCCGAGCCTGCAGCATAAATTATAAGGAAAGGATAGACCCCGCGTTTTTATCAGAGAAAATGCGTCGTCTGTGGATCGTCCCACTGACCCAATTTTGAAATTAAAAGAAAACTCGACGAAATCCAATGTAAAGTGCAGAACACAACAATTGCAAATAGTGTCATAACTAAATAAATAGTGTTAGAATGGATCTAACTCTTTACTCTTTTTATAATAGTAATACTTTCATTGGCCCATATTTCCCACTTTTATCGATTTTGACAAGTCTGAAATGGCTTATCATGTGTTGGGTTAGAAGTGGAACTTAATTTTCTATTGACATTTGAGGTTGCAATTAAATGATAATGATTTATTTAAACACTTGAAGGAAATCTCTCTGATCGAGAGACCCTGTGAGAATGGTTTGGAAATAACTCATTTACAAAAACCAGATGTCACCCTAACATCCCCAAAGCCCATCCCTCTTACTATAGCTGCGGCGATAGACATCTGCGTAATGTGTCGACCAGATCAGCCTGCGCTGTCCGCGCAGACTGATCCGGCCGACACATTCCGTCTTAGTCTCTCTGATCGAGAGACCCTGTGAGAATGGTTTGGAAATAACTCATTTACAAAAACCAGATGTCACCCTAACGGATTAATTTTCCATTAAAAGTTCCTAACGCAGCTTGCATGGCATAAAGTTATGATTGCATTTCTTAAAATCTTCCGAGATTCGATAGAAAATGTGAAAGGTTTTAACCCATTCCCTCATACGACAATTCTGCAGCAAACGACTTTGAACGTATTTTGTCAAAACATAGAAAATCTCCATAATTGAATGGATAACCTATGACAAAAAGTGGAAAACATTGTGGCAAAAGGAGAAATTGCACGTTCTGTGCAATTTCTTCTTTTGTCACTATGTTTTCAAAAAGCCGTCTGCTGCAGAGGCGTCAGAAAGCGTCTATATGTGGGAAAGGGTTAAATAAACATCGTTCTTTTCACAAAGAAAAGGACATATATTAGACATCAGTTATTTCGTGTGATATATTTATATATATGTCTTTTTTATTACAATGTTCAGACTGTTCTATTCAATCGTGTTCTTGGATACGTCACTCGAAACAGCCCTTCTGAAGGTTTTAATCAAATGGTGGTGCCTTACTAGATACTTCTTTAAAATATCAATCGTCATAAGTTACTCTTAAAACGTATTTAATAAATGAGTGACACGATAGCGAGCGAGGTTGGTTTTCCTAAAAACGTGCAGTCGCAATTTCTTTTCACAATCCGCAGAAAGTCTATTAGTGCCTTTGGCACTTTCCTTCTCGTAGTGGCAGCAGAGTTTCCCCTTGTGACTTACCGGTATATTTATACGAGCCTATTTTGCGGTCTAGTTTTAATGGCGTCGTAAAAATAGTCTGAAACGCTATAATCACGAAGACATCTATATCTCAACCCTTCCAGCTGTCTGAAAGTGGAAATCTGTGAATGGAATAGCAATCATACACACACTGAACTCTGTGTCAGAGGGGACCGACCGCAACCTGTGAAATATGACTGAACTCTGTGTCAGAGGGGACCGACCGCAACCTGTGAAATATGACTGAACTCTGTGTCAGAGGGGACCGACCGCAACCTGTGAAATATGACTGAACTCTGTGTCAGAGGGGACCGACCGCAACCTGTGAAATATGACTGAACTCTGTGTCAGAGGGGACCGACCGCAACCTGTGAAATATGACTGGTTTATGAGCCTCACATTTACTCGTATATCCCCAGAGCTACGTCTTTGTTCTGATTCCGTAATTACACTAATGATTGATAATAATTTTAATTATTGAATTTTCTACTATTTTAAAGCCGTTTGCCTAGAAAATGGTTTACTTTTGTAGCAGAGTTTGAAACATTGATGGAGAAATCTCTCGCTTTAAGCAATTGTTAATTTGCAACGTAGTTTCTGAAAGTCGTCTGCTGCAGAGTCATTCGGATTTTTGAAGAAAGAATTGGGCATTTAAATTTGCTATGACTTATTTATGCACTTTGTAATAGGTAAAGCTGTCAATGTTCAAACTCTGCAGAATTCGGCTATCGTTTATCGTTATGCTTGTTTAGGTCTGAAGATAAACTCTGCCATTAATAGGAAAGGGTAAATTCATTTTAATGGAAAAAACATGGAAGGTGAAACCTGTTTCTCAGACATTTATTAAACCGCGCTAGGTATGAAAGTGGAATGCTTTGATTTAATCCATGTTAATTGCGCGTCTGTTCTAATTACTGATACATGGATAATTTCTCATCATGGGCTAAGCTTTTGCTGAGGGATAATGGAGGCAAAATAGAGTCACGCCATTTGAAACCCGACATCCGGCAATATGGATCTTTCAGTTCGAGACAAAGACATATAAGTACATTGTAGACGCGTTTTGTTTTCTATTAGTCCAAACAGTGAAGACTCAGGTGAGCCAGTGTATGTGCAATGCCTAACCAGCGCACTTACTGTCCATTTACATGGTTAATGAATTAATATGACAACAAAGTAGAAGTGTAGTTCCATTAAGTTAACAGCAAAACAACATTACATGTCAAACCGCGGTGTCAATACGACTCCAAATCACCAGACCCTGCATGTTTGCACAGTCTCATCACACTCTTTACCGACCGCCTCTTTGTCCCGAAGCCGCCGAGACAATACGTCCCTCGTATTGAGCGGTTTACGCCAACACACATTTACAATGTACACGACATTGAAATATTTTCACTTAATGGGGCTCGGATCGTTTATAACCTTATGTTTGTTTATCTTTATCATGACTCATGGAGGGATTATCTCGTACAAGTTGGCCTTTTTCATGAATGCTGTAATAGGATGCATGTAAGAAACACATTAAAGACACTTGTGGACCTTCTTCGATGTTTATCTTGTCTCAACTCGGTACTTCAGATTTACAGTGTCATTGATGCCTAGCGTTTGAGTTTCAATACACATTCTTTCTGGTGAGTCATGCTCCCTATAGAAATCGGTCTGTAAAACAAAAAAGACGCAAGTGCTTCAAATTGAAGTTATCTGTGGTACCTTTGATCACATTAAAACACGTTTAAATACTTAATGTGGTTACTAAGCGCCATTAAGCGTTGTAGTAAAGTTCCAATCCACAAAAAGAAACGTAAAGAGTCCTAGATAAGCAAGAGTGATCTAGTACTTTTCGTACAGTTTCTCTCTCTTGTTACACCGCCTCGGTGGTGTAGTGGTAGAGCGTCCGTCATGAGCGTTCGATCCCCGGTCGGGTCATACCAAATACTTTAAAAATAGTATTAGTGGCTGCCCTCCTAGGCGCTCAGGGTTGCGGGGTTAGCATTACGATTGACTGGACGGTGTGAGGATAAATGGACCAGTAGTACGGGTAAGTTACCCAGGAAACGACGTGATATAACTGTAAAATTGTTGAAAGCGGCGTTAAAACACCATTCAATCAATCTCTCTATCGTATTGCCTTTCTCTGCTGTTGTACTCAAATAATCCTCTCAGCTAGACAATGTGTTGGGGTACTATATACAACATAGGGTTTTTATGTCAAAAGCTGTTATAGGACATGAATTAACTGGAGCTCTGAACATCCTGACTATAAATGTTCAACGTCAAGCGATATCATTACAAAAATGTACAATAGCATGCTGATTCCCATAGAAAACGGTTCTTCGTATTTGTTTTTATTGAATACACTAAGGTTTGAATGTGCCACCAAGTTGGCGTCTTACTAGGATATATTGGTTGAGGTGATAGACTTCATACTTTCTGTGATACTGATGTCTCTCAAGAAATTAGATTTTTGAAACTCCATGTTCAGTTTTGATCTGAGCTGTTTTAAATAAAGCAACGACAACAACAATGAATAACTCCAAAACCGGAAACATGTAAGCCCAATTAGCATGCAGATATGTAAGATGGTGTCTTATTTGTCTCGTGTGATGTTCCCACGACCCCGTTTGTTCTCTGGTGTTATAGAATCGGGTAATAAAGTAACACACTTGGTCAGGCGATATTCGGTTTATGTATTAACTTCCAGACGGCTATAAAACAAACGCGCATATGCATGAAAGATTCTTTTCATTAAAATCAAACACGCCCGTGCCTCTCAATGACACAAAGATGCAATTAAGAAGATTAAAAAGAAAAACTCAATACAATGTAGTTTTCATGAATTAGTTTGTAATCTGATTTTGTATTTATGCCTTTGTTCTTGTCACTATGCATCTTGAAGGCCGCTTGTCTTCACGACAAATTTACGCTTTGTTTTGTTTTACATATAGGCCTAGATACGTTATTACAAACTTTTCAGTTTTGCCAAAAATGCTCTTAAAATGGATGGTGCAAAATCAGATTCCAGATCACTAATTAGAACATTATCACAGCTCTGAAAAATATTTTAACATTAACTCTTTCAGCGACGAATTTTTTAAAGTAGTCTCTTCCATGTTCAAAATCGGTTTTGTCCATTTCTCAATTTATGAAAGTTTTGGACTATTTTGGTAACTAAAAGGCAAACAATGCTGATTTCAGGTGAGTCAGCTCGTCACGAGCTGACTCACCTGAATATGCATTGTTTGCAAAAACCTCAATATTGCCTGCGGCGCTGAAAGAGTTCTGTGCTGATTCTAAGAAGGTGCATTTCTTGTCAAGTTTCTAGCAAAATGAACGTAGGATGTACATGTATATCCTCACAAACTGAATGGACGAGCATTAAGGAAGAACTTGAACGACTCTTATCTGCTGTTTTTATCAACAGATTGGATCATCAGCCCAGTGGTGTGTATCTGATAACGGCGGTTTTGATAAATTCCTAGATCAGGTGTTTCAGGTTTACCTTAGTAATAAATATATCAACTACTGCTATGTTCAGACTTGAAAGTTGGATGAACCAAACGACACCAAACTCGTCTTCATTCCTACCTACACAGTGACAGTTCGAATCACGGGTGGACGTCCATGGTTTGTGAAACCAAACTCTGGAACATGTTCTTTGACAATCTTCTGCTGTTGAGGTGTTTAAGTCGCCTGCACCAGGGGAAATATTGAAACGCTGTCTTTATTACTTTCTATCTCCTGGAATGGTTTTAATCCTTTTACCAAATACCACAAGTCTGCAGCAGACGACTTTAAAAAACCTCTTTAATGAATAAGTTGTAGTAGTATTATTTAATACAATTGAAAACGTTGAGGCAAAAAGAGAAATTGCTCATGTATGAACAGTTCTTCCCATTGCCACGTGTGGGAAAGGGTTTAATCTACTCCCGAATTAAACGAAAACATTCAGGCTATGTTATAATAGAACTTGACAGTAGGTTACCGGTAGACGAGAACTCGCCCCTCGTGATTACTGATGTAGATAAACGACCCAGAGGATGTTCGAATAACCCAATCATCCTAGTTTATCAATGGTTTCTGATAGAGATGATGGTGCCGTGTTCTCAGGAAACAGGCATCTAACCCGTTTACACCTGTGGATGCATTTTGACGTTTCTGTAGCAGACTATTTGAGAAAACATTGTGGCAAAAGCAGAAATTGCTCACAATGAGCAGGTTTTTTCTTCTTTTTGGCACAAAGTGTTTAGCTTTATTCAATAAGTAAACGTTCATTTATGAATATTTTCTATGTTTTTGAGTAGATGTTATTTGGAAGTCGTCTGCTGCTTCAGTTTTGTGGTATGTGTGAAACTCAAAGGGTCTAAACGTTTACTTTTAACGTTATCTTAACCCTTTCCCTCATACGACAATTCTGCAGCAGACGACTTTGAACATGTTTTGTCAAATAATGGAAACTCTCTATAATTGAATGGATAACCTATGACTAAAAGTGGAAAACATTGTGACAAAAGGAGAAATTGCACGTTTTGTGCAATTTCTTCTTTTGTTACTATGTTTTCAAAAAGCCGTCTGCTGCAGAGGCGTCAGAAAGCGTCTATATGAGGGAAAGGGTTAAGAGTCGTCTGCTCGCATAAAAAGTCTAGAAAAACCTTTATAAATAGATATACATGATTCTTCAAGTTTAGATGTTATATGCTTTTTTACCCTCAAATGAACCTGTACTAGAACAGTTAATAAACGGTGTGACTATTTTAAGTCTTATCTTTAGATGCAAATACATCGTTCATAGCTTTATCTCTTGGAGCATCAAAGAACTTCAAGTATGTTGATATCTTGTCTAGAATATACGATACACGTGCAATCTTGAATGAATGTTCTATGGGCTTTTGAAAAATTAAATCTAAAGGCTGGAACATTTAATTAGAAAAATACGTAAACTCTTGTTTCGGGGATATATATGTCGCTTAACCCTTTCCCTCATACAACAATTCTGCAGCAGACGACTTTGAACATATTTTGTCAAATAATGGAAAATCTCTATAATTGAATGGTTAACCTATGACTAAAAGTGGAAAACATTGTGACAAAAGGAGAAATTGCACGTTTTGTGCAATTTCTTCTTTTGTTTCTATGTTTTCAAAAAGCCGTCTGCTGCAGAGGCGTCAGAAAACGTCTATATGAGGGAGAAGGTTAAATTAGCTCTCCTTTGATGGGACTTACTTTCTGCATTATGTCTGACACATTGATAGATATATCAATCGAGAGTTATGTTGGCTTTTTATGCAACACATCTTAAATGACGTAAAGATCTATGAAGATCTTACAATGAAAGTTAAACACTATTAAAATACACGAATAAGTTACTTTGTTCAAATTCTCTTGTATAGGTTTGAACCTTAACAACCGTAGCCCACAGTTAAACGAACAAATTGTAAAAGAAAACAAACCAGTGTCTAACGATGTTCAGCACTATTTCTAACAGTGTGATATCACTCATCTCACAATTTATTGTCGCACTCTAGTAGGTGAAACTTAAGACTAAACCGTATTTCGTCATATGTATTTGTGTATCTATGTCAACTCTTTACATCTTCAGCCTGTCTCGATATGAAATTATTAGACTAAACCATGGTAACAAAACAAAAATGCAACATGTAAAAACGCCTTTTAATTATAATACGTATTCAGATATTCTTCACCAAATCCCCAAGAAGACCTGTAATAGTTGAGACAGTGTGCTTAGTTCTTCTCTCACTCATGTGTACATTTGAATTGTCTAGATTTTCCGACATATACAAGAAAAGCCGTTGAAAATGTCTATAAACACCGACCAAAACATGCAGACTTGTCCATTATTTGTTAAATGACGAGGTGGGATTTGTTTTTAAAAGCAGCACTAGAATTTAGTTATCCCTTTCCCTCATACGACAATTCTGCAGCAGACGACTTTGAACATATTTTGTCAAAAAATAGAAAATCTCTATAATTGAATGGATAACCTATGACTAAAAGTGGAAAACTTTGTGGCAAAAGGAGAAATTGCTCATTTTGAGCAATTTCTTCTTTTGTCACTATGTTTTCAATAAGCCGTCTACTACAGAGGTGGAAGAAAGCGTCTATATGAGGGAAAGGGTTAAGCTGATATAAGAATGTTTGCCCGTAGGATTTAAAATGTTATTACTTATACATAGTTTCTCTTTCTAAACAAGTGGACCGTGGAGAACAAATTGACGACAAGTATTTAAATAATGAACGCCGTACATTTTCTTGCATGGGCGTGGTCTTGCTTATCAGCATGAAATAACATCGTGAGTTTAATAAAAAGCTATCGTGAGAAAATGAAGTTGTTTAAAAAATGTTTCTTGCTAGTTTATTTTAACAAATTATCTTCGAGAACCAACTTGTTTGTATATATTCAAAATCAGATTACGTTTTAAAATACATTTGACTTGCGATAACTTGGAACACGTGAACATTCGAATATATGATATCAGCAGCAGTTCTGATTGCTCATTCAACAAGCATATATACGTTGTCACAAATGTCGTTCCATAATAAGGAGCCATCCTAAGACAACCATATCTTCAGGATTTTAACGATATGTGTGTGTGGCCCGATTTTATGACCTGTTGTCATGCTATTGTCTCAATGTGGATTAGGCTCTAGAACTGTCACTGTATCGGATTTCTTCAGTTCTGATGGTTCGTTAGGCGTATTGTCGCTTTTTACCTCTACAATTTCCATTGCCTGCGTGTTTGAAGACTATACATATGGTATATTTCCATAATGCCTGAAACCAATCATGTTACGAAGTGGAATGACGTCTCTTTTGTGATGTAGTTTTTGATAAATTACGTATAGATTTTGAAAATTTATTCAGTCCTCTTTCATTGAATTATTGGCAAGCTAATCCCTTAATCTGCTTTTAGTCATGACATCCTTTTCCCACTACCAAAAGCATTTCCACCAGACGACATTGCTCACTCATGATTCCACAGTAAATTTCATGCAAGTTTGAAAGGATTGATAAACACTCGAGAGCTATGTAGATCAAGATGAGGCTCCACATGGTTTGCATCGTTCTCCGCTTTAGATTTAAGTTATTTGTAGTATGCCAGCTGAACAACTTTTCAGAATTCTGACAACAATCAATGATTATGACAGCAACTGTTTGAATTCAGCAGGATAAATGTCAAAAGGAATGGTTTGTAGAGATGTATGAATCATGTGTCTTGTATCCCAGACATGTTATGTGAATTCAAATTGAATAGCATTTTGACTATTTTCCCCTTGTTTCAAGGAGCACATATGAAACCTGTTTGTTGATTTTAAATAATGAGAGTTAAAGAAGAAACCAATTAGTGTCGGAATTGCTTGTTTTGTTTGTTTGTACGCTTTTACCTAACTCAGCAAATAGTTTTATAATACTGTCAGTACACAATGCCTTGTTTTGTAAAGTTTCTGAATAGAGCAACAAATGTTTACCAAAGTCGTAATAAGTAAATAACAAATGGTAGTCCCCCGTATACTGTTACCTTTTATCGAATGATCGAAGCGAATGTCGGGCTTACATGCACTGATAAATATTTCAGGAATGTACCTTTAGTGTATTGAACATGGCGAATGGATCGATGGAGGAGAAAAAAGAGCCCTGCCCATCCAAAACGGATCCACCTGGTATCTCTGTCCAATAATCATCCTACACCTGTCTAGTGTACCAACACACAGGGACTGCATGTCTAGCTTTGTGTAGGAAGCTGTATTCTTACGTATGTTCTGTTGGTGCGAAAAGTGAAGGATCTGGTGAGTCTGTGCATTGGTACAGCCTCATCTGATTCTTCGTCGTTCTCAACAATACCCGTTTTGGGAAGCATGACTTTAAAAAAGCTAACCTTATCTCCTGGTATTGTGTTACTTAAGCTGGCCATTATTATACTGGCTTGAATTACTGAACAATTATTTAAAACTATGAAAATGGCTCCTAACGGTTTTACCCTTATCCACTTGCAGTCGACTTAAAAAACATTGTGACAAAAGAAGAAATTGCTCATAATGAGCAAAATCTCCTTTTGCCATCATATTATTTCATCTGTGTTTAATAATCGAGCTGACATTTATGGAAGGTTTTTAGTCGCATTTTTAGAAATATGTTTTAAAAGTCGTCTGCTTTAGATTATGTGTATGTAGGAAAAGATTAAACATGACCCCTTGATATGATATATACTGACTGCCTAGTCAGCTAGAAACATTATGGGGGAAACAGTCGTTGTTTTATTCGACCTTTAACCCTTTCCCTCATACGACAATTCTGCAGCAGACGACTTTGAACGTATTTTGTCAAAACATAGAAAATCTCCATAATTGAATGGATAACCTATGACTAAAAGTGGAAAACATTGTGGCAAAAGGAGAAATTGCACGTTTTGTGCAATTTCTTCTTTTGTCACTATGTTTTCAAAAAGCCGTCTGCTGCAGAGGGAAAGGGTTAACTATTTCGTTTGTTCTTTGATGAACAGTAGTACAGCCTTAAACTTCTGAATTGAAAAATGTAATATTTCGTATACACTTGCTATTCGCTAACAAATATATTAACGAATACGATAGCAATGGACGAGGTTTGAGCTCATGTGTGCTGACGTGAGCTATGATATATATGCTATGGTCTGAGCTATGATAGATATGCTATGGTCTATTAACTTTATCTGGTCACTGAATCCACTACTCGTGTCTACCTGATGATTTATGTATGTATCGAATCATTTCCATACAATCCTTAGCATCTCTGCAGCAGACGACGTTTTCACTTTTCCCGAAATTTCCAGATGTTTTCAACGTAGATTTTTTCCTTCTGAACAATATACACTGGAATAAGGTTTGATATACATCTACAGCATATGGTTATTGTCCTCTAGTTTCTACAGCATTACCCACTCTGTACCCAGGGTGCTATAATGTATATGTGACTGATCTCTGTAAACAAATCCCCTAGTCATCAAACAAGAGTGGATTATGTTCTCTAAGCATGCAATGTGATATGCTCTGGGTAATCAGGCAGCAGTGATACAATTTACTGTTTTTCACTCATAACGTTTATGATAAAACTTCATCAGTTCAAAAAAGATCCGGCTATGGAGAAACACTGTTCTAAACTGTCAAAACAGTTTGTTCACTAACCTATATATATATATATATATATATATATATAGAATTTAGAATTGTCTCCTTTAGAAAAAAAAACATCTGAGTAAAAAGCTACTGTTTAGAAGTAAGAAGTAAGAAGCTATGGACCGAGTAATAAACAATGAAGAGAAATGAGAAGTTACTCTTTCAGAACAACTTATACCAGAGACATATAAACACATGTGTTTAACAACTTATACCAGAGACATATAAACACATGTGTTTAACAACTTACACCAGAGACATATAAACACATGTGTTTAACAACTTATACCAGAGACATATAAACACATGTGTTTAACAACTTACACCAGAGACATATAAACACATGTGTTTAACAACTTATACCAGAGACATATAAACACATGTGTTTAACAACTTATACCAGAGACATAAACACACATGTGTTTATACGTCTCTGCTTATATATATATATATGAGCGGCGGTATCGATTTGTGGTTTTAACCATTTCAAACATAGAACAAATTTGCAGCAGACGATTTTAAAAGCAAGTTTGCACAAATGTGGAAAACCTGTTTACATTTTGCCACAACTTGATGTTTTCAGACGTCATCTGCTGCAGAAGTTGGCAAAAAAAGTATGTACGAGATAAAGGGTTAATGTATGTGCGTGCAGTAAAGACTCAGGTGAGCCCGTGCATCCGAACACTACCCCCAGCACAGGGTTGCCATGCTGGCCATCCTTTCATTATAGCAGTGTTCAGATGCGTATTTTGCAACATTGAAGATTATTAAGAATGAACTCTCCGAAAATTAAAAAATCTCGTAAGCAATGTCTCAAAGCGCGATCACTGTGTATGAGGACAGGCTGCTCCGGACCTGTGCCGTCCGACCTGGTACACAACTAGCGTTCTCAACGTGTACTTCACCTTCATGTTCTTCCCCTCCTATCTTCAAAATAGACAGATTCACAAACCCCGCGAATCCGAAAGATCATCGTATGGTGTCAAGCACGATTTAGTTATTCAATTAGTGAAATTGGTTTTCCACGATTTTCCAAGATCTGACCGATATGGTCAGTTGTGTCTACCGGGAACTGGACAATCAATATATACAGACTTACAAGAATATATAAGTGAGTTAAACCGTCAATCAGTGTAATTAATAGGCTCTCCCAATACGAAAGAGGATACAGAAAAGTGTTAATAAGGAAAAAATCATTTAGAGTTGGAAAAGAATGTAAACATAAAGCGACCAGTTGTGAACTATGACGTATTTTCTTGTTTTAAGTCCGCTGTTGCAGTGTTAAGGGGGAAGTACTTGTTCACTTTTCGTAATGCCCAATAGCTATCATCAATATTTGTCGATGTGATAAAAGGTCGAATGTAAAAATTGTCATCTGTGTTGTCTCCGTAGAAGACAAAACCATTTCTAACATGCAAACGCAATGTGACGCCTATATAGCAGACGACTTTTGAAAACATTATGCTAAAGAATGAATTTTATAACATGATAATTTCTCCTTTGGACACAATATATTTTTACTTTTATTTTTTAACATAATCGTACTATCATTTAGAGATCTATTCTTTATTTGCTTTGATTTTTTTCAAAAACGTCTGCTGCATGCAGATTTGCTGTAAGCGACACCTTACCCGGCAAGCTACTTTTAAATTGGACCAAAATCATTTACCATATTTCCATTGTTAAGATGTTTTTCCTTCAATTGGATAAGTGAATTGTGGCTTAGCAGTTATAATTTAACCGTTTCCTACCTGCAGACGCATTTGGACGCATCTGAGGTAAACGAGTTCTGAAAACATTGTGAATAGAGGTAAAATTGATCGTAATCTCATAATGATCCATTTCTTCTTTCACCACAATAATGCCAACTTAATCAATACTTATTTACAAAGATTTAAAGTCTAGACGATTTCAAAGTCGCCTGCTGCAAATTTCTTGTATTTTGGGAAAGTGTTATTATGCAAATTGATCTTACAATGAGACTGGATAAGCATTAAAAAGTCAAATACAAAATTACATCTAAGTTAAAGTTTATGTCATTTAAACTTGTATTAATAATACAGGCGTATCGTGACTGTCACTCAATACAGTCTGGGCTCCTTGGATATTCAGATTAATTACAATAAAATGTTGTCGACTGTTTCACGACCAAGAACGCACCTGGGCAGTGACATTTAGGCCTCAACATTGCATATTATGCTCGTCGTACAAACGCCTAGTGACGCCTTTGAAGCAAATATCTTTTTGAAAACTATTTATTTTTGTTTTTAAATGGCAATTTTTTCCTTTCAATATGTTTCAAAATGACATGCGTGCTTCCAAAGTTCTAGTTATTGCTATAGTCTATCTTGCTCGTGATTCCAAAGCCGCAAACTCTGAACACATTATATTCGGGAAAGGACCCTTCCTGTGTGGAAACAGATTGGAAATATTGTGTCAAGTTCCCCCGAAATTTTCGTGGTGACAATGAGTACCCACACCACGGGTTTTCGTAGGATTGACACTGGCCTAATGTATTATGTGTTATATGTGGACAATGTAACCATACGTTGTAGTCCTCCTGCTCATAACACTATTGAATGCTGCATATGTAACATATCACAGTTCGATGTGCAAGGGGGTGGGGGACACATAGCCAAAGAGTTTGGTTTGAGTACGGTTTGGTATGAGTGAATAGTTGTTTGTGTCAATCATTAAACGGAAGGGAGAGGAGGTCATGTCAGGTCAATTTCCTAAGGCAAAAATCAATTGCTCACATACAAATGAGCCAAGTCTAGCGATTTGGGGTCTTAATGACACTCCTCTTTAACATATGTTTAAGTTATATTAATATATTGTCATAGGACTAGTGGCTTTACTCCATCTTTTGTCAGAAGATGCATGTCGGTATATGCAGCATATAGTGAAGCCTCTGGTGTAACTATATGGGTGTCTATGCTCGTCCGAGTCGTCAGTGTACCCAGATGCACTAAGACCCCCAACTCGCTAGACACGGATCATGTTTATTATGTTGAACATTAATTATCTTGAATTATAAAAATGAGAAATTCCTTATCAAAAATTAATCGCATACATTTTTTTAAGATAGCTCCTTTTCGTTCATTAATTTCTTTTTTTGAGTGTTAGATTCCACGGATTGCATCATGGAAGAGAGCATTTGCAAACACTCTCTCGTTTGTCCATATCCTGTGAAACCTTTGTAAATGTACATTTCGTGTATGTGGGGAAAACTTAACTATAGTGTTGCAATTAGATTCAACACAAAATTCCAAAGAGCTTTCAATTTTGGTTTATCTTTCACAACACTGTTTGTTTTGGATGATTCATTGTTTATTTTCTCCGAGATATTAAATATTTACTTTCCGTATTTAAACAAAATATTTGCAGTGTTTGACTTTATAACTTCGAATGGTTCCAACTCAAATTGTACCCTGGCTGACTCAGACAAGTTACCAACAATACTGGATTGTGTGTACGTTGTAGGCCTACACAATTAGATTTAAGTGAGAAGGAGTGAATTTAATCATAACCCTTATCCCGTTGAATTCCGGCAACGGATGCAGTCACCTTTCATTTAGATTGGTCCGTGCATACATATTTATTGAATATACACTTAGCTATTTTAAAATTAGCAATAGAGTTGTATTGTTTAAAGTTATGTACACATAGTAATCAAATGTTGTTTAATTTAACCATTTTCCACATATAGACGCTCTTCGGCGTCTCTGCATCAGACGACTATTGAAATCATTGTGGCAAAAGGAGATATTACTCATGATGAGCAATTTATCTATTTGCCACAATGATTTCAACTCTATTCAATAAATATACTATCATTTTTAAAGTTTTTCTATATTTTAGACTTCATAATTTCACAGTCGTCTGCTGCAGATTAGTGTATGTGGGTGAGGGTTAAAGTTGCATACTCTAGGATAGGGGTAATATATCGAATATTCACAAATGTATTACGAATCCCAATGTTTACTATGTGGATATTTCATCACACGTGATTGTCTGTGTACACATATAATTGTTTTCCTTGTAGAGGCATACTGTCTACAATGAAATTAATCGGTAAATAATGAAGATTAAGGTAAATAAGACACCATGGCATCGTGCGTTTCCATTTTGTACCATGTCGAAAACTAATTAAAGTCTTTAGTCTTTACAAAATACAATGATGTCGCTAATACTTCACATGTGCGCATCAATTTTGCTCTTGTAAAAAGGCTTATATCTTAAATAAAATAAACAACGAATAAATAGAAATCTCTCGCAGACGAACAGTCCTGAAAAATAATATCCGTTATTGAAATTATTTGGCATGACGAACCTTTTTTTTTGAAGGGGTTAAATCAGCGATCAGTCACCGGAAGGCAAACACAACACACGTATGGGATCATTTCAAGGACTTGTTCAACTTGTCCCTTCATCGTCATTTTTTTTTTTTGCTTTTCATTTTTAAACGAATATATTACTTTTTATAGAATTGTCTCTATCAAAATGTAAACGAAAGAACATAGTCGACATTCGAAATGGTGGAAATTAGCCGAACTTTGTTTTATTTTGGATAGCGTTCAATTCATAAAGTGGTAGACAATGGCCCAGAGTTATCTCCCAACCTCATATGGACTAGTAATTGTTTCCTTCACCAACAATTTGATCAAGTCTCTTTTATAATCTTACATCCATCTTTTAAGATCCATGTGTATTAAGAGACCACGACGTAAATAAGCCATAATGTAATACGTCAAAGTCCCCTTACAGCCTACTTAAATATGGAATGAGTTTAATTCGTAATAAATTGGCTCTTCAGTGTCTCATTTCATGTCATCAAGACGTACTTCTCAACCACATAATACCACATAATACCCAGAGAGTAAACTAATAAATTCTGACACTCTGGCCTCAAACAGGGGTCTTCCATCAGAGATAAAAAGACGAAAAGGTTCGCCACAAATTGGGTCATTCATAAAGCTTGATGACATTTGATGGGTTTCCATTGACTGTCAATGTGAGAGATATTGCGGATTACTCATGTAGGATTACGGTTATGTCAGTTAGCCAATCCAGGACGCGAAGACGATGGTTATGTTCTCGACCTTATCATCGTTATAGTGGGCCTAGTTATCTTACAGCAGTCCATCAACTATAAACAAGTATAAGAGAAAACTATTCAAAATCAGCAATGGTAAGGGCTATTATATTATACCAAGCATCATGAACATATGAGCCGTCCCGCGAGAAAACCAACAGTGTTGACTCTGCGTAATGTATCGACCCAGATCAGCCTACACAGTCCGCGCAGGCTAATCCGGGCGGAGACAATCCGTCTCAAGAGTAAAGATGTATAGAATACTTATGGAGGCGAAAAGTGTCCGTCCTGGTTAGCCTGCGCGGCATGCTAAAGCTTATCCGGGCCGATACTTGACGCAGAGTCTACAATGTCGGTTTTCTCGTGGGACGGCTCATATCGATAATGGCTGTACTATGTCCAACAATTATACTAAAATCGGCCATTGTCATCGTCACAGACTAGGAGCTGTCGATGCGAAATAATCTACCCCTTTTTGTATTTTGTCTGATAGGCGATGTCAATAATTTATTTTCTAACGCCCAAAAAATAAATATTGACAGTTGTGGTTACACTTGTAAACTCGTTTTGTTTATAATGTCGTCGGCCCACACAATGGATTATTTAAAGCATGTAATGTGATTTAAAAACAGCCCTGCTATGACCAGGTCACTTTGTTCATCTGCTTAATGAAAACCATTGTAGTCAATATGATGGAATTCTTAATAGTTCAACCATTTACCAGACTTGCTATTTTCAAAAGAAAACGTTTCTAAAATGGTGAAGGGTTGAAAATGGATGGGAATATGAAGTTGCTCATTTTAGCAATTGATTATTTTACCACAATGTTCTCAAAATTCGTCTGCTGCAGAGGCGTTGTAGAAAAACTGTTGAAATGCTCGTCTTCCTTATTATTTGCTAAGACTGTTGAACTAAAGGTTCACTATGGTTGTGGTGTCAAATTGACATGTCGCAAAAAGATCACAGTAACGGCCGTCCTTTGATTACTTCTGCGAAAGTTAGTTTCCGGGTTTTAATCCGGGTAACTTTTCTCCTGAACGCATGCGAGATTCTGTCAATGCACCCAACACATTTTGCAATAATAGGGTAATCATAGCCAATTGCTCGTTTAACAATGTGTATGTTTTTATCTAAACGTTTTCTACGTGTAAACGGGTAAGAAATGTTAATACCTATCTGACCTAGTGTATACATATTAAACTTGCAAATGTTTCGGACAAGTCTAAAAGACGTCCATTTTGAAAAGGGTCGGCACTTAAAGCGGAGATAGTTTGTACTTGGAGTGTGTACCTTGCTCCGGACACTCTTGAACATTCTCTTTGATCTTTCTTCAGACATTTCGTCAGACCGGAGATCAATTTGAGTTAATTTAAAAACTTTCAATTTCATTTACGAAGCTTGAAATTGTCAGATTGGCGTAGACCTGCTAACAATGGGGTACTTCTAAAGCAGTTGAAGTAAACATGTAACTTTTCCACAAAATCCAATCATACAGATTGCATTTTGAATCATTGTTTAAAAAGGAGAAATTGCTATCTAGGGAACTGTTTCACTTCTATTTTACACTAAAATCTAACTTGCGTTAAATTTTCTGTTTTATTGTTTTTTTTCGTCATATATTTCCATTTGTCATCCATGGTAAGTTGGTTACAATAAATGATATCAGGGAAATGGTTAATTAATGGTAATATAATAAGATAATAGACCCTGATTTACAGGTGTGTGTATTAAAGCAGATCAGTATAGCTAGAAGTAAACGTCTATAACTTGACAGCCTTTATTGCATTCCTGACCTTCAAAGGTAACATCATTGAAGATTTGGTCAGGTTAACAGACTGGCAATAAAATTACATAAATTGATCTACGTTATACACATCTAGCAACTTAAAGGGGGCTGCAATTATATCCTTTTATCAGAAATAAGTAAAGCCTTTTAAAAGAGCATTTTGTATAGACAGATAAAAGCTATGGATGAACATTTGTAATTCACAATCCTGTCTCGGGCTTCACTGTTTTCAACTGTAAGCCTGAGGGGGCCCCTTTTATGTAGGACATGCGCTTAATTAACATCATTGTGTAATTGCTAATGACCAATTGTATAATGGATTGACCAATTCATCTTGCTTTAACCCTTTTCCACATCCAACATATCTGTAGCAGACAAATTTGAAAAAATCCATACAAATATGAGAAATTTTGATAAATGAATTTGAAAATATAATTATTGATTCTACTTTTAAAACATTACGGCAAAGGTAGAAATTGCTGATTGTTAGCAATTTATTCTCTTTAATACAACAATGTTTTTAAAAAATGTCTGCAGTGAATGAGTCAAAGTGGCAAAGGGCTTAATTTGTATATTGAGCATAAACCTGTCACTGACACAGACTATGTTCATGTTGGGAGTAATTTATTGTAGGGAAGTTTTATTGCAGTGTACAGTAATGTAATTATTACATTGGTCATTCAAGAATTTGTTTTAAAAGAGGGTTTTAATTTCCTTTATCTATGTAGGATTGGGGGTGGGGATCGGTTGGATACTGGTCATGGCAACATTTATGTGTAATCTGCAGGATGAGATTATTTATGAATAGTCAAACCAAGTAAATATGAATTACTCATAGGTTTGCATTAAGTGTATTGATGAAGTTTATCCCTTTCTGACTTACTGGGGACTTCTGACACATCTGCAGCAGACAATTTTTGAAAGCATTGTGGCAAAAGGATAAATTGATTAATTACTCTTTTTCCCACAATGTTTCTTACTTCTTTCCATAATTGGTCATTCAATTATACAGTCAGTCACTTTCCATACCTTTGATTAATGTTTACAAAGTCGTCTGCTGCAGAATTGTTAAACGGTTACTTTATGCAATCTGATTGTTCATGAAGATGTGGGGTATTTCTGTTGGAATCTGTTCCTGGTCATTTCAATTAACCCATTCCCTCATACGACAATTCTGCAGCAGACGACTTTGAACATATTTTGTCAAAACATAGAAAATCCCCATAATTGAATGGATAAGCTATGACTAAAAGAGGAAAACATTGTGGCAAAAGGAGAAATTGCACGTTTAGAGCAATTTCTTCTTTTGTCACTATGTTTTCAAAAAGCCGTTTGCTGCAGAGGCGACAGAAAGCGTCTATATGAGGGAAAGTGTTAAAACGCTTTCTTACAATTCAAAGGTCCAGATAAGGAGAGGTAAACAGCTCTTTTCTCAACAATACCATTCTTATTATGCAACCAAACCCTATGTTGTGGGTACTCAAAAGAATCATCTCATTTTGAGTACCCACAACATAGGGTTATAGGGTCAAATAAGGATTTTAAAACATGCGAAATGCCCCTTATCTGGAGCTTTGCCTACATTGACAATTCTGAAGATTTCAAAGTTAAGAGGCAAGATAATTATATATATACAATTGAATTAAAATGAAGATTTGGATAATTGATAGTAAACACTTTCGAGAATAGGAGTAAATAGTTGTGTATTAGTACTAATGGAAATTAAATGCGATTATCAAAAAAAGGCTGCCTTCAAAGATTTATAAAAAGTAACAAAACAAAGGGAAAAGAAAGAAGGATTAAATCACCCATCATGTGATCTGGCCAGCTCACATGTAAATAAATCTTGTCAGATACTGTAAATCTGACCCTCTCCGTTCAACAGCCCAGATGGGATTTCATCAAGGTAGCAGAATTTTGATAACTTACCTGTTTTATGGGTGAGTTCCATAATGTTTTACCTGTTCATTGATCTGTGTATCAGTTACCTGTATTTTGGCATGGTATCTACTGCTGTGAGATATGGGCTTTAATCCCCATCAACAAAATCTAGACCAGTAGCCTAACAACTTCCTTAACTCCACACTCTCTTCACTGAATAACTCTTCATGTTCCTTTGTGCAGATGTATTTTGAAAACATTGTGGAATATTTATAAATAAATGCTCACCATGAGCAATTTCTCCTTTTATCACAATGTTTTCAACTTATTTAATATTTCTTTCTTTCATTTATTGTAATTTTACATAGTTTTAGATTGCCCAGATTATTACACTGCAGATTTGTTCTATGTGGAAAAGAGAAAAGGAAAATTTTGATGTGTCTGCACCATAGGTTTTTTAAAAAATGTGTGAAAAAACCCACAAAAGGAGCATACTGTTGCGATTTTGGTTGCTGCTGCAGAGACATAAAATGTTTGTACATTATGAAAATGGATGAATTTTAAATATTCAATGACAGAATTTGCCTGACTTGCCAAGTCATTATGATTCCTATTGGTACTGAGATTGGGCATATCCTTTTTAGTAGAGTGGAGTCATGGAGTCTAGTTTTGGAGTGGAATCGTTGAGTGGAGTTTTGGAGTGGAAATCAAATTTATTATTTGATACTTACTTTTGCAAACTGGATGTTTAAATGAGGAGTAGATACCACTTACTTTAAGTTTCATACATTTTACATTTGCTTGTACCTGTCGGCTGAAGCCTAGTCATCTTTATGTTACTTTATGGGAGATAATGAATCCCATTGGGAGTTAAACTGGATGGCAGATCTAACATGTCATCAATGTCTCATTATGTTAGGATATTAAATACTCTCTTGGAGGGTTAAATTAGAACAGTTATTTCACTGGGCACAGTGAGTTTTAACATGTTATATCTCTGTGGTTTACCTTTTTCAACTTTTAATTACAAACAAAATATAAGGTAGTCAGACCTTTTATTACAATATTGCTTTATTGCACCAACATAAGTACATGTATATATTGTTTATTCTGTAAAGTATTGTTAACTAGCAAAAATGTACATGGAAAACTTATCAATTATTTATAACTAGCCCTACAATGGCAGTACTATGACTGTTATATTATATAAGGGGTGAAAATTATTAAAATAAATTTAAAAAAAGAAGAAAAAATGTGAAGGTCACTCCAAAACTAGACTCCATGACTCCACTCCAAGACTCCACTCCACTCCAGCCCATGACTCCACTCTACTAAATAGGATATGCCCTGAGATTGGGCGTTGAGTTTTCTTTATCCCTGTGGTCAATGAAAAGTGCCCCCCTGGGCAAGGCCAATTTCCCAGCCTAGTACTGGTTGGTCACCAATGGATCATAAATAACCATATTGTTGGCATGATACAACTGAAAAGCTTTTGAAAAAGGCATATAAAACCCTCATTAAATCAAATCTAATCAGAATAATTCTTCTGCATTTTAAGAGCTGACATGTTCAGTTAACTTTTAAAATCATGTAGGTTTCACTGTTGTATGAGTGAAGTGTAGGTTTAAGCCTTATAAACAAATTAGGGCCATCTGTTCTGCATTGTTTATGTTGATAAGCTGGGTAATTGGGCGGCTACTGTTTGTTGCCATTGTTTCTTCCTGGTGTACTGTTTTCACATACTGGTTAGGGCTTGTGAAACTTGATGATGCAATGAAACAAATACATACCCCTTCCCTGATAGGCTGATACAGATCATGACATCTTGAACCCTCAGAGACCCGAAACTTTTTTAAAACTTCCCAGACTTGCATTTTGATGCATTTGAAGCAGGCAACTTAAAAGACTCAATATTGTGGCAAAAAGAGATACTATTCAATAAATAAACTTTCATTTATAGGTATCATCGCAATTAAATGCCAACATGTTTTCTACTTTGTTCATTAAGTGTTCTTTCATTTTAAGGTAGTTTCCATATTTTTGAAAGGATTGCTGGTTTCTCCTGCTTATATATTAACTGAAGTCTCATTAAATCATTATCATCTCAACTGTATCAATTAAGACATAGTAATGATCCAAACCCTTTACCCATTGCAGGAGTATTTTAACATATCTGTAGCAGACCTGTTCTGAAAATATTGTGACAACAGCAGACATTGCTTATGATGAGCAATTTGTACTTTTGCCCTATTGTTTTCAACTCGATTCAATAATTAACCTTTCATTTAATTTTTATAGGCATTTTATATATTTTTTGCCTAGATTTTTATACATCTGCTGCAGATTTGTTTTATGTGTGAAAGGGTAAAGTGTAATACAATTGTATAATGAAAGCATGATTAATATCCGTTCCTTTTTTACTAGTTTGATAAAAATCTAGAAAAACGCCCCCATATTGAATTGGTACAATGATAATTTCACCTTGCTATGTGAACTACTGTCATCCTAGTGTCATGTTCCGCTCCTGACATGTCATCCCCTATTTTGTTGACTCGATCATTAGCAACAAGGTTATTCTGCTCATTTGCTGTAACTGGTATTTTTTTTAAAGATTTGGAGTAGTTAAAAGACTTGTCAATGAAAATTAATTTAAATACAGTTCTTTTTCGTTAATTTTCATTCTAATTAAATTTATGGTATTGAGCTTTCCCAAATGGGTCATGGCCACACAAAAACTGACAATTAGGGTTATAATTTATCTGATATAATTAGAGTCAGCTTTGAACATCAGAGAACTGTTTGTTTATTGCAACAGTGAAGGCTCAGACAAGCCCCTAAAAATATACCATGTCACAAATTATTAAGAGAATAATCATTTAGAAAAATATCCCATACTTTTACTGAACTGACTGGAGAAATCTGTTCTGTATGGATTTAACCCTTTCTCACATACAACAAACCTGCATCGGATTACTTACAAAAAAACCCATCTAGGCAAACATATATGACAAATCACTATTAATGAATTTGTAATTTATAAAAAGAGTTGAAAATCTTTTGCATCATTTGTTTTTAAATTTGTCTTCTGCAGATGCGTCAAAATGCATCTGAATGTGGGGAAGGGTAAAGATTAATATATCATCTGGCTGTCAGACAGTGATTGATTTATCCTTGCTCCTATATAATGATCTGTTCTCTTCTGTCTGTATTCCTTCTTCCAACACATTATTGAAATTATAAAGAAATATTAGAAAAGGAGATAATGTCCACAGAATCTTTGGTTTATGACAGAGGGCCTGCAACAATTGTCTTATTTAATCTGCAACAGACGTATTTGAAAACAACCCGTCAAAACCTAAAGAAAGTATTATTAATGTAATGGATATTTAATTTGATCTACTTATCAAAATCAAAATTAGTCATTTGATAAAAACACCTACTTGTAAGTTATTAAACTTGATATAGTGGTAAAAATCATATATCACCCTTTCTCACATACAACAACTCTACAGCAGATGACTTTGAATACATTTATTCGAAATTATGGAATCTCTCTATGAAAGAAAGAAAGATTTTTGAATGACTGTTTAAAAACAGTATGGCAAATGGCGAAATTAAGCTCATTATGATCAGTTACTCCATTTGTAACACTGTTTTATTAAAGTTGTCTGCTCAGAGCTCTCAGAAAGTGTATGTACGTGAGAAAGGGTTGAATGTTAAATAAAAAGATTAAACTATAATCTTGTTTTTTAAAACAGTAATCTGTTACTCAGTGTTTTTACTGACTTAATCAGCACTTGACCCCCCTTTCTCACAATCTACAGCAGATGAGTTTCAAAACATCTAGGCAAAACTCAGGGAAAATTTCTATAAATGAAAGTACAATTATTCATTAGAGTTGACAAGATTGCGGCATTGAAAAGAGAAATGGCTTTCTATTACACAATGTTCTCAAAAGTTGTCTTCTGCAGATGCGAATCCTTATGTCATTGATTTGACAAACTTAAATAAAGTTTCTAAAAATCGTAAAAACAAAGGAACATGAGTAAAGGACCATTGATTAATCTGTTTAAATTATAATCTTATTACAGATTTGAATAGTTAGTCAACATGTCTTAAACCTCATCATGTACCATTAACGCTTTCTGACGCCTCTGCAGCAGACGGCTTTTTGAAAACATTGTGACAAAAGAAGAAATTGCTCAAAACAAGCAATTTCTACTTTTGACACAATGTTTTCCTCTTTTAGTCATAGGTTATCCATTCACTTATAGAGATTTTCTATTTTTTGACAAAATATGTTCAAAGTCGTCTGCTGCCGAATTGTCGTACGAGGGAAAGGGTTAAACTAAGAAGAAAGGCCTAATAATAATCTAGGAAGTTGAAATTTGGTTGAAAGCTGGATTGACACTGTTTTCAATGCAATTCATTGGGCTTTCAAGATTTATAGGCTCTTGAATGTAAATTTGAAAGATAATATATATGTTTGATGCCATTAGGCTGAGCTTCATCAACACTTGATATAACTTCACTATGGTTGAATATCCCCTGAGAGTCCAATGTAAGGTATAAACATGTGGGTGGTGTGGTGGTTTAAAGTGTCATTTTACATGAAGCTTCTATACCAAGAGGAGATGTGCATATCCTAAATGGGTTACAATTGCATGTTATTAGCTCGACTTTTGAAAAAAACAAGAGCTATTGTCATGACCCTGGCGGCGGCGGCGGTGGGGTATTCCGGTTAAGGTTTTTTGTTTAGCTCATTTTTATTTATTTTTCTCCCTACCAGTCGAGCGTCTGTGCCGTACGCGAGGCTCTTGTTTTACAGAGTTATGGCCCATTTACTTGTTAAGTTATGGTGTAGGTCAAGGTGCTGTTTAGGGGGTATTTATCATCTTCAGTGATAGTTCTAGTTCAGTAGTTGTTCTTGCAATCAAATAGCGTGTTAAGTTTTACTGTGTTCTTTTTATAGAAGAGCAGACTTCTCCAAGCCAAAGCCAAAAACAAATACTGAAAAAACACCTCAGTTTCGACTTCCTGACTCTCAGTTTATTAGAAATCATTGCAAAGGAGCAGCCATCCAACATCATAATCCAATGACTTCTTTGTTTACGGTATTTACCAAAGACATCTGTCACAGACTCAAAGCTAGATTATATCAGCAGAAAAGAAACCGGTATTAAAACACTGCATGCCCAAGTTGTTCATGAATTATTTATTGAAGCTGCTATTGAATAGTGACTCATTCAAATATCTTTCTATAACAATAGTTATCAACTTTCCTTTTGGTCACCTTACAAAATGGTCACACTTGCTTGTCAATCTTTTTATGATTTTATCTAAATTTGCAAACCCTTTGAATGTAAGGTGTCCTTTACTGTCTGTCATGTTTAAACAATGCAAGAATATTCATCTGAAATTGTATCTTCATGGTGGTTCATCTGTTTGGTCATTTGATATTCTGTTCAAATAAAGAATGTGAGAGACAAGCAATGGGAATTTTTACAGCAATGATATGACAACATTAGACTAAGATAGGAAATGAAAATCGTGAGCCGACTATTTCGGGATAAAACCTGAAGTAGGTCCAGAGCCATAATTAGGTGTGGTCATAAAGATATTGGAGGGTACTGGTACTTTTCAATTCTCTGTGTTTATTTAGCCATAAAAATAATTTGTTCATGCTGAAAAAGTTGTTTACAATGTCCTTACCATCGACACTTTGATAGACTCCAGTCTGGGGCTATATTGTTCTTGCACTTTAAACCTTTCCCAAATGCATACACATTTTGATGTATCTGCTGCAAACAACTTTTGAAAACATTGTGGCAAGAAATCTAATTATAAATATTTCATGAAGTTATCTTTCAAAAGCAATTTCCTCTTTTCCAGCAATGTTCATTGAAATATCTACTGCTACGTGAGAGGCCACAGATCTGCATCAAGGTCAAATTTGATAGAGGTTGAATAGAGGTTAATTACATATTCATTGGGTAAAATCAATGGTCTTTCGAAGATGATCAATGTTCAATTTATACAACAAAATTCAATAGATAAAACAGAAATAAATGTTCATCCTGGAGATTTACTTCTATTTACAAATATTTAATCCTTTTTAAGAAATGCAGAAAGATTTTTTTGTTGGCATAAGGATCAATCTCTCCTTTTGCATCAATATTTACGACTGGATTTGATAAGTCAACATACACATACTGACTTATTTAGATTGACACATTTCTATGTGAATAACTGCAGTTTTTATTAGCAGGAAGGGTTTAATGGACTTATATTTTATTGCCAATATGAGCTTCACAGGTTGTTTTTTCCCACGTTTTGTGAATTGAATGTCCAGTTTTTTTTGTGGTTTGATAAAGATAAAATATGATGCTTTATGAGAGTTTTACTCACTAATGCATACCCAAGCATGTACAAACGTTTTGATTATTTCAAGCGACGATACGGCGGCCATTGATATCGAGAATATGCTATTTTAGATTTTCCTTAACTTTAAGGGAAAAGTTGAGGCATGGTTCAGGGCTCCTTAACTTTTAAGGTAAAAAAGGACCGATTTAAGGAATATTTTCACCTAAGGAGTTTTGTGAATAGCTTCTTAGGAAATTCCTTAGAGATAAGGAGAAAATGGTGAAACTTGAGGGAAATCTCCGTATTTAATGAATATTTTTTTCCTTGGGAGCTTTGTGAATACGGCCCCAGGTTATATATCATGGCTTGATTTGGGATCATTTTTTCAATGTCAGTAAGAATTCTAGCCACTTAACCACTGAAAATAAAGAAACATAATACAACAACTAACTCTTTATGTAGCCATGGGGGTTATTTTTGTGCTGGTTTTGTGTTTCGGGCCATGATAATCACATCTGTTTCATGGGAAACTCCAAATTTTGCTGTAGACAGCAAAAAAATAGAATTCCTCTGAGACTTTTCTACCCTTTCATTGCTATATAATTGAGGTTTTCATTTGTTCAGAAATACATAACACTGCATTTATATTTTTGTATAGTTAACTAAATCTGTTTAATAGCTGTACAAATTAGGTAACTATAGACTATAATTTGAACACCGCCATGGCAAACCAGACCTCAACGATATTACGAGAGTAAAAAGTTTGTTTAGTTAAAACTTATTTATCTTACCGGTACATCGATTGCATAACAAGCTTTACGCTTGCTTGAATATCAGTAAAATTCAGCTAGATCATTTTCTATCTTTCCAACGGTTTTTTTCTATTGATGAGGTATCAAATATATCTTTGTCAGAGAAATAGTTGATAAAACTTCTATTTCATTGAATAAAAGTGTTGATCAGAAAATATCCAAACCCAGGTTATCGTGTCAGACTCTGACTCTGCAATATTTATGAGATATTGATAATCTTATAAGGAAGATCAGTGAATAGAAGCCTGTCATACTGGTTTGACATGTACCAGCACATACATGCTTTATATAATCCTTTCTATCATATAACAAACCTGCAGCTGACAATTTCGAAAGTCTCCTTGGCAAAAATCTGTATAAAAGAAGTGATTATTATTGAATAAAGTTAACCCTTTCCCTCATACGACAATTCTGCAGCAGACGACTTTGAACGTATTTTGTCCAAACATAGGAAATCTCCATAATTGAACGGATAACCTATTCGATAGTTTATTAAAGTCTCATCAATACATCATATATACATCACATAATAAAATATAGCTTAAAACATGTATTGCCACTCAATGTATGAGTTATAAGAGACTATAGTAAGAACATTACTATACATAACTAATACAACATCTTAATTCGATATATATACAACACATAATATTGCACATATTGGAAACAATATATCAATATTTACAAAACTAAGAAACTAGAAACAAATGCTAATCTTGTTTTAAAACTTAATTAAATCAAACAAAATAAAATACTGAAAACATGAACGCGCACAATCGTGCATAATTAAGAACTGGGTGTAAAAAAATCGATTATCACCCCGGTCAGACCGTAGATGAACTGATTAGCATTAATTTCTAGCTATACGTAAGATAACAATACAATATTATAAGAAAACAACAACATTACCTACACAAATAAAACATCCTAGTATTAAGAATATCATTGCAGGTTTTGGCACTAAGTCTTGACAACATATTATTTGCTAAGATATAAGACAACTTATCTATATCAGACATACTTTGAAATAACGGATTAATAGCGTTCGCCTTTTCTAACAATGGCATTCGTATACTATTATACAACCTACAATAGAATAGCACATGTATTTCTGATTCAACAGTGTTGCAAAAAGGGCAAAGACGATCATTTAGGGCAAGATTTTCATATCGGCCCGTTTCAACTCGAATAGGGGCTACACCACATCTAAACTTACTTAACGCTGCCCTATGTTTTGGCGGCATAATCAATTCACAATAATTTTCAACAGAATAGTTAATTTTGTACTTGCAATATTTTCTTAACTTATTTCTACCCCTTCCACGTATACCTTCCTATGACAAAACGTGGAAAACATTGTGGCAAAAGAAGAAATTGCACGTTTTGTAGAAAATAGAACATTATTATGATAGGGTATTATATATTTTACCATGTGTATATTCAACTGTCTCCTGTTGAACATTGTAGAAAGGTCAGTTATCATAGAAATGTACGGTGTTTATGTTCCTCTGACTGAATCTATCACTTAATTGACCCCCTTTCCAACATACAGATGATTTCCGATGCCGCTGCAACCAATGACTTTTGAAAACATTGTGATTAAACCAGAAATAGCTCATGATGATCAATTTCTCCTTTTATCACAATAAATTCTGCTTTATTCATTCAGAGTACTATCATATATAGATTATTTTTAACCCTTCCCCTCATACGACAATTCTGCAGCAGTCGACTTTGAACGAATTTTGTCAAAACATAGAAAATCTCCATAATTGAATGGATAACCTATGACAAAAAGTGGAAAACATTGTGGCAAAAGGAGAAATTGCACGTTTTGTGCAATTTCTTCTTTTGTCACTATGTTTTCAAAAAGCCGTCTGAAAGCGTCTATATGAGGGAAAGGGTTAACTAAATGTTTTCAAAGTCGTCGGCTGCAGATTAGTTGATATTTGGGATAATAGTGACAGTTCAATATTCAGAATGTATGCAGTGTTTTGCATTCTCAGGAACACATGACTAATGTATTGTTTCTCTATCATATTTTTCAGGGTGGTTTTGCAAGATGCTATGAAATGCTTGATCTCAACTCCAATAAAATTTATGCTGGAAAGATTATATCAAAGCACAGAATTTCCAAACCTCATCAAAGACAGAAGGTATGTATGATTTACTTGATTAACCCTTTCCCATATGTGGATGCTGTCTGGCACCTCTGTAGCAGACGACTTTTGAAAACATTGTGGCAAAAGGTGAAAGCGCTTATAGTGAACAATTTCTACTTTTGCCAGTGTTTTCAACTCTATTGAATATTTAAACTCTCATTTATAGAGAATTTTCACGTTTTTGCCAATTTGTTTTCAAAGTGGTGTGCTGCAGATTTGTTGTATGTGGGAAAGAGTTAAAAAGGCTGACTAGGCCAAGGTTAATATTATGTGCATTAATTGGCCATGATTTAAATCATTTCTTCATTAACACTTCTCCTTTTGACTTGAGACTCTTTAAGCAAAAACCTATTATAGGGGAAATTCAAAATGTATTCTATACTGGACCCATTTTAAAAAGTTTTCCCATAAATTTGAAAAGGGATATATATTGAGAAAAGAAGCTATTGCTTATCATTTACAGAAACAAGCAGTGCCACTGCATAATCTGCTGAAATATCAAATAAAAACCAGGCATTCAGAGCTTGAGATAAGAAGTATTTCACATCCCAAAATCCATATATGACCCTCAAACCCTATATTGTGTGAGATGTTTCTTTTGAGTACCCACAGCATAGGATTAAGTTTAGACATAAGAGAAATATTGAAGGGAAACAACCAGTTCACTCCTCCCTATCTTTAAGTCCTCTGTGCATTTTAGTTTGGGAAAGGATTTAATATGGAAATATCAAGTGAATATTATATTGTAGACACCTGCTTAATGGTCCTTAATCCACCGTTATGTCAAATCATAAAGAGGTTTGATTGGATTAATTATAAATATTGGGGCTTTTGAAAAGGACAGAGTAATTTGGACCAGAAAATAACATACCTTACTGGAGTAATGTTCATATAAATCAACCCTTAACCCGTTCCCACTTGCAGATGCTTCAACATATATGTAGCAGACACATTTAGATTGACACATATGCAGCAGACGCTTTTCGACATATATGTAGCAGACACATTTAGACACATATGCAGCAGACACATTTAGACATATATGCATCAGACACATTTAGACATATATGCAGCAGACACATTTAGACATATATGCAGCAGACACATTTAGCCATATATGCAGCAGACATATTTCGCCATATATGCAGTAGGTGATATTCACAGTGGCAAAAGTAGAATTGGCTATAAGTACATGTACAACCAATTTCTCCTTTTGCCACAATGTTTTCAAAAGTCATCTGCTGCAGAGGCTAAAAGTGCATAATTAATCTCACCTTGTGCATTTTATAATACAAATGCCAAATTTGTTGAAAATATCATTTCATAATCATGGTGATACATGCTTGTTTTTACAATTTGGTTAGGATCATGAATTTGAATTATCAAAGTAGGAGGAGAGCTGTATAATTGTGATTTTCTCAGTTTATTCATTATTTAAGGCCACTGTGAATGGACAGCTTCCCATCTAAAACCAGCAAGACCAACTGAGTGCCCTTTAACTCTGTGTTTTTTTAACAGGGAACAGGAACAGTTCATTCTACTATAATAGCCCTATCCCACACAAAACCCATCTGCAGCAGAAAACTGTGAAAGATTCAGTCAAAAAATTCTCTCCAAATAAAAGTGTAATTATAGAAAAGGAGAAATTGCTCATGATGAATAACTTTTCCTTTTCCCACTGGTTTCAAAAGCCTGCTCCTGCAAATATGTCAAGTTAAACCAAGAAAGAACCAACAATATATTTTTAAAATAGCTAGGAGTTCATCAAGTTAAATATACCACAGCCCATGCTGATTTTTTTATTAACCCTTTCCCTCATACGACAATTCTGCAGCAGACGACTTTGAACGTATTTTGTCAAAACATAGAAAATCTCCATAATTAAATGGATAACCTATGACAAAAAATGGAAAACATTGTGGCAAAAGGAGAAATTGCACGTTTTGTGCAATTTCTTCTTTTGTCACAATGTTTTCAAAAAGCCGTCTGCTGCAGAGGCGTCAGAAAGCGTCTATATGAGGGAAAGGGTTAATATTCAAACATACCCAAAGCTATGAATGGTAAACATTAAAGATTTTTCTGTTTTTTTAAAACATGTTTTCTTTCAAGTTTGAATGCTGTCCAAATATTTCCAAAGTATTTATCAAACTTTTGATAGTATTGAATATAGAAATAAAAGGTAAACTGTTGTAACCATTGGATCCATTCAATTTCTGATTGCTTTTTAAAGAAAGCACACACAAGTAGAAGTGATTGCTGAAATGGATCAATCATATGGTTGCAATCCTAATTGTTAGTGAAGAATTGGTTATTCAGAAACTGAAAAAACATTTAGGCAAAACTATAGACAATTATTAGAAATTACTGTATAATTGTTGAAGTGAGTTGAAATGTTACTTATGATGAGAAAATTATCACCTTTTGCCGCACTGTTTACAACAGTCATCTGCTGCAGTATAAAAATGTTTTTGCATGTGGGAAGGGTTAAAAAGGCAGGCTCACATCCATCTGTTGTTACCTGATTTGATATCATTTATAGCTCATCTACTTGTCTACTTTAAAAACCTATGAGGAAAAAGTATAAAGTACCAGAAAAGTTTCATTTTCGATATATATATAAAGTTGAATATGTTGCCAAAAAGGGAGCAATTGCTTGCTTGTTTTCTACATATTAGGCAAAGAGTTTCTTGATATGACAAAAGATCTGACATACTATCATCCAAGTAATAAATTATCATTGTGTGACTATTTTTACCTTTAATTATCTCACCTGTTATCGTGATGCATCTAAAACTGACCACCAAGGACATGGTACATTTAGACTAAATCACTGATAACAATCCAATACTAATTCAAATTGGTTATTTTTTCATCAAATCATACAACCTTTTGATAAAAGTCATTGACCCTGGCAGTGTAAATTTCAATCAAATGTCCGTTGAAGGCCTGATTGTTATCATGTTTTCTTAAACGTTTCCCACATACAACAAATTTGAAGCAGACTACTTTTAAAATATCAAGGACCCGGCCGGGTAGCTCAATTGGTAGCGTAGCTGACTCGTGATCTGGAGGTCACGGGTTCGATACCCGGTTGCGGCGACATTCTTTCGGGCGATGTTTTCCATTGCCTCTCACCTCTGATCTATGTGAGAAAGCAGTCAGTGGCTTCGAAAGAATGTTGTATAAGTACTGGTGTGGGACAGCCAGGAAAACATGGGTAGGTGCACTGACCGCCGTGATATGACCAAAGCTGTTGAAAGCGGCGTTAAACTCCAAACAAACAAACAAACAAATTAAAATATCAAGGCCAAAAAAAAAAAGGCTTAAAAAAAGCCTGATTTGAAACAATTTCTCCTATGACACTATATTGCTGATTTTCAAATGATTTTGTTGAAATATTCCTTTGGTTACCCACTACAATATTCCTTAATGCTATGCTTATTAATTGGTCAAAAAACATGAACACCAGGGGGTGGGGTTATTTTGTCTTATATGGCTATATAGTGATTTTTGTCAAATGAATACAGTGGAGTGATAATGACCGTCTTCGGTCTCTTGTTAATGAACTGTGACACTGTTTACATGTATTACTATTACAAATGTTTTCTAATTTATCGCCTGCTGCTGCAGGACCAGGGAGGAATCATTATGGGGTAAAAATTGGCTGTAAATTACCTTGTATTGTAAAAGGGTGGGGATATCCAATATCCCCATATGTTTTGAAAGGTTTGTATGATGTACAAAATAGCTGCTATTGAAAGTCATTCACTGTGTATTCCAATATAGAGATTAGATGAATCATCGCAGTACCCAAACATCCAGCTTTAACCCAGTGACCCCATAAAACAGCTGGGTAGCAAACTATAGGATGTTTATATACACCCATCAGCAATAATAATATAGGACATTTAAGGGTTCTCAAATTTCGTGTTACCTATTTTGAAAATCTAATCTTGTTGGTGTGATAAGAGGCTTTTGGGGACATTATCAGCATTAAGATATTGTGATTGAAAACAATATACCTTGCCTGAGGCTGTATCAACTTGTTGATTACTCTAACTCTTTCCCACTCGCATTATGAGGCAACTGCAAAAGAAAATGCTCATCATAGATCAATATCTCCATTTGCCACAATGTTTTCAGCCCTACACAAAACTCACAGTTTCATTTTTAGATATGTGTTCATTATACCCCCTTCGAAGTAGAGGGGGTATATAGGAGTCACTGTGTCGGGCTGGGCTGTCGGTCGGTCAGTCGGTCGGAAGCCATATTTTGTCCGGCCTATTTCTTACAAACCACTGGGTTGAATTCAATAAAATTTTACATGAATCTTCTATACCAAGAGGAGATGTGCATATCCCTAAAGGGGTTACAATTGCATGCAGAGTTATGGCCCTTTTACTTATTAAATTATGGTGTAGGTCAAGGTGCTGTTTAGGGGGTATTTATCATCTTAAGTGATAGTTCTAGTTGTAACTGTTATGCCTATATGTTTTCAAAGTAGTTTGCTGCAAAAATCTTGTTTGTGTGTAACCCTTCCCTGCAACATATAACTGAATTCTTTCCCACCTACAGCAAGTTTGCAGATGTTACACCAAGATGAAAACATGGCAAATCTCAATTAGTGAAAGTATAATTACTGTCTACCATTGACACATTGTTTTCAAATGATGTCTTCTGCAGATGGGTCGAAATGAATCTGCAATTTGTTAAGCTTAATACTTCTCAATGCCACAGATGAATTGAGAAATTAATTTCTCAAGTTAGCTCTTGTGAACAGTGTAGAGCCAGATCAGCCTGTGCTTCCCAAGCATGATTAGGATCTACTGTGTCCATAAACAAAATCTTTCACAAGCTTGTTTGAAATTTCTGTCAACTGATGTAAATTATGATAAAATGTAGCAGTTGAATTTAACTGATCTGAACCTACAGTGTTTAGAAATGCCGACTTGTACCTTCACCCATGGACAGGATCAAATGATCTCATCTGTAGATGTGTCTATTGTGTTGGGTAGAAGTTTGATTAGGTTCAATTAGTCCGGTTGGAGCACTCTTTGTTGAGCGAGTCCCCTATTGTCTACAATTTAATCCCCTTACCTTGATATGAATTATTGTTAGAGTTGTCTGTTTTGAAAACATAATTTAAATCCTACTTAACCCTTTCCCTCATACGACAATTCTGCAGCAGACGACTTTGAACATATTTTGTCAAAAAATAGAAAATCTCTATAATTGAATGGATAACCTATGACTAAAAGTGGAAAACATTGTGGCAAAAGGAGAAATTGCTTGTTTTGAGCAATTTCTTCTTTTGTCACTGCGTTTTCAAAATGCTCAGCCTCACTCAGTCTGCTGCAGAGGCGTCGGAAAGCGTCTATATGAGGTTAATTGCCGCAGTTGGTTAGAGGCGGAGTAGTATTGTGGGAACCGAGAACATGATAACCCTTTCCACCATATTATAACACTTCTGCAACTTTAACTACTTTGAAGCATGTTAACAGGCAAACACACGCTCATTTTCTATAAATGAAAGTTATAATATTACAGTTGAAAATATTAACTGTTTAGGCAGATTGAGAAGTGTCTTATCTTGAGCAATTACTAGCCGAGCCCCGGTAGCTCAGTCGGTAACGACGCGGGCTGTCAATCCAGGGGTTGTGAGTTCAAATCCCGGCTCGGCCAACTTTCTTTCCGACGATTGACAAAAGTCAATGCGTCATTCGTCTTCCACCAATGGGCTAAGTCTATGTGGAAAAGCAGCCAGTTGCTTGGGAAGATTGTTGTGTGGAGTACTGGTGTGAGAAAACCAGGAAATGCATGAGTAGGTGAACTGGCCGCCGTGATATAACTGAGAAATTGTTGAAAACGGCGTTAAACCCCATTCAATCAATCAATTGAGCAATTACTCCTTGGAAACTCTTTGAAATAAACTTGTCAAATTCAATAGATTTGATACCTTGAGTGTTAAATTACTGATACAGTAACAATTCGCCAATTACTCCTTTTGAAACACAATGTTTCTAACTCTTTGAAATAAATTTCCATTTATTGAGATTTTCAATATTTTTGTCTGTGGGAAAGGAATTCAATAACATTTCCAAATAGACTGATTTTGTATAATAAATAGCCTTACTTAAAACTTAAAATGAAGTATACGTGTATAGAGTATATATGTATAGATTACATTTTCATTTTCATTGCTGATAAAGTGCATGTCATACAAAACTTGAATCAATCAAAGGAGTTTTTGTACAATTAATATATGCATGACAATGTCAAAATATTATGGGCTAGTTAGTGCAAGTGAATTTGTCAAATTCAATAGATTTGTTACATTGAGTGTTAAATTACTGATAGCAAACTTCGTCAAGGTTACATGTTGTATATTTTATTGACCCTTTTCATCATGTTGACATATCTTCAGTAGAGGACATTGTACTTTTGCATAATGAGCAATTTCTCATTTTGCCAATGTTTTCAAATCTATCCAAAAATTAAATATATACATTTTCAAGATTTTAGATATATTACCGTCTTAGGGACTGCTTTTGTATAAATTGTAATAATTTAAATCTTGTTTATAGAAATTTTTAAATAATTTTGTCCAAATGTTTTAATTAAATGTCAACTGCTGCATGCAGTTTATTGTAAAATATCCTATCAGCTGGTAACATTTACGGTTAACAATTATGAAGGGTAAAATTTACAATATTAACAAGTAGTTTCCTATTATAGCTGTGGCCATTGTTGACTGATTTATCACTGGTTATTTGTGACCTCCTGGATAGAAAATTGTCAATACTTTGATTCACCTGTAGGACACAATGAAAATAGTCAAATGAATCCCGACACCTCTTAACCCTTTCCCTCATATAGACGCTTTCTGACGCCTCTGCAGCAGACGGCTTTTTGAAAACATAGTAACAAAAGAAGAAATTGCACAAAACGTGCAATTTCTCCTTTTGCCACAATATTTACCACTTTTTGTGTCACCTGCGTAGCATGGTAGGCACTTAGGGATTACGTTTTTTTGTCAGGCGTCTGTCTGTCCGTCACACTTTTTCGTCACGTTTTCAAATAACTTTTTTTCTACTCAAAGGATTGGATTGAAACTTCTGAAAAATGTTTATATCAATCTTTGTGATGGGTTCACAAAAGGGGGGTAATCCAAATATTTTTTATATCGGAGTTATTGCCCCTTTTCTGTCAAAAATTAAAATTTTCTGACAAGGCCCTGGCAGGTGACACACGTACTCCGGGGAGCACTCCATTCTAGTTGTCATAGGTTATCTATTCAATTAAGGAGATTTTCTTTTTTTTGACAAAATACGTTCAAAGTCGTCTGCTGCAAAATTGCCGTATGAGGGAAAGGGTTAAAAGCTCTTATTCTCAGCACGTATCACTAAAATGATATATTTTTTTAGAAATATTGCATGGGATACAGGTAACTTTCAGGACTGGATGGGCAGCCAACATAATTGGAAATATTGCAGGAAAAGGAGAAAGTATGCATTAATATAATTTAAGGTAAACAGTTGAAGTTATTGATCTCCTTTGCAGTGTGTTATCCATGACACTGACACTGTTTAGAGAATGGATTGATTTAGAATTGGAAAAATAAATCCCGCCAACATTATACAGATAAAAAATCCGATTTTGACCGAAAATCAAGCTTGATGTAATACTGGGATTAATACCCACAGTTTGCACTTCCTATTTATTCCACATCAGTTGTAATCTTTTCACTTTCTTTTTAGTCAGGATGACTAATTTGCGAATATTTAACTGCATTAAAAGATTGAAATGGGAAGTCAACACATTTGGATGACATGTGAAATTTTTTTGAAAATGCGTAAGCTTTTTTAAGTTCAAGCAAAATTAGAACATGAACTTTAAACATTTCCCACTTGTAGACACATCTACAGCAGAAGTTTTTTTGAAACCATTGTGATAAAATGAGAAATTACTATTATATATTATTTAAAATTATACTCTCATTTACAACGATTTTCCACATTTTTGGTCTAGATGCTTACAAAGTCGTCTACTGCAGAATTGTAGTAGCAGTATGTGGGAAAGGGTTAGAACTGGAACTTTAAGTTCGTACTGTTGTTTGATGCAAGGACCTGACAGTTGATTAAAGGACTGTTGAGGGACTATGATTGTGAAAACCATGTTTTCTACCCAAATAACAGTGAGCTGACAAGCATGATAAACATATTATATTAACTGAACAGTTGAACTTATTTTTTTTGGAAAGTTTGCATTTTGTGGGAATATTTTATTGAAATAGATTGCTGATAACAACATTAAGGGAAATGTAACTCGAAATGCCGGATGAAAGATAACACTGTACCTGATGTGATTTTTAACCCTTTTTTCACATACACGATAGTTCTAAAGCAGACATCCAGCAAACAGTATGCAGGCAAAAATTTGATAAATCTCTCTAAATAAAAGTTTAATTATTGAATAGAGATGAAAACATTGTGGCAAACAATATTTTCAAGAGTTTTCTACTGCAGATGCGTCAAAATGAGTGCAAATGAGAAAGGTGTAGAAGAAGTTGGCTTTGAATTCTTTGAGAAATAACAAGCTTTGAACAATTCCTCCTTAGTGTTCTACAATGGTTATATTATAGTCTGCTGCAGTGGCATTAACCATTTCCCACCTACAGATGCAGTATTAAGTATCTGCGGAAGAACAGTCAATACTATATTCAGGACACTGTGGCTAGAAAAAAAATTGCTCATATTTAGCAATCTCTCCTCGTACCACAATATTTTCATCTCTATTTAATAATATATCATCAGTTTTACAGATTTTCCACATTTTTGCATGGACATTTTCAAAGTCATCTGGCGTTGTAACTTTGGAAAGCAGTTTGATAAAGAAGAAAGTACTCAAAGTTTTTGGCTTAAATTCCATAATAGTGCCAAGTAATTGAAAGTTGTTTAATAAAGGAGGGCCTTGCTAAATTCAGTGCATTATTTGATACAATATTAAGCATATAGACCCTTTTCTTTGCAGGGATGACTTTAAATGCATTAAAAATGCAGCAGACGGCTTTTTTGCTCGTCTGTTTTTCGAAGAAAAAAAGTCAGGCTTTTATGTGATACCCTTGACTTCGTCGTCGTCACAAAACATTAACCTTGCCATATAACTCAAAAACTGTTCAATATTTTCAAACAAAACTTGGTACACATGTTTCTAGGAACCACATGCATGTCTATACAAAGTCACATAACTCTGGCTTTAATAATCTTTCAGTAATACCCCTTTTTCGACTAACAAAACCCCGGACGAGAAATGGTGTTCACAGATGCGGCAATCTTGTTAAAAGGAACTGATGGAAGAAGAGAAATTGCTCACAATAATTTGTAATTTCCTGACTTTTCCTACAATGTTTTCAAATCTTTATAAAAGTATTTATGTCAAGCAAATTATCAGACATTTTCAAAGCAGTCCACAGGACTCCACATTAAAATACTATCCATCAAGCAATAACCCTCTTCCACAATGTTATCAACTCTTAATTCAATTATTATACTTTCATTTCTAGATATTCTCATTAGTTTTGCCTTGATGTTTTTATAGTTGGCTGCTGTAGATTTGTTGTATCATGTGCGAAAGGTTTCAGGGTTAAATTAGAGACTTGCTGAGTTTCATCTGCTTCTGCCTAGATAGTGTTATCAGCAGACATTTTGTTGCTGGAATAGAAAATGTTCAGAGGAAATTGATAGGATAGAATACACTAGATAAAAGATAAATCGTTTTAGATAACATTTAACCATTTCCTACATACAACATAATTTTATCTGCTAAAGACTTTTTTGAAAACAAATGGGCAAAAATATGAAAAATCTCTTCTATTAAAAATATACCGATTGATGTGAGGATTTGTAGTAAGATGATATAATACAACCTCTTCAACTGTCTTAGTATTAGAGAAGCAATTAACTTAAATAGATGTAAAAAAGAACTGTCATGTCTAGAAACGTGTTTAGATAATCTGTATTTAGGTATTGTATTACCTGATATAACTGGTGGTTAACCCTTTCCCTCATACGACAATTCTGCAGCAGACGACTTTGAACGTATTTTATCAAAACATAGAAAATCTCCATAATTGAATGGATAACCTATGACTAAAAGTGGAAAACATTGTGTCAAAAGGAGAAATTGCACGTTTTGTGCAATTTCTTCTTTTGTCACTATATTTTCAAAAAGTCGTCTGCTGCTATTGCGTCGAAATGCGTCTGCAGGTGGGAAAGGGTTAAAGGTGTTCTATGAGTTGTCTAGAGCCATCCATGTAGTTGATCTTGCTCTGCACTGCTTGCCCTTTCCCACATACAACACATTTTCAGCAGACGACTTTTAAAACGCCCTGACAAAAGATTGAACTATCTCCATCAATGAGACTTTAATTATCAAATAAAAATGAAAACATTGTGGAAAATGGAGAAATTGCTCATCATGAAATAATTCTCCTTTTGCCATAATGTTTTCAAAAGTTGTCTGCTGCAGAGGTGTCAGAAAGCGTTTACAAGTGGGGAAGGTTTGTTGGGGGGGGGGGGGGGGGGGGTATATAGGAGTCTGTCTGTCGGTCGGTTTTTCGGTCTGAAGCCATATTTTGTCCGGCCTATTTCTTACAAACCACTGGGTGGAATTCAATAAAATTGTACGTGAAGCTTCTATACCAAGAGGAGATGTGCATACCCTAAAGATCTTACAATTGCATGTTATTTTACAGAGTTATGGTCGTTTTACTTATTAAGTTGTTGGTCATGTTTTGTCCGAAGCCACATTATGTCCGGCCCATTTCTTACAAACCAGTGGGTTGTATTCAATAACATTTTACATGAAGCTTCTATAGTAAGAGGAGATGTGCATATCATAAAGGTCTTACAATTGCATGTTATTTTACAGAGTTATGGCCCTTTTACTTATTAAGATGTTGGTCATATTTTGTACGGCCTATTTCTTACAAACCACTGGGTGGAATTCAATTAAATTTTACTTGAAGATTCTATACCAAGGGGAGATGTGCATACCCTAAAGGTCTTACAATTGCATGTTATTTTACAGAGTTATGGCCCTTTTACTTATTAAGTTGTTGGTCATATTTTGTCCGGCCTATTTCTTACCGATGGGTGGAATTCAATAATTTTTTACATGAAGCTTCTATACCTAGAGGAGATGTGCATATCCTAAAGGTCTTACAATTGCATGTTTTTTTTACAGAGTTATGGCCCTTTTACTTATTAAGTTGTTGGTCATATTTTGTCTGGCCTATTTCTTACAAACCACTGAGTGGAATTCAATAACATTTACATGCTTCTATACCAAGAGGAAATGTGCATAACCTTAAGGTCTTACAATTGCATGTTATTTTACAGAGTTATGGCCCTTTTACTTATTAAGTTGTTGGTCGGTCAGAAGCCATATTTTGTCCAGCCTATTTCTTACAAACCACTGGGTTGAATTCAATAACATTTTACATGAAGCTTCTATACCAAGAGGAGATGTGCATATCATAAAGGTCTTAACAATTGCATGTTATTTTACAGAGTTATGGCCCTTTTGTTGGTCGGTCGGAAGCCATATTTTGAGTCAAGGTGCTGTTTTGGGGGTATTTATCATCTTCAGTGATATTTCTAGTTATAAATAATAAAGTCACTGAAGATGTTAAGAAACTCCTGAACCCTTTCCCGGCAAATCTGCTGCAGACAACTTTGAAAACGTTATACAGGCAAAAATATAAAACATTTTATTATTGAATGGAGTTGAAAACATTATGTCAAAAGGAGAAATTAATCCATCATCAGAGCATTTCTCCTTTTGCCACGACTATTTTTAGAAGAAGTCTGCGGAGATGACAAAGTGGGTGTCGTCATTCAGGAACGATTTAATTATGAATTAATTATGAATTATGGATCAGATAGAGCAGGTTGATCTGTATCTACATAAATTGTGATTGTAAATAAATTGCTAACGATGATTTAATTGTGATTGTAAATAAATTTTCCTATATACAGCTCAATTATAAACAGATTGGGGACATTTTGGTTTGACCCAGCAAGAAACAATTATCTGATACACACATGGTGAATGACGTAATATATTTCTCAAAGGAAGCCAATTAAATTTACAAATGGAGATGAACCTCCGACAGATATGGAATTACCAAATATAGATATAGGTTTTCTTATTCTGTGAAACATCCAAGGTGCCTTAATTGTATAGTCTTGAAAGATGGTCTCTCTTTGTGAGAAAATGTTCATTACAGACAATTCCATTTATTATTGTAGTCTAGTTTAAACTTAGGGATTATATGGTTTTCTGGTCACCATGACGTTTTGAAAATATAGCTTTCAGTCTTTTGGCAACTTCGTTAAAAGCCTTTGTTAATGTTGCATTTTCAAGTTGTCATATATGTAATTACATGTATATAGTGGATTTAGGTATAGAAATAATAATGATTATGAAAACTTTATTTAAAAAGGCTGCACGGTTTGGTATCTAATCTATGTCCCTGGGTAAAACCAGTATTTTCTTTGGAGTAAAACATAAATTGTAATCCTTGAATTTAATCCGCAAAATATTTAAATTAGAGAACTCATTAATGAAGAATGGAGATTAATGTGACATCGTCGATTTTGTGACATGATTGTTTTATTACACTTCCTCTAGGGTAATCAAATCCTCATCAATGAACCTGGGCTCTCCCATCTTATGCAGTGAATCTATGCCTAGTCAAATGTTGCACCACCTGAGATCACGTATTTCTGAATAACTCTTTTACTGTGACAGAAATTGTGGAGTGGTCCATAATGTTGGTTTACGCTTGGAACGGCTCATATAACATTTTGTAATCCATCAATAATCTATGATTTCACTTTCTTTTTAACCCTTTCCCTCATACGACAATACTGCAGCAGACGACTTTAAACAATTATTTTGTTAAAAAAATGGAAACTATGCCTAGTCAAATGTTGCACCACCCGAGATCACATATTTCTGAATAACTCTTTTACTGTGACAGAAATTGTGGAGTGGTCCATAATGTTGGTTTTCTCATGGAACGGCTCTTATAACATTTGTAATCCATCAATAATCTATGATTTCACTTTCTTTTTAACCCTTTCCCTCATACGACAATACTGCAGCAGACGACTTTAAACAATTATTTTGTTAAAAAAATGGAAAATCTCTAATTGAATGGATAACCTATGAAATCCATTTGCCACAATGATTTTAACTTTATTCAAGAAATATAATATCATTTATAGAGATTTTCTATATTTTGAACTTATTAATCATTTTAAAGTCTCATTATTATGCTGCATATTTGCATTATGTGGCCGGAAAGGGTTAAAGCAGAGAGAAATCCATATCAAATATGTCAAACTTACGCTTAGTTTGGTTTTCCTGGAGCTCTGCTCATGTTGTGATTTCAATTATGGAAGTTTAAAGCTTGTTTTATGATATTTTATCACTGTAATTTGAAACAATATAGTTACAAACACACATATTATGAGATTTTTATTAATTTCTCTGGCTTCCGACAAGTACAAGTTTTGTTAAAACATTAATCATGAGAAATTCATGTGGGATCCCAGGTTTTTTGTTTGTAAAAACCAGTAATTTATTGTATTAAATCAGGGAAAATATCAAGTCTAGAGCAAAACATTGCAAATGGATAGACGGTTGCTGAGAGCTTTTGTGTGGTTTCATTTTTCATATTTTTAGCTCTACTGGCCAAAGGCCAGAAGGGCTTATGTCGTGGCGATGTGTCCGTCGTCCGTGCGTGCGTGCGTGCGTCCGTGCGTCCGTAAACAATTTCTTGTTAACACGATACAGTCTTCACTTTTGATTGTATCTCAACCAAACTTATACAGTAGTTAGATATCCATGAGAGCTCGGTTCCTTTCGAAAACCAGCCAGATCCGCCCATGCATGACTGGATTATGGCCCTTGAAATGGTCAAAATTGCTATAAAAGAGCTTGTTAACACGATACAGTCTTCACGTTTGATTGTATCTCAACCAAACTTATACAGTAGTTAGATATCCATGAGAGCTCGGTTCCTTTCGAAAACCAGCCAGATCCGCCCATGCATGACTGGATTATGGCCCTTGAAATGGTCAAAATTGCTATAAAAGAGCTTGTTAACACGATACAGTCTTCACTTTTAATTGTATCTCAACCAAACTTATACAGTAGTTAGATATTCATGAGAGCTCGGTTCCTTTCGAAAACCAGCCAGATCCACCCATGCAAGACTGGATTATGGCCCTTGAAATGGTCAAAATTGCTATAAAAGAGCTTGTTAACACGATACAGTCTTCACTTTTGATTGTATCTCAACTAAACTTATACAGTAGTTAGATATCTATGAGAGCTCGGTTCCTTTTGAAAACCAGTCAGATCCGCCCATGCAAGACTGGATTATGGCCCTTGAAATGGTCAAAATTGCTATAAAAGAGCTTGTTAACACGATACAGTCTTCACGTTTGATTGTATCTCAACCAAACTTATACAGTAGTTAGATATCCATGAGAGCTCGGTTCCTTTCGAAAACCAGCCAGATCCGCCTATGCAAGACTGGATTATGGCCCTTGAAATTGTCCAAATTGCTATAATTGAGCACACAATAGAGGCTCCATTTACTATCTGATCTTCACCAAACTTAGATAGTAGTTAAATATTGATGAGAGCTTGGTTCCTTTTGAAAACCAGCTAGATCCGCCCATGCAAGACTGGATTATGGCCCATGAAATTGTAAAAATTGCTATAATACAGCTTGTGAACACAAAAGAGCCTCCATTTACTATCCGATCTTCACCATACATACATGCTCTGGATTGAAAATGACCAAAGAACCATACCAGTAGAGCATAGGCCCTCATGGGCCTCTTGTTATTGAAATTCATTACATTATATTATTAGATTATAACCGGAACAATACTATGTATTAAACCTTTCGTACAGATAAACGCTTTCTACTCCTCTGCAGCAGAGGACTTTGAAAACATTGTGGCAAAAGGAGAAATTGCTCATCATATTGCTCATGATGAGCAATGTATATGGGAAAGGGTAACGGTATGACATGGTTATGTGACATTTCTAATAACTTCTTCTCCCACTGTTCTACAAATCTGTATCGGAGCGTTTTTATACCCAATTTTCCAGCTATGATATTGTTTTCCGAAAAAAAATAATCAAAGTAGCCGGCTGAAAAAGATGACATATCAGGGAAAGAGTGGTAAGAAATCCCAATCCATAATGGTCATCAATCATTTCAGTAATGAGGAGCAAGAAACAGTGGCAATTCCATCTACGTCTTAATTACTTCCTTTCCCTACCTCCTCCATTACAGACACCAACATAAAATACATGTATACCTATAATGGTTGTCTACAGAATCATTAATGCTATAAAAAAAAAAACAAGGAAGAAATGGTAAATACTAGAAAATAGGAAGTATTGTAAGGTTTGTTACTTAGTTGAAAACATTGTAGCAAAAGGAGAGAAAGTGATACAGAAGATATAGTGGGAAAGTGTTAACCATTACCACCTGGGCATCTGCAGCAGACAACTTTTTAAAACTGTTTTGTAAAAGGTTAAATTGCTCTTAATGAGTAATATCTTCTTTTGCCGCAATGCTTTCAACTCATTTCAATAATTATATTTTATTTCATAGAGATTTTCAATAATGTTGCTGAGATGTTTTCAAAGTCCTCTGTTGCTTATTCTTTTTATGTTGGAAAGGGTTAACCCTAATTGACCTGTCTGGCAGTTGGTTGTTTCTGTTTTTATAGACAGACAGAAAGATGCAGTCTAAATTCCAGGTGTGCTTCAATCCTGAGTCTGATGCCAGTTTCATGTTACGGTTTTTTTCTCTCATGATTGCTTACTTTTGTAAATGAAATGAACAAGATACATATATATTAAAACAAAGTGATGAAATCTTATAATGGCTATTCTCCAGAAAGTTATTCAACTCATTCAATAATTTTCTTTCATTTATAGAGATTTTCCATATTTTGCCCAGATATTTTCAAAGTCGTCTGCTGCAGATATGGTGTGTGTGGTTACAGGTTGCACTTTGATTGCAGGGAGATTCAGAGTCTTCAAGAGTGGAGATTGGATCATATTACTCAGAATAAGCCTTCTAGTTATGTCCTATACTTAACCCATAACCACATACAGAACTTTTTTCAAAACTAATTGGAAAAATATAGAATATCTCTATTAATGAAAATATAGTTAATAAATATTAAAGTCGGAAACATTTTGGCAATATTATAAGAGAAATTGCTCATATGGTTTCAAGAGGTGTCACACTGCTGCAGATGCATAACACTGCATTGTTGGAAAGGGTTAATAATTCATATATCGGGCTATTTTCAATGTTATATAAAACTAGTTTATTTGAAACAGTTTAGACCCTTCTCTCATACCTATACATATATGACTTTCAGTAAATGACTAGCTGATGAATTTGGAAAGCATTGTCTGAAAAGGAGAAAGTCAAAATGAACAAATATGATATATGCACCATGAAATTAATCATTTTAAGTATTTTCTACCCTTTTCTATCATGGATAATCCAGTGTCGTCGCTGCTGCTTGAAAAGTGTTAACTGTCATCTGTATGATGCAAACGGTTAACTTTTTCCCACATACAACAACTGTGCAGCAGACAACTTTGAAAACATACCCGAAATTGTTTGGAAACTCCCTTTAAATGAAAGAACAATAATTGAATAGAGTTGAAAACATGGTGACAAAAGGAGTAATTGCTGGTTTTGAGCAATTTCTACTTCCGTCACCATGTTTTCAAAAAGCTATCTGCTGCAGAGGCGTCGGAAAGCTTCTATAAATATATATATATATATATATATATACATGAGGGGAAGGGTTAATAGAATTGTATTGACCCAGCACTCAAAGCTATGTCTGACAAAATTATTCATTACCCATTGATGCATTATAATATGAAAATTGCTCAACAGGCAGTTACATATTTTTTGCATTTACCCTTACTTTCATACAATTCACTAACTAAGGGAGACTGCAGCAGATGACTTTTTAAAACATTCTTTGGAAAAGAGAAATTACTCAAACAATCCAACATGTAGGTAGATTTGTGGGAAAGAGTTCAAAGTGAGACTGTTAGATTTAAACCCTTTCCCACATACAATAAATCTGCAGCAAACGACTTTTAAACATCTTGGAGGGAAAAAAAATCCTTAAATGAAAGTTAATTATTATTGAATAGAGTTGAAAACATTGTGGCAAAAGGTGAAATTGCTCATTATGAGCAATTTCTCATTTTACCACAATGTTTTCAAAAGTCGTCTGCTGCAGAGGCGTCAGAAAGCGTCTATATGTGGGAAAGGGTTTACTCAACATAAACAGGTGTAATAAACAGGTGTATTGCTTGATGTTTGTCTGGAATGCAGACATTAATTATTGTATGTGAATATAATTTGATCATGATGGATCAAAATTGGAAAATAATCAGGTAATAACAATTACTCCACCAAAACAATGCATCTATTCTTGGCTACCACACATTTTTTCCTCGCATAACTACTGGAATTTTAATTCTGCATATTTTATTTTGCTACCTTCAGTTTGATATTTCAATTAACTAAACAAGCTTTCAGTGTGATTATTAATTACAAAACAAGCACACCTGTATACAAAAAAAGTTGCATGTGGAATGGTTCCCCCTTTGACTGCTGCAACTTGTGTCACCACTATAGAACCAGAACCAGGAACCTGCGCTGTCTGACCAGGCTCTAACTGCTGAACTCAACATTTTTTCTCTATGCACTCTTCTGAATGCAAAGCTGGACAAGTCCATTTCAAAGTTTAAACATTGGTAGGGTAAAACTGTTTTATAAGTCTTGATTGTTCGTTCCCCATAAAGTAATAAATTAAGTCGGAAAGTTTGTAGATCTTGCAATTACAGACTATAAGAAATTGCAAGTGTATATGTAGATCAAGATCAGACTAAGAATGTGTAAGTGCATATGCAGATCATGATTAGACTGTAAGAAGTTGCAAGTGAATATTTGTTTGCTCTCTGCTTGATTCACTTTAAAAAGGATAAAACTAATTATTACAGTTATTTGCTGGTGCAGATAGATGACGTTCATAATGTTATTCTTCAATTTTCTTACTGTTTTTAAAGGTTATATTCCAACACTTTGTTCTGTAAAATGTTAATAAAACAAATACCTTTATTGTTTTTATATTTGGTTTGAAGATATGCGAGTCTATACTTTCCTGTATATGAAAGGGATATTGGTAATTGCCTTTGAAAGTATTATTGCTAGGAGTGTTATACCCTAATAAAACAATTATGATGGCATAAGCTATCATACATACATAAAGCTATAGGTGGTATTTATTAATTAATTGATTAATCAACTGCACAACCACATGTTAAAACATCCAAGACTTCATAACCTTTATCCTTATAGCTCAATAATGACCTATATGCTACCTTAATTTGCATCAGATTTGTCTTTGTTAACCCTTTCCCTCATACGACAATTCTGCAGCAGGCGACTTTGAACGTATTTTGTCAAAACATAGAAAATCTCCATAATTGAATGGATAACCTATGACAAAAAGTGGAAAAAATTGTGGCAAAAGGAGAAATTGCACGTTTTGTGCAATTTCTTCTTTTGTCACTATGTTTTCAAAAAGCCGTCTGCTGCAGAGGCGTCAGAAAGCATCTATATGAGGGAAAGGGTTATAGTCTAATAAAACAATTATGATAGCATAACCTTAGCAATTCATACATAAAGCTATAGGTGGTATTTATTGATTAATTGATTAATCAATGGCACAACCACATGTTAAAACATCCAAGACTTCTTAACCTTTACCCTTATAGCTATGACCTATGCTACCTTAATTTGCATCAGATTTGTCTTTGTTAACCCTTTCCCACTTGCAGACACATTTGCAAATGTGTGGCTAATGGAGAAATATCTCATAATGAGCATTTTTTGCTTTTGCCACATTGTTTCCGCACTTTCATTTATGGAGATTCCCCATTTGTTTAGCAAGAAGCTTTCAAAGTTGTCTGCTGCAGAATTGCTGTATGTGGAAAAGGATTAAATCATTATGGAAAAAAAGATCAGTATTTTCTCCTTCTCCTAAAAAGTTTTAACATTGTAGTCAGATCAAATGATAATAAGGCTATCAATTTAAATTTTTCGCCTTTATCGTTTCAGATTATGCGTGAGGTGCAGTTACAGGAGCATCTCAAACATAAAAATATCGTTGAATTCCACAGTTTTTTCGAAGATGATGAAAATGTTTACATTGTCTTGGAAAACTGCAGTCAAAAGGTGAGTCTTATAATTTCAATTCATTAAATGTGAAACAGTGATTGTTTGGGGTTTAGCGCCGTTTTTAAAAATTTCTCAGTTATATCACGGCGGCCAGTTCACCTACTCATGCATTTCCTGGTTTTCTCACACCAGTACTCCACACAACAATCTTCCCAAGCAACTAGCTGCTTTTCCACATAGTCTTAGCCCAGTGGTGGCAGACGAATGACGCATGTCGCATTGACTTTTGTCAATCGTCGGAAAGAAAGTTGGCCGAGCTGGGATTCAAACTCACAACCCCTGGATTGACAGCCCGCGTCGCTGCCGACTGAGCTACCTGGGCTCGGCTAAATGTGAATCAGAGGGATAATATTGTAAGTTTTAAGTTGGCTTTCTCTCCTTTCCAACTTGCAGAGACATTCTGACCCCAATGTAGCAGACAACTGTAGAAATCATTGTGGCAAAAGGAGAAATAATCAAAATCCTCATAATGAGCAATTTCTCACTTTGCCTGAAGAATTTCAACTCTATTAGAAAATAAAAAAAATATTCATAGAGATTTTGCATACTTTTGAATAGATGTTTTAAATATTAAAAGTCGTCTGCTGTAGATTTGTTGAATGTTGAAATCATTAACAGACATAAAGACTGTCTAAGCACACAAAAAGTGATCAAATTTTATTTCTGAGAAACACACATGGTGACCAAGATGTTTCTATGAATCGTTAATAATATGATAAGTTATAACACTTTTCTGTTAACTCTCATGTTTCCTGATCTTCATAGCTGAAGTTATGCAGCACTTAAAAGCTTTATTAGGAAAAGAAGCAATTGCTCCCTTTTCATTAGTGTATTCTCCACACAAGAAACCCAATATATGTATATTTTGTCTTATTTCTCTCATTGATCTGTATTTCTGTGGATCTCAATATTTGGAAGTTTTACTAATAGAAAATGAAGAAACATGTATGAAGCATATACTCTAGTCCTTTTAACCCTTTCCCACTTGCAGACGCATTCCGACGCATTTGCAGCAGACGTCTTTTGAAAACATAGTGACAAAAGAAGAAATTGCACAGAACGTGCAATTTCTCCTTTTGTCACAATGTTTTCCACTTTTTGTCATAGGTTATCCATTTAATTATTGAGATTTTCTATGTTTTGACAAAATACGTTCAAAGTCGTCTGCTGCAGAAATGTCGTATGTGGGAAAGGGTTAATGAAGCCTTTCATGTGATAAGGTGCTCGCTCCTGTCTCATACAATAATGATTGACAGACGATTAGAGTCTTTTTCATTCAGGGCAATCCTGGGTAGGAATTCAATACATAAAATCTGTTTATTTCCTTTCTAATTGGGGAATGGCAGGTATAAACCATACAGGGGGATTTCCACAATAGGATAAGTTTGATGCTGAGGAATTGAGTTACGTAGGGAATTTTGACTGACTTTCCATCATCAGGAAAAAATTGTCTTATAGTATACAACATAATCAACCAGGAATGGCATGAACGTATTTAAAATGCTCTTGAAAGAGGTTACAATAATCCCTTTCCCATATACAATCAAAGGAAATAGGACAAATTCTATTAACAAAAGTGAAATTATTGAATCGATTTGAAAGCATTAATTGATAATCAGCTGTTTCTTTCCCCCTCTCCTAGGCATCCACCGTGGTCAAGTGGTTAGCGTCCGAGATTTGAAACGGGGCGTCCCGGGTTTGATCCCCAGTCGCGGCATGACGGTCATGGTGGAGTGGCCTTGGGCAAGGCACATTTTCTAGCCTGGTACTGGTTTGTTTACCCAGGGATCATGAATAAGTGAACCGTCGCCATGATATAAATGAAACACTGTTGAAAGCGGCGTAAAACTTCAATAAATAGATAAGTCCCCCTCTCCTACAATGTTTTCAAAAATATTTGCTAAAAGACCCATCAACATGTGTCTGTATGTTGGAATTGGTTATTGTACAGGACTAAGTTGACAGTGATAGCGTGGGATCTGAAGCAAGCTAATGTATCTATACAGTCTGATCTTTACCAAAACTTTCTACACAGCCGATAGACATTGAACTCCTTCTTACTTGGCTTGACTCAATTAGATCAGTCAGTAGTGAGCCATCAGCTATCAATTAAACTGTAAAGAGCATAATCAAGGGAGATTACTTTGAGATCCCCAGCTGTAGATTGGGAGATAATGTCAGATTTTATCTCATTTAATGAAGAGCTCATTGAATGAACCACTGGACAGAGAGATTATGCCAAGAGGAAAAGGTCACAGGAAAATAAACGCCAATCGGCATGGAACCTTTAAATCTTATGAAAACATTGCAATGTGAGTTTTCTCTTATCTGCAAGGCCATGGTCATAGCAACATGGTTTTCTGTTATGTCTAGATGGGATTAAATTTAGTACTGTTATAAATAACAATTTTTGCCACAATGTTTTCAACTCTATTCAATAATTACACTTTCTTTTATATATGTGGGAAATGGTTAAAGTAAAGTTTTAATCATTATGAGAATATCAGCTGTAGATCAATAAATGTTGCAAAAGTTGTTAGTATCAATAAAATCGTTGAGATTGTTTGTCATAGAATGTATTTGACACAAACCAAAATGATTTGTCATTTAAATTTTCTTGATTCATAAATGGAAAGTAGGTTAAAAGTGAACCATGAAAATATTGATCTGATGTTTATCACCAACACATCAATTTTTGATGTAAAAAATCAAGTTGTTTTCACCTCCAAGGCATAACGACCTTAACCCTTTTCCACAAACAACAAATCTGCAGCAGACCGCTTTGAAAACATAGTGACAAAAACCTAAAAAAATCTCCATCATGAGCAATTTCACCTTTGGCCACAATGTTTTCAAAAGTCGTCTGCTGCTATTGCGTCAAAATGCATCTGCATACGGGAAAGGGTTAATTGTTTCTGGAAGAAATTTTATGGGCATTTTAAAGGTGACTAATATCCCAAATTAGATAGACATCATAAATTGAGGAAAGTGGGAACAGACAATTGTTAACACTTGTCCCTTGTAATCAATGTCCGGCTACTGTATTTGAAGCAGGCACCATCTGGAAACAGGGAAAGCAATTACTCCTTTTTCCACGATGTCTTCAAAAGTTGACTGCCAAATATACACAAACGTGAGTGCATGTGTGATAAGGTTAAATTTTCTCCTTTTGTCACATTGTTGCAATCTATGCAATAATTATACTTTCATTTTAACAGATTTTTCCTATTTTTGACTGACCTTTTAAAAGTCATCTGACGCAGATTTGTTGAATGTTTGAAAGGCTTAATTTAAACTTATTTTTATGTTAAGTTCTTGTACTTAGTAACTGTCCTATTATTTTACACAATATTTGAACATATTTAATACAACAATCTAATAAAATATACATTTACATCATTCAAAACTATGACAAGTCTTCTTTCATTGAAGCACAGGTTAAGGACGCAGCAATTAAAAAAATTGCTTGTTTCAGGATAAATCCTGCAGTTTATGTGCATGCAATTACCCCAGAACAGGTGTTGTCATGCTATAACTGAAATTATGTTGAAACCAACATATAACCAAAGCAATAAAAACATATATACATGTATATATATAAACATGTATCAAAGTTATTTATACAGTCTCGGCATTCTTGATTAAAGTAAGCACAAGTAAAAGGGATTGGTTGCGGTCGAAAGAGGTCAAGGTGTGAAAATTGCTTCAGGCAAAGAAGGAAAGAAGCTAAAATAATTCATTAACACTTTTTGTTGCCTTATTGCCTGAGGTTGCAGACGTCTCAGGTGTGATCTTGTCAGATCAATATGCAAACGCAGTGAATTTATTAACCCTTTCCCACATGCAACAAATCTTCAGTAGACACTTTGAAAATATCTGGGCAAGAAAGTTGAAATTTCTATAAATGAAATTATAAATTATAATAAGAGTTGAAAACATTGTGGCTTCTTTTGCCACAATGTTTTCAAAAGTTGTCTGCTGCAGATGCATCAAAATGATTTTGCAGGTAAAAATGAGTTTTAAGTCATGAGTAAAGATTTTGTCACTGTTTTAACCTATATGTTGAACAAAAAAATGTGTTGGATAGAAACACTTATTAAATTCAAGTTTTTTTTGCAGATTTTGTACTTTCCCAAACAAAGCAAAATCGACAGCAGCAGACATTTTTGAAAGGTCTAGACATAAATTTAACATAAAAGTTTTCTATAAATGACAGTTTGAATGTTGAAAAAAGTAAAAAATATTGTGGCTAAAGTAGAAAATGCTCATTTTGAGCAATTTCTTCTTGTGTCACAATGTTTTCAATAGTCGTCTGCTGCATAATTAATACAAATCAAAATATGTTTGTTAGTGGGTCAGGGTTAGGAAACTAATAGAACAAATTTAACCAACAGTTTACCTGATATAATAATTATTGTGTTATCCCTTTTCCACATATAGACGCTTTCCGACGCCTTTGCAGCAGACGATTTTTTGAAAACATTGTGACAAAAAAAGAAATTGCTCATAATGTGTCCTCTCGCCATGTTTTCAACTCTATCCAATAGTAATATTGTCATTTTTAAAGTTTTTCCTATAATTTTTGCCTCAAGGATTTCAAAGTCTGCTGCTGTAAATTTGTTGTATGTTGAAAAGGGTTAAAACAAAAAAGGTTGAGATAAAATCTAAAATTTGCAAAATAGAAAATGTGGTTTAGACACAGAATTGAAAATATTGCAAATAATAGGAGTAATTGTTTGGTGTTTTTTTAAGATGTAAAAACCTTTTTTTCATGATACATTATCAAAGTAGTCAAGTCTTTTTCTGCTGTAAATTGGTTCTTGGTAAAATGCCTTCTTGTCATGCCATTTGAAACTGATGAGAGACAAAATTCTAAGCTCAGTACTCACATAAATATGGGGAGAAATGTCATCCAATAGTTTATAAGCCTCTCTCTGTCATAAATGTTTTTATAATTTATCAATTAACAAAACAGAGATAGACCCTTTAATCCAGTTCTTCGCATGCATTTTTGTGTCGTTGTTTTTAGCTCGTCTTTTGAAAAAAAACGAGAGCTATTGTCAAAGGTTTTTTGTTCAGCTCAGCTTTTTTTCTGTTTTCTAACAAACTACTACTGTTAAAGTCACTAAACTTCATAAACATAATCATAATATGTTAAATAATAAAAGTATATATATAGCTGGAAATCTTTATTTGTTTCACTTAAAACTTCAAAACGTAAGGTTGAGGTTTTTTGTTTAGCTCAGGTTTTTGACAATTTTTAGCTCTACTGGCCAAAGGCCAGAAGGGCTTATGTCGTGTCGATTTGTCCGTCGTCCGTGCGTGCGTGCGTGCGTCAGTAAACAATTTCTTGTTAACACGATACAGTCTTTTGATTGTATCTCAACCAAACTTATACAGTAGTTAGATATCCATGAGAGCTCGATTCCTTTCGAAAACCAGCCAGATCCGCCCATGCATGACTGGATTATGGCCCTTGAAATGGTCAAAATTGCTATAAAAGAGCTTGTTTACACGATACAGTCTTCACTTTTGATTGTATCTCAACCAAACTTATACAGTAGTTAGATATCCATGAGAGCTCGGTTCCTTTCGAAAACAAGCCAGATCCGCTCATGCATGACTGGATTATGGCCCTTGAAATGGTCAAAATTGCTATAAAAGAGCTTGTTAACACGATACAGTCTTCACTTTTGATTGTATCTCAACCAAACTTATACAGTAGTTAGATATCCATGAGAGCTCGGTTCCTTTCGTAAACCAGCCAGATCCGCCTATGCAAGACTGGATTATGGCCCTTGAAATTGTTCAAATTGCTATAATTGAGCATGTGAACACAATAGAGGCTCTATTTACTATCTGATCTTCACCAAACTTAGATAGTAGTTAAATATTGATGAGAGCTTGGTTCCTTTTGAAAACCAGCCAGATCCGGCAAGACTGGATTATGGCCCATGAAATTGTAAAAATTGCTATAATACAGCTTGTGAACACAAAAGAGCCTCCATTTACTATCCGATCTTCACCATACATACATACTCTGGATTGAAAATGACCAAAGAACCATACCAGTAGAGCATAGGCCCTCATGGGCCTCTTGTTTACTCATGATTTTTCATATCTTAAAAACTTTTCTTTTTTTTTGCTTGAAACTTCACAAACTTGCGGAGTGTCTTAAGTTGACCTTATATAACAAGTTTCATAACTCTGTAAATAGTATTGACAAAATTATCTCCCCATTTTGATTTAGAAAATCTACTTTGAAGGGAAAAAAATGGTGATAACTGAAACACAATTTAACCTATAGCTTTGAAACTTCCTAAACTTATTCAATGTCTTAACATAATTTGATACAACAAGTTCCATAACCCTGAACTTAATATTGACCAAATTATCCCCCCTTTTGGACTTAGAAAATCTACATTGAAGGTGTTGTCATCCGGTTAAGGTTTTTTATTAGCTCGACTTTTGAAAAAAACGAGAGCTATTGTCATGACCCTGGCGTCGGCGGCGGCGGTGGCGTGGTCGTCCGGTTAAGGTTTTTGTTTAGCTCATTTTTATGCCCCCGCGGAATCTCCAATTCGGGGGGCATATAGTTTTTGGCCTGTCTGTCTGTTGGTCTGTCTGTCTGCACAAAAAAAACTTTAACCTTGACCACAACTTTTGAACCATAACAGGTACGGCTACCATATTTCACATGTGTATTCCTTGCGACATGACCTTTCTGTCAGTACCAAAATGTTTGACCTTGCGACCTTGACCTTTGACCTAGATGTTGCCGTTCTCGAAAAAAACTTTAACCTTGGCCATTACTTTTGAACCATAACAGGTACGGCTACCATATTGCACATGTGTATTCCTTGTGACATGACCTTTCTGTCAGTACCAACATTTTTGACCTTGCGACCTTGACCTTTGACCTAGATGTAGCTTTTGGCCTGTCTGCACGAAAACAACTTTAACCTTGACCACTTCTTTTGAACCATAACAGGTACGGCTACCATATTTCACATGTGTATTCCTTGTGACATTACCTTTCTATCAGTACCAAAATGTTTGACCTTGCGACCTTGACCTTTGACCTAGATGTTGCCGTTCTCGAAAAAAACTTTAACCTTGGCCATTACTTTTGAACCATAACAGGTACGGCTACCATATTTCACATGTGTATTCCTTGTGACATGACCTTTCTGTCAGTACCAACATTTTTGACCTTGCGACCTTGACCTTTGACCTAGATGTAGCTTTTGGCCTGTCTGCACGAAAACAACTTTAACCTTGACCACTACTTTTGAACCATAACAGGTACGGCTACCATATTTCACATGTGTATTCCTTGTGACATTACCTTTCTATCAGTACCAAAATGTTTGACCTTGCGACCTTGACCTAGATGTTGCCATTCTCGAAAAAAACTTTAACCTCGGCCATTCCTTTTGAACCATAAGAGGTACGGCTACCATATTTCACATGTGTATTCCTTGTGACATGACCTTTCTTTCAGTACCAACATTTTTGACCTTGCGACCTTGACCACCTTTGACCTAGATGTTGCCATTCTCGAAAAAAACTTTAACCTTGGCCATTACTTTTGAACCATAACAGGTACGGCTACCATATTTCACATGTGTATTCCTTGTGACATGACCTTTCTGTCAGTACCAACATTTTTGACCTTGCGACCTTGACCTTTGACCTAGATGTTGCCATTCTCGAAAAAAAAAATAACCTTGGCCATTACTTTTGAACCATAACAGATACGGCTACCATATTTCACATGTGTATTCCTTGTGACATGACCTTTCTGTCAGTACCAACATTTTTGACCTTGACCTTTGACCTAGATGTTGCCATTCTCAATTTTTTTTTAACCTTCCCCACTACTTTTGAACCATAACAGGTAAGGCTACCATATTTCACATGTGTATACCTTGTGACATGACCTTTCTGTCAGTACCAAAATGTTTCACCTTGCGACCTTGACCTTTGACCTAGATGTTGCCATTCTCGAAAAAAACTTTAACCTTGACCACTACTTTTGAACCATAACAGGTACGGCTACCATATTTCACATGTGTATTCCTTGTGACATGACCTTTCTGTCAGTACCAACATTTTTGACCTCGCGACCTTGACCTTTGACCTAGATGTTGCCATTGGGGGGCATCAGTGTTTCACAAACACATCTTGTTTTATTATTATTTTTCTCCCTATCAGTCGAGCGTCTGTGCCGTACGCGGTGCTCTTGTTTTACTAGTATTACAAGATGTTCCATTAAACGTTTCCCACAAACAATAAATCCGCAGCAGATGACTCTGTAAACATCTTGGCAAAAACTAAGGAAACACTTTTTGAATACAAGTTTAATTTCTTTAATGGAGATTAAAACATTGAGGCCAAAGGAGAAATTACTCATTATGATATACCAGTAAAGATCTCAAGCTTTATCTAATTTACTATCCTTGATGTTTTCAAATTCGTCTGCTGATGTATGTTGTATGGGGAAAACTGTAAATAGGGTAAAATCTATTAATTTGAGACAGCCTGTAAATAATTATGATTTTAAAAAAAGGTTTAACCCTTTCCCACATAAATATACTAACAGAAGCCTCTGCAGCAGACATCTTTTGAAAACATTGTGACAAAAGGAGAAATTGCTCTAAACATGCAATTTCTCCTTTTGCCTCAATGTTTTCAACTTTTTTCAGCAGTTATACCTTCAATGATAGAGAATTGCAACATTTTTGTTAGAATATTCTACCAAGAGCTCCTCAGCCTCCATCCAGGACACTGATGTTTAGATATAGACTTCATTTTGTTAAATTGGAGAACATTATTTAAACAAATGATTATGCTTATAATAAAGGGCTGCTTGACCATAAAATTCTTTTAATCTTTCTGGCAAAAGGAGAATAACCGTTACATTACCGAGTTGTTTTCAAATCCGTCTGCTACAGATTTGTCATATATGGGAAAGGGTATTATAAAACAGCCTTATCTGTGTTGCTGGAAGTTGCTTACATAAATATTTAAAAACCTAAACATACATTCTATTTATACAATTTAATGGTTATCTTTGAAAAGCAAGTTTTAAAAAGGGAAAATGTTCAATATCGTACCATTCATTCTTCAAAAACCTGCATGTTTTTTAGGGAGCGCTTGCTGTTTTTATCTATAATGACAAAAACCTATTGATATGGAACATTGGTTAATACCCACGCAATTCTTTAACCCAAGACCTTTAATAATGTATGTTACACAATCTTCACAAATTATAAAGTACCATGCAACGCAAAATTAAAACTCATTTAGGACAGCGCGATCTTCAATAATTATTACTGAATGCATTAAACACTTCAAAAGACAATTCTTTATTTTTAGCAATGGCACATCATTATCTACAATATTTTCTAATGTTTCCTCTAACAGAATTGGAAGGGAGAAAGGTATAGGTTAGAACATACTTTAATATGTTATTACTTACCTTAATTCCTTTGTAGGCATTTTTTCTTAAATAATTTTAGATATATTTTTTAATCAGACGAATTTTCAGATGTCTAAATACTAGAATTATATATAATTAAATGCTTTCAGCCAGTCATATATTGCTGAACAATTTTGAAAATAATTTACCCAGTTTAAACGGCAATTAACATCTGACTGAAAATACAGCATTTTATAGTTGATATTTTTAACTAAGTGGTTTAAACCCTTTTCCACATTAAAGACGCTTTATGATGCTTCTGACAGCAGACAACTTCTGAAAACATTGCGACAAAAGAAGAAATTGTTCAATAAGAGCAGTTTACCCTTCTGCCACAATGTTTTCATCCCTAACCAATGATTAATGGTTAATATATAGAGGTTTACCATCATTTGAACCAGATGTTTTTAAAGTTGTCTGCTGCAGAATTTTTGTATTGTTGGTAAAAGGGGGTTGAAGCACTTGTATTCAGAAAAGTAAAAATTAGGGACATTTAAATGTAATGATATCCAAAGATATTATAAAGATTGTCAATTTATTCATCTAATTGTGACAATCAATTATAAATATCTTTTTTCTTTACAAAAGTAGCCAATACGTTTTGATAAATTAATCCTTTCTACACATAACACATCCTGCAGTATACAATTTGGAAAAACCTAACAAAAATTCAATTGTGTCTGCATGCACTTGAAAAAAGAGATTGATCTTAGAAGCAATTTCTGCTTTTCCCATAATGTTTTCATTCTGTATCAAAAGTTTAGCAAATGTTACCTGTTTTTAAATGCAAAATTTGTTGATTTGCATGGCCCAACATTCTTTGTTTTCTTGCTCTTTCCTGTAAAGGTCTAAGTTGACAGACATTGGTGTAAAATATTGAATGATATTTAAATCTTGCCACAGACCTAGAAAATTATACAAAAAATCGTCACAGAGGGGAAAAATCAATGTAACAGCTGGAAAAGATTTGAGGCCTGTTGTGGAAAACTGTTCCATAGGATATTTTTAAAGTGTTCTGTCTTCACATACTCTAGCCAGTCTTTGGACTTACATCCCTAAAAAGTAATAGCCTTAACCCTTTCCCTCATACGACAATTATGCAGCAGACGACTTTGAACGTATTTTGTCAAAACATAGACAATTTCCATAATTGAATGGATAACCTATGACAAAAAGTGGAAAACATTGTGGCAAAAGGAGAAATTGCACGTTTTGTGCAATTTCTTCTTTTGTCAGTTTTCAAAAAGCCGTCTGCTGCAGAGGCGTCAGAAAGCGTCTATATGAGGGAAAGGGTTAAGTTAATAACCATTTCCCACACTTCAACAAAACTGCAGCAGACAACTTTTAAAACATCTAAGCAGAAATATGGAAAATATATTTTTATATATATGATGAAGGCATAATTATTATAGTTATTGATTATAAAGTTGAAAACATGATGACAAAATGAGAAATTGCTTCTTACAGAGGTCCAGATAAGCATGAGGGATAATACAGGTCTTTTCTCCTCACTATCTCTCTTATTATCAAACCATTAACACTGGGATCAATATAACATGGGCTCTACAGGCTGGAAGCAAAGCAATTAGAAAAACATACAGACTTGTCTAAGGAAGCGCATTTCTAGGAATATTTCCCTAACATTTTAGAAGTATAACATTGCATCTTTCCTTATATGTGTCTTAACCCTTTCCCACATATAGACACTTTCTGACGCCTCTGCACCAGATGGCTTTTGAAAACACTGTGACAAAAGAAGAAATTGCTAAAAACGAGCAATTTCTTCTTTTTCCACAATGTTTTCAACTCTTTTCAGTAGTTATATTACCTACATCTATAGAGATTTTCTGCATGTTTGCCTAGATATCAGTAACTTTCAAAGTCGTCTGCTGCAGAATGTTGCATGTGGGGAAGTGTTAATGATTTACTTGGTATAGTGGTCAATTGTACAATGCCTGATACAAACACCTTTCCATACCTTAGCTGACAATAGAGAATTATTTTTCTAGGTTGTTAATTATTTCTTCACAATGCTTTATTAATAAACCCTTTCCCACATAGAACAATTCTGCAGCAGACAACTTTGAAAACATTGCAACCAGAAAGAAATATGGAATATCTGTGTAAAAGAAATTATTATACCCCCGCAAACGTAGTTTAAAGGGGGTATACTGGAATCAGCCTGTCAGTCCATCGGTCGGTCTGTCCGCAAAATCTGTTCCGTTGTACTCCTCCTTCAGTTTCTACCTGATTTACTTGATACTTGGCATAAATGTTAATCAGGAGTAGTAGATGTGCGAGACACAAATTTCATGTTTCTGTGACCTTCACCTTGACCATGAAATAGGATTTTTTTTTTTTTTAAATCTAATCTGTTGTACTCCTCCTTCTGTTTCAACCTAATTTACTTCATACTTGGCATAAATGTTAATCAGGAGTAGTAGATGTGCAAGACACAAATTTCATGTCCTTGTGACCTTGACCTCTGACCTTGAAATAGGATTTTTTTTTTGTTAAAATCTAATCTGTTGTACTCCTCCTTCTGTTTCAACCTAATTTACTTCATACTTGGCATAAATGTTAATCAGGAGTAGTAGATGTGCAAGACGCAAATTTCATGTCCCTTTGACCTTGACCTCTGACCATGAAATAGGATATTTTTTTTTTTTTTTTTTAAATCTAATCTGTTGTACTCCTCCTTCAGTTTCAACCTGATTTACTTCATACTTGGCATAAATGTTAATCAGGAGTAGTAGATGTGCAAGACGCAAATTTCATGTCCCTGTGACCTTCACCTCTGACCTTGAAATAGGATTTTTTTTTTTGTTAAAATCTAATCTGTTGTACTCCTCCTTCAGTTTCAACCTGATTTACTTCATACTTGGCATAAATGTTAATCAGGAGTAGTAGATGTGCAAGACGCAAATTTCATGTCCCTGTGACCTTCACCTCTGACCTTGAAATAGGATTTTTTTTCTTAAAATCTAATCTGGTGCGACATACTCCTCCTTCAATTTCAACCAGATTTACTTGAAACATGGCAAAATGGAGCCGTTTTGTGTGGCATCAGCCATCAACCTTGCGGAAATATATCGATCAGAAGTGAAATTTAAACTTCTGCTACTTATTCTCAAAATTAAAATATCAAAATCATGAAAAATATCGAAAATAGGTCCTCGCGAATATTCAGTAGTTTACAGTAAAAACCTTGTTACTCTTTGAATAAAGAATGTGGTTCATTTTCTTCTTGTTTGTTTGTTTTCTGAAACTAGAAAACTAAATAAAAACTTATTTCATGAGGAAATAGTACTTTATGCGGATTGTATTTTATGCATTAGAAAATGTTCTTGACAAAATTTCTTTAAAATTAGATTTGTATATTGCTTTTTGATATCATCTTAGTACTTCTTTTTGATACTGATATTCAAATTGTCTGAGTCAAAGATAATACTGTGAGATATAATATGTGTCAGGGGTTGGGGCGGGGGTATTAATCACCTTTAGTGATAGTTCTAGTTATTATTGAATAGCTCGAGTTGAAAATATTGTGGCAATACTCTTCTGCTGCAGAGGGGTCATGTTGGAAAGGTTTAAAGGCCCTGAGTCTGCTGCAGAGACATTCCAATTTGCTTGTTTCAGGAGAAGTGTTACAATTTTTTAAAGTTTTTACAATTATAATCATATGATGTACTTAATTATAAACATTATGTTTTGATGAAAGTTGTATCCTTGGATTTCCATCAGTAAAACATTCGAGCTCCATGGTACAGGGTAGCACCCCACTTATATCCCCTTTTATTAATATTCATATAATCTACCTAATCTATCTCTATATCTTCTATTTAATTAATACTTTGTATTAAAAGTTCATTCCCATTAATATTATTATGTCTGCCATATTTTAATGAAAGGAAATGTCAAAAGAGTCAATTCACAATCATTTCTTGCAATTACAAACATACATAACCAAATGGGTCTGCATGTTGGAGAGAGTTGAATGGTTTATTTATGAAGAAAAAGTAGTGTTCGCGATCACCATTCTGAAAGTAGCAACCATCACATAATGTAATCAAAATACTGAATGTATTCAAGCCCATGAAATATTCCGCTCTGTTTGCGTCAGGGAATTTGGAACCAGGGGTCCCAGGTACGATCCGCAGTCATGGTGGAGTGCCCCTGGGCAAGGCATATTTCCTAGCTTAGTATCGGTTTGATTAGCAAGAAAGAGAGCATGAATAAGTAAACTGTTGCCATGATAAAACTGAAATAAGTTTGAAAAAGGTGTGTATCCCCAATAAAGCAAACAAAAACACTATTATTTGAAAACATGTAAAGGATGGCTTGAAAAGTAGAAAGTGATTCACAAAAAAGGACAAGATTTTTATCGCAGATATTTTTTGATCATCGTTACAGATGATCATTTTAATTTTATGTTACCAATGCATGTATCACACTGGGTAGATTTTATGGTTTTGCACTTGCTTTCCAAATTATTTCTCACTGAAAGCTGCAATGCAATTATCTTTCAGATAGCATCATGGGGCGGTCTCTCCTCACATTGAACTCATAACCCCATGGACTGGTTTTAGACTTCAAAATTAAAAATGTTTGAACAAAGAATGGAAAATCTGAACAACATAAAGTTCAATTTAGATTAACCATTATCCTGCTGTAAGCGACTGATATATAAACATATGCATATATATCTGCGTATTCCACTTAATACACACATTTCAACTACGATTGCAAGCAATGGACACTAAAATTAGCCTGAACATGTTCATATTATATTTATATACATTCTTAATTAACAAAGAATCTATTTCATAAATGTTCAAGAATATTGAAAAAATCAGAGATGAAGATACTGTAATGCAGTTGCAGGAATGCAGAAGACTTGGGTCTAAGATAAGAAACAGTGTTGAAAAAAGAGAATTGATCATTTTTACCATTTCCTGCAAAGTTCTCAACTTGTTGTCAAAATAATGTTTAATCCTTTTCCACATACAACAAATCTGCAGCAGACGACTTTGAACATAAAAATGAAAAATCTCTATAATTGAATGTATAACCAATGACTTAAAGTGGAAACATTGAGGCTAAAACAGAAATTGCTCATCATGAGCAATTACTTCTTTTGCCACAATGTTTTACAAAAGTTGTCTGCTTCAGAGGCATCAGAAAGCGTCTACATGAGGGAAAGGGGGGTTAAACGCTCATTTTTTAGCTATATTAGGGGTGTACAATGTCAATGGTTGAAGGAAATCATGGACACAAATTTATAAATTGGAAGATAATTAAACCAGGTACACTGGAAGCTTTATTTTGGAATGAAATCAATGCTCAACTAAATGCACTAGCTGCATTCAAACTGTTGATGAGAAGTAAATTAAAAACATCCTTTTCAAATAGAAAGACTGTTGCACTTGAATAGACAGTTTAATATGTTTTAACCCTTTCCCATATAATTATAACAATTCTGCAGCAGCCAGCTGTGACAACACATAAGCAAAAATATTGAAAGGCTCTATAATTGAAAGTATGATTATTGAAAAGATTTGACAACACTATAATAATAATAATAATTGTTGTATTTCAGAGAAATTGCTCATCATGAACAATTTCTCCTTAATTGCCACAATGTTTTCAACAGTTGTATGATGATCTGCATTTGTTTCAAAGTGCAGCTGTAAGTAGGAAAGGGAAAGTCTTGATTAACATAAGTATACTAAATCTTCTGCAGATCTAAGCTTTTTCCACATGCCGACAACATTTGAAAACATAAGAGGCAAAAGGATATAATTTGCTCACATTATTTTCAAATTATTTTGAAGATTTATTGTAAGTAATAGGTGAATAATGTTTGCAACATCAAATACACAAGATGTTATCCTCTTTCCAAAATGTTTTCTTCTCTACAAATCATTCATACCGGTAAGTAAAAAAAAATGATACCTATTTTGAAAACAACTTGTAATAAACTAATACATTTGTTGGGCGTGACGATAAAAAAGTTTTAAAAAACCAGACAGTTTATCCCTTTCCTGCATACATACGCTTTCTGATGCTTCGGCAGTCTCCTTTGGAAAACATTGTGGCAAAAGGATAAATTGCTTACAGTGAGTAATTTCCCCTTTTTCTACAAAGTTTTAACTCTTTTCAATATTTACTTTCATTCATATATACAGATTTTTCCAATTTTTGTGTAGATATTTTCAGTCGTCTGCTGCAGATATGTTGTATTTTGTAAAGGGTTCAAGTAGAGTAATAAAGTTTTAACTATTTTCTCACACATAAATAATAAGAATGACTTAGATGAGGGGGTTAATATCATGTGAATGAGTGGGGGGATGGGCAAAGATGTGTACATCATACTGGGACAAAACCATAACAAATCTACACCTATATAAACTATTATAACACTTCAACGCCATTCTAAAACCTGTCTTATGACACTGTCTTTGCCTTTAAATGACTAGCCCAAAATATATGTTGTAAGATAAGACTATATCAATGTAAACATATCATTAACCCTTTCCCACATACAACAGACTTTGAAAACCCACAAGCAAAAATATGGAACATTTGTATAAATGAAAGTTTTATCATTGCATAGAGTTAAAAACATTGTGGCAAAAAGAGATAATGCTCACCTACAGTATTCAAATACTTTCTTTTTCATAGCCTAAACATTAAGATTTATCTGTATGAAGTAAATTATGTTAATGTTTAACGATTGAATGCAAGCAAAGAACTCTGAATCAGACAGATTATTTTAAGGAACTTTAATTATGTGCATTAAACCCTTTCCAACAGGTAGACAATGTTTACACATCTGCAGCCACTGATATTAGAAAACATGTGGCAAAAGGAGATATTGCTCTAACTGAGTCATTATATTATGGCTGCAGGTTAGTCGTATGTGGGAAAGGTATAGATGTATTTTGTTATGGCCGCTCTTGCATTGTTGATGTATAGCCACATATGAAGCCCAAACACTTAAGATGGACAATTGAATGGGTCCATTACATAACACTCCACTATCAACCACAGAAATATTTCAACTTATAGAATAGTAGGGAATGGCCCAATATATAAATTGGTCAATCCCCTTGACATAGATGTAACAATGTATATTCCCAGCTAAAAATCTTGCTTTAAATCCCCTCCCACATGCAACAAATCTTCAGCAGAAGAAAATTAAATAAAGCTGAAAACATTGTGACACAAATGATGTCCTTTTGTCACAATGTTTTCAAACGTGGTCTGCTGCAGAGGCATCATAAAGCATCTACACAATGGAGAGGGTAAACATATTAGTTGCCCTCTCTCGAAAACAGACAACTATGTTTGATGCCTTTTGAGTGAGACATAACAGGTAAAGGACAGATGCTTAAACCGAACATTAACCCTCTCCCTTGAGTGTGGGAGGTTGTGGGTTCGATCCCAAGGCGAGTCAGACCAAAGACTTTAAAAATGGTAGTAATGGCTACCCTCATTGGACATTGGTGCTCAGGGTTAGCATTATGACAGACTGGATGGTGTCAGGATAAATGGACCAGTATTTCTAGTAACTTACCCAGGAAACACTGTTATATAACAGAAAGAGTGTTGAAAGCGGGGGGGGGGGGGGGGGGGGATAAAACGCTTCTCACATGCAAGAATTCTACAGCACCTGACTCTGAATACATCTGGGAAGAGTAATATTATTAATAGAATTAAAAAAAAAAACAAGCCTCTTTTCTTGGTAAAGGGTTATATTGAACAATAATGTGCATATTTCACATTAGATAAGTTTGCATCAATTCTAAATTACTATTAACTTTGAGCACATCTGATGAAGAACTAAATATAAGTCGGTGGTATTTAATGTGGTGAGCATATTGACATAACATTTCAGTAGTTTTGAGCAGTCGATTATGTCTTGGTGGCAGATTGCAGAACAACATCTATACTGAGCTTCATTTCAAACAACACTGTTCAAACAATCAGAAATTACTGTCCATTGTTATAACTGTAAATCTGCACAATTTAAATGCTGGTTTGATAGTTTTCTGCTTTAACCCTTTCCAACATGCAGATGACTTTTGATGCATCTGCAGTTTATGACTTTTGTTAACTGCACCCAAAGATGGAGAAATTGCGCTGAACCCTATTCAATGATTATCCCTACAATTTAAGATATTTTCCTTTTTTTTTGTCTTTATGTTATCAAATGGACTGCTGCAGAATCGTTGAACGTTGGAAGGATCGAAGGGAGAAAAATGAAATGTCTGAAAAATATTAAAAAAGTAATTTCAGTTTGGGGGGAAAAAAAGATATGTTATATATTTGTTAAACTTTTCCTGCTAACACAAGGTTTTCATAACTTATCAACTGCTGAAGCAAGAGAATGATCAAATTCGAGAAATTGAGATGCCAGATGAACATAAATTAATTTGAAAGTAAAGGATTGAAATGCGTTTGTGAGAAGGAAATAAAGCCATAGAATAGATAGACATGTAGATACAGTTAAACATTTGGGAGATTGTTTCATTCCTTTTGATGTGGTCTGTTACAAACAGGTATTTCAAATAAATAGAGGACTATTGATATATCATATAAGTTAAATACTGTTTAACTCTTTCCCTCATATAGACGCTTTCTGACACCTGCAGCAGACGGCTTTTTGAAAACATAGTGACCAAAGAAGACATTGCTCAAAACGAGCAATTTCTCCTTTTGCCATAATGTTTTCCACTTTTAGTCATAGGTTATCCATTCAATTATGGAGATTTTCTATGTTTTGACAAAATACGTTCAAAGTCGTCTGCTGCAGAATTGTTGTATGAGGGAAAGGGTTAAGTCATGACTCATGATACTGAAAAGTGATCCATTCATTGACAAAATGTGATCACAATTCTCCTATGCCTGAAATTTATGACTTAGGAAGAGTCTATTTTTCTGCATGTAAATATATGCTTTCCCTCATTGAACACTGGTGAAAGGAGAAATTGCTCATTATGTTTACAAATGTTGTCTTCTGTATGGAAGGGTCCATATTTCTGCATGCCAAATAATAAGTAGGATAAGGACCCTTTAAGATATTTAACATAATTGATGCAAGTAATAAAGATCGGAACTGATCAGCACAAGTCTCATGTAGCTTCACATTGACTGACCCCTGGTTCCAGGGTCTATATTGGGGTAATTGATCACTGTTCACCCTTTTCCTTCATACAAACAATATTTAGGGCCTCGGCAGCAGATTGGTATGGTTTTAACCCTTTCCCTCATACGAAAATTCTACAGCAGACGACTTTGAACATATTTTGTCAAAAAATAGAAAATCTGACTGGATTACCTATGATTAAATGTGGAAAACATTGTGGCAAAAGGAGAAATTGCTCGTTTTGAGTAATTTTACTTTAGTCACTATGTTTTCAAAAAGCTGTCTGCTGCAGAGGCGTCAGAAAGCGTCTATATGAAGAAAAGGGTTAATACATTGAGGCATATTCATAATTATAATGAGACATTTCTTCTTTTACCCACTATGTTTTCAACTTGGTATCAACATTACAATCCTCCACATAATAACATTTTTCCTCAGATGTTTTACAGGGCAGTAGATACAGGGCAGTAGACCCTTAAAAATGTCACATCATATGCAGGTACTGGAGAAATTAATCACCGAAGTGGCCTGTTCTTTATGAGAAATTAATGACATGGCTGCCGATTGTCATGTCCACAAAGATGGAATATGATATTTACATTTACCACCACCTTTAACCCTTTCCCACTTACAACAAAGTTTCATCAGATGACTTGAAATGTGCAAAAAATATGGAAGACCTTATAATAAACAAAAGTAAAGATATTGAACTGAGTTGAAAAACAGTGTGGCAAAAAAAGAAATTCATTATGAGCAATTTCTTCTTTTACCACACTGTTTTCAAATGACAGTTTGCTGCAGACGCATATAAATTCATCTATATTTGGGAAAGAGTTTACCTTGACTTTGTAGTTTCACATGGTAGTCTCAAATTTTAATTGAATGAAAAGGAAAATTAAGTGACAACTAAATAAATTGTATGTAGGAAAAAATATTGAAAACATCAGGGGGTGAGGGATGAGCTATAATTGCTTCAGATTTTCAATGTCTAATTTTCTTCCCGACTCTTTCAAATATCATATGCTGCATATTCATGTTTATAAACATTCATTAATCCTTTCCCACATACACCAAATCTGCAGCACATGACTCTGAAAACATAAAAAATATTTAAAGTCTATAAAGGAAATCATTATACTATTGCAAAAAGTTGAAATCATTGTGACTAAATATAAAAAGTTGGTCATCATGAACAATTTTTCCTTTTGCGATGATGTTTTAAAAAGTCATCTGCTGCAGGGGCCTCGGAAAGAGTTTGTATTTTGGAAAGAGTTAAAGAAAAGGGTTATAGAAAATAACTTTTTGTATTGATATACTCCAGACAATAACCTGTCATCTGCTGCCATCCACTAGACAGACAAAATAAACTTCAGTCCTTCTTTTCCCAAGAGGTTTTTTTCCTCAGACAGATTTCTTGATATATCATGGCATTATTTTGACAAAATAAACTTCAGTCCTTCTTTTCCCACGAGATTTTATCCTCAGACAGATTTCTTGATATATCATGGCATTATTTTGCAATCCTTATAGAGAATTATGATCAAAACAAAGTACCAGAGTTTCACCAGACATTTCTAATAGGGTGTAAATGTGCAATTCTTTCCCACTTTTTAAATCTGCAGCAGCCGACTCTGAAAACACCCAGGCCAAGGCCATTATATTTCACTACATCAGTACATGTTCTTCTTCATGATTACATTTTAAAGCGAAAAAAGTTGATGTCTATACAAATGTCATGACAGACAAAAGCTTTAAGACAGTTGCTTTCATTATTAAATATCATGTTGGTTATGTCAAACATGCATGCCATGTAACTGATATCAAATTTAATTTGAATCATAAAATTTCGTAATGGTACGGTAAAGGGGGAAAAATGATTTGTCATGATTATGCAGGATTTTTTTTTTATTTTCATCAATATTAGAAAAAAATTATGATGTGGTTACGTTTTACTCGTTTCAGTCGCTGGTCTACATGCTTAAACACAGAAAGACGTTGTGCGAAGCTGAAGTACGGTATTACATGAGTCAATTGGTCGATGGCGTAAAGTATGTACATAAACATGACATCGTACACAGGGACCTTAAGCTCGGAAATATGTTGCTGAACGATGAAATGCATATTAAAATTGCCGATTTTGGGCTTGCGACACGAGTTGAATTTGAAGGAGAGAAGAAAATGTAAGATTTTAACCTTTTTTCACAATGCTTTCACATTTTGACCAGTTAAACCCAGTCCCATAAACAGCAAATCCTCAGCAGAGGACTTTTAAAACATCAACTATTCTAGGCAAAACATGGAAAATCTATCAATGAAGGTAATATTACTGACAAAAGTTTAAAACATTGTGGCAAAAGGAGAAATTGCTCTTTTTGAGCAATTTCTCCTTTTGTCACAATGTTTTCAAAAGTCGTCTGCTGCAGAAGCATAAAAAAGCATCTACATGTGGGAAAAGATTAAAGCAGAGAATCTATGAAAACATTATGCGGAAAGGAGATATAATTTAGACTCCTTTGCAGACAATGCTTACAACTTTGACTGAATTTACATATTTTATTTACCTATTTTTTGCGCTTATGTGCAATAACTACATGCTTTCATATTGAAAGAGGTTAAAATTACAATATGAAGAAATGTTTAACCTTTGTTATAGAATGTGTAAGTAATAAATATAATGCCAAGTGACGAGGCTTTTTGGCCCAACCAGGGACGTAGATAAGTCCCCGGCCCAACTGAACATAACTTAAATTTCCTTTCATTTCAGGACTGTTTGTGGAACTCCAAACTACATTGCCCCAGAAGTACTCCAAAAACGGGGCCACAGTTTTGAAGCAGATATATGGGCCCTGGGCTGTGTGATGTATGTACCTTTTCAAAGTATATAGAATATCTGCCAAAATCATTTGAAACCTACCTCTTTTGCAGGAGTCAAATTAGAAATCAAAGTACAGGCAGTACTTAACCACTTGGATTGTTAAGGTAGTAAGGTAACAAAATGCTCCCCAAATGTTGTTGTCATCTTATTTTCCCCTCTTAAAAGGAACAGAAGGTGGCTTTATCTCCTGTGGCCAACTTGCAAAACCTACAGTTATCTTGTGCATGTGTCAATGATGTTGACAGATTCGTCTGTAGTTATAAAGGAAATGTTACTGTGGAAGTTGGTAAAAAGATAATAATTTCAATTAATAGAAATGATATAATGAATATGCTCCGCAAGAAGGAGCCAGGTAAATCGCCTGTGGACCTTTCTGAGTCTAGTTTTATATACCCTCGATGCCGATGGTAAAAGTATTTGAAATCCAGCACTTGTACAAAGTTATACGCCATATTTCCTATAATGTTTATCCGTGTGACAATACAATAAGAATGTTCGACTTGTATTTTTGTTTCTTTACACAACTGTTCAAAATTTCTAATTACCACCAGTTTGTTTATACCAAAAAGTATAAATTTTCCTTCACTATCAAGTTTTCCTTTCATCTTTAGCAGCTAGAAAAATTGAAACAGGAAACTAGCCAGTTTTAAATTTAGACCTATCATATAAATGTATATAAACATTTAAATTTTATCTGCCCACCTTGACTGATATAAATAGACAAGACTTGCTAACTCTAGTGTTTGTGCATGAAAACCTTGTACTTGCATTCCTTTCTAAATATTAAACCTTTCCTTCATATAGACGGCTTTGAAAGCATACAGGTAAAAACATGTAAAGTCAATGTCAATAAATGAAAGTATTATAATTGAAAAATTAAAAAATTGAAATTATAAATGTAATTGTTGAAACATTTCTCCTTTTGTCACAATGTCGTCTGCTATAGAGGCATAAGAAGGTGTCTGTATGTGGTAAAGGATTAATACATGCTTTTGAACATTATGACCCAGACATTCCGAGATTAAAAAAGTAGGACAGTGGCAATCAGGTTGTTTTTATATGAGCAGTGTTTTCTTTAGTCATAACCATTCTTCAGCCTAACAGATGCACAGAATAGATCCTGATCAGATTTTGCAGATCTATGCACAGGCTAGTCAGGGTCTGCCCTCTTTGCGAAATTCCTGCAGCAGTGACCTCCGAAAGGTCAAGCTGGTGGGATTTTCCATAGGGCGTCTCTTATATGTCCTATGAAGCAAATGCTTTACGGAAACATTGTGAGAAAAAGAGAAATAGTTCATATCTTATGACAGTCTTTTTGATATTCACCAACAATTTTTATGTATGTATTAAAATGGTCTAAGAGGTACTGGGTTATTATTGGACATTGGGACATGACCATGTTGTGTCCAGATCCAAATAGACATTTTTTTCATTCTAAATATATACTTTTACATAGCAAACATTCTTGTGGTTTTACACCTTCATTAAGATCATACAAAACACATCACACTGGAATCCTACGTTTTGGAAATTAACCCTTTCCCACATAAAGACGCATTTTGATGCATCTGGTCATCATGTTTTCAAAGTCGTCTGCTTGAAAAAATGTGTATGTTATTTAACCCTTTCCCACCTGCAGACGCATTTCAACGCAATAGCAACAGACGACTTTTTAAAACATTGTGGCCAATTGATGAGCAATTTCTCCTTTGGCCACAATGTTTTCATCTTTTATGGAGATTTGCAGGTTTTTGTCACTATGTTTTCAATGTCGTCTGCTGCAGATTTGTTGTATGTGGGAAAGGGATAAAGGATTAACCCTTTCCCTCATATATGACAATTCTGCAGCAGACGACTTTGAACGTATTTTGTCAAAACATAGAAAATCTCCATAATTAAATGGATAACCTATGACAAAAAGTGAAAACATTGTGGCAAAAGGAGAAAATGCACCTTCTTTTGTCACTATGTTTTCAAAAAGCTGTCTGCTGCAGAGGCATAAGAAAGCGTCTATATGAGGGAAAGGGTTAACATGCCAGATTAAAAAGCTTTCCTCCACAAGACTGTTATTTTCAATATCTTTTTATTTCAGGTATGCCTTATTAGTGGGTCACCCGCCGTTTGAAACAGCCACATTAAAAGAGACTTATATACGAATTACCGAAAATCGTTATTCTATTCCGGACTGGATTTCCCCTCAGGCTAAGAGTTTGATATCAAAGTGTTTAACTCATGAACCCGAACTTAGACCAACTCTGGATAATATTCTCAGCGAAGAATTTTTCTCAAGTGGACATTTCCCAAATGTGTTATCGAAATCTTGTGTTACTTCCCCTCCGAGATTCTCTTCCACCTCTTCAAACACGTCCGGGTCTCATGGATCTTACGTCAGAGCTCACAGGTAATGTATTTATTAAGAAGAGAGAAAGAAAGGGGTCTAGAAAAGGGGCCTATTTCATCCTCTCAACCCTTTCCCACATACAGATGCTTTCAAACGCTTCTGCAGCAGACAATCGTTTCAACTCTATTCAATAATTATACTTAACCCTTTCCCTCATATGGATGCTTTGTGATGCCTCTGCAGCAGACAGCTTTTTGAAAACATAGTGACAAAAGAAGAAATTGCTCAAAACGAGCAATTTCTCCTTTTGCCACAATGTTTTCCACTTTTAGGTTATCCATTTAATTATAGAGATTTTCTATTTCTGTCAAAATATGTTCAAAGTCGTCTGCTGCAGAATTTATGAGGGAAAGTCAAAGGGTTAAGGTAACAGATATTTTCAAAGCCGTCTGCTTCAGATCAGTTTTATGTTGGTAAGGGTTGAATTCTTATTTCACAGACCTCCAAACCAAATGCTGTGGAATCAACAACATAGGGTTAAAGTAAGTTATAAATGAGAACATTTTGTGGAGCAAATAAAGACTGGAATACACAACAGTATCTGCGTCTCTAAAATAAGAAACCTCACCTAGCTGTTAATTAACACTTTCCCACATGCAGATGTCTTCTTGCAAAGACTGGCAAAAGGAGTACGCCACATTGTTTTCAACTTGATTCAATAATTATACTTTCCTTTATAGAGATTTTTTACAGTTTTTTGCCTAGACGTTTACAAAGTCGTCTGTTTCAGATTTGTTGTATGTGGGAAAGGGGGGTTAACCCTTTCCCACTTGCAGACGCATTCCGACGCATTTGCAGCAGACGTCTTTTGAAAACATAGTGACAAAAGAAGAAATTGCACAGAACGTGCAATTTCTCCTTTTGTCACAATGTTTTCCACTTTTTGTCATAGGTTATCCATTTAATTATAGAGATTTTCTATGTTTTGACAAAATACGTTCAAAGTCGTCTGCTGCAGAATTGTCTATGTGGGAAAGGGTTAAGATATGTGAGATGTGCATGTATTTCTGAATGAAAGTGACCTACAGTCGTCGTCATGAAACTTGATTGAAATGTTTATCACCATCATTGTGTAGTTGTGCAATAAGGGTTTCATTTTGGCATCCACTCAGTCAAATCACTGTTCTATAGACAACTTAGGATGTGTTTTTTCAAAAACGAAACTTGGATAAAATGTTTGGAAACTTGGAAAATAATTGTATCAAGTACAGAGTTGATGCAAGTAGTTAATAGATGAATTATTTGTTTCCTGATTGATATCAAAATCCTGTCAGTGGTTATTGTTTTTTATCTGGATTTATGGACTATAAACCCCCGATTGACTTGATCCATGACAGAGAAATTACAATAAAAGCATTGGAGAGTTCAATTTAGTTATTACTTGTGTCAAAAACAATAACCAGGCTCTAGGCTATTACTACTGGGGTTTTCTGGGAAAATTGAGACCAAATAAATATGATCACATTCTGTTACAATGTTTCTGCCTGATAACCCTTTCCCATCTACAGACGCATTTTGAGGCATCTGCAGCAGACGACTTTTGAAAACTTTGCGTCTAAAGGAGAAATTGCTCATGATGAGAATTTCTTCTTTTTGTCACAAAGTTTTCAACTCGGTTCACTTATAATATTTTCATAAGTTTTAAAGACATTGTGACAAAAGTAGAAATTGCTTATAAATATATAGAGATTTTCAACACTTCTGCATAAATGTTTTCAATGCAGTCTGCTACATATTGAACAAACACCTCGGAAAAAACAATGCGGAGAGCAATTATTGCAAGCAATGGTTTGAGAACCATAATTTTTCCAAAAGTTGTTGAATTCAAAATATTGGTTGTCAGTTTGGAAGAGTGATCAGTCGGAGGACTAGATAAGGTGGAGTTACTAGGTCTTTCTTATAAAATATCTCTCTTAGAACTCGTTAACCCTTTCCCTCATACGTCAATTCCGCAGCAGACGACATTGAACGTATTTTGTCAAAACATAGAAAGTCTCCATAATTGAATGGATAACCTATGACAAAAAGTGGAAAACATTGTGGCAAAAGGAGAAATTGCATGTTTTGTGCAATTTCTTTTTTTGTCAATATGTTTTCAAAAAGCTGTCTGCTGCAGAGGCGTCAGAAAGCGTCTATATGAGGGAAAGGGTTAAAGCCTACAACATAGGTTTTGGAGGTCAAATAAGGATTTTCGAGCATGAAGAACGCTCCTTATCTAGACTCTGATCATTGGTACACAGCCATGTTATGTCAGGAAGAGAGATAGTTGATGGTTCTCATAAAGTTCTATTAGAAAGCCGTTATTGTCACTGTGTGATTGTAACCCTGCAGATAATCCCTGACATCCCTGTAGCAGCCGTCACTCCAGAGCAGCAGAGGTTTTTTAAAAAAAAATCTCCTTTTGACAGTGTTTTCATTCAAAAGTCTACTGTCTACTGCAAATGCGTCAAAGTGCATAGATCTGCAAATGAAGAAGTGTTAAACAAAAGTTGAATCATGATTACGGGCAGAAATGTAATATATGTTAGCCCTTTCAAACATACAGACGCTTTCTAACGCCTCTATAGCAGACAACTTCTCGTTTAATGAGATTTCCAGATATTAACCCCAATGTTTTCGAAGTCATCTGCTGCAGATTTGTTGTTTGTGGGAAAGAATTAAAAGCACTATTCACTCTTCCTCAACGTGAGCTGGAATAAAGAGTTTCCTGTTAGTGTTTAGGGTTAAATCATTATTTAAAGGTCTCTCTGCCTTTTACAGAGCACACACTAAAAGCAATTTTAATAAATGATAGATTTAGCTGTCTGTTTTCTGTCCTATTACAGTGATTATTTCTCCTGCAAAATGCATAATCATTCCCTCATAAATCCATGCACATTGGTTTAAGTGCGGTTTTAAGACTCATTCTTTAACCCTTTCCCACATATAGACCCTTTTTGACACCTGCAGCAGACAACTATTGAATACATTGTGACGAAAGGTGACATTGCTCAAAACAAGTAATTTCTCCTTTTGCCACAATGTTTTCAACATTTTTCAGTAATTTTACTTTTATTTATAGAGATTTTTCATATTTTTGACTAAATGTTTTCAAAGTCGTCTGCCACAGACTTGTTGTATGTGGAAAAGGGTTTAAGTAAGGTGTTTGATGCGGCATGATGTTTTTTTTTAGCATTTTCTCCTTTTTACTGCAATGTTTTGGAAAGAAGACGGCTGCAAATGTGTCAAAATTGTCATCTGTATCCGGGAAAGGGTTAAATGAATTATCTCTCAAATTCCTTCACATGATCTAGATTAAATATTTGCCCTTTCCCGCAAAAAAAAAAATCTGCAGCAATGCAGATGAGAAACATGGAAGTTTTACTAATTTATTCAATAGGGTTGAAAACCTTGTGACAAAGGGATATTGCTCATTATGAGCAATTTCTTCATTTGCCATATTGTTTTCAAGAGTCATCTGCTGCAAAGGTCTGCTGCAGTTGCCTCAAAATGTGTTTGCAAGTGGGGAAGGGCTAAATTAAGTAACTATTTTGAAAATTGACATTTGAGTCATGGAATCAACAGAAATAAATAGGCAATCTACTTCGTTGCAATTTCAGAATATCTGAAATTCAGGAAGGCAGCTCTAGGTCTAAATAATGAAACATTATCAGTTCTTTTATCTCTCATTTATACCTGTCTTATCACCACTCAACAAAACCCTATGTTGTAGGTACTTAACCCTTTCCCTCATATAGACGCTTGCTGACGCCTCTGCAGCAGACGGCTTTTTGAAAACATTGTGACAAAAGAAGAAATTGCTCAAAACGAGCAATTTCTCCTTTTGACACAATGTTTTCCCTTTGTAGTCATAGATTATCCATTCAGTTATAGAGATTTTTAATTTTTTGATAAATTATGTTCAAAGTCGTCCGCTGCAAAATTGTCGTATTGAGGGAAAGGGTTAAAAGAATCGTCTCCGTGAAACAAACATTTTGAGTGAGCACTCCTAAACATCTATAGCTCTGGAAAGCATAAGGGTCTGCCTGTCTGATAACATGTAGGAAAATTATGAGCATTTTGGCATTTTTATCTTCCAGCCATCTTGAGCTTAACTTGTAATTTTGATAAAATAATTACTTCCACAGGAGTTTATATTAGCACATTGAAACCCCTTGTTCTCAAGTATCTTGACAATTTGGCAGCAGACGGAGTTTTGAAGTTTTTGTATTTGCACCTGTTCACCTAATCATCCATTACTTTATAGGGGATTTACAGACTCTTCAAAATGGAAAGGGGGTTATAGCCCTTTCCCTATTACAGACAATGGTCTACATGTTTGCAGCAGACAACTTTTTGACCCTTTCCCTCATATAGACGCTTTCTAACGCCCTCTGCAGCAGACAGGTTTTTGAAAACGAGCAATTTCTCCTTTTGCCACAATGTTTTTCACTTTTAGTCAGATTGTCCATTCAATTACAGAGATTTTCTATTTGTTGACAAAATATGTTCAAAGTTGTCTGCAGCAGATTTATTGTATGTGGGAAAGGGTTAAAACTTTAGACATCACAAGATAGGTGATAAATGCATGTCTTACTGGCCAGGAATAGGTTGAAGATAAAAAACCCATAAACAAGACAAAAAGAGATATTCTAAAAAAAATGTCTCGACTGTTTCCCGCATTCAACAAATCTGCAGCAGACGACTTTAAAAACTTCAAGTCAGAAATATGAAAGCTCTGAAAGAAAGTATGATTATTGAATAGACTTGAAAGCATTAGCTGTGGCAAAAGGGAGAAATTGCTCATCTTGAGCAAACTTCTCCAATTGGCACAATGTTTCCAAAGCATCTGCTTCAGCTGCCTCAAAATGCCTCTGCAAGTGTGAAAGAGTTCAAAGTTAAAACATTTGTGATAAAAGAACACATGTTTGAGATAAGGTTGTAAGTTTTATCATTGCCTCCATAGTCCTAGCTGTTTATGTAACTCAGTCTACCAGACAGTTTGGCAAGAATCCCTTTTCCTGATACATTGTAGCAGACTTCAATTGAAAACATTGTGGGAAAAGATGAAATTGTTCATAATGTAAATCTAACGAACTTTGGAATGGGCCATGAGTCGATCAATTCAATTAGAAAGATTTGTAAAATTTGTAATAAAGTTTAATTTTTATCGTTAGCTTTTGGATTTTTTTTCTCACAGACAGGACTGTCTAACCCTTTCCCTCATATAGACGCTTTCTGGCGCCTTTGCAGCAAACGGCTTTTTGAAAACATAGTGACAAAAGAAGAAATTGCACAAAACATGCAATTTCTCCTTTTGCCACAATGTTTTCCACTTTTTGTCATAGGTTATCCATTCAATTATGGAGATTTTCTATTTTTTGACAAAATACGTTCAAAGTCGTCTGCTGCAGAATTGCCATATGAGGGAAAGGGTTAACTGAACCTTGATCCTACATGTTTTGCATAAAACAGACCATTATCAAAATGCACATTCATACAGTCTGAGCTTGTTCTACAATATAAAAGTCAAGCGCATGTTATCCCTATTGACTTGTGAAACACATTAGCATGTATACTTCAGGAATCTACATTGTTCACTTATGACTTGTTACTTCTAAGCGTTATATTTCTTTTTAACCCTTTTCCTCATATAGACGCTTTCTGACGCCTCTGCAGCAGACGGCTTTTTGAAAACATAGTGACAAAAGAAGAAATTGCACAAAACGTGCAATTTCTCCTTTTGCCACAATGTTTTCCACTTTTTGTCATAGGTTAAATCCATTCAATTATGGAGATTTTCTATGTTTTGACAAAATATGTTCAAAGTCGTCTGCTGCAGAACTGTCGTATGAGGGAAAGGGTTAATTTACATAACATTATTCATACAACAAATCTGCAGCTGACGTCTTTGAAAAACCACCAATGAACAACATTAAGAAAAATATCGTAAACTGTTAATATGATTATTGAATAAAGTTGAAAGCTTACTTGCTCAGTGTGAACAATCTCCTCACACCACATTTTTGTCAAAAGCTAACTGCTGCAGAGGCATCAAAATATGTATAATTGTGGGAAAGGAATAGACAACCCAGTAAATATGCAAGAATGTGTCAAAAAAATGTCATGCAAGGTATTTCATAATACTTGATTCAAGTCTATACTTATCTATGGAGTAATATTTTATGAAGATTAATTTAACCCTTTCCAAACTGCAGCCGCATTTTGATGCACACAGTGCAAATGACCTTTGAAAGGATACAATGATAATAATGAACAATTTGTCAATTTCTTCTTTTGTCACAATGTTTCTATTGTATTATAATACTTTCATTTATGGACATTATCCATTTTTTGCCTAGATACTTTCAAAGTTGTCTTTTGTATAGTTTTCCCTAAATGATGTCAAAGTCTTCTGCTGCAGATTTGATTTATGTCAAAGCAGATGACCTGACAATACCAGTTAAGAGGAATTCTATTTATTTGAAGTTGTAAACTAATTATCAAAACAGATTTATTAAATTTATCTTTCTTTACAGACCAAAGTCGTTTGCAGTCCCAGACACTAGACCTGATTTAGCCGGTGTCGACAGACTTACCTCCCCTATCCGAGATCTAGAAATCACGTCAAAGCCAGACAGATCTTCTAAAGGTCGTCACACTCCAGATTTCATTCCATTGTCACGTATGAGTGGCCGGACGTCTGGGTCGGCGGGTTCAGAAGCCACCAGATCAGACAGATCAGATTCTCCGGCTCTCAGAGGTGAGTTAACATTAACCTCTCCCCACATGCAATAAATCTGCAGAATGAATACCTCAAGTCTTGGTTAAAATATAGATACTCTGTATGAAAGTTTTATTATTTAGAAGAATTGAAAACATTGTGGCGAAAGGATAATTTGCTCTATGTTAGCAGCTTATGATTTCGCCTTTTGCCACAATTGAGTGCGGTACAAGTTTCTATTGTATTAAACTTCAAATTTTGCTGAAACTTTTATTTTCACAATAACATATTTAATTTTCATACTATTAAATCAACTTTGAACTGACTTTCAGAACAACATTTAAGCAATGCATTAAGCCTTTTAATAGAAATTTGCAACATGGACATTCTAGTGAGACAAGACCACTGTATCATATATTTATCATGTTTTACAACCCTTTTTAAACTTGAACCATTTTTGTTGTGGGTACTCAAAGACATTGTCTTAGTGAGTCGATCCTTTTGAGTACCCACAGCATAGGGTCTGGTTAGGTAATAAGAGTCATCAAGGCCTCTTGATACAACACAAATTATTGACACCCAAAGAGTAATTCAAAAACAATGAAATTATGAACACAACTTTATTTATATATATATGTATTTGTCTACTTTCAGAGCCCTCACCAAAACAACGCTCAGCTGCAAACCTTCTTGATGTGCTCACGACATGTTTAGATCACATGCCCAAAGGTAAGGACACTTCTTACAGACAGACCTATAATTTGAACCTGACAAATTTGAAAACTTTTTTGGAAAAGGAGATATTGCTCAATGAGCAATTTCATATATTATTGCCAAAATGTTTTCACTTCTATTTACAGGTAAATATTTTACTTAATAAATTAAAAAAAAAAAAAAAAAAAGAAGAAATTACCCGGTGGAAAAAAAAAAAACCTGGGGCATCCAAGTTTTGAACATTTCAGGGAAACAGTATATTAGACTGTTTTTACTTTACCACCTTCAGAGGAACGTTTACTCTTCTGCAGCAGACAGCTTTTGAAAACTGGCAAAGAAAAAAAATATATGAGCAATGTCTCCTTTTGTCACAATGTGTTCAACTCTATTCAATAATTATACTACCATTTATAGCATTATTTCATATTCTTGCTGCAGATTTATTGAATATGAGAAGGGTTTAAGTAATGGATTCGTCACTTCAATTTTGTTTGTTTTGAAATAATTCTATGTGTTACCAAAATTATGTAAGTCAATTTTCATTTTTGTCCCTTTCAGATGTGATAAAAAATCCCGACCCTGTCTCTGATATGACCATACTGTGGGTTACTAAATGGGTAGATTATTCCAACAAATATGGCTTTGGCTTCCAACTCTCCAACGATTCCATTGGTGTACTTTTTAATGACACATCCAAAATCATTCTCTCACCGGACGGGAAGTAAGTATACAGTAGTATTAATTGCCGACCTTATATTTATCAGGCTCTTTTGAAAAACATTGTAGGAAACAATCTAGTCTGGAAAACTATGTATACTTTTGATACAGAGTTGAAAATATTGTGAGAAAAGAAGAAACTGCTGGACTCCTCCGTCAACGTATTCATTACTCCCGAACTGTCTCAGAGGTGTAGTTGTAAACCCTTTCCCACATACAGAAAATCTGCAACAGACGATGACCTAGAAAACATTTAGACGAAAATACAGAAAATCTCTATAAATGAAGGTTTGATTACGGAAAAAAATTGAAAACATTGTGGCAAATGGAGAAATTGCTTGATTTTGGGTATGTTTTGAAAGTCATCTGCTGCAATTTGTTGTATGTGGGAAAGAGTTAACAGTCACGCCTTTGTTTAATGACCACCCATGGGAAGAGAACAATCTGGTCTTTATTCACAGGTGGTCTTTTATTACAGGGTCATTTATGCAGAAAATGAGAAATAAAGATATTACTAGTGTGTGGTTGCTATATAAAGACAGGTTTGCTAAACAAAGGTGATCTTTTTAGCTTAGGTTTGAGGATATGTGAGAAAGTATTAATAATATGTTTGCCCTTTTCTCTGTACTTCAGATCTGTTCAGTATTATGACGTAACTGGACGTCTCGCTGCCTTTTCTGTCGACAATCCACCAGATGACCTTGAGAAAAAGTCGACCTTGCTAATGTACTTTTCCAAATACATGGACGAACATCTTATTCAGGTAAGCAAGCTTCTTGTGCAAAACTGCTCATTTATTTACTGTAGATTTCCCACATGTATACAGCCACTTAAAGATGGACGTAATGGCTGCACTCCTTGGTGCTCAGGGGGAGAATGGTTAAACTTAACCCTTTCCCTCATATAGACGCTTTCTGACGCCTTTGCAGCAGACGGATTTTTGAAAACATAGTGACAAAAGCAGAAATTTGCGCAAAACGTGCAATTTCTCTTTTTGCCACAATGTTTTCCACTTTTTGTCATACTAAGGTTATCCATTCAATTATAGAGATTTTCTATTTTTTGACAAAATACGTTCAAAGTCGTCTGCTGCAGAATTGCCGTATAAGGGAAAGGGTTAATTAACATATCAATCACTGTCAATATTCTCTTCCTGAAAGCTAACAATCAGAACTTGCATAGAGTTCTAAAATTTCAACGGTTTAACCGGCTCATCCGAAAAGATTCTTTCGTAGGACACTTTGTTTCAAGGCGCAGACACTCCAGCTCTTTTTTTCGCGGTCTCCCACATAATTAGCCACGTACATGTACTTACTATTATATGTTTGTAGCGTGAATTGATATTTGAGAAACGTGTGTTGTAAATTTGATATATTTTACATTCCAGGGAGGTAATCTAGAATGTTCCAAAGATTCGGATGATATCAGTATGGGCTCCCTTAGTTTGAAGAAATGGTTCAGAACCCCAAAGGCAATAGTGCTATATCTAAATGATGGAACTCTTCAGGTATTTAAACCTTTTAGGCTTTGCCATATACAAATGTTACTCCAGGAGATAAATTTTGAAAACATTTTGGCTAATGGAGAAATTGCCCACAATGTTTCCGACTCTATACAATAATTATACTTATATTTTTTAGATATTTTCCATATTTTTCCCTCAATGTTTTTAAATTTGTAAATTTAGATTGGTTATATGCTGGAAAAGGTTGAAACTTGATTGTGTCGGGTTGATATCTTGGAGCACACATTTAACCCTTTCCCTCATACGACAATTCTGCAGCAGACGACTTTGAACATATAAAAAAAATAGAAAATCTCTATAATTGAATGGATAACCTATGACTAAAAGTGGAAAACATTGTGGCAAAAAGGAAAAATTGTTTTCAAATCTTTTCAGTAATTATACCTACCATGTTTTTGCCTAGTAGTTTTCACATTCGTCTGCTGCAGATTTGTTGTATGTAGACATTACTCATGTACCTTATTGTGTCACCCTGCGTAGCATGGTAGGCACTTACAGATTACTTTTTTTTTTGTCCGTCCGTCTGTCTGTCCATCACACTTTCAATGAGCAGGTGCAGGTGACACATGTGCTCCGCGGAGCACTCCATTCTAGTATAAGTTTCTGATGCAGAGGCGTTCGTATGTGGGAAAGGGTTTAGTGGAAAAGACCAGTTCACTCTCGTGTTATCTCGACGTCCGAGTGTCGGCGATAAAAATTATGACAATTACTTGAATTCAAATTTCCTATTTCAGGTGAACTTTTTTGATGACCATACAAAGATCATTCTGAGTTATATGAAGAACGATTATTTTGTCACATACATCGATGAAGAACGATGTGCAACCACATACAGTATGGTTCACCTCATCCAAGATGGCTGCTCAAAGGAAGTCATGGACCGAATGTCATTCAGCAAACATATGCTAAAAAACCTGGTGAACATTGAGGGAGCTGACATCTGATTGGGTGAAATAGTCATGTGATATCAAAGTTGTTGGGGAAGTTGAAATCTGACTGGAAGAAGAAGTATTGTGACGAACCGTGTTAAAAGGAACCTGGAAAATATTCACTGATGTTAACCACCATTTTCATTCAGTTTATTAACCCTCTACTGCAGACGACTTTGAAACACATCCCTGCAAAATTTTGAAAAATGTCCATGAATGGGAAGTTTAATTATTAAATAGAGTTGAAAACATTGTGGCAAATGGAGAAATTGCTCATCATGAGCAATTTCTCCTTTTGCCAGAATGATTTAAAAAGTCGTCTGCTGCATTGGCATCAGAATGCATCTGGGAAAGGGCTATTCAAACGACATCTTTCTTTTATTATACAGAAGTCTATTCTTCTGCACTTGTTTTACCTGATATGAATCTTTTGAGACAACTTTGAGAAAAAGGAGCAATTGATCATATTGAGCAATTTCTCCTTTTCTCACAAGGTGTAGCAATTTCTCATTTTCCCACAATGTATTCAATATTTGCAAAGACATCAAGTGTTGTGGGTATCAAGGAAAAGATTGAAGAAAAAGCAGGATGTGCTACATGATTAGTTCTGCTAATCCCTTTCCCACATGCAACAAATCTGCAGCAGACGACTTTAAAAGGATACCTGAAGTTTTTCGGAAACTCCCTTTAAATGATAGTTCAATGATTGAATAGAGTTGAAAACATGGTGACAAAAGGAGAAATTGCTTGTTTTGAGCAATTTCTCCTTTTGTCACGATATTTTCAAAAGTTGTCTGCTGCAGATGTGTCAAAATGCGTCTATAAGAGGGAAAGGGTTAAATAATGTTCAAGGTTGTCAAACCACAAATTGTCTTCTCAGACTACAGTACTGTGACTGTAGTTCAACCATTCATTATCAAGCTAATTGTGATATATATTTTTTGTCAAATAATCATGAAGAATAATCATAAGTGTGATTGCAAAACTTAGAAAGGAAAGTCGATATTTAGAATAGGATTTTTTGTTCAAAGGTTAAACCATTGAGAATATACAGTAGTAATCACTTCATTACAGAAATTGTTAAATAATTGTATTTTGTATGCTTCCTGAGATTTAGTTAAATGAAGTCATGATTTGCTTATTTGATTATTTAACCCTTTCCCACTTACAACAATTCTGCAGCAGACGACTTCTGAAAACATCTTGGCAAAAACATGGCAAACCTATATAATTGACGTTAAATTATTATATAAACTTTAAAACATTGTGGCAAAAGGAGAAATTGCTTGTTTTGAGCAGTTTCTTCTTTTGTCGCCATGTTCTCAAAAAGCTGTCTGCTGCAGAGGCGTCAGTGAGCGTCTATATGAGGGGAAGGGTTAAAGTAAGTTGTCTGCTGAAGATTGGATTATGGTGGGCAAGGATTTATCCCCATGTAAATATACATATAGATCAGTCTACATTAATCCATTACCTGTCTCATTATGTCAGTCAGACACTCTTCAAACATAATAACATCACATAAACAAACTGTTAACCCTTTCCCTCATACAACAAATCTGCAGCAGACTCCTTTGAAACTAATATGGAATAATTATATAAATAAAGTATCTGAAAATGTTGTGGCAAAAGCGGAAAACTATCATAATGAGCAATTCCACAATGTTTTCAACGAATGTCTGCTGCAGATGTGTCAATATTTGTCTGAATAAGGGGTTAACCGTTTCCCTGATACAGACCCCGTTTGGTTCCTATGCAGTGGATGAATGAAAAATGAAAACATCGAGGGAAAAGGTGAATTGCTCAAAATGAGCAATAAGTCCTTTCCCAATGTTTTTTTTTTTCCAAACATTGCCTTCAGATGCTTCTAATGCGGCCCTAATATAATATATTAGCATCCATTATTTACAATTTCTCATTTTGTCACAATGTTTTCAAAAGTCGTCTGCTCATGATGCGTCAAAATGAGTCTGTATGTGGGAAAGGGATGAATTGATTGTGAAAATATTTTGGCTGTATATGTTTTATAGCTCATGTTCACTGTAAATAGTTAACAAAGAGTGAGAGTTTGGAATGGAGCGTTGCAAAGCAACATAATATGATTGTGCTATTTTTGTGTATATTGTTTCCTGTATTTACATCTTATTTTTAAATCCTTTCCCACATACAACAAATCTACAGCAGACATCTTTCAAAACATCTGATAAAAAAATATGGAAAATCTCAGTGAATGGATGTATAATTACTGGACAATTTTGAAAACATTGTGGCAAAAAGAGAAATTGCTTGTTCTGAGAAAACTCTTTTGTCACAATGTTTTCAAAAGTTGTCTGCTCTAGAGGCGTCAGAAAACATCTATATGTGGGAAAGGGATAACAGATGTTAAAACTAGGGGATACAAGTACGATTGGTCTACCTCTATCAAGTTTAGAATGGACCATTATTTTTGTTTTCAATTTACTAAATTACTGTTGAATATTTTAGCCCCATTAGAAAAAAAATGCAGTAGTTTATGCAAAATTACAGAAATTTGCCATAAAATGAATGTATGATAATTGATTTAAGTTGAAAACATTGTGTGACAAAAGTGGTCTGCTGCAAATGCTGATTGAAACAGTACAAAGTAAAATTGTTAAACTGTTTATTTTCAAAATCTGTAGGAAAAGTTTAACAAGAATTTTAGAGATTATATTTTTGTGATTTGGGACCAAGTGTGAAAGAAATAACATTGCTTTTTTTGTCATTTCTTTGAGACTATTACATTGTAACTAAACCTACTACCTTTTATGGTGTTTTCAACCTTTTTCAAATTGGAATCTTATAGTGAAAAGATCAGATGAAATGTTTTATGACAGAAAACCAACATTTTAAATAAATAATTCTAAATGTATATTTAATTTAGTTTTTTCCATTTTCATTAACAATTTTACAATATTTTAATTTATTATTTCTTTTATACACATTCATTTCTTGTAGTGTAAATACAATTTACTAAAATACAGCAGCACTTCCTTTAACCCTTTCCCCCATAAAACACATCTGCAGCAGATGACTTGGATAACATTTCTGTTGAAATGTTATCTTTCTATGAATAACAGTTTGAGTATGGAATACAATTTGAAAACATTGTGGCAAAAGGGGAAATTGCATTATGAGCAATTGCCCTTTCACCACAATGTTTTAAAAAGGCCTCTTGAGGCTGAAAGTAGGAAAGGGTAAAATATTTGATGTATTAAAGTATTAATATCTGATTTTGTTTACTCTTGCACTGGCTATTACAGCCATTATGGTGAGCAAATGAATGAGCTTGTTGATACCAGTAATGTATAAAACATTTGTTTTTGTGGTCTTGAAAATGAACCTTTTGATAGCAAAATAAATTGAATTTTAATCAGCATAATTTATCATAGGTCATCTTTCAATCTCCATTGAAGATAGCTTAATTGTTAAATAAAGTTGAAAACATTGTGGCCAAAGTAGAAATTGCTCATCTTGAGCAATTTCACTTTTGGCCACAATGTTTTCAAAAAGTGTCTGCTGCTATTGCGTTAAAATGTGTCTGCAAGTAGGAAAGCGTTAAGCACACACCTGATATCCTTGTTTACGCTTTATCTCATGCAACACCTCTGCAGCAGACGACTTTGTAATCATGTAGGAATCAAATATGGGGGGAAAAAATTGAAAAAGGAATGTTTATTGAAAATATGATCAATTTCTCCTTTTGCCATGATGTTTTTAATAGTTTTCTGCATGTAGGAAAGGGTTGAAAAGCTTCTAAAACATCTGAAGAACAAACAAATATGCATGAAATGAAATGTGATTTTAAGATATAATCTAACACATTATATTTTCAAAAATCACCTGATACAGTTCTTTCATTATAAAAGGTCTATGGTTATTAACCCTTTCCCACATACAACAAATCTGAAGCAGACGACTTTGTAAAGATACCCATTTTTTTTCAAAACTCCCTTTAAATGAAAGTACAATAATTGAATAGAGTTTAAAAAATGGTGACAAAAGGAGAAATTGCTTGTTTTGAGCAATTTTTTCTATTGTCACCATGTTTTCAAAAAGCTGTCTGCTGCAGAGGAATCAGAAAGCCCCTTTATGAGGGAAAGTGGGTTTAAAGCTCAACAATTAAGTACAAATTTGAAACACAATTTTGATTAATTGGGTCCATACTCTGAATCAATAGATTGTGGCATGTAATATCTGATTTTATTACACTTTAATATTTTGCATAATTGTTATAATGTAAACCAATGTTAGAGATTTCCACAACTAGATGGTTAAGACAAATAAATATTATATTTTTGATGAGTGGTACATTGTTTTGTAATTTGTTAATGCAGATTAATTATTGAATAATGCAATAACCCATAGGATATGGGTTTTTTCGATAGCTCATGGGATATGGGTTTTTCGACGGCCCATAAGATATGGGTTTTTCAATTATCTTGGAAATAAAATTTAAAATTCAAATAAGATTTGTTGTATTTGTTCTTTCCATTCATTATTTGTCAATCTTACGACTGACTGGCGGCTAGTGTCAGGATAAATGGACCAGTAGTACTGGTAACTTACCTAGGAAACGCTGTGATATAACTGAACAATTGTTGAAAACAGCGTGAAACACCAAACAATCAATCAATCAACAATCTTGGTGTCACTTACCCATGACACGTTTTGATCACTTCTCAGTAGTCTGAACCATGCTGGGATTTGATAGAGACAGGGTGAGTGTATTAAATACACTCACCCTGATAGAGATGAATGTTCTGATGATTTATCATAAACATGGCCTCTAATGTGATCACAAGGTTTTCTGAAAATTTGACCTTCTTTTAGACCAAACCTAACTTGGATTTGATCGGATGAAAAACCTGAATTTTTGTCATGAAGATTGGATGAAATATATGGCCGCTAGTCTGTTCACAGGGTTTTTCTGAAATGTGGCCTAGTGACTTTCTTTTAGACCCCCAAATAACCCAGTTTCGTAACAGACTAAGATTTTCATGAAGATTGGATGGAAATAAGGCCTCAAATGTGCTCAAAAGAAGTTTTTTCCCATAAAATGTGACCAAGTGTTTGCCTCACTGTGACCCTTTCTAAACCCGACTGGGATTTGATGGAGATGAAAGTAATGATGAAGATCGATGTGGCCTGTAGAGTGTTCACAAGGTGATTGTGATATAAACCAGGGACGTATCTACGTTCCTGTATAAATCATGCATGATATACCGTACATATACAATATAAGTTAGTGGACATAACTCTGCTGTTTTTGAGGCAATCTTAGTTAAATGGGGCCTATGCAACGAAACATTAATGGTTATCAAACATGTCAAATGCAGTGGCGGATTAAGCAGGGGCCCGTGCCCAACTCCTCCCACGGCAACCCCCCCCCCCCCCCCCCCTAAACTACACCCGACACCCTACCCCCCCCCCCCCCCCCCGCATAGTTTGAGGCGGATTTCTAAGCATTTTCGTCCGGAACCTTCGAAACTCCTCCGGGCATCGAGTTACTTTAAACCTCATCGCAAACTGATCGCACATTAATCGGTTGATGTTCGGCCGGGCATCACACATATCGGGCGAGCGCTGGCCCAAATTCGCCGCTCAGAGCCCGGTCGGAAATCTGGCAGACGTTGACCGTGGACAGGCCGGCGTCTGGCCGACCACCCACTGTTGCTCGCAGGTTATAAAAGCCAGCTCATCGCATCATTCATCAAGTTATCCAGTCGCCATCTTCACAGAAGGTAACAATTTAGCACACAAAGTACTATAAGATAGAAAAGAAGGGAAGACTGAAGGAGGAGGAGAGGGCAGTACCCACAAGAGAGGGAGAGTGACAGTGAAGTGAATGAGACCATGCCTCTCCTCTTCAGCCACCAATGCACCAATAACTATGTTGTAGCGGTATAGCTTGCAAACGCCAACGCCAACCTCTCCCTCAACCGGGCGACCCGATCGCGTTGTGCAGGTGCCCGCAAGCCCTGTGGAGGTATCAACGGCATTCTCGTAAGAATGTTTGTCTTGTCTTAATGGTATCTAAGTAAAGTTCGAATATGGGTCATATTGGGTCAGGAACTAGGCCAAATTGAAGGGAAATCTTGTTAACACTCTCGAGGCTGCATTTTTAACTTGAGCATGTTGAAACTGTATCAGAAGGTTAGTCTTGATTATATGTAGGACAAGTTTGAATATTGGTCATGTCTGTTCAAGAACTAGGTCACTAGGCAAAATTGAAGGAAAATCTTGTCAACACTGCAGAAGCCACATTTTTTAAAATTTGGTCAGAATGTTTATCTTTATGATATTTAGGCCAAGTTCGAATGCCGGGTTATAAAAACCACCTAGGCCAAATTGAAGGAAAATCTTGTTAATACTCTTGAGGCCGCATTGTTTTGCTTCAGCAGCTTGAAACTCGGTCAGAATGTTTGTATTGATAATATCTAGTCCATGTTCGAATATGGGTCATATCGAGTAAACAAATATAGATCACTAGGCCAAATGAAGGAAAATCTTGATAACACACTTGATGTTGCATTTTGAATCTTTGTCAGAATAATTGTCTTGATGAGTTTTGCATTATTCAAACACTTTCTCCCAGTCTAGTACATGGTTTAGAGAATTATTTCTACTTGGTGGAATGTGATTTAACATTGACATATTTCTCAATATAATAAGGCAGAAACTTCAAAATATTCAGCCTAAACCTGCTGTCAAATTTTCTTTGATTCTTCATGTCTTAAATGTGTATACTTGTGAGCTCTTGCACTCAGGTGAGCGATATAGTGCCAGAAGGTCCTCCTGTTTTCAATTTAGCAGTTTAATAATATTTACTATTTTTGATATGATCTTTCAACTTCTTAACAATAAATACATAAACATAAGCTGCAATTGTTATTTCCTTTCACATTTTCCCTACTTCTCCAACTATCCTGCAGTCCCCAGGCCGTCGGAACTTCAAAACGGGACGTATTATAGTTTTACCTGCGGCGTACGGGCGGATGGGAGGGTGGGATTTGTCCAATATGTTGTCCGCCCAATAACTTTAGAAGCCTTTGTCCAATCATCACCAAATTTGGTCAAAATGTATATTGGCATAATATCTTGGTTTAATTTGTAAGAATGTGTCATGTCAGGTTAAAAACGTATCACTAGCCCTTGTATTACTTCAATTACATAACGTTTATATTGTCCGTGCTGTAACTCGAATACATTTTATTTGATCATTACCAAATTTACACAATATGTTGATGGGCTTTTAACATCCTACTCAGGTTCAATAACTAACCACGTTATCTTAGTCACTCCCTAACACTAATGTCCCTCAAAATAGCCAAAACTATATTAACAGTGTCCGCTCTCTAAATGCCTGACGTACAACCAATTATCACTTTACTTGGTCTCGAAAAAACAGGACGGGCGTATTTTGTGACAGTTTTGCGCTCTTGTTTTAAATTAAATCCATCCAACTATGCCTTAGATATGGCTCCGGACAAAGCCTATGGCGGTGGGATAATAAACACATAATGACACGAGGCAATCAAACCTTCTAGGCTGTGTTCGTTGCTTTAGGAATTTATCCAAATATAATGACTAATCTTATTTACATATTGAGTATTTAAAATTTCAGGGAGTTGACCCTTTCCCACGTACAGACGCCTTTTGACGCTTCTGAAGCAGACGACATTCGAAAACATGGCAAATGGAGAAATTAATCATGATTAGCCATTTATCCTCTGATCTCTTATTAATTTTATTCAATAAATAAGTTTTTCATTTATAGAGAGTTTCTGTATATTGTCTGGATGTTTTTCAAAGTCTTCTGCTGCAGATTCTTGTTAATGTGGGAAAGGGTTGACAGGTTATACTTCCGTACCGAAGATCACAATGTTCAAACCCATGTGGTTTTGGTTGAGCCATTGTGATCCCTGATTGTCCATGATCTATAATCTGTCTGACAGCTCACATTTTCATTCAGATAACTTCTAATTATTTAAGGAACACATTTTAAAATAAGTTCACTAAAGTTCCATAGGTGGCCCTCTATTAATTACGCTCCTCTGCAAAAGATATCCCCCCAAGCTCAAAATTTAAAACAAAAATCAACAACATCTCCTTAACCACTAGCCAAATTTCAATATAGTAACTTATGTGGTCGTGACCTTTGTTCAGGCTGTTCGTGTTTGATCCGCTTCTTAAGATATTTGGAGACAGCCACCAGAGCTAACAAAAAAAAAGGAAAATCTTTAAATGACATCTTCTCTTTAACCACTCAGGTGAGTTTTGTCTTTCATTCAGTCGATCCTCAATCTTTTTCTTACATACTTTCCTACATACACCAACAGTTACATACTTTCCTACATACACCAACAGTTACATACTTTCCTACATACACCAACAGTTACATACTTTCCTACATACACCAACAGTTACATAATTTACTACATACACCAACAGTTACATACTTTCCTACATACACCAACAGTTACATACTTTCCTACATACACCAACAGTTACATACTTTCCTACATACACCAACAATGCAGCAGACGACTCTTAAAACTGTCGTCCAAAATATTCAGGAAACTATAAAAGAAAAAAACAACAACACACATGTATTGAATAAATTTGAAAACATTGTCATCTGCTGCAGATGCGTCAGAATGCATCTTTATGTGGGAAAGGGTTCATCGATACTTAAATATACCAATAGCTAGTGAAAATGCCATTGGTACAGACTAATCAGTCGTCCTAGCATGCCGATGAATATTGCAGCAAGTGTATGTGAAGAATTGGAGTAAAAGAAAAAAGACAGACCGACGAACTATAAGTTAACAGAAACAATGAAATATTTGAAAGTTCAAGTCCTGTTCATCAAAACAAAAAAATCCAGATTCACTAAAGACTTTGAAAACAGGTAGTCAAAAAGATATGGAAAATATTTATAAATATAAGTTTCCGAGTTATTGAACAGAGTTGAAATGTGTGGCTATAGAAGATGTAATTTCATCTTTTGTCACACTGTTTTCAATTGTCGTTTACTGTTGATGCGCCAGAATGGGTCTATATGCGTGAATAAGGTTAATTAAAAAGCACTTGTACAATCATACCAGTGTGTGTATCAAACACATGACGCTCGTTACAAGGGGATTTTGAATTATATAGGACTAAACGACACAGATTCAGCTAATTTGTAAAACCCCGGAAAGCCCCTCGCTGCCATTCTCGATTGCGTCTGATGATTAATGTGAAGGGGTTACACAATACGTATGGACTAGCAAAATGTATATATCTTACAATCTTTTAAATGCAACTGACTACTTTCAGTTATTACAATGTTCGAGGTTTGTGAAGATTTTTAAAGCTTCCAACGCAACCATTTGAGGCAAAACAAGCCTATGTGTTTAAAGATAATAATAATTTGATGGAGGGTCAACTTTGGAACATTTCTGTGAACATTGTCCGTGATTCAGAGGCTTTCTGCAACAGACAACTTTTAAACTATTGTTGGATCATAATTATATCGGTAATTTTTGTCAAAAGATTATGTTATTCTTTCAGATACTTTTCTTTGTCTCTTATATGTATAAAATGCAAGACGATTCTAAAATCAAGATAAATGGGTTTTTTAAAAAGTGTTCAAATTGTTAGCTTATTTCATAAAAAAGCAAGGGAGGAAATTGTATTATATATAATTATACAATGTGTCAAGAGTTGCTTCCCTTGTTTACATTGTGTGGTTTCCCGCACATCATTCTTCTAAGACTACCTTAACACAGAAAGTTTAAGCACATCGACGCAGTCACTGTCTACCATTCACTTTATGTATTGATAGTCCATAAGTGATGGAAGAAGATGTAATGGCCCAATCACATTGGGCCGAATGCCATTCCGTTTGTTTTGGAATAGCTCCAAAGAATTGTTGAGCATAATCAAAATAATTTTCATCGACCATCCGAATGTGGCGTCCATGTGTATTCGGAAAGTATTCGGGAATCATTCTAGGAGCATACGACATGTACGGAAAACGTTCGGGAAGCATGCGTCTAGTTATTTGTGCATTCGGAATGAACATTTGGAGGTGCTTGGTTCCGTATGCTTTCCGAACACCCCGAATGGACCTAGAACAGACGAATGCTTTCCGAACGTTTTCAGCATCCTTTTCGGATTTTTTTCCCCATTTATGCCGCTGAACGTATAACGAATAACCAGAACCCTTCCATTATTCTTTCAGAACATTTTCCGAACTGCTCGTACACTTCCAGAATGCACAGTATGCTCCGTATGGTTTCCGAACCCCCCCCCCCCCCCCCCGAATGGACATACAGCATGACGAACCCTTCCCGAGCGCTTTAAGAATGTCGGTGAAGTCTTTCCGAATGCCGGTAAACTCCGCACACTTCCTATAAATAGCTTGCGGACATTATTTGGTCTATTCCGAAAGCCTTCTGAAACGGAAAGCATTCGGTGATACATTGGGGAAAACACATTCGGGCCAGTTTAAACAAGAAATATCTTTAAACAAGCGGGCTACTGTGGCCCTAGTTCGCTCACCTTAATTATACAATGTACTGCAATGTAAAACACATCAAGACAATTAATCTGAATGCAACCTCCACAGTGTTAACAAGATTTTCCTTCATTTAGCCTAGTGATCTATATTTTTTTACCTGATATGACCTATATTCTAACATGGACTATATATCATCAAGACAACATTCTGACAAAGTTTCAACTTGCTCATAGTAAAAATGCAGCATCCGGAGTTTGAACAATATTTTCCTTTATTGACCTTGTTTCTGACCCAATATGACCCTTAATCGAACTTGACCTATATGTAATTCAGACAAACATTCTGACCAAATTTCAAGCTGCCGAAGCAAAAAATGCGGCTTCTACAGTGTTAACAACATTTGCCTTCAATTTGACCTAGTGACCTACTTTTTACCTCATATGGCCATATTTCGAACTTGTCCAAGATTTGATAGAGATGAATGTTCTGATAAACTTTCATGAAGATTGGATGCAAAATGTAGCCTGTAGAGTGTTAACAAGCTCAAATGTTGACGACGCACGACGCACGACGGACGGACGCCGGACAAAATGTGATCACAATAGCTCACCCTGCATTTCGTACATAGGTGAGCTAAAAAGATAAACGACGAAACACTAAGAAATAGAACATGAATATCAGAACGGTTCTATGTGTTTACCAAAGGCTAATCGGCCATCTCCATCCAGTTTCAGTTTCTTTAAATAAATAATCAAGGCCGAGAATACGCCACATGACTGGAGATTACGCGAGGCTTCCAAGAGGTGTATAAGTTTCAATTGACGATGAATAACTGAAACTTATCATGTTTCAAAATTAATTAATATTTTGCTCTTAAATATTATATTTCATACGTTTTCACTGATTTTTTTCACTGAAATTGATTTCTAAAGGAAAACAATTAAAAGTAAGTATGCAGAAAACATTTCATTTTAAAACTTCATCTTATCAGTGCTTCTCGTAGGATCCCAACTTAACTATGAACCAATCAAAACGATTCATTTTCTTTATTTCTTCGACATTCTAGATAATTTGTTTAACATCTAGGTCAAAACTGAGGTTAAACAGCTATCGCCGAGAAATCACACCACTTTCGTATACAGAGAACACACGGAAGCTCATTCGGGTCAGTGTGATCGCCCCATTAGTGGACGTATGACGCTATTCACAATGACTCGAGTCAATCCAGAATGGCCGTGTCGGGATTCAAACTTATGACCGTTCGACTTTGAAAGTACATGTATCTAGTTCCCTTCATACACAAATACAATGAATGAAAAGAGTTGATAACATTGAGGCAAAACAAGAAATACGCATTATGATCAGGGAGTACATAACATATATTAGATGTACATTTAATATACGGTCCCTCCCATTTCTTCTTTTGTCACAATGGTTTCAAAAGTCATCTGCTGCAGATGCACTAAACTGCTTGTTCAAGTGGGAAAAGATTTACACATGAAGTTCATGAATTGCGCTGATTGAGCATCAGCGTCTCGAGGTCAGTTTGTTTGACTCATAGATGGCGCTTTCATAGATGGCGCTTTATGTCTGAAATTAATCACGTGATCAACAAATTGTCGTCTGCGGTCCAATTTCACGGAAGGAAACCCTACAATGATAATTTTCACTTGCAGTTAAATTTGAAGTGCAGTTATGTTCAAGGTAGGTTTTTTTTTATACAGAAGTTATTATTGTAGGAACCATAGCACAAAGTGTGGCGATCCATGAAGCAGGTGGAAATTACCAATAAATAAATTAGCTTTAAAAGCGCCACCACAGAAGAACGTGAAAGTTGCTTGCAGCATTGTAATTTCGAGATTACAAATTGAAAACACCAAAAAACGGTTAATATTTCGACAAATAAGTGTGAAATTTGTAAATAACAGATCATTTCTTATCCCGGAAAAGATATCTTTTAGACTACACATCCATGGCTGAATTTAGAGGTAATGCCTCTTTTTGTTTGTTGCTTGTGAATTTAACTCTTATTTAGTGGTAGGCAAGACAACAGACAGCCATACCGGTGTCCATAACTACATATTTTGATATTCTCTGTGCATACTGTAAACTTTTGATGTGAAAAGAGTTTCATCATATTTAATCCTTTCCATCATAAAGACGCTTTCTGATGCCTCTGCAGCAGACGGCTGTTGGAAAACATGTCGACAACAGGAGAAACCAGCAATTTCTCCTTTTGTCACGATGTTTTCAACAGTTCTATTCAATTATTGTACTTTCATTTAATTAAAGGGAGTTAGGATGGGACTCCCTATTATCGGTGTACTTACGTTTTTTTTGAAAAAAAAATAATAAAGCAAACTTAACTGTAAATTATATCCAGTGTCACTCGTTCTTTTATGTCCTTGTTAATCAACTTACACAAAATAATCTTTCACTTCTGTGCAAAGTTCCAAAAATTGAGTCCATCCGCACCCATTTTGAAATTGACATTCAAGGGAGGCAATCACTCACTGGTGTAATTACAAAAAGCATTAGTATTGTGACGATTTTTACCTTCGTTTCAAAATATAACTTTCCAGTAATTTTGATTCCTTTGTGTCTGTTTTCATTTGTATGACACTTCCTGTTTATTAAAATCGTCAAGCGAATTATCCTCAAACCCATTGAAATTAAGAACATTTAGAATATATAATCACAGGAATCATGTGAGTAGATGGAATATTGGTATAGTTTTTATCGTTCCATAACAACTTATAGAGCTGTCATTTCGGATTTACTGAGAAAACAGTATAAGACAGTTTGATTCTAGAGCAGACGCTTGCAGTTTTAAATGTTTATCTTGGTCATGTGAGCGCTTAGTATTGCAAAACGTATGCGGAACGTTTTGCACTTTAAGGGTAAAATCAGAGTATGCCGTACAGTCATGATTGGTCATGTGACAAATTTGTAGTATAAAAAGCGGTGTATTCCTTTATTCTTGGTCAGTTGCTCGTTTTCTGGCTGTGAGGTAACTCAAAATAAAGGCGCAATAATAACGTTTCATTGTTATTTAGGAATAATATATGGTAATTAGTGTTGACAGTGGATCAAACAGGACGAAGGATGTTAGTAATCTCTGACAGTTATCCCTCAGACTTGCAGCGTAGGCTCAAACGTGCAGGGCTTCTTCTGTTACAGAGTGTATTCATCTCTAGTTCTGTCAACTTCTGTTTCACACCATCGTTTCAAACATTGTTTCACAAGAAACTGTATGAACTGGTTTCGACCTTTGAGCGTTTGGTTTGTACAGTGTTTCAACCGAAACTGCACCAAACAGGTTTCGACCATTGCTCCAAACGAAGCTGTTTGAAACTAGTTCCGACCATATGTTGCCGTTTGGAAATGACCCTGTTTCAAGCCATTTGATTTTCGGCCCGTTTCGGCCTATTTTAGTGTTTCGTTGTATCAACCGCTCGATACACGTTACAGTATGGTGGTCCTGTTGTATCAACTCTTTACAAGATTCTGAGATTTAATGTGAAAATGATTATCCTATAAAACATTTGTCACTAGAACAATTATATTTAATTGAAATGTTAATTTAAACTATGAACTTATTTACACGATATTTTCAAAATCAATTTGTTAAATTTTCTTATTGTCACAATTTAATCATATTTTCCAAAAATGACCCATTTCTTTGTTATTTTTTTAATCCTTATAATAACATCCTTAATTTTTGTAACACAGTATATGATTTAGAAGTTTAAAAATAACATATGTTAAAATTTATAACCACCACAAACATACAGACCAAAAAAAAAAAAATCTTTTTTTGAATTTTGGTCCTTAATTTCTTCCATGTTTTCTATAGTCGAGAAAACTTCACGGAATGTTATCACATGACTTAAAGTTCCTATGATGTCATAAGCAGGTTTTCTACTAAAAAATGACGATTTTGTTGGTGAGGGGCATGTAGGATTTTCTTTTTATTATGTGTAACAATCATGATGTGTCGTAATTTCTGAGAATATTGATTTTTTGAAAAAAAATATTGTAGCATTTGAAAGTCGTGATAACGGGGTTTCCTGATGGAATCATACGGCATGCGGTTGTGCGCGCGCAACAAAGAAAACCCCGGTGTTGTGTTTACCTTGGTATTCATGATAACACACGGTATTCGTAGAACCTACTATACCAGTATTTTCGGGTATGTTTTAAAAGTAGAATTTTGAAAAGGGTTAAACTAGCTATAAGATTCATAGGGATTCTTGTAGACGTGAAAAGCAATATTCTATCATCCAATTTGTTCATTATGTTCATCTCCAGAGTGAAAAATTAACATGCTGTCTGCAAAGCAAATGAGTTTTCTACTCTAGACATAAGAGTTCAATTTCCTTTTGTCATGAGATATATTTGTCAATAATTATGTAACCTGTAATATTTATTGCTCACAATAGTAATCTCAAAACAACTTCCATCACACTGGATGGAAATATTGAGTAACATTCATGGAATTCAATCAACAAATTAAACAGGTTGCCAATTTTTCAACCCTTATTATCCCCTCGGCTAACGAAGTTTGCGATAGGGATATAGTAACGGGACTGTCCATTTGTGCGTCCGTCCGTAACAACCTTGTGACCACTCTACACTGAACATCCTTCGACCGATCTTGACCAAACTTGGTATACAGTTAGTATATGGCAAGGTCTAGAAGCCTATTTATTTTCAAGGTCATAGGTTAAAGGTCAAAGTCAAAATTGGGCTTTGACTATTTTCCCATATCAACAACCTTGTGACCACTCTACACTATACATCCTTCGGCCGATCTTAACCAAACTTAGTATAAAGTTAGTATATGGCAAGGTCTGAAAGTCCATTTATTTTCAAGGTCATAGGTTAAAGGTCAAGGTCAAAATTGGAATTTGACTATCCCATATCAACAACCTCGTGACCACTCTACACTGAACATCCTTTGACCGATCTTAACCAAACTTGGTATACAGTTAGTATATGGCAAGGTCTAGAGACCTATTCATTTTCAAGGTCATAGGTAAAAGGTCAAGGTCAAAATTGGACTGATTATTTTCCTATATCAACAACCTTGTGACCACTCTACACTGATCATCTCTTGGCAGATCATAACCAAACTTGCCATACATTTAGTATATGGTAATATCTAGAAGGCTATTGCTTGTAAACGTCAATGGGCAAAGGTGGGGTCATTTGGCAAAGGCCAAAGAAGCCTATTTATTTTCAAGGTCATAGGTTAAAGGTCAAGGTCAAAATTGGACTTTGACTATTTTCCAATATCAACAACCTTGTGGCCACTCTACACTGAACATCCTTCGACCGATCTTGACTAAACTTGGTATACAGTTAGTATATGGCAAGGTCTAGGAGCCTATTTATTTTCAAGGTCATAGGTTAAAGGTCAAGGTCAAAATTGGACTTTGACTATTTTCCCATATCAGCAACCTTGTGACCACCCTACACTGATCATCTCTTTGCAGATCATAACCAAACTTGCCATACATTTAGTATATGGTAAGATCTAAAAGCCTATTGATTGTTAATGTCAACGGGCAAAGGCCAAAGAAGCCTATTTATTTTCAAGGTCATAGGTTAAAGGTCAAGGTCAAAATTGGACTTTGACTATTTTCCCATATCAACAACCTTGCGACCACTCTACATTGGTCCATCTCTTGGCAGATCATAACCAAACTTGCTATACATTTAGTATATGGTAAGATCTAAAAGCCTATTGATTGTAAATGTCAACGGGCAAAGGCTGGGTCATTTGGCAAAGGCCAAAGAAGTCTATTCATTTTCAAGATCATAGGTTAAAGGTCAAGCTCAAAATTTGACTTTGACTACCTTGTGACCACTCTACCACTCTACACTGAACATCCTTCGACCGATCTTAACCAAACTTGGTATACAGTTAGTATATGGCAAGGTCTAAAAAGCTATTCATTTTCAAGGTCATAGGTTAAAGGTCAAGGTCAAAATTGGACTGACTATTTTCCCATATCAACAACCTTGTGACCACTCTACACTGATCATCTCTTGGCAGATCATAACCAAACTTGCCATACATTTAGTATATGGTAATATCTAGAAGGCTATTGATTGTAAACGTCAATGGGCAAAGGCGGGGTCATTTTGCAAAGGCCAAAGGCGGAGACAAGGACAAATTACACTTAGTTCTCTGGTATATAACATTAATAACAATTTAATAAAGGCAAGGACAAATAACATTAGTTTTACAAGAGAACTCGATGTGATGATTGAATACCGAGGGGATGCATCCGCTTTGCAGTACCCTTGTTTGTGTTTTGATTTATATTAGATTTGTTATTTGATATTTGTATGAATGGATAACAACTTTAAAGTCTGTAATCAACATATTTGTGGCTGTTTTCAAAGTTTCTCATCTTGTTTTTTCAAGATCACATTTTAAATTTAGAGGCAAAACCAAACAAAGGTTGGTTATTATAATCCCAAGTAATCAAATGACGGCCCTGCCTTTCTTCCAGAAACTTGAGTTTTTGATGAACATACGAAAATTCTGCAGCAGACGACTTTGAACATATTTTGTCAACATATTAAAAATCTCTGTAATTGAATGGTTACCTATGACTAAAAGTGGAAAACATTGTGCCAGAGAAACGAGAAATTACTCGTTTTGAGCAATTTCTTCTTTTGTCACTAGGTTTTCAAAAGGCTGTGTGCTGCAGAGGCGTCAGAAAGCGTCTATATGAAGGATAGGGTTAACACAATATATCATTTCTTTCAAGAACCTCAGTACTGGATCAGAAGGATATGTGAATACTTGTGTCGCAGTCTGAACTTGTACACAGTTCGAGAGATCTGTAAGTGTAAGTTAGCACAGTCAGTAGAATACTTGCCAAGAAAGCGAGATGTCCCGGGTTGGAGCCCAAGACTGGTTGCATATTTTTCTCTCCTTCTGACATTGGGATCCAATAAGGGACTGTGACAGCACTGCTTAGTCAGTCTTATAGCGCTTGCAGTGCAATGACATCCTTGGCACTGGAATTCCGAAATTCGAAGACGAATGTCCAGTTAAGCAGGGGTGTATGTCGCGGTCTGAACTTGTACACAGTTGGAGAGATCACATGTAAAGCGGCCCGGTTAGCTCAGTCTGTAGAGTACTTGCGCTGAAAGCGAGATGTCCCGGGTTGGAGCCCAAGACTGGCTGCATGTTTTTCTCTCCTTGTGACATTGGCACCCAATAAGGGACTGTGACAGCACTGCTTAGTCAGTCTTACAGCGCTTGCAGTGCAATGACATCCTTGGCACTGGAATTCCGAAATTCGAAGGCGAATTTCCAGTTAAGCAGGGGTGTATGTCGCAGTCTGAACTTGTACACAGTTGGAGAAATCACATGTAAAGCGGCCCGGTTAGCTCAGTCTGTAGAGTACTTGCCCTGAAAGCGAGATGTCCCAGGTTGGAGCACAAGACTGGCTGCATGTTTTTCTCTCCTTGTGACATTGGCACCCAATAAGGGACTGTGACAGCACTGCTTAGTCAGTCTTACAGCGCTTGCAGTGCAATGACATCCTTGGCACTGGAATTCCGAAATTCGAAGACGAATTTCCAGTTAAGCAGGGGTGTATGTCGCGGTCTGAACTTGTACACAGTTGGAGAGATCACATGTAAAGCGGCCCGGTTAGCTCAGTCTGTAGAGTACTTGCCCTGAAAGCGAGATGTCCCGGGTTCTAGCCTTCTTTAATACTCAACACTTATCTATTAATGAAACTTGGCTAATGTAGAATTTGTCATTCTTGTAAAACAATTAGATTCAAGCAAAACATTGGGTAGAAAGTAAACTTGTATACTTGTTTTATTTGTATGTGTAATCCATATGCCACTTAAGTCTACATTGCAAATCTGATGTTTGGATGCTTTTCTGCCAGCATAAACACAAATAGAATAACTATAGCAGAGCTCTAGGTAAGGGGCGTTTTGCATGTTCTGAAATCCTTATTTGACCCTTAAACCCTATGTTGTGGGTAATCAAAAGAATCGTCTCAGTGAGACGATTCTTTTGAGTACCCAAAACATAGGGTTTGCTTTAATAATAAGAGAGAAATTGTGGTAAAAAGAGCTGAATACCCCTCCTTAACTTGACCTCTGCTATAGTACATGTAGTTTATGATTGGTGGTATATATATTCAGAAAGAAATCACAAAAATAGCACATTACATAGTCTGGCAAGTATGGAGTTGTGAAAGACAATTTTGAATTTTCTTATTTAGACAAATTATATATCCCAAGAGAAAAAGATTAACCTGCTGTCTTCAAAGATCCTGATGAGGTTTTTCTCTTGACATTAGAAGTGATTGATCATGAAATAAACTTGTATATATAAAAAAACAAAAATCAAATTCTGGACATTTGTAGTCATTGATCATGAAATAAATTTGTTTTACACTTTCCAACATAGAGACAAGAGCAGCAAGAGACAACTTTTGAAAATATTGCAGCAAAAGGAGAAACTGTGCATAATGGGTAATTTCTCCTATTGCAACAATGTTTCAACTCAATTCAATATTTATTAAATATAATAATTTACAGAGATTTTCCATTAACTTTTTTGTTTTTCTGGTTCTGTACACATCAATTTTTTCAACTTGATGCCATTCCAAATAGACTTATATTATGTTAACCCTTTCCCTCATATAGACGCTTTCTGACGCCTCTGCATCAGACAGCTTTTTTGAAAACATAGTGACAAAAGAAGAAATTGCTCAAAACAAGCAATTTCTCCTTTTGCCACAATGTTTTCCACTTTTAGTCATAGGTAACCATTCAATTATAGAGGATTAATATTTTTTAACAAAATATGTCCAAAGTCGTCTGCTGAAGAATTGTCATATGAAGGAAAGGGTTAAATAAGTTGTGAAAAAAGAAAAAATTATTCAAAACAAGCAATTCTTCTTCTTGCAATAATGTTTTCACCTCTTTTCAGTGATTACAACTTCACTTAAAGAGATTTTAGATGTTTCAGAGTCCAGGGCTCCAGATAATTTTTTGGCAAGAAGAGTAATTACTCATGAAAATTTTGAGTGATGAGTAACGCCCAAAGTACCATGAGTATTTTAATAAAGCCATTTTAGAGGTGGGTCGGTAGGTCGGAAAAATATTTAATTTTTTGGGAGGGGGGGAATAATAAACTAATATGAATGTTGAATGACATATAAATCATACACACTGCCCTGTTTCAGTGACTGACCTAAATCGGTGACCTTGTTGTTTTGCATATGCTCTTCAATTTGAAGAATTTTATGGTATCAATGTTTTTTGTGGTCTCAAGTGTAAAACATATTCTTTCCTGTGTAATAGATTTCCAAATGAGATGTTTACTACATCTTCAAGAAAGCGCGCGAAAAAAAATCACGTGATCTGTATGCCTGCGAAAATATCACGTGGTGTTATTTCTTCAAGTAGAAAGCAACTCCATTGGATGAAGCTCTCCTTCAAAGCTCTGTTTCGCGAGATTACAAATTAGCAAAGCAACAAATACACACTGATCACTTCAAAAGCGCTTTCATTTAATTCATTTTGAAATTACAGGCGCTTCAATGACAAAGATCGATTTGGTTTCCGATTTACGTAAATAATAATCTAATGTAGAAAACGGGAACCATTACTTTTAGTTCTAAAAATAGACTAGGTTTTTCCGAGAAACTTTGAAAGAAAATATTATTTTTGTTGTGATTTAAAAAAGAAGATACGCATGATAACATGAACGGATGAGTTAATTGCAAAATGTATGCGTATTTGTTACTCATAGAATTTGAAACATGTGCGTATTTGGTGATTTTCCATTCGTAATTTACGCAGATACGCACGTTATCTGGAGCTCTGCAGAGTTGTTTGCTGCAAAAAAAAAATCTATGTCAGACTGAGATAACCCGTTCTCACCTGCAGACGCAATTTGACGCAATAGCAGCAGACGACTTTTGAAACATGATGAGCAATTTCTCCTTTGGCCACAATGTTTTCAACTTTATTTAACAATTAAGCTATCTTTAATGGAGATTTTTCAGGTTTTTGTCACTATATTTTCAAAGTCGTCTGCTGCAGATTTATTGTATGTGGGAAAGGGTGATGATGAGTGAGTGTTATTCAGATAACTGAAATACTGTTGAAAATGCCATAAAACCAAAATAAAACGGCACACTGCAATAGGAAAGTGATGTTTATACAAGTTATAAGATCTGGAAACTTGGCAATATTGACTGCGATGAAAAACAGGCATTAATTCAATGAATGTGACTCAATGCTTGGCATATGATATACTCTATGTGTGCAGACTAGATGTCTTCAGCTTTGTGGATTAAAAAAACCAGGATGCATGCTTTATTTTCTTGCAGGTAATTGGATACATACATCATTTGTTAATATTGTGGAAAATAATTAAATTGCTAAAAGCCAGCAATTTCTGCTTTTACTACAATGTTTTCAACCCTGTATCGAAACTAAAGCTACAAATGTTTTAATTACTATTTATGTTGCAGTCTAAACTTGTATACAGTTGAAGAGATTATATGTAAGCAGCCCAGTTAGCTCAGTCAGTAGAGTACTTGCCCTGTGAAAGCAAGAGGTCCCTGGTTTGAGCTGTGACAGTCTAACAATACTTGTAGTGCAATTTATGATATTCTTGGGACTGGAATTCCGAAATTTGAGGACAAATTTCCAGTAAAGCATAGGCGTATGTTGCGGTCTGAACTTGTACACAGTTGGAGAGTCTACATGTAAGCTGCCCGGTTAACTCACTTTGTAGAGTACTTGCCCTGAAATCGAGAACCCTGGACTGGCTGCATGTTTTTTCTCTCCTTGTGACATGTGACAATTTTACCCCGAGGTATTTTCAAGGGAGACAACTCCCATGTAATATCTTGTAATCATTTTCTTGATGGTGACTTGATCAGTTACCTAAACAAAAAGAGTCTGAGTTTATTGCTTTGCAAATATTTGCTGAATTATTTGATTATCTTGAATTAGAAGAAAGTTTTAATATAGGATAGTTTTAAAAACATGGTAGAAATCATAGGACATTATTCTCTACGAGAAATTTCTCCTTTTCTGCATATGCGCCTGTACATGCAAAAAGGTAGAAGTTGGCCTTTGTGTAGATCAAGATCAACCTGTGCATCTGCAGAGTCTGATAAAAATCTTACCTGTTCAAGTATCATCGTCAAGCATTCCAACTTTATGATCATCTTAAGTTCATTATTCTCAACCTTTTTAGCGTCACTAAGCAGTATTAGCAGACAACTGAACTGATGTCTAAAGATTGTTATGCTTACAAGCTTCAGATACACAAGTATACTAATACGAGTCTGTTAGAAGCTGCTGTCAACTTGTGTACGACAATTCTGCAGCAGACAACTTTGAACATATTTTGTCAAAAAATAGAAATTCTCCATAATTGAATGGATAACCTATGACTAAAAGTGGAATACATTGTGGCAAAAGGAGAAATTGCACGTTTTGTGCTGTCTGCTGCAGAGGCGTTCGAAAGCGTTTAAATGAGGGAAAGGGTTAAGCAATGCCAACTTGGAGCTTTTCCCTCAGTCAGAAGCATATAGTGTTACCCTTGTCCTTGTCTGTGTTTGCTTGGGTTTGTACATGGTTTGTTTCCACTGTACAACTATCCCAATGACAAGAATATGTGTAGCATGTCTGCTTTCTTATTTTAAGAAGATTTATTTCCCTTGAACTTAGAAATGCTCCTGTTGAGAATTGTGTCTGGTCCATAACATTTTTATGGATGGGTTGATGTTGAATATATTTGGTACAAATTATCACCATGACAAGGCAATGTGTCATATGCAGGCACTATGTCTGCTTGCTTATTCTATAAGTAGATTTATTTCCCTTGAACTTGAAAATTCTTCTATTTGACATTTGTGTCTGGTCCATTACTTGCTTATGGATGGGTTGATGTTGAAGATATTTGGGACAAATCATCACTGCGACAATGCAATGAATGTGTCACATGCATGCACTATGTCTACTGTATTATTCTAAGAATATTTATTTCCATTGAACTTAGAAATTTTCCTGTTGAGATTTGTGTCTGGTCCATAACTTTCTTGTGGATGGTTTGATGTTGAAGATATTTAGTACAGGTGATCACTATGACAAGACAATGTGTCACAGGTAGGCACTATGTCTGGTGGTTTATTCTATAAGTAGATTTATAAAAAAAATTCTTAAGATTTGTGGTCAATCCATAACTTTCTTAAGCGCCAGCCACATATACACGGCCCACTAACAGGTTAGCGTTGTCGTTTGCTCAGGGTGCATCATCATTAATTATCCATTTGTCATGTGCGCTGGACTAAAGCTATGCATTCAATGTCGTTCACTGTGTGTGTTGGGATTTTTGTACATGTACAAAAATGAGCGCAGAGCATGACGCATGAATGTAAACGCCAGAAGGATGTCAGAGACGCGCAGAGCACACTCGACGAGCGCCATACACATGCGAAGCACTCGCTGGGTATTCACTGTATGTTCGTCTATTACAGTCCAGTGAACACATGGCGCACACATAGCACACATCTAGCGCAAACCTAGCGTGCTTCTAATGCATATCCAGCGAACATGCAACAAATATGGGTGTGCTGAACGAGTCTCTAGCGCCCCCTGCGTTCTTCTAGCATGTTATTAGCGTATATGCAGCGTGTAATAATGCTGATTAAGTCTGGAAGAACAGTCTTAGAAAATGGTGGATCCCGACAGGCTGCGACTACTTCTCCAACATCAGCATAAACTCAAGGAACTGCCACTTCACCAAGCCCATGTTATCCGGAAAAGAAGAAAGAGAAGCGCTCAACGGAGGTTCATGGTCCAAACGTGGATCGTTAGGTGACGACAGTTTGGCCTGTATGATAAGCTACTTGTAGAACTGTAAACGAAGACCAGGCAGCCTTCATGAACTTCATAAGGATGCCCCCAGAGATGTTCGATGAGCTGCTAAACAGAGTCGGTCCGAAGATCACCAAGCAGAATACAACATACAGATAGACCCTGGCCTGAAGCATGCCCTCACTCTGCGGCATCAGTTTAGCACTTGTCAGTGTACTTCTTTGATATAACAGCAAGCAAGACAAGTAGCTGCTTTTTATTATAGGCAAAGAAACATCACAGTCACATGACCACTGCCATTCCCTGGCTGTGCGTTGAGCGCGAGTTGCGTGTGCTGTGCACGCTAGCAACTCGCTGTGCATTCGATGTCAACTCTCTAGCTTCTTTTAAATCCTGGCAGAAGTTAGGCGCACAATGATGCACTGATAGAACTTTCCGTTATATCATTCTTTCTAAATGCGCTTGCTGTGCGTCGCGTATGTGTGACCGAGCCTTTACAGATTCAATTTTGAAGATATTGGATATAGCCCTGTCCACATGCAGACACATGCATATGCAGCATTCAACTTTTGAAAACATTTTGACCGAAAGGGAAAATGTACAACATGAGCTATTTTTCCTGTTTTCTACTCTATATAATATTTATTCTTTCATTGATAAGGAGTTTTCATTATTTTTGTTGACATATTCTAAGTATAGTTATTGCCATTTGACTATGGAAGTATATATAAGTTTCATGGATTTTGTAATTTCTTTGAGGAAGGTTGAATGATAATGATTGTTTGGAGTTTAACCACATTTTCAACAGAATTACAGTTATATTGCTTCAGCCAGTTCACCTTAACCCTTTCCCTCATACGACAATTCTGCAGCAGACGACTTTGAACATATTTTGTCAAAAAATAAAAAATCTCTGTAATTGAATGGATAACCTATAACTAAAAGTGGAAAACATTGTGGCAAAAGGAGAAATTGCTCGTTTTGATAAATTTCTTCTTTTGTCACTATGTTTTTATAACGCTGTCTGCTGCAGAGGCGTCAGAAAGCATCTATATGAGGGAAAGGGTTAAACATGTTTTCTCAATTTCTCACACCAGGGTCTGAAACTAACTCTGAAATCATTCTCTGTGCTTAGAGATGAGCTCCATGATCCAAATAAGACTTCTGATTGGGATTGTACTTCAGACAACATTCTTCCCAGGCAGCTAGCTACATTTCCACATAAATTAATTTATTTAGTATACATTGATGTAAGCAAATAACAATCACAATTACTTTTCCTTAGAATTGGATACAGATATTTCCATCATATTTGTACCATAGATGTGTATGTAATGGGAAAAATCATGTCAAGTTCTAATTGTGATACTGTCAGATTATTCTATGCAGAGTTATTATCCATGAGCTTGAAGAGCTTCATTAATTTCATTGACATTATTATGCTTTCTATTCACGTCCTTTGTAATATATGCAGATATTGCAATGGTTTGATGGAATTTTGTTTGTAATATATGCAGATATTGCAATGGTTTGATGGAATTTTGTTTGTAATATATGCAGATATTGCAATGGTTTGATGGAATTTTTGTTTGTAATATATGCAGATATTGCAATGGTTTGATGGAATTTTGTTTGTAATATATGCAGATATTGCAATGGTTTGATGGAATTTTGTTTGTAATATATGCAGATATTGCAATGGTTTGATGGAATTTTGTATTAAAGCAAAGTACAGATCTTTGACTCTTTGTTTTTATGTTGCCAAACAAATTTCAGGGGAGCATATAGTCGCTGCTTTGTTTGTCCGGCCTGCCTTCTGTCCGTCTGTCTGCTCCCCTTTTTTCCCTGCTATTTCTCAGCAACAACTCACTAAAATGAATTCAATGAAACGTTATGGGAAGCTTCACTATCTAGAGGCGATTCGCATATTAATAAGACATTTTGTTTCAATATTTTTTACAGAATTATTGTCCTTTTAATTTTTGTCTTGTCCCGCTTTAGTACCGGCTATTTTTCAGCAACAACTGACTTGAATTCAATTTATTAGAAAGCTTCACTAACAAGAGAAGATGTGCATATTATCATCATGTTTTGGCCTGAATTTTGTTCACAGAGTTATTGCCCGTTTAATTTCTATGTCTGTCTGCAACGCTTTTGACCTGGCTTTATCTCAGCAACCACTGACTTGAATTCAATGAAACTTTATGAGTCGCATCACAAACAAGAGATGATGTGCATATTATGATCATGTTTTTGTCTGATGATACATTGTATACGCCTATTTGATTTTGCTACAATAGGTATATTGAATAGCACCATTCCTGTATCCATGCTATATCCCTTGACCATCCCTCGGTTTCACCGATATCTTGTTAAATAGTATTTGTAGATTTGAAGGATATTTGTTTCAATAGCAAGATACAGATTGAGTTAAAATTAGGTTCTTGGGACACATGCATGCCTTTCAATTAGAAGAATAGTGATCTAGTGGTTAATATGCTAGACTAGACTAGACTAGACTCAATCCAGAGGTCAAGGTTCTGGATTTTTCTGAGGTGATTTTAAGTGTCTCCCACCTTTCCAGCATAAAATGCCTTGCATGTACTGGTCCTTTACACTGAACAAGTTAAAGTTCTGTTTGTAAAGAGCTATGGTATTGCAACCTACTCCCTTGTATCTATCTCTGTCCAGCCCTGGTAGCTCAGTCGGTAGTGACGCGGGCTGTCAATTTCAGAAGCACAGCTGTCAATTTCAGAAGCTTGACATAACCGTTACTGTGACAAGCGTCATTCGTATTGAAAAGAATGTTGTGTGGAGTACTGGTGTGAGATAGCCACAAAACACATTACTTGCGTAGAGCCACAAAACACATTACTTGAGTAGGTGAACTGGTGGCGCCACCTTGATATGACTGAAAAATTGTTGAAAGCGGCATTTAACACAAATCAATCAATCCAACTCTGTCTTTTGAGTTTATCTGTACCTGCCAGATGCTTGTACATGATATAGTGTACACTATTAAACGGACCTAAAAGGCTTATGCTCAATCAGAGCAATTGGTCAAAACATATTGGGCAAAATCTAAACATATTGCTGGAAAGGGAGATATTAATCATAATCTTCAATATTTTATTCAAAATAACTTTCTAGTATGCATATTCTACTGCAGAATTCAATGACTGTATTGGTTGTTTTACAAAATTGTAAAATAGCAAACAAATCATGAGACTTCCCTTTCCCACATACGGACGCATTTTTCAGCCTTTGCTGCAGACGACTATAGAAAACATGTACCATGCCAAAGGAGCAATCATTGCTCATAATGAGCAATTACTCCTTTTGCCACAATGTTTTCAGCTCATTTATATTATAGTTAAAAAGTTTTTTATGTTTTTGCCGAAATGTTTACTAAGTTGTCTGCTGCAGATGTGTTGAATGTGGGAAAGGGTTAAGAACCACAAGTCATGTACATTCTTTTGCAGAAAAAATTAGGTTCATTAACAAACAAAACTTCTCAACTTGATCATCACAGAAAATTGCTTTTTTTCTAATGGACTCGCTTGTTTTAGATTTGCATGACAGAATATAATATTTGTTAAGGTGACCCTTTACGTGGCGTGTGGTATTTATACCTGGTCAAATATAAACACCTGTTGAATATAACAGAAAACAAGGATAAAAATAAGCTAGATTTTGAAATTATGTAATAAACAATGTGAAAATCTGAGAAATTTGTTCTTAATTATAACAATTTTCTTCCAGTATGCAAATGTGTGCGTTTGCTGCAAAAATGTCATAAGTTATCTGTTTCAGATTGATTGTTCACAGTTTTACGCCCCTTTCAACAATTTTTCAGAAACCTTTCACGGCATTCCCTGGTTAAGTTACCAGAACTACTGGTCCATTTATCCTGACACCAGCCAATCAGTTGTAATGCTAACCTTGCAACCCTGAGTGCCAAGGACCATAACTACCATTTCTAAAGTCTTTGGTATGCCCTGGCTAGGAATTGAACCCATCACCTCCCATACCCGAGGTGGAAGTCAGACCACTACACCACCAAGGCAGTCATCTGTTTCAGAGCTATTTTTACTAATAATGCCATTACTGTTAATCTTGACCGGTGAATTTTGATAACATAATTTTGAAAAGCAATTTCCCTGAATGACCAACTTGTCTTTTTGCAGTATGTTACATTTACCTTCTCCCACATACAACAAATCTGCAGCAGAGAACTTTGTAAACATCTAGACAATATGAAAATTCTCAACAAATCGAAGTTTAATTATTAGATAGCAGTGTCCGGCAAATTTTAGAATTGTGTGGTAGTCCACTGGGCTACCAGATTTGGAAGCTGTTAGCCCGAATTATTGCGGTTGCTTGAGTGTATTAACTGTTTTTAGTGGATTTTTTTCTACTTTTGTATAAATTAAGATAATATTAAGAGCACGCACCATGTACATGATTTAAGGGTAGTGATGAATTCAAATAACATTACTGTGTTGCAAAGAACCTGTAGTGCAGCATTCAGTTAAAAAAAAATGAAATTTGGAAAAGAGATTTGAGAAAATTGGTACACTGTACAATCTTTACAACGCTGTACTTGGGAGCCATGGTCTTGCACAGCGATATTAACGGGGTTAAATTGATAACGCTGTTCAAAAGATCTGCCGAGTCATTAAAAAAATGCATACACTAATCCAATTGCAAAGAGAGAGTGTTTTTGGCTAAAACAAGCTTAAAAGATATATTTACCTGTTTCTTTGACATTGATAGATGTATGAGGGCTCGAATTTAAGAATTGCAAATGCAAATTTCAATTTCAGGCACCAGCAGATTATTGTGAGTGATATTTTTGGACCGAATAATACGCATTTCTAATCGTCAATCTTTTACAGGGTTATTTCTTTGACAATTTGTGGTAATTGCAGTGAACTTTCGAGATTTACCAGAGTGGCTGGGAGTATACTTTCAGTTTTGCAATATTTGCAGAAGTTTACAATCGATACATGTCTTGTGCGCATGTCTATTGAACGGCCCCAATATTGATGACGTTTACTGCATACATTTGAGCTAAATAGTTTTAATTTACATATCGCAAATACGATTGGCTGGAATAGTCACATGTATATTTTGGGTTCCCCAAGTTGTATTCACTACGAAAATTGAAGAAATGGGAAAGAAATGGATGACATCCAGACAAAATATCGCAAATACGATTGGCTGGAATAGTCACATGTATATTTCAAGGGCGTACCGCCCATTACGCACATGCGTATAGAAAATTCCACAACCAAACATCCATTTTAGAATATCAACTGTAAATTGTAAAAAAACAGGATAGTGCGTATAAAACATTCTTCTCTGGTTACGCCCTTGTATTTTGGGTTTCCCAAGTTGTATTCACTACGGGATCGAAAAAATGGGAAAGAAATGGATGACATCCAGACAAAATTTTGTGAAATTTTCAGCTGTGGTTGTTGTTACATTATGAAGTTTGAAATTGAGCTTGTTCATTTGTCACATCATGACAGCCGTGGTCGATTAAAGTTGTATCAGTTTGCAAGGTGACTGACTGAACACAATAAGCGTAATGCACAAACAATAATTACAACTGATATCGATTTTTGTTCTGTCTATTGTTGTTATATTGAAAGCGTTATGCAAACATGTGGATTAAAGTGATACTGCAGCCGCTCGATAACGATAATGATTTTTTACCTGTCTATTGTTGTAATGTTGAACAAAGTGTTATGCAAACATGTGGATTTATGTGATACTGCATTTGGAGATCTATTACTCGGATCGTATTTTGGTGTTTCAAACGTTAGGTTTTTGAAAATTTATAATTCTATTCCCACATATTTCATGCACTAAAATTCGGGCAAGACCAGCGTTATACCGAGAACAGAGGTAAAACGGAGAGCATAGATGGTTGCCAGTGTACTAAGTTTTTCAAGATTATTTTTTTCTCTAGGTTATTTGAAAACTTCTGCATAAAATTCATGTATTTTATCCATATTTACAAAAGGTTCAAAAGCTATTGACTGAAATGTTTAAACTTGAGACCACATGATCCAATAGAACTCTTCAAATTGAAGATAACATGTACCATGTAACTAAATAAAAAGGTTGCCGATTTAGGTCCCTCACGGAAACGGCATATGATACGAATGTCAGTTTTACAATGTTGTCATTTTAAATAAGATTCAATTTTATAAACCAAAAGTCAAATTTATTGGGTTCAAACATATTGTCAAAAACAATGACAGACAACAAAACGTTAAATTTGTTTCATGTGTTTATATGTCTCTGATGTGTTACGGTATTATTCGCAACATAGCCGCCATTTTGATGATTGCTCAATGATAATCATAGTTCCCTATTTTGAGAATTAGAAATCGGTAAACAGCGTTAAATGTAAACATCGGGGTCGACAGGCCGTGAACGTCATTGACCCAATTTCTCATTTCATGCAATGAAATCGCAACTATTAAGTCATATGATTTTTTTCCCGCCGGTTATGCTAATAAATTTTGGTAAACAAAGCTGTGATTGGGCATTTATCAATCTCAGGGAATCATTTAAAGATTTCATTCCATACAATTTTCTTTGATATTCCCAGGGACACTAGTGTCCCTTATATTACGAATATTATGTCGATCATGAAGGTATTTGATAAAAACGGCAAGATCATTTCTAGAAGTCTTCGTATTGTCTTTAATTTTGATCGAATTTATTTTATTAACTTCTGCATGGCTAAAATTTTCTTCCAAGTCTTTCTGAACCGGTTTGCACCAGTTTGCAAACATCGCATACCGAAAGTAGAATATGGATCAAAATACATTTAAGGGAATATTTTACTGAGACCGATGCATTGGTAATTCGCTTGCATTCATGTATTAACACATAGCCCCAGGGAACAATTGTCACTAATGATTGGACCGCCTTATTGGGTATTATATATCATGTTAATTGACTATTACCGACGCGATTCGGTTGGCTGAAACAACTCAATCTGACAGGTGGGTAACTCCACCTACTGTTATTGATTTTTTATGGTCACAGTGAGTGATTTTTCGCATGTAACATACAGTGAAATTACACTGTTTATACACAACATGTGTGTAAGTAATTAAGCCGGGCTCCCAGATACAGAAATTTACAATAGCCCGGTTAGCTTTCATTTGAAAATGACAGTAGCCCGAGCAATTATTCAGGCTAATCAGGTAGCCCGCGGGCTCGGGGCAATGGATTTGTGGCACACTGGATAGAGTTGAACATATTGCGGCAAATGGAGAAATTGCTCATCATGAGCAATTTCTCCTTTTGACAAAATGTTTTCCGAAAGTCATGTGCTTCAGAGGCATCTGAAAGAGTCTGTTTGTGGGAAAGGCTTAAATCAGATTTGAAATGCCTTTCTTCAGATCATTATTCAAAGTCGAAGCATAGAAGGATGGCTTATGGAGGAATGTGTACCTCTTTCACCGATATGATATATTTAAAAATTACTATTTTTAACCCTTTCCAACAGGAAGTCGCAATTTCTCCTTTTGGCACAATGTTTTCAAAAATCGCCTGCTCTAGAGGCATCAAAAAGCGTCTATGTTTGGCAAAGGGTTAAAAGGGAAAGAGTAAATGTGCATGAGAGAAGATAATAAATACCATGTTCTTTGGAAAAAGAGACGTGATGCGAATCATCACCTGCTTTTATCAGTAATTAGCTAGCACAATAATGAGCGAAAAATATCAAGATAAATGATGAACAATTATAACTGTTTACCTGATATGGTTATTTGTGAAGTATAAATCATTGAAAACCTCAGAGGCAAAACTAATAATATGAATGTTTGGAAATGAATTTTATGGATACAGTCTCAAAAACTTTGCGAGAAAATGAGATGAAAAAAAAATCCTTTCCCCAGAATGTTTTCAAAAGTTGTCTGCTACAGATGTGTCAAAAGTTGTGATTCTGTATTAAGCATCATGTTACAAGCCCATTAACTGATAATACTGACTAAATAATAGACATTTCTAAATAGAATGTAACCTTGGAAAATCAAAGCGCCGAAGGCACTGTAGTGGCGAGTGTGTATAAAATCTTGCAATGTATACTTGGATGTAGATCTTGCAATTTGAAACAAAATTACTATTTTGCCAATTGTTCAGAACGAATGAAGCTGGTCACAACAGCATTTTACGTGGACTTTTTTGTGAAAAAGACACTGTCAATGCCTTCTTGTTAATCGTCTGGGAGCATGTGCCGACAAGGAAGTCATGCAGCATGTTCCTCGTATAGACGAATAAATTTGTCGTTTTGACGTAGACGCCAAGATAGCGGTCGGTCTGCCAGTGTCTTTTCAACATCGAACAAGACTTTCTGGGAGATAACAGATAATGAAACTTAGCAATATGTCATGACGGGAATTTAGTCCTCCTTCGTAATGTTAAATCATTGTTGGAAGGGCATAATATTTTCATAATGAACAAATTCTCATTTTCCAAAAGTGTTTTGTTATGTTCTGAAAAGTATAACATTGGATATGTTATTTTTTACGCAGATGACTTTAAAAATAGCAGACCATGGAAAGGTTACAATACAGCTACTGTTTCAATATGCGTTTTATTGTTTGTTTTGTTTTTTGTGTGTGCAAATTTGATAACAAAAGTTGCAAATAGGAAGACAAAATTAATAAGAGAGTTTTTATGACTAACTTAAGTATCATTTGTTGGCATTGAACTGAAACTGCTCTATAGATCAATTGATTTAGATATACACGTACAACATTGTGTTGGTTTATTTCCGTTCTATTCATAGGATTGCATAATCTTAAATGGATTGCCGAAAACTGCCTATGTAAAATTCCTGTGTTGTTGTTGTTGTTTCGTTGGCTCTATGGTAATAGACAATTGAAACTATGTGGGTTTTTTTTAAACAAGTTGAAAGCATCATAGAAAGACCATCATATTCTTCAGTAAATACTTATGAAAACATTGTGGATCTTAGAAAGACAAATTTATAAATTTATAAATAAACTTTTTTCCCACAATGCTTACTTTTCCGTACTAAACATATTTTCCTTAAATGTTTTCAAAGCACTCAACTATAAAAAAGAAACATTCAGTAAATTTGTCTGAATTAATTTTTACGCCATTTTTCAACAGGATTTCATTTACATCTTGCACTACCTCAGGTAAATTACCAGCACTACTCTCTTATTATACCCCGACAAACAAAGTTTGAAGGGGGTAGATTGGAGTAACCCTGTGGTCGGTCGGTACGTTGCTATTTTCCTTGTCCGGAGCATAACTTGAAAACTACTGGATGGAAATTGATAAAACTTCATAACAACTTCTGATGATTCAACACAGTGAGAGGAAGTACAGGAACCATAACTCTATTTTACCTTATTACAGAGTTATTGCCCTTTGATACTTTTTCTTGTCTGGAAAATAACTTGAAAACTACTAGAAGGAATCTAATTAAGAATCATACAATGGTAAAGCACAATGAGAGGCAGTGCAGTATACAAGAACACTAACTCTATTTGAGCTACCCTTCTCAAATAAGTGTGTAAAATGCGCATTTAATGCGCATTAAATGCGTATTTAATCTGCATTAAACGCTGCGGTATTGGCACCGTATTTTAAGCGTATTTTTTCTTACCGAATGCATTAAAAGTGAATTAAATAACAAAAAATGCGCATTATAAGTGTATTTTTCCTGCAAAAAAGCGTATTAATTCACTTGAGTGTATTTTAACTGTATTAAAAGCGCATTTATTTGGGAAAAAATACACTTAAAATGCACTCCAAGTGAATTAATTCCCTTAAGCGTATTTTAAGTGTACTTTAACTGTGTTAAAAGCGAATTTTTTTTGAAGAAAAATACACTTAAAACACACTTCAAGCGAATTAATTCACTTGAGCGTATTTTAAGTGTACTTTAACTGTGTTGAAAGTGAATTTTTTTAAGAAGAAAAATACGCTTTAAACGCACTTCAAGCGAATTAATTCACTTACCGGTAAGCGTATTTTAAGTGTACTTTAACTGTGTTGAAAGTGAATTTTTTTAAGAAGAAAAATACGCTTTAAACGCACTTCAAGCGAATTAATTCACTTCTAGCGTATTTTAACTGCATCCTAAGCGCATTTTTTTTTTCATTTTAAGCCAGAAAAGTACACTTAAAACGCAGGAAAAATGCGCTTAAAATGCAGGAAAAATCGCTGAAATGCAGTAAAAATCACTAAAAAGGAAAAAGCCCTGTACTTTTTCTATACATCTGTCCATGCAAAACAGGGCATAAATAAAATAATGAAACAAATAGATATTTTATTTAAAATCTTTTATACATATGAAAAAAGAGTCAACAATGCTTCATTTCATTAATACATTATTTATATATATCCCTGGAAAAACTTGTCAGCACATTTTTCATTGGCAGCTCTGTCACTCATGGTAAATGTTAATTTTTGAAGAGACTGCTACAAAACCAGTATCCCTTACATTCTTTTTGTTTAACTCAGAAATAACTTTTGCCAGTTCTTCAAAGTGCGCTTTGGTCACATCATTAATTTTTTAGCAGTCTCTGATGCCACTCTCTTAAAACCGAGGCTGACAATTTCACCGGTGTCCAGGGTGAGGGAATTAAGTGTCCAAAATCTTTTTTTTCTGCCGAGAGGTGCCGTCAACGCTTAATCCCAAATATTCAGAAGTTTGGATTCTGTCTGCTATGTAGCTCTTGACTAAGAAGTGGCCCTCATCAACAATATTTTAAACCGATGAAGAAGTTGAAAGATCAGATTTATGAATTTCACATTGGAATAGGTGTTTCGCTACAAACTGTATGGCTGATGGGATCTTATCAACTGCTACCTCAAGTCCAAATAAATCAATAACACACAGCATAAGATCATTAGAAAAAATTCCTCTGTCATCTTTCAAATTTGACCTAATGGCATCATCATTCAATGCTTCAATGTTTGAAATTATAACACCATCATCTTTCATCTTCGCGTCATTCTTGATGTATTCTTTTGGGATTGAACATCTTTACAGGACGGACTGGGGTGATTCAGGGGATCATGTCTCGTGTTGGCTGGATACCATTATAAACCATTCATCAAGTCATAAGTCTGAAATATGTACATGATTCATAAAACTATGAAAATAAATGAAAAGTAAATGTGTCTTTGATTTTCATTCCAAGAATTCAGTACAGGTTATACTTTATCTATAGCAACTATAGCCGATTAAGAATAAACCCATTGCAACATGTGACAGATCTGCATCAGTGACTTTGAAAACATTTTGGTCAAATTAAGGAAAATCTCTTCATTGAGGAGTGTTATAATTGAATAAGGTTTGCAGAAAAAATCCCCCTTTGTCACAATGTTTTAAATAAAATCTGCTGCAGATGTTGCAGCAAGTTATTAAGTTTGAAGAAAGATCCTCTTTTTCCACAATGTCTTAAAAAATCGGTTGCAAATGTGTCTACAAGTGGGCAAGGTTGTAATTTTATATCATGTCAAATGATTAAAAAATCTCTAATATAAGAGAAAATATAATTATTGAATAAGTTTTGAAAAAAGCCTCCTTTTCCACAATGTTTTCAAAAAATCAGTTCTGTGGTAGATATCTTTGCATGTGGGAAAGGGTTCATCTTATTAATTAATATAATGTCAAATCATTGAAAATACACATAATATTTATAATATGTCACATCCATCACGAAAATGTATGATGACATTGCCTTATCCGAAAATATGACTGTCCGAAATCAATTCCAGTTGGCAATTTCAAAATAAAAAATTTGGCTTCGTTTTAAATAATAACTAGCATCTAAATAAGTGTGCAATGCAATGACAAGTGTATATGTGTTTCATTTCTAAAACTGTTTAGAAACTCGCACGTAAGCGAACATTTTCACCAATGTTATTGTTTTCTTATTATGAAAATTTACGTAATCGTGACCCTTTGTTTAGGGTTTAACGAATTTAAGTATAATGTTTGAATAACAAATATTAATGGGTTAATTTCATAAAATCATATTAATTATCTGATTATTCATCAAAATATTATTCAAGACTGTGTATTAGCGCTGATTTCGGGGTTTCTAATGTGTTTTCTACAGCAAGGTAATATTGACAAAATGGCGTCGTATATTGACCTCTGCGTTATGCTCGAAAAGCGTGACCTTTGAACTTTAAATTTGCATGCTATCGTTGTTTGTGGACGGATTTTGTTTATTCTTACATCAAATTAAAGTTATTGATTTAAAGTTTTCAAATGTATTGAATCGTAAATAAATACTTACCAGATGCGGAACGCCATGCTCTTAACTTTACGTGCCGATATTTTCATAAATAATCGCGACTGGAAATGATTAAAAAATCAACAGGAAGTTATATATTTGACCTGATTGGATCATGTGATCTCATTAATATGCAAATCAATCATGTGATCGCATTTATTTTTAAACTGACCCATATGTTGAAATGCGACTCTACAGGTGGATCGGAAAATACCTGTAAATCAAACTTCGAACTACGATTATCAATTTATTCCTGAAAAGATTGTTATGATTCATGCATCAATAAAACCAGAATTCAATTTTCTTTATAAAGTATATTCTGGGCCTGAACACTTTCAACATTTAAAAAGACCAAAGTGCTACTTTGCATCCACGTCTGTTGGTTCGCAGGTCATGGAGGTGCTAAAAAGAGGCAAGGATATTGGAATCGGACACATAACTCTCACCATGAACACTGATGGAGTTCCACTTTACAATTCCTCATCAGTTAGCCTGTGGCCAGTGTTTCTAGAAATTAATGAACTGCCCCCTTCAGAAAGGTCTCTGATTCAGAATATGATTATATGGGGACTCTGGCAGGGTTGTTTAACCCTTTCCCTCATACCACAATTCTGCAGCAGACGACTTTGAACTTATTTTGTCAAAAATTAGAAAATCTCCATAATTGCTTGGATAACCTATGACAAAAAGTGGAAAACATTGTGGCAAAAGGAGAAATTGCATGTTTTGTGCAATTTCTTCTTTTGTCACTATGTTTTCAAAAAGCCGTCTGCTGCAGAGGCGTCAGAAAGCGTCTGCATGTGGCAAAGGGTTAAAACAATAAAACAAATATTTAATGGTGAATAAATCAAATTTATACGGTAGAATTAAAAATAAAAGATTCACTTCTTTACAAAAAGATACACTTAAAATGCACTTATTGATTACAAAAAAAATAAATAAATAAAAGATTATCTTCTTTACAAAAAGATACGCTTAAAATGCACTTTGTTATATTCAGAAAATGAAAAGATACGCTTTTTTAACAAAAGATTCACTTTTAACGCACTCTTCTTCATAAAAAATTCACTTCAGTGAAAAAGATTCGCTTATTGACAAAATAATACACTTAAAATGCACTTCTATTCAGAAAAAATACGGTTAAAATGCAGTTAAATTGAAAAAGACGCGCTTAAAATACACTTATGCAGAAAAAATGCGCTTAAAATACACTTAATTTGGAAAAGATGCAGAAAAAATTCGCTTTTTACAACAAGTGCAGTAAAAATACGCTTTTTAATGCATTTTAAGCGCATTTTGGTAAAAAGTGTATTTTTTTTAGAGAAGGGTAATTACAGAGCTATTGCCCTTTTTTACTTTTTTCTTATCCTGAGAATGATTTTCATAGACCTTTTTTGCTGTGTTTTTTTGTCCGGAGAATAACATTAAAACTAAAGGATGGAATTTAATAAAACTCTATACAATGATACAACACAGTGAGAGGAAAGTGCAGTGTACAGGAACCATAACTCTATTTTAGCTATTAACTCAGTTATTGCCCTTTCTTTCTTTTTCTTGTCTGCAGAATAACTTTAAAACTACAAGATGGAATTCAAGAAAACTACATACAATGGTAGAGCACACTAAGAGGAAGTGCAGTGTACAAGAACCATAAATCTATTTTACCTAATTACAGAGTTATTGCCCTTTGTTACTTTTTTTTCTTATCTGGAGAATAACTTTCAGTGCCCTTTCTTACTGTTGTCTTGTCCGCAGAATAAGTTTAAAACTAAAGGTTGGAATTTAATAAAAATTCATACAAGAGATGAGGTGCAGTGTACAAAAAACATAACTTTTTTCAGCTTATTACAGAGCCCTTTGTTACTTTTTCTTGTTCGGAGAGTAACTTGAAAACAACTAAATGAAATTTAATAAAACTACATACAATGGTAGAGCACAATGAGAGGAACTGCAGTGTTCAAGAACCATAACTCAATTTCAGCTAATTACTGAGTTATTACCCTTTCTTTCTTTTTCTTGTCCAGAGAATAACTTGAAAACTACAAGATGGAATTTAAGAAAACTTCATACAATGGTAGAGCACAATAATAGGAAGTGCAGTGTACAAGAACCATAACTCTATTTTACCTAATAACAAAGTTAATGCACTTTCTTACATCATCTTGTCCGTAGAAGAACTTTAAAACTATAGGATGGAATTTAATAAAACTAATTACAGAGTTATTGCCCTTTGTTACTTTTTCTTGTCCGGAGAATAACTTAACAACCACTAGATGGAATCTAATAAAAATGCATGCAATGGTAGAGCACAATGAGAGGAAGTGCTGTGTAGAAAAACCATAACTCTAATCTAGTTAATTACAGAGTTCTTATTTAGTTAATTACAGAGTTATTACCCTTTGTTATTGTTTCTTGTCCGGAGAATAACTTAATAACTACTAGATGGATTCAAATAAAATTTCATACAATGGTAGAGCACAATGAGAGGAAGTGGAGTGAACAAGAACCATAACTCTATTCTAATTAACTATGGAGTCATTGCCTTTTATTACTGTTTTTTTTTGTCCGGAGAATATTTTGAAAACTCCTGGATTGACTTTAATAAAACTTCATTTATTGCCTTTTCTTACTTTTTTCTTGTTCGGAGGATAACTTTAAAACTTCTGGATGGAATTTTCTATCAGGGTGGCATTCAGGGGTATTAATCACATTCAGTGATAGCTCTAGTTTATTCTGACATTAATAAAAAAAAATATTGCTTTAATGACTCTTTATCTCGCTATATATAATTCTTACAATTTTAAATCTTTTACTTTTACCTTTTCTTCCAAAGTTTCAAAACAAATGACTTTTATAAATGTAAATAAATAATAAATAAAATTGATCAAGGTAACACTTAATCCAAACAACAATAGATATTGCAGTTTAACCCTTCCCGCCGCCTCGTTATGGGAGGACGCGGGTTCGATTCCTGGCTAGGTCAAGGGTGGACATTACTTCCATAACCGACCTACTATTCATAAATTAATGGTAACGTGACAGAGAAATCACGATAGAAATATGGTATTGTCTTCTGACATGGATTATTCCATGTTATTTCTAGCCTAAAAATGTAACCATCAGATTTCTAGAATAGATAAATCAAAGTAATGAACAAGAATAATCATTTCCCACATACAACAATTCTGCAGCAGACGACTTTGAACATATTTTATCAAATAATGGAAAATCTCTATAATTGAATGGATAACCTATGACTAAAAGTGGAAAACATTGTGACAAAAGGAGAAATTGCACGTTTTGTGCAATTTCTTCTTTTGTTACTATGTTTTCAAAAAGCCGTCTGCTGCAGAGTCGTCAGAAAGCGTCTATATGATGGGGGGGGGTTAACCCTTTAACCCTTTCCCACATACAACAAATCTGGAGCAGACGACTTTGAAAACATACCCAAAATAAATTGGAAACACGCATTAAATGAAAGTTAAAATAATTGAATAGAGTTGAAAACATGGTGACAAAAGGAGGAATTGCTTGTTCTAAGCAATTTCTTCTCTTGTCTCCATGTTTTCCAAAAGTTGCTGCTGCAGACGCGTCATAAAGCGTCAATATGCGAGAAAGGGTTAAAGTGATTGAATATTCTGCAATCTTGCCAAATTCATCACATAAACACTTTCTATCAAAGACTTCTTGTGGTGTTACAGACACTCTGCAGCAAATTGGGCAAAACAACTTTTGAAAATGATATCGCAAGAGGTGAAATTGTGAACTTGATTCAATTATAATATTTTCTTTCTGTAAATATTTACCTTATTTTTGCCTTGGAAGTTTTCAAAGTTGTCTGTGAATAAGGATTAATATCAGATTAAAAAATAAGTTTCGGATAAAAAAGAAAAAAATAAGTTTAATTAATATTTAATTTAACTTCTATTTATTAACTGTACAAAAATAAGTTTCCAATAAATTGTTGATGGTTCTGCAGCAGAGATTTGTGAAAAAGAAGAAATTTATTAAAAAGAGCAATTTGTGCACTTGTCCTTTTACCCAACTGTGTATCAATATTATACTTCATCACATTTTCAGAATTTCTGAACTTTTTCCATTGTGTTACTAAGATCCATTTTGTATGTGGGAAATACGTGTAAAATGTAGACGACAAGGTTAATGATTTTGATTAACCCTTTCCCTGATGCACCAAATCTGCAGCAGACGACTTTAAAAACATCTTGACAAAAACACAGAATATCTATAAATGAAGGTATAATTACTGACAAAAGTTGCAAACATTGTGGCAAAAGGAGAAATTGCTCTTAATGAGCAATTTCTCCTTTTGTCACAATGTTTTCTAAAGTTGTCTGCTGCAAAGGCGTCAGAAAGCGTCTATATCTGGAAAAGGGTTAAGAGACTATCCCAAATAAGATAACAATAATGGTCCTGTATCATTCACCTGATTTAATAGAACTGAAATAGTTTTCTGTGCTCTTACTAAATTTATATATATGAGGAAAACATTTGTGCCAATTCATTTTCAAATTGTGCCTATTCCTTCAGACAAGAAGATTTTTTAAAGTTTTCACAAAATCTACAGTGTTTTCTCCAGAGTGCGTTTCCTGCGTTTTTGAAGCAATTAAATTGATGTAGAGAAATAACTATTCTGCGTCTGTTATGACGCACGGAATAAACAAATTCAGTCCGTCGTTAAGATAAGACTAGGGAATGAATCAGCTTAAATATGATAGACGCTTGCCTTTCAATTCTCAACTTAAAATCGGACAACCTAAACCGATCAAAATCAACAATGAATTGGATCTGTAAATATCTTTTTAAAATGAAAACACTGGTCACATGACCACCAGAGATGATGTGAGCTATTTATGAATGGCCAATCATATCATGGTTCATTATCGAAATGTTGTGATTTTGGTTTAAGGTTTGGCTTTCGGTGCCTTGCATGCAAAGTCTAAATGGACAAAGTTCTTGCTACCTGCTTTGGAACTAGGTAGCTTATTCATCTTTCAGGTAGCATTAGTAAGATAAACAATAACATAAGCAAACTTTTACCTTAAATTTATTTTATATAATGACTTGAGATTACTTAAAATAGCTAGCTTATTAACAAGCATCCAATAAAACGATTGGTGGAGTTCTTATTGGTTGGTGTAATGTTATGTATAAACCAGAGCCAATCCCCTTGACAATCTGTTTGTTTGAACAAATTGAAAAGAGAGTGTAATTAAACTTTATTACGCACAGATAGGAAAAGAAACCTCGAGTGAAAACAAAACTTGGCCATTTCTTTTTCACGTCACAAGTTTTTGCTACTGACTTTTTGGGCAGGTAGCAAGTTCCCATTTAAAGTAGCAAATTGCTACTTGCTACTGCTTATTTTGAACCATGAGATATATATTTGGATATTTTGTATTGCAAAATCGTTGTGGTTTTTTTTCAAAGTGAAGTTAAAGAGATTTGATAGTCAAGTAACTTGTGATAGTTTGTACCTCAAATCTCAAGGTCACACTTAGAGATCAAAAGACACAATGTGCTGTCCTCGTCCAGTAGGGGACTTTTGTATTGCTTGCAATACAACATTAACTTGTTTTAATTCATATACAAATGCAAGGCTTTTCGAGGACTTTAACCCTTTCCCACATATAGCTGCTTTCTGACCTCTCATGCTGAGAAATTTTTCCTTTTGCTACAACGTATTCAATTTTTTAGCTCACCTGAGCTTTGCTCAAGGTGAGTTATTGTGATCGCCTTTTGTCCGGCGTCCGTCGTCCGTCGTGCGTCGTGCGTCAACTTCTTCTCCTCAGTAACCAGTGGGTCAATTTGGATGAAACTTCACAGAAAGCATCCTCTCAATGACCTCACCAGAATTCCTTCAAATTTTTGGGATCCATGCAAAATTCTGGTTTCCATGGCAACGAAACCGAAAAAACTTCAAAATTCTTCTTCTCCCAAATTGGTTGGGCAGATTTTCAAATAATTTTGTAGAAATGTTTCTTGGATGACCCTCTATCAGATTCCTTCAAGCCGTGTTGATTGGTCGAAAAACATGGCCGCCAGGGGGGGCGGGGCTATTTTGCCTTATATGGCTATAGTGAAAACTTAAAAAATCTTCTCCTCCATAAGTGTCAGGCCGATTTTCAAATAATTTTGTAGAAATGTTCCTTGGGTGACCCTATATCAGATTCCTACAAGCAATGTTGATTGGTCAAAAAACATGGCCGCCAGGGGGCGGGGGCTATTTTGCATTATATGGCCAAAGTGAAAACTTAAAAAATCTTCAACATCTTCTCCTCAGTAACCAGTGGGTCAATTGGGATGAAAATTCACAGAAAGCATCCTCTTAATGACCTCACCAGAATTCTTTCAAATTTAAGGGATCCATGCAGAATTCTGGTTTCCATGGCAACGAAACGAAAAAAACCTTTCAAAATTCTTCTTCTCCAGAACTGGTTGGCAGATTTTCAAATAATTTTGTAGAAATGTTCCTTGGATGACCCTCTACCAGATTCCTTCAAGCCATGTTGATTGGTCAAAAAACACGGCCGCCAGGGGGGTGGGGCTATTTTGCCTTATATGGCTATAGTGAAAACTTAAAAAATCTTCTCCTCCGAAAGTGTCAGGCTGATTTTCAAATGATATTGTAGAAATGTTCCTTGGGTGACCCTCTATCAGATTCCTTCAAGCCATGTTGATTGGTCGAAAAACATGGCCGCCAGGGGGGGGGGGGGGGGGGGGGGGGGGGGCGGGGCTATTTTGCCTTATATGGCTATAGTGCAAACTTAAAAAATCTTCTTCTCCAAAAGTGTCTGCCCAATTTTCAAATAATTTTGTAGAAATGTTCCTTGGATGACCCACTTTCAGATTCCTTCAAGCCATGTTGATTTGTCAAAAAACATGGCCGCCAGTAGGCAGGGCTATTTTGCATTATATGTATATAGTGAAAACTTAAAAAATCTTCTCCTCCAAAAGTATCTGGCCGATTTTCAAATAATTTTGTAGAAATGTTCCTAGGGTGACCCTCTATCAGATTCCTTCAAGCCAAGTTGATTGGTCGGAAACTGGCTGCCAGGGGGCATGGCTTATATAGCTAAAGTGAAAAAAAAATAAAAATCAGGTGAGCGATTCAAGGGCCATCATGGCCCTCTTGTTTAGTTCACTTGAGCACAAAGTGCAGGGTAAACTATTGTGATCACTCACTGTCCGGCTTTGTCGTCCTTTTATCTTAACAACTTCTCCTAAACCAGTGGTCCTCATTCAAAGTTGTTCAAAGCATTTAATTCCACGCAGAAATTTGGTTGCACCACAAAAGGGGGGAAAATGTTAAAACTATAAAAATCTTCGTATCCAAAAGTACAGGCTAGATTTGAACATTATTATGTACAAAATTTGTTCCTTGGGCAATCCTCTACCAAGCTTGTTCATATTATTCCAATTGGTTGAAAAACATGGCCAGCAGGGTGCTGAACTTGTTTTCTTTATGTGTATAATAAAATCTTAAAAAATCATCGTATTTGGCACAAATGTACCTTGGGGGACCCTCTAGCAAAAAAAGTCATTCCGATCCGTTGAAAAACATTGCCACCAGGGGGTCGAGCTACGTTGTCTTCCAGAATAAGTGAAAACTTGAAAAGTCTATTTTACAAGATTTGAACATAATTGGGCACAAATGTTCCTGGGTGCCACTTTACTAATATTATTCAAATATTTTTGATCTGTTGAAAAAAGGGTTTGTTTTTAGCTCACCTATGCACGAAGTGCAAGGTGAGCTTTTGTGATCGCTCACTGTCCGTCGTCGTTGTCGTCGTCCGTCCATTCACATTTTCCTACAAACGACTTCTCCTAAACCAATTAACCAAATTCCAAATAATTTTACAGGAATGTTTCTTGGGTGGATCTCTTTCAAACTTGTTCAAAGAATTCTATTCCATGCAGAACTTTGGTTGCCACTACAACCCATGCCTTTGATATTTGGTATGTAGCATCATCTAGTGAACCTCTACCAAGATTGTTCAAATTATAGCCCTGGGGTCAAAAATGACCCCTCCTCGGGGGTCACTTGTTTTTCATAGACTCGTATAGGGAAAATGCTTTAAAAATCTTCTTGTCTAAAAGTAGAAGGCCCAGGCCTTTGATATTGGTATGTAGCATCATCTAGTGGACCTCTACCAAGATTGTTCAAATTATAGCCCTGGGATCAAAATTGACCCCTCCCCAGGGGTCACTTGTTTTACATAGACTCATATAGGGAAAAAACTTAAAAAATCTTCTTGTCTAAAAGATATTTGGTATGTAGCATCATCTAGTGGACCTCTACCAAGCTTGTTCAAATTATAGCCCTGGGGTCAAAAATGACCCCTCTCCGAGGGTCACTTGTTTTACATAGACTCCCTTAGGGCAAGTTATATCCTGCTTGATTTGACCCTATTTTAGCTTCAAATGAAAAGTATTGTGACCGATCACAGAAAATCTTGCCGCGAAAAAAGCTCCCTGTTTGGGACACCAATCTCCCTACCAAAAATACCAAATACTATTTGGCTTCAGGAAAATATCACATATCTGGACTCATATACGGATTTTTTTTTAAAAATCTTCTTGTCTAAAAGTAGCATCATTGTGGACCTCTACCAAGATTGTTCAAATTATAGCCCTGGGGCCAAAAATGACCCCTCCCCTGGGGTCACTTATTCTCCATAGACTCGTAGAGAGTTTTTTTTTAAGATCTTCTTGTCTAAAAGAAGAGGGCCATGGCCTTTGATATTTGGTATGTAGCATCATCTAGTCTCTACCAAGATTGTTCAAATTATAGCCATGGGGTCAAAAATGACGCCATCCCGGGGGTCCTTTGTTTACATAGACTCATTTAGGTGAAAAACTTTGAAAATCTTCTTGTCTAAAAGTAGAGGGCCCTGGCCTTTGATATTTGGTATGTAGCATCATCTAGTGGACCTCTACCAAGATTGTTCAAATTATAGCCATGGGGTAAAAAATGACGTCACTTTTTTTTACATAGATAGGGATTTTTTTTTAAAAATCTTCTTGTCTAAAAGATATTTGGTATGTAGCATCATCTAGTGGACCTCTATCAAGATTGTTCAAATTATAGCCATGGGGTCAAAAATTACCCCTCCCCGGTCACTTGTTTTTCATAGACTTATATAAGGGAAAGAACACTGAAAACTTTTTAAGTTCGATTAAATCAGGTGAGCGATATAGGACCATTATGGTCCTCTTGTCCTTATATGTATAACTAGTGAAAAGTTAAAAAAAATCTTTGATAAAAGAACTGGCTGATAAGAAAATAATTTGGTCCAAAGGTTCCATGGAATCTCTACCAAGATTGTTGAAATTACTCTAATACTTTAAAAAGTCGGACCATGTTTTACTTGTATGTATAGAACAAGAACATTGAAAGCTGTGTCAGATTTCATTTCAATCAGGTAGGTGATTTAAGAGTCCATCATGGTCCTCTTGTTTCAGTAATTATATACCATCATTTATAGAGATTAACCATATGGTTTTCAAGATGCTTTCAAAGTCATCTGCTGCAGATTTGTTGTATGTTGGAAAGAGTTAAACTTGTCTCGTATACTGACAGCTATTGAAGACTATACTTTGAAGCAAACAAATTGGAGTAGGTAGATTTTCCTTTTATCTAATGCACAAAATTCCATATTACCTTTGATACTCGAATAAATATGGAAAATCTCTATAATTGTAGGTACAATTGCAATTTCTCCTTTTGCCACAATGTTTTTAAAAGTTGTCTGCTGCATATGCATCAAAATTCGTCAACAGGTGGGAAAGGGTTGAGAAACACATCACTACATAAACTACATAAACTTCTAACATCTTTGTCTATTGACTGACATAAAATCTAATTATGCAATAAGGTTTTTGCTTTTTCTGATTACTGTTATGTGCCTTAGTAAGTGTAGGTAATTAATCCTGTTGCTATGGAATGTCATGTTTGATTTTCAGGTATTACAGAATCAACAATGTATATTACTATGATATACATGTGTGTTACACATTTATAAAATCATATATTGTTGCTTTTCTGTGAAAAAATTCACTGAAGAAACAGGGTCAGCCTGTCTAGTCTAAATCATTTAACCCACCTTTCCAACATGCAGATTAATTTCAATTCATTGGCAGTAGAAGCTTTTTGAAAACAATATCACAAAAGATGAACTTGCTGAATTGATTATTGTCCAACGCATTACAATACAATACAATAATTATTAGTCGCCGGGCAGAAGCCCGCGACTTCTATTTTTAATAGGTTTTCGGAAATGACATGGGAGGGGGGGTTATTATTAGATTTTTTTTTTTTAAATGTCTTGAACATATTACAATTGCGTTTGTTTAAAACACTAAGTTATGATACATCTAAAATGAAATAAATATTCCGATGTTTTAAGTATGTGCAGTTTCTTTATTATGTCTCCCCCATTACATGGGGGTGACATATTGTTTTTGCCCGTTCCGTCCGTCCTTCCGTCTGCATGAGATAGTACTTGTGGGGTGCGTGAAGCCCCCCCCCCCACACCACCCTTATAAAGACACTTAGATAAATATTTTTTTTTTTTTTTTTATAACAGGTATCTCATTTGCATATTAATGTTATTCATTCCGTAAAAGGGGGTTAATTACGGAATGAATTGCATACTTGTGGGGTGCACCCCACAAGTAAACATCAAAGGAAATAACCCCACAAGTACACTCCCATGAGTTCGTTCGTCCGTCCTTCCGTCCTTCCGTCTGTCACACTTGTTTCCGCTCAATAACTGAAGAACGCTTGGACGTAGGAACTTCATACTTGGTATGCAGGTTGGTCATGACCAGTAGCTGACCCCTATTGATTTTGATAACAGAAGGTCAAAAGGTCATGGTCATGGTGACCTTGTGAGGTAAAAAATGGTTTCCGCTCAATAACTGAAGAACGCTTTAACTGAGGAACTCCATACTTGGTATGCAGGTTGGCCATGCCTAGTAGAAGACCCCTATTGATTTTGAGGTCAGTACGTCTAAAGTCAAGGTCACAGTGACCATGAGCTTGAAAGGTCACAGTGACAATGAGCTGATAAATAGTTTTTGCTTGGGCCCAGGAACTTCATACTTGATGTGCAGGTTGGTCACCACCAGCAAATGACCCCTATTAATTTTAAGGTCACTAGTTCAAAGGTCAAGGTCACATCCGTCACACTTGTTTCCGCTCAATAACTGAAGAACGCTTGGGCATAGGATCTTCATACTTGGTATGCAGGTTGGTCATGACCAGTAGCTGAACCCTATTGATTTTGATAACAGAAGGTCAAAGGTCAAGGTCATGGTGACCTTGTGAGGTAAAAAATGGTTTCCGCTCAATAACTGAAGAACGCTTGTGCCGAGGAACTCCATACTTGTTATGCAGGTTGGCCATGACCAGTAGAAGACCCTATTAATTTTGAGGTCAAATTCAAGGTCACAGTGACCATGAGCTGAAAGGTCACAGTGACAATGAGCTGAAACATTGTTTTTGCTTAATAACTGTAGAATGCTTTGGCCCTGGAAGTTAATACTTGGTGTGCAGGTTGGTCACCACCAGTAGATGACCCCTATTGATTTTGAGGTCACTAGCTTAAAGGTCAAGGTCATGGTAACCTTCAGCTGAAAAATGGTTTCCTCTCAATAACTAAAGAATGCTTATGTTGAGGAACTTCATACCTGGTGTGTAGGTTGGTCCTAACCAGTAAATGACCTTTATTGAATTTGTTTGATTTTGAGGTCACAAGGTCAAATGTCGAAAGTCACGGTAACCTTCAGCTGAAAAATGTGTTTTACTCAATAACTCAAGAACGCTTATACCCAGGAACTTCATACTTCGTGTGCAGCTTGGTCCTAACCTGTAGATGACCCCTATTGATTTTGATGTCAGTAGGTCAAAGGTCAAGGTCGTGGTGACCTTTGGCTGAAAATTGGTTTCCGCTCAATAACTGAAGATTGTCACTGTTGCTTCATCTCAAATGACCCCTATTGATTTTGAGGTCACTAGGTCAAAGACCAAGGTCATGGTAACCCTCAGCTGAAAAAATGGTTTCCGCTCAATAACTGAGGATTGTCACTGTTGCTTCATCTCCAGTCCAAAACCAAAAAATTCATCTCCATCATTTCTTTTCCTCCCCTACGACCACACAAATGGGGAGACAAGCGCTTTTTCAAAAAAGCAATCTCTAGTTTTGACTGGCATTTTCGTTTTTGTGTTTTATTTACGAAGACAAAACAGTCCCTATTAGCTAGACTGGGATACTTTATTTTCATAAACTATGTAATCAAAAGGCGATAACTACAAACCTTTACGTCGCACAGTCTAATTTATTTACATACGCGCACCTGCTTGCAGTAGACTATCGATATATAATCACGTCGATTTCTCCTTTTAATAGATAAGTATCAACATAAACTGGTAACAGAAACAAAAATAAGAAATACTTTGTGAAAATATGTCTCAAATATAAGCCTGTTTATCGGTCGTGAACGTCGAAACGCCTTTTCCTCAGTTCGTGACCTAGTTTCATATTGCCAAAATGTAAACAAAGCGAAGTAACCGGAAGTAAAATGTAAACTTAGAAAAGTGACTTGTTTATGCAGACAAAAAATGTCGCACGACAAATTGATTTCTTAAACGTCACGAAACGAGTGTATGGGTCGAATATAGGAGAAAGAAAGATACTATAGAAATACTTTTTTCTCTTGAATGCAGTGGAATAAAACATGCACTAAAGCTTTGCCTGATTTTTTATTCACTTTCTTCGATGTCTGACACTACGACTCGATCTTGAAACGAGGGTCAACATTTCGAAAGAATGATCTAACACCTTATTACAGATAGATAGCTAATATTACACACTTAAATGATTAAATGTATGTGATATTAAATGTTTATTTGGCTTGAAACAAATTAAGAGAAGAACAAAAAAAAGATTTAGAAATAAAGAAAATCTGCTCTTTCGCACCCAATTAATTTCATACTTGCCACCTATTATATAGGTATGGGATTCGCAACTGGCATTTCTCTTGCGCCAAACATATATTGTATGCATCAACGATTTAGATAAACAATTTAGCTGATATGTTGTTCAAGTGTGGTCTACTTTTTAAACATATGAGGATAAATGTTAACATCTGTGAAATATTTATTATAATTATTATTAAAAAAGGAGGAAGTTCATGTCTTCAGCAATTTAACCGTTTTCTCAATGTTTTAAGTGTTTAAAGGTTTTCATTGTTGCTTCAGACATGGAAAGGTTTTAATAGCTTTTTATTGCATGTAGATTTAAATCCCAAAATGTATTAATTTGTTGTGGTTTTATTGAAAAATACAAAACATCCAAAATCCTGACCAAAAGAAATCCTGAAATTTGTAGATCTATGTGTAATTTCTAAAATATTGGAATTAGTCCTTATGAAAATATTATGTGTATGTTTAGACTAACGAAAGTCAAGAATACATGTGTGTTAAAAAATAAATCAATGCAGTCTTTTCCGGCGACATTGATGCCTTGCATCAACGTTCTCTTGTACTTGTTTTATACAAGTTTTATAGCAAGTTTTAAGCAAACAAAATCATGACAAGCCTAAAGGTCAGGATTCAAGGTCAATCGTAACAAATAACCCCTGTGATAACCTATAAAATATCTAAAGGCATAAACGAATTTTCAAATTGCTTAGCATAGTTGGGGGAAAGGTCAAAATAGCAAGATAATCTTTGTGTTGATTTTCTGTTGCATCATTATTGACTTAACCCTTTCCCTCATATAGACGTTTTCTGACGCCTTTGCAGCAGACGGCTTTTTGAAAACATAGTGACAAAAGAAGAAATTGCACAAAACGTGCAATTTCTCCTTTTGCCACAATGTTTTCAACTTTTTGTCATAGGTTATCCATTCAGTTATAGAGATTTTCTGTTTTGACAAAATATGTTCAAAGTCGTCTGCTGCAGAATTGTCGTATAAGGGAAAGGGTTAAAGCAAGTTTTTGCATAGTGAAGACTTCGTTAAGATGAGATGCTAACAATGCAAAACAAGACTGGACTGCATGAATATACTGACTGATCTTGGTCTAAATTGTTTGCAAAACTTGTTAAACTCTTTTTCGTTTGCAGACAGGTTTGCCATAGACGATGAGCAATTTCTCCTTTTTGTCACAATGTAACTACATGTATACTCAATAATTATGCCTTTATTTTAGGGATGGGACTGAGTACGCTAGTACCCGGGTACTCGGTCGGTCGTCCGAGTACCGGTTATCAAAATAGGTATTCGAGTACTCAATTATTTATCTTCCATTTTTAGCTCCACTGGCTGCAAGCCAGTCGAGCTTATGTCATGGCGAATTGTCCGTCGTGCGTGCGTGCGTAAACTTTTTCCTTTAAACAACTTCTTCTCACTAACCACTTGGCCAATTTGGTTGAAACTTCATAGGAAGCATCCTCTCAATGTCCTCTTAAATTCCTTCAATTTTTTTTGATCCATCCATAATTCTGGTTTCCATGGCAACCAAAAGAAAAAAATAGTGAAAACTTAAAAAATCTTCTTCTCTGAAAGTGTCAGGCCGATTTTCAAATAATTTTGTAGAAATGTTCCTTGGGTGACCCTTTATTAGATTCCTTCAAGAAAGGTTGATTGGTCGAAAAACATGGTCGCCAGAGGGCGGGGCTATTTTGCCTTATATGACCATAGTGAAAACTTAAAAAATCTTCTTCTCCGAAAGTGTTCAGCCGATTTTCAAATAATTTTGTAGAAATATTCATTGGGTGACCCTCTATCAGATTCCTTCAAGCCATGTTGATTGGTCGAAAAATATGGCCGCCAGAGGGCGGGGTTATTTTGCTCTATATGACCATAGTGAAAATTTAAAAAATCTTGTTCTCCGAAAGTGTTGAGCAGATTTTCAAATAATTTTGTAGAAATGTTCTTTGGGTGACCCTCTATCAGATTCCTTCAAGCCATGTTGATTGGTTCAAAAATATGGCCGCCATGGGGTGGGGCTATTTTGCCTTATATGGCTATTGTGAAAACTTAAAAAATCTTCTCCTCCGAAAGTGTCAGGCCGATTTTCAAATAATTTTGCAGAAACATTCCTTGGGTGACACTCTACAAGATTCTTTTAAGCCATGGTGGTTGGTAAAAAATATGGCCACTAGGGGGCAGGGCTGTTTGGAGATTTGATTTTTGCCTTATGGCCGTGGAGCGATACTGGCCCTCTTGGGCCTCTTGTTTCTCTTTTTTATCTTATAAAAGTATGTTAAAGTAAATAAAAACTTAAAATGTATTGAATCTGTTTTTCTTATTAGCTCACCTGTGCACGAAGTGCTCAAGGTGAGTTATTGTGATCGCCCTATGTCCGGCGTGCGTCGTCCGTCGTCCGTCAACATTTTCTCCTCTGTAACCGGTGGGTCAACTGGGATGAAACTTCACAGAAAGCATCCTCTCAATGTCCTCACCAGAATTTAAAATTTTCGGTATCCATGCAGAATTCTGGTTTCCATGGCAACGAAATGAAAAAACTTCAAAATTCTTAAAAAATCTTCTCCTCCGAAAGTGTCAGGCCGATTTTCAAATAATTTTGTAGAAATGTTCCTCGGGTGACCCTCTATCAGATTCCTTCAAGCCATGTTGATTGGTCGAAAAACATGGCCGCCAGGGGGGGGCGGGGCTATTTTTCCTTATATGGCTATAGTGCAAAATTAAAAAATCTTCTTCTCCAAAAGTGTCAGGCCGATTTTCAAATAAATTTGTAGAAATGTTCCTTGGGTGACCCTCTATCAGATTCCTTCAAGCCATGTTGATTGGTCAAAAACATGGCCGCCAGGGGGCGGGGCTATTTTGCCTTTTATGGTTATAGTGCAAACTTAAAAAATCTTCAACATCTTCTCCTCAGTAACCGGTGGGTCAATTGGGATGGAACTTCACAGAAAGCATCCTTTCAATGACCTCACCAGAATTCCTTCAAATTTTTTGGATCCATGCAGAATTCTGGTTTCCATGGCAACGAAACGAAAAAAACTTCAAAATTCTACTTCTCCCTAACTGGTTGGCAGATTTTGAACTTATTTTGTAGAAATGTTCCTTGGGTGACTCTCTATCAGATTCCTTGAAGCCATGTTGATTGGTCGAAAAACATGGCCGCCAGGGGGGCGGGGCTTTTTTGCCTTATATGGCTATAGTGAAAACTTAAAAAATCTTCTCCTCCAAAAGTGTCAGGCCGATTTTCAAATAATTTTGTAGAAATATTCCTTGGATGACCCGCTATCAGATTCCTTTAAGCCATGTTGATTGGTCGAAAATCATGGCCGCCAGGGGGGGCGGGGCTTTTTTGCCTTATATAGCTATAGTGCAAACTTAAAAAATCTTCTCCTCCAAAAGTGTCGGGCCGATTTTCAAATAATTTTGTAGTAATGTTCCTTGGATGACCCTCTATCAGATTCCTTCAAGCCATGTTGATTGGTCAAAAACTATGGCCGCCAGGGGGCGGGGCTATTTTGCCTTTTATTGCTATAGTGAAAACTTTAAATATCTTCTCCTTCAAAAGGATCAGGCCGATTTTCAAATAATTTTGTAGAAATGTTCCTAGGGTGACCCTCTATCAGATTCCTTAAAGCCAAGTTGATTGGTTGGAAACTATGCCCGCCAGATGGCGGGGCTTATATAGCTAAAGTGAAAAAAAAAATCAGGTGAGCGATTCCAGGGCCATCATGGCCCTCTTGTTGAGTTACTAAAGAAGTCGGTAAATCAGCTAACACATTTTCGTCTGAAGATGGTTCTTAATCCTTTTTATGCCCCCACGGAATCTCCGATTCGGGGGGCATATAGTTTTTGGCCTGTCTGTTGGTCTGTTGGTCTGTCTGTCTGCACAAAAAAAACTTTAACCTTGGCCATTACTTTTGAACCATAACAGGTACGGCTACCATATTTCACATGTGTATTCCTTGTGACATGACCTTTCTGTCAGTACCAACATTTTTGACCTTGCGACCTTGACCTTTGACCTAGAGGTTGCCATTCTCGAAAAAAACTTTAACCTTGGCCATTACTTTGAACCATAACAGATACGGCTACCATATTTCACATGTGTATTCCTTGTGACATGACCTTTCTGTCAGTACCAACATTTTTGACCTTGCGACCTTGACCTTTGACCTAGATGTTGCCATTCTCGAAAAAAACTTTAACCTTGGCCATTACTTTTGAACCATAACAGATACGGCTACCATATTTCACATGTGTATTCCTTGTGACATGACCTTTCTGTCAGTACCAACATTTTTCACCTTGCGACCTTGACCTTGACCTAGATGTTGCCATTCTCGAAAAAAACTTTAACCTTGGCCATTTCTTTTGAACCATAACAGGTATGGCTACCATATTTCACATGTGTATTCCTTGTGACATGACCTTTCTGTCAGTACCTTGCGACCTTGACCTTGACCTAGATGTTGCCATTCTCGAAAAAAACTTTAACCTTGGCCATTACTTTTGAACCATAACAGGTATGGCTACCATATTTCACATGTCAGTACCAACATTTTTGACCTTGCGACCTTGACCTTTGACCTAGATGTTGCCATTCTCGAAAAAAAAATTAACCTTGGCCATTACTTTTGAACCATAACAGATACGGCTACCATATTTCACATGTGTATTCCTTGTGACATGACCTTTCTGTCAGTACCAACATTTTTGACCTTGCGACCTTTACCTTTGACCTAGATGTTGCCATTCTCAATTTTTTTTTTAACCTTCCCCACAACTTTTGAACAATAACAGGTAATGCTACCATATTTCACATGTGTATACCTTGCGACCTTGACCTTTGACCTAGATGTTGCCATTGGGGGGCATCAGTGTTTCACAAACACATCTTGTTATTTGTTGTTTTGATTGCATTCATGAGTCAACTACGAACAATGTGACAAAACAGGTAGTCAGCGATATGAATATAATCTACAGTCAATTAGCAACCATATGTCAAACAATAACCGTCGGTTTTTCACACCTAGTGTTTTCAATTGTCAACACGTTTTAATTGGATAGTTGTAAGAAATACAAATCAATATGATTGGATAAGAACTGTTGCAATTGTTAGAGTAATTGTTCGTTAAATCATTAAAACCATCCTCTATCATTCGTATCTATTCGAACGAAAGGAAAACGGCAAATTTATAACCATGCTTCGTGCTAAATCCGCCGTCTGGAAACATTTCAAACGCACAGCAGACGAAAAGTCTGTTAAATGCATGCTATGTAGTGCAAATATTACGGACACCGGTAAAATCGAAATCCGAAAGAACAAAAAAAACATTCAGATTGTTGATTTATATTCCTTATTTTCACCGATGATAAAGATATTCTTTTATTAAATGTATTGTTTATCATTCTTGGTATTGTCTTCCTTTCACCGTTTGACTTGCTTTATTTTTGCGACTTTAAAGAGATATACAGCCGCACGTTTGGATGTTATCGCCAATACAAATTCTGAATATTTGTGTTGAATTATTTTGTTTTACAATAAAACAACTAGTTTTTTTCAAATATCAAATATTAAATGTAGAGGTGAAAACAAACGCATGTTTGTTCTTATAGAAACGATTCAAATTTAGTGCACGGGGGCAATGCTATTCCGAGAGACAAGACGTTTAATGAACGAATCAATACAATGCGATTATCTGCGAGTACCCGAGTACTCAATCGGAAGAATTCAAGAGTACTCGAGTACTAATATTGGTACTCGTTCCCATCCCTACTTTATTTATATAAACTTTTCCAAATTTTGTTCCTAGATGTTTTCAAGGTTGTCTGCTGCAGTTTTGTTGTAAGTGGGAAAGGGTTAAAAACAAGTTGTCTATAACTGGAAAAAGGAAAAAAAAAAGAATCTGGAATGTTTTTACTGCTAGAGAGGCAAGATACTGATATCACACAGTGTTCCCATTCACGTACATCTGTGCGTTTTTCACGCACAGATTTCAAAAGTCACGCAAGTATTTTTAGCTCACCTGAGCTTTGCTCAAGGTGAGTTATTGTGATCGCCTTTTGTCCGGCGTCCATCGTCCGTCGTCCGTCAACTTCTTCTCCTCAGTAACCAGTGGGTCAATTTGGATGAAACTTCACAGAAAGCATCCTTTCAATGACCTCACCAGAATTCCTTCAAATTTTTGGGATCCATTCAAAATTCTGGTTTCCATAGCAACGAAACCGAAAAAACTTCAAAATTCTTCTTCTCCCAAACTGGTTGGCAGATTTTCAAATAATTTTGTAGAAATGTTCCTTAGATGACCCTCTATCAGATTCCTTCAAGCCATGTTGATTGGTCGAAAAACATGGCCGCCAGGGGGGGCGGGGCTATTTTGCCTTATATGGCTATAGTGAAAACTTAAAAAATCTTCTCCATAATTCTGGTTTCCATGGCAACCAAAAGAAAAAAATAGTGAAAACTTAAAAAATCTTCTCCTCCGAAAGTGTCAGGCCGATTTTCAAATAATTTTGTAGAAATGTTCCTTGGGTGACCCTCTATCAGATTCCTTCAAGCCATGTTGATTGGTTGAAAAACATGGCCGCCAGGGGGGGCGGGGCTATTTTGCCTTATATGGCTATAGTGCAAACTTAAAAAATCTTCTCCTCCAAAAGTGATTTTCTAATAATTTTGTAGAAATGTTCCTAGGGTGACCCTCTATCAGATTCCTTCAAGCCAAGTTGATTGGTCGGAAACTGGCTGCCAGGTGGCGGGGCTTATATTTTTCAAATAATTTTGTAGAAATGTTCCTTGGGTGATCCTCTATCAGATTCCTTTAAGCCATGTTGATTGGTCAAAAAGCATGGCCGCCAGGGGGGGCGGGGCTATTTTGCCTTATATGGCTAAAGTGAAAACTTAAAAAATCTTCTTCTCCGAAAGTGTAAGGCCGATTTTCAAATAATTTTGTAGAAATATTCCTTGGATGACCCACTTTCAGATTCCTTCAAGCCATGCTGATTGGTCAAAAAACATGGCCGCCAGTGGGCAGGGCTATTTTGCATTATATGGCTATAGTGAAAACTTAAAAAATCTTCTCCTCCAAAAGTGATTTTCTAATAATTTTGTAGAAATGTTCCTAGGGTGACCCTCTATCAGATTCCTTCAAGCCAAGTTGATTGGTCGGAAACTGGCTGCCAGGTGGCGGGGCTTATATAGCTAAAGTGAAAAAAAAAAATCAGGTGAGCGATTCCAGGGCCATCATGGCCCTCTTGTTTAATCAATCAGAGAGCATACGTGACTGTCGCGCACAGAAAATCACTGAATAAATAAGCTGAAATGCTCCTAAGTAAGTCTAACGATGCATATACGAATGATGAGAAAGAATGAAAAATAAACTTGGATGTGTAGACCTTTCTATAAATAACTCACAAAAATACTGTAGCTAGTATGTTGACCACGTGATCGGTATGTATTTGTTGCTTTGCTAATTTCTAATCTCGCGAGACAGTTAAAAGGAGAGCTTCATCCAATGGAGTCGCTTTCTACTTGAAGAAATAACACCACGTGATATTTTCGCAGGGAATACAGATCACGTGATTTTTTTCTCGCGCTTTCTTGAAGCTGTAGTAAACATCTCCTTATTTGGAAATCTACTACACAGCAAAGCAATTCTCATAATTCATCCATGCGATACACTTTTACAGGGTTCGTAATTGCCAGGTGAGATTTCAGGCACCATTATATTTTTGCAAGTGAAATTTTTGGGCCGAATAATACGCATTTCTAATCGTCGATCTTAAACAGGGTTATTTCTTTGACACAATCGCGGTAATTGCAGTGGGTTTTCGAGATTTACCGAGTGCTTTCAGTTTTGCAATATTAGCGGAAGTTTACAATAGATACATGTCTTGTGCGCATGCCTATTCAACGGCCCCAATATTGATGAAGTTTACTGCAATTATTTGGGCTTTTGGAAGTCTAAAATTTGTTTTGATTTACATATGGCAAATACGATTGGCTGGAATGGTCACGTGTATATTTTGGGTTTTCCCAAGTTGTATTTTACTACGGAGATAGCATAAAAGGATGTTTTTGCACTTAAAGCACACCCTCTACATGATAAAAAGGACTGTGACCTATCCAAAAAATCATTTCTGTATTTATATGTTACACTTGAGACCCAAAAAACATTGATACCACAGAACTCCTCAAATTGAAGAGCATATAAAAAACAACAAGGTCACCGAATTAGGTCAGTCACTGAAACAGGGCAGCTTGTATGATTGATATATCAACATTCATATAAGTTTTCAAAACATTCGATCCTAGCAAAATAATTTAAAATGATTCCAAGCATGAATCAAGAATGATACTCTAGATTCCTGTTTCCAATTAAAAAACAATAGCAAAAAGATTGCTCATTTGTTTCAACTCTTTTTAGCAATTAAACTGTCATTTATTGATATGTCCATAGAAATAAAATAAAAATATAAATGTGATATGATTATGTGTGTTTATTATCATTTTCACTTCGTTCTCATCGACCTTACATGTAAACAAAAATGGCACCCCCACTTTTTAGCTCACCTGAGCTTTGCTCAAGGTGAGTTATTGTGATCGCCTTTTGTCCGGCGTCCGGCGTCCGTCGTCCGTCGTGCGTCGTGCGTCAACTTCTTCTCCTCAGTAACCAGTGGGTCAATTTGGATGAAACTTCACAGAAAGCATCCTCTCATTGACCTCACCAGAATTCCTTCAAATTTTTGGGATCCATGCAAAATTCTGGTTTCCATGGCAACGAAACCGAAAAAACTTCAAAATTCTTCTTCTCCCAAATTGGTTGGCAGATTTTCAAATAATTTTGTAGAAATGTTCCTTGGATGTCCCTCTATCAGATTCCTTCAAGCCGTGTTGATTGGTCGAAAAACATGGCCGCCAGGGGCGGCGGGGCTATTTTGCCTTATATGGCTATAGTGAAAACTTAAAAAATCTTCTCCTCCGAAAGTGTAAGGCCGATTTTCAAATAATTTTGTAGAAATGTTCCTTGGGTGACCCTCTATCAGATTCCTTCAAGCCATGTTGATTGGTCGAAAAACATGGCCGCCAGGGGTGGCGGGGCTATTTTGCCTTATATGGCTATAGTGCAAACTTAAAAAATCTTCTTCTCCAAAAGTGTCAGGCCGATTTTCAAATAATTTTGTAGAAATGTTCCTTGGGTAATCCTCTATCAGATTCCTTCAAGCCATGTTGATTGGTCAAAAAACATGGCCGCCAGGGGGCGGGGCTATTTTGCCTTATATGGCCAAAGTGAAAACTTAAAAAATCTTCAACATCTTCTCCTCAGTAACCAGTGGGTCAATTGGGATGAAACTTCACAGAAAGCATCCTCTTATTGACCTCACCAGAATTCCTTCAAATTTTTTGGATCCATGCAAAATTCTGGTTTCCATGGCAACGAAACCGAAAAAACTTCAAAATTCTTCTTCTCCCAAATTGGTTGGCAGATTTTCAAATAATTTTGTAGAAATGTTCCTTGGATGACCCTCTATCAGATTCCTTCAAGCCGTGTTGATTGGTCGAAAAACATGGCCGCCAGGGGCGGCGGGGCTATTTTGCCTTATATGGCTATAGTGAAAACTTAAAAAATCTTCTCCTCCGAAAGTGTAAGGCCGATTTTCAAATAATTTTGTAGAAATGTTCCTTGGGTGACCCTTTATCAGATTCCTTCAAGCCATGTTGATTGGTCGAAAAACATGGCCGCCAGGGGGGGCGGGGCTATTTTGCCTTATATGGCTATAGTGCAAACTTAAAAAATCTTCTTCTCCAAAAGTGTCAGGCCGATTTTCAAATAATTTTGTAGAAATGTTCCTTGGGTAATCCTCTATCAGATTCCTTCAAGCCATGTTGATTGGTCAAAAAACATGGCCGCCAGGGGGCGGGGCTATTTTGCCTTATATGGCCAAAGTGAAAACTTAAAAAATCTTCAACATCTTCTCCTCAGTAACCAGTGGGTCAATTGGGATGAAACTTCACAGAAAGCATCCTCTCATTGACCTCACCAGAATTCTTTCAAATTTTTGGGATCCATGCAAAATTCTGGTTTCCATGGCAACGAAACCGAAAAAACTTCAAAATTCTTCTTCTCCCAAATTGGTTGGCAGATTTTCAAATAATTTTGTAGAAATGTTCCTTGGATGTCCCTCTATCAGATTCCTTCAAGCCGTGTTGATTGGTCGAAAAACATGGCCGCCAGGGGCGGCGGGGCTATTTTGCCTTATATGGCTATAGTGAAAACTTAAAAAATCTTCTCCTCCGAAAGTGTAAGGCCGATTTTCAAATAATTTTGTAGAAATGTTCCTTGGGTGACCCTCTATCAGATTCCTTCAAGCCATGTTGATTGGTCGAAAAACATGGCCGCCAGGGGGGGCGGGGCTATTTTGCCTTATATGGCTATAGTGCAAACTTAAAAAATCTTCTTCTCCAAAAGTGTCGGCCCGATTTTCAAATAATTTTGTAGAAATGTTCCTTGGATGACCCACTTTCAGATTCCTTCAAGCCATGTTGATTGGTCAAAAAACATGGCTGCCAGTAGGCAGGGCTATTTTGCATTATATGGCTATAGTGAAAACTTAAAAAATCTTCTCCTCCAAAAGTATCTGGCCGACTTTCAAATAATTTTGTAGAAATGTTCCTAGGGTGACCCTCTATCAGATTCCTTCAAGCCAAGTTGATTGGTCGGAAACTGGCTGCCAGGGGGCGAGGCTTATATAGCTAAAGTGAAAAAAAAATAAAAAATCAGGTGAGCGATTCAAGGGCCATCATGGCCCTCTTGTTTCAGTAAACCCCCACTTTATAAAAATATCAGTTAGTTGGGGGTGCCCAAAACCCCCAGTTTGAAAAGGTGGTGGGAACACTGTCACATGGGCCATGTCCCACCAAAATGGCCTTTAGGACTTTATTATAAGAAGTTAATCTGGGCCTCCACGAGTCATTTCAGGATATTACCTGTTTGCCATATAATTATACAAGCCTCCTGCAAGCCTTTGGGAATTGTTTATGCAGAGCTCTAGATAAGGAGGGCTTTTCATGCTCTAAAATCCTTATTTGACCTCCAAAACCTATATTGTGAGTTACTCAAAAGAATCGTCTGATTGAGACGATTCTTTTGAGTACCCACAACATAGGTTTTAATGACCGCTTAAAGAGATATTGTATAAGAAAGACCCATTTACTCCTCCTTATCTAGTCCTCTGGTTTATGGCTAAAAATCAACTTTCCTTGAATGCAATTTGATCACGAGTCCAATTATTTTCAATACCATAAATTGTTGACTTTGCCTGTGACATTATGTGGTTTATGTACATTAATCTTCGGGGTGAGATGTGGGTAACGGAATAACCAATGACAGAGCTCAAGGCGTCATTCATGATAATGTCCTGTTCTTAACTTGTGAAGTTGCTTTTCCAATCTTTACAAAGCTTTGTATGAATGTGAATGGGCACATTGTTTGAATCAAGACAGATAAATAGCCAGATTGCCCTTTAATCAGCCAACAGTTATGGCCATTACATCAGTTTAATCCACATGATTGGCATATTAAGTGATGGTTTACTGGCCGTATTAAAGCCTTACCCACATTCAACAGATCTGCAGCAGACAACTTTGAAAGGCAAAACACATAAAATCTCTTTAAATGAAAGTATAATTACTGAGAAAAGTTGAAAACATTGTGGCAATAGGAGAAATTATTTTGAGAATTTTTTTCTTTTGTCACAAAGTTTTCAAAACTGTTCTGCTGCAGAGGTTTCTGAAAGCATCTATATGTGGGAAAGGGTTAAAACCATTAACACATACAACAAAACTGCCAGAGAGGTTTTTGAAATTATTTAGGGAAACATATGGAAATCTTTTTTTATATAAAAATGTGATTATTACAAATGAGTCATGCTTCAGGAATATTAACTTAATCATGACATGTGTTGATAAAGAGTCCTGTTTAAGAATCCATACTGTTTAAACGTATACAGTATTTGATGACTCTTGGAATTATGAGCAAATAGTACAGAACCAGATCAGACTCTGCAGATGTGGTTTTGATCTACATTGGTCTAAAATGCACTATGGTTTGTTATCCTGTAGTAAAAGCTCATATTATGTAAAACAAAGGAACCAATATCCTCTATACCCATATAATGTATAGAATAAACACCAGATTAGTATACTTTGTTTCTTTTAACCCTTTCCCTCATATAGACGCTTTCTGACGCCTCTGCAGCAGACAGCTTTTTGAAAACATAGTGACAAAATGTGCAATTTCTCCTTTTTTGCCACAATGTTTTCCACTTTTTGTCATAGGTTATCCATTCAATTATAGAGACTTTCTACGTTTTGACAAAAAATGATCAAAGTCATCTGCAGTAGAATTGTCGTATGAGGGAAAGGGTTAAAGTATCAATAATATAAAACATTGTGGAAAATGTACCACTTTGATCTTACAGAACCAATCTGTATCCTGTCCAATCAAAATTTATTTAATTTTGTACACATTGTTTGTGAAATTGTTTTAGTCAGCTTTGGCCACTGGGGAAATTTATGAAGAAGGTTCATTGATAGCCTGAAGACAAATTGTTGTAACTGCAAATGTGCAATACAATTGTGCTACATTTGTTTTGTATTGGGACTGCTGTGTCCTCAGCATTGAATATGGTGAAATGAGGTCTTCATGCCCGTAATAATTAACATTGAGGATGGCATATGCACATGCATGCCAGTTCCCTGATATTAGTTTCTGCCCATTGGTGGCAAACTTTGTCAAATGTCAGGTGGAATGTTGGCCAAGTTGGGGTAAGAACTCTTACTACATGTATGAGCAAGTTATCTTTTTGCCACAACGTTTGTCTGCTACGGAGAAATGCCTCTGCAAAATAATCCCATATAATTGTTAACTACCTGGTTTGAAATTTTAAGGGCTTTGATGAAACAAATTAGTTAAATCTTTACATCTAGAAAATTGGTATTATTATTTTGAAAACATGGTGGAAGAAGGAGAAATAGCTTGTGATTATGAAGCAATGTCTCTTTTTCCGACAATGCTTTAAAAATCCAGAATTGTGACTCTTCTCTATCACATCAAGTGTTGTTGAATAGCTCCATATCCACATAGAAAATATTTGGGTCCTTGAAAACAGACTGATTATTTAGTGAACAGTGAATATTGAGACCAGCCTGCACATGCATGTAGTTCCCTTTTTGGTAGTACAAGCATAATCGGTTGTTTATGACAAAATATGAAGCCTTTCTGCAGTTATTCATTTTTATACCCCCGGTTCCGAAGGAAAGGGGGGGTATACTGTTTTACCCATGTCCGTCCTTCCGTCCTTCCGTCCGTCCATCCGTCCGTAACACTTTCGTTTCCGGGCTATTTCTCTGCAACTGCTTTTTGGAATTTGATGAAACTTCATAGGAAGGATCACCACCAAGTGTAGATGCGCATATCGTGTTTGCGTTCCGGTTGGATTATTTTTCACGGAGTTATGGCCCTTTACCCCTATGTATGACTAAATTCATTTCCGGGCTATTTCTCTGCAACTGCTTTTTGGAATTTGATGAAACTTCATAGGAAGGATCACCACCAAGTGTAGATGCGCATATCGTGTTTGCGTTCCGGTTGGATTATTTTTCACGGAGTTATGGCCCTTTACCCCTATGTATGACTAAATTCATTTCCGGGCTATTTCTCTGCAACTGCTTTTTGGAATTTGATGAAACTTCATAGGAAGGATCACCACCAAGTGTAGATGCGCATATCGTGTTTGCGTTCCGGTTGGATTATTTTTCACGGAGTTATGGCCCTTTACCCCACCATCAGGCTATGTATGACTAAATTCATTTCCGGGCTATTTCTCTGCAACCGTTTTTTGGAATTTTATGAAACTTCATAGGAAGGATCACCACCAAGTGTAGATGCGCATATCATGTTTGCGTTCCGGTTGGATTATTTTTCACGGAGTTATGGCCCTTTACTCCACCATCAGGCTATGTATGACTAAATTCATTTCCGGCCTATTTCTCTGCAACCGCTTTTTGGAATTTTATGAAACTTCATAGGAAGGATCACCACCAAGTGAAGATGCGCATATCGTGTTTGCGTTCCGGTTGGATGATTTTTCACGGAGTTATGGCCCTTTACCCCACCATCACATATGTCTTTCAAAACATGAGCGGGGGTATCACTAGTGAGCAGTAGCTCACATATTTCTTGTTATCCCTGGCTGGTTGACACTTAGTACTGTATGCTGAAGGTGGTTTGTTAAGTGTGTCATAGCCCAGTTAATGTCCATCAACCTCGTCATTCTCTAACACTATCGACTCATTACATTCATTACATTCATATATGCGAGTGTAAGGAACGACAACTCTGGAAGGAGAATGCAACCTCATCTGTCATGTGACTGTGATATTTCAATGTGCATGGGGAATACAATATATTAACAATATTGTCAGTTACGAATGAGGTGTCACAAAAATCCTTTTCTTGTTATATGACATGGTGGGGCATTTTAAACCTATACAATATGGTCCACACCACTGGTAAACCAATCTTCAGAATTATGTTACAGGTAAAGGATAATACTGCAGCTTTACATCTCAAGATCAAGTAACATAACACCCCAATCTCATTAAAATCTTCTCCTATTAACGCTATGCATAGGATCTGAGGACAACCGATAGAGGGTCACGTTCAGATGACCTTTCCGCCAGCCAATCAGAACCTTGCTTTCACGTTTTTGAAAGTGAAAGTAAATGTCTATATTTACCGAAAAAAAATCTATATTTACCATGGGATCCCAATTTTTGCATAGTGATTAACATGCGTGTTGAGTTCTTATGACGACCACATCATGCCTACATATGCGGAAATGAGGCAAAACACCGCTACAGTCTTTCCCTGACCATACAGCATTGAAAAGTGTTCTTTGCTCTGGTTTTAAATGGTCTATTTTAAATTTGCTCAACTTAGTCAATTGACGACACTTTGAAGGTTAAGCCAAATATTTGTTGAAACGAGTCCTCTGATTAGTTCAAATAAAAATAGCTTGGTGGATCTAAAAATAGCGATATTGGAAATCCGATAAACAAGAAGATGAATTCGAATTGATCGCCATCAGATCTTACATTTGGTCAGAATGTGTACTTTAGTCAGATTGTATAACACCCCTGTATACACTAATGCCCCAGTCATAGCGTCACGTTTTGACCTCGCCGTTGTGCCCTGTTTCTGACACCCATGATTTGGAAATTTCAGCCGGGTGCCACGATGTGCCATGTTGTTGCCACGTCCTAGCGACACTTATGCCTCGTTGTTTTCCCATTGTGACACAATTTAAAGGTGACAACGAATATCAAAGTCAGGTTATGTCTTGCTGCTCCCACGCTGTCGACTCATTGTCGCCACATTGTTCCACGTTGTGCTTCGTTATGTCTCGCTGTCGCCACGTTCAGTTAAAACGCATCACACTACTGAGTTAGCTAAGATGAGTTAAACCACTGTATGTTTATACATTAAGCTGTGTTTTACCACTGTAGACACTAACATGGGTTTCACAACTGTATACACTAAGATGGGTTTTACTACTGTGTAAGCTAAGATGGGTCAAATCACTGCATGTTTATACACTAAGATGGGTTTCACTACTGTATACACTAAGATGGGTTTTACTACTGTGTAAGCTAAGATGGGTCAAATCACTGCATGTTTATACACTAAGATGGGTTAAACAACTGTAAAGACTAAGATGGGTTTTACCATTGTATACATTGAAATGGATTTACCACTGTAAACACTATGATGGGTTTACCACTGTATATACCTAGATGGGTTTACCACTGTATACAAACATATGTGTTTTACCACTGTATACACTAAGATGGGTTTTACTGTTGTATACACTTAGATGGATTTACCACTGTATACACTAAGATGGGGTTTTCCACTGTATACACTTAGATGGGTTTTAACACCAATATACACTACAAATGGTTTTACCACTGTATACACTAAGATGGGTTTTAACACAAACTCTAAACTAGGTCAGATGGGGTTAAAAACCTGGTCACTAAGTCATATTTAAAAAAACACATTTTGAACACTCTATGATTATTTATTACCTCACTTTTCATCGACATAAGAGTTAATTAGAAAGTTTCATCTCAATCAAAGCCTAGTCAGGTTCAAAACTGGGTCAAATTAGGTCAAAAGCTAGGTCACTTAGCCAAATTTTAACCTAGAAAAACCAACAGGCAACATGTCGGTTTTGTCACAGACATGGTGCTCTTTCATGCATTTTGACCTTTGACTTCTAAGTGTGACCTTGACCTTTGAGGTTCAGGCCTGATTCTTGTACGCGACACTTCACCTCATCATGGTGAACATGTTTGCCCAGTAACTTGGGAATCCTATGATGCATGGTTGAAATGCGGGCCAGATAAGGTACAGTCCTATCAAACAGTCCTCATTTTGTTTTTTTAGCTCACCTATGCACAAAGTGCAAGGTGAGCTTTTGTGATCGCTCACCGTCCGTCATCGTCGTCGTCGTCTGTCCGTTCACATTTTCCTACAAACGACTTCTCCTCCTAAACCAATTAACCAAATTCAAAATAATTTTACAGGAATGTTCCTTGGGTGGATCTCTTTCAAACTTGTTCAAAGCATTCTATTCCATGCAGAACTTTGGCTGCCACGGCAACAAAAAAGAAGCCTTTGATATTTGGTATGTAGCATCGTCTAGTGGACCTCTACCAAGATTGTTCAAATTATAGCCCTGGGGTAAAAAATGACCCCATCCCGGGTGTCACTTGTTTAACATATACTCATATAGGGGAAAAACTTAAAACATCTTCTTGTTTAAAAGTAGAGGGCACAGGCCTTTGATATTTGGTATGTAGCATCATCTAGTGAACCTCTACCAAGATTGTTCAAATTATAGCCGCCATGGGGTCAAAAATGACCCCTCCCCTGGGGGTCACTTGTTTCACATAGACTTGTATAGGGGAAAAAATATTCTTGTATAAAAGTAGAGGGCCCAGGCCTTTGATATTGGGTATGTAGCATCATCTAGTGGACCTCTACCAAGATTGTTCAAATTATAGCCCTTGGGTTAAAATTACCCGTCCCTGGGGGTCACTTGTTTTACATAGACTCATAAAGGGAAGAAAATTAAAAAATCATCTTGTCTAAAAGTAGAAGGCCCAGGCCTTTGATATTTGGTATGTAGCATCATCTAGTGGACCTCTACCAAAATTGTTCAATTATAGCCCTGGGGTCAAAAATGGCCCCATCAGGGTCACTTGTTTTACATGTACTCGTATAGGAAAAAACTTTAAAAATCTTTTCTAAAAGTTTAATATTTGAAATCTAACTTCATCTAGTGGACTTCTACCAAGATTCTTCAAATTATTATAGGCCTGGTGTCAAACATGGGTCCACCCTGGGGATCACTTGTTTTACATAGACTTATTAAGGTAAACATTTTAAAAATATTCTTATCCATTTGCCATGAATGTTCTTTGGGTGCCCCTCTATTAAGACTTGAAATTATTTTGATAGGATGATAAACATGGCCACCAGGGGGTGTTGCTTGTTTTCCGTATATATGTATAGACAAAGAACAATGAAAACTTTTTAAGTTTGATTAAATTAGGTGAGCGATATAGGACCATCATGGTCCTCTTGTTTACCTCTAAGTGTGACCTTGACATTGCAGGTACAGGTCTGGGTCTTTTGCGCATCATGCCGCCTTATCATGGTGAACTTTTGTGCCAAGTTCTTTTGAAATGATATGATGCATGGTTGAGATGCAGGCCGGACATGGTACAGTCCTACCAAACAGTCCTCATTTTGATCCTTGACATTTGAGGTACAGGCCTGGGTCTTGTGCACAACATGTCACCTCATCATGGTTAGCGTTTGTGCCAAGTTTCTTGGAAATCCTATAATGCATGGTTAAGATGAGGGCGGGACAAGGTTCGGACAGACAGACGCAAGTACGTACATACACCAAACCGCCATTGTGACAGTTACGTCAAGCTCAACGCAAGCAGGCTCGACAAAAATCATGTTTAACAATATCTCCATTTGGTTAAGTATTTACAATTTTCAAGTTATCTTAGATGAGTGAAACGTTTGTAGTAGGACAAGGGTTAGTTTAAGATCAGGTAAACTGATTGCCAATGAATAGTTATATAATTATTAAATGTGGCGCTAAGATTGCAATCAATCAAGCTGCACTTTAAAAGTACACAAATATCAGAATATGAAAACATATTGATGTTCCTTTTAATGGTTCTTTTATGAATCATAGGTGAATTCAGATAAAGTCCGATAAATATTCAAATATATACTCATTTTAACATTGTTAACCTGATATGATATTTTTATTTGAAACCGTATGCAGAAAAAATTTGAAAGGAAATAAATTGAGATATTTTACCCTTTCCCACATGCAACAAATTTGCAGCAGATGACTTTGAAAACATCTGCATAGAAATCAGAATATTCTCTATAATAAAAGTGTAATTAATAAAGAGAGTTGATAACATCTTTGCAAAAGGAGAAATTGCTCATTATGAGTTATTTAACCCTTTCCAACTTGTATATGCATTTTGATGCCCCTGTATCAGACAACTTTTGAAAACATTGTGGCAAAAGGAGAATTTGCTCATAATGTTATCAACTTTATTCAATGATTGGTCATCATTTAAAGAGAGTTTCCATATTTTTCGCAAATGTTTTCAAAGTCGTCTACTGCACATTTGTTGTATATGGAAAAGGAGTAATTTGTGACCGATGTATCAGTCGTAATGCTATATCTGCAACCTGACCTGATCGAGTGCCAATTAGGTAAGCCATTACTACCCTTTTTAAAGTCTTTAGTTATGATTTGACCTAGGATGGCTCCAAGGTCGCCTGCTCCCAAGGCTTTAAATTAGGTACCTTGTGAAATGTTTGCATAATCAAGTGGCGCTAAATGCACATATCATGATTTGCTTAATACAAGGTAAACTTCATACAAAATTTCAGTGTCAAGGGATTTTATAAATACAAGTTCATGTTACACCAAACAGTAAACCAAGGTCAAGGTCACAGTTATCATAATATGTCTAACAGAAAACTTGGTCATCGGTCTAGCACATTAATATTTTGTTTGTTTGCTGAATTCCTTCATACTTCATACAAAGGGTCAGTGTCAAAGGAGCTTGGAAGAGTTCACAGTTCAAAGACCTTGGCCAAAGGTCAAGGTAATAGTTATTTGACTTATCTAAAACTGGCCATTTCAGCGTTGTTCGCTCTCTAAGTGAAACAATTTTTATTCATTATGTCTTGGTCGACTTTGATAACCAGGAAAATCGCCGAAGGCACTTTTGGTATATGGCGCTTGAATAATCCAAAATTGACTACTTTTAGCTCACCTGAGCTTTGCTCATGGTGAGTTATTGTGATCGCCTTTTGTCCGGCGTCCGTCGCGCGTCAACTTCTTCTCCTCAGTAACCAGTGGGTCAATTAGGATGAAACTTCACAGAAAGCATCCTCACCAGATTTCCTTCAAATTTTTGGGATCCATGCAGAATTCTGGTTTCCATGGCAACGAAATGAAAAAAACTTCAAAATTCTTCTTCTCCTAAACTGGTTGGCAGATTTTCAAATAATTTTTGTAGGAATGTTCCTTGGATGACCCTCTATGAGATTCCTTCAAGCCATGTTGATTGGTCGAAAAACATGGCCGCCAGGGGGGGGGCGGGGCTTTTTTGCCTTATATGGCTATAGTGCAAACTTAAAAAATCTTCTCCTCCGAAAGTGTCCAATTTTCAAAAAAAAATGTAGAAATGTTACTTGGATGACCCACTTTCAGATTCCTTCAAGCCATGTTGATTGGTTGAAAAACATGGCCGCCAGTGGGCAGGGCTATTTTGCCTTATATGGCTATAGTGAAAACTTAAAAAATCTTCTTCTCCCAAACTGGTTGGTAGATTTTTAAATAAGTTTGTAGAAATGCTCCTTGGATGACCCTCTATTAGATTCCTTCAAGCCATGTTGATTGGTCAAAAAACATGGCCGCCAGGGGGGCGGGGCTATTTTGCCTTATATGGCTATAGTGAAAACTTAAAAAATCTTCTTCTCCGAAAGTGTCAGGCCAATTTTCAAAAAAAAATGTAGAAATGTTACTTGGATGACCCACTTTCAGATTCCTTCAAGCCATGTTGATTGGTCAAAAAACATGACCGCCAGTGGGCAGGGCTATTTTGCATTATATGGCTATAGTGAAAACTTAAAAAATCTTCTCCTCCAAAAATGTCTAGCCGATTTTCAAATAATTTTGTAGAAATGTTTCTAGGGTGACCCTCTATCAGATTCCTTCCAGCCAAGTTGATTGATCGGAAACTTTTGCTGCCAGGGGGCGGGGCTTATATAGCTAAAGTGAAAAAAAAAAAATCAGGTGAGCGATTCCAGGGCCATCATGACCCTCTTGTTTTACTTCCCTTTGTCCGCTCTCCAAGTCAAACAATGTTCATCTTTCTTCTCTAAACTTGGTGAACATGTTTGTGGGCATAATGTTTGGGCCAAGTTTAATAACCAGTGAGATCACCCAAGACACTTTTAAATTATGGACCTTGAATTATCCAAAATTCGGCCAAATACTCACCAGGCCTTGTCCACTATTTAATTTTAACATTGCTTATACAATCTTCATCAAACTTGCTGTGAATGTGAATGAACATAAAACCTTGGTTGCCATATTATACTGGCCAAATCACTTCTGTCTTTCCGGCTTTATTCCTCTCTGAATGACATATTTAATGACAGCGTTTTCGATTTTCATGTTTTTGCCAAGATATTTCAAAATTTGTTTGCTGTGCATTTTTTGTACATGGGAAAGGATTACCTATGCAATTTGTTGATGTCTATAGTTCCTGGTGCATAGATATGATCAAATTCTTTGCATCCTGGGTTATTTCTTCCTACCCATCATAAACTGTTTTATTATTGAATGTTTACAAATATTCAGACATCCATGGGAACATTGAGCATTCCACTAGTACCCACCTGCAGACACATTTTGACGCAATAGCAGCAGCCGACTTTTGAAAACATTATTGCCAAAGGTGAAATTGAGCAATTTCACCTTTGGCCACAATGTTTTTAACTTTATTTTACAACTAAGCTATCTTTTATGGAAAGGGTTAAACGTTCCGAGCACATGCTATATGATTCACTGTTACAAAACCCCTTGAAATATAAGAGTAGGAAAAAAAATAAAAATATATATATATATATATCTCTCTCTATATATATAATCATGTTAAACAGTTATTTATAATCAGTGATTCTATTTTCAGAGAATATTTTTATCACTAGTATATATATATGATATAGATTGAATCTGAAGCAGCTGCCTTTGAAATCTTCTTGGGGAAATAATTATTTTAGAATGGAGTAGAGAAAACATCGTTCGAAAAGGATGAAATATTATTTTAGAATGGAGAGAAACCATTGTTGGAAAAAGAGAAATTGCTTCAGTAAAAGTTTACATGTTAACATGCATCTGTATGTGAGAAAGGGTTAAGGTAGTAAATTGAAATCTGCAAACAGATCAAAGCTGCGTGTTGCATATAAATGTATTTTCGTGAAAGTGTAGAATACCGCCCCTGTGAAATGAACGCGGTCAAAACATGGTCGACCATGTTTTAAACAAGGTCGACCATGTTTTAAAAACATGGTTGACCACGAAATGACCATGTATAATCCATGGTCGACCATGTTTCATGCCGTGGTATATGGCCACCCTGGGGACCATGGTCAACCATGTTCTTTTAAAGACCATGGTTAACCTTGGTCCATGGTCATAAAAAAATACCATGGTAAAACATGATTCATAGGCCACGTGGTATATGGCCGCCCTAGTACCATGGTCAACCATGGTTTGACCATGATCTTAAGACCCGGATAAATCGGGTTTCGTGGTCCTTTATATTACCATGGTCAAACATGTTTCATAGTCCACTTCAATGCAGCCTTGTGGCAAGTTCAACCATGGTTTGACCATGTTCTTTAAAAGATCATGATAAATCATGTTTCATTGCATTTCAAAATAACATTGCCTAAGACTGACATGTTTTATAGAATTAGTCATCTGTTGCTGCCCTGATTACCACGATTCATGTTTCATAATACCAAATTAATTCAGTAGCCCTTTTACAGGTCTTTATTGAACAAAACATGGTATTTTGTTTCATTAAATAACATGTACACAAAATTAAAACCTTGTTCATGGCAATTAAATCTTTTTTTTTTAAGTCGTAAAAAGGGTTATCCGAGACTTTGTAGTAAATTACAAAATTATTTGAAAATGCCAGGGCCTGGAACTGCCCTAAGGTCTAAAAGTGTTCTAGAAAATAATCATATTACAAGAGTAAAATATCACTAAAGATGATAACACTGAATAAACATTCATTAATATAAGTTTTACCTGTCAAGTGTTTCCAAATCAAATTGAATACATTGCCATTTCTGAATCCATTCTGTGCTTGTAAATCTTCATTTTATGTTTTTTCTATCTGCTTCTATCATTAGAATGAGAACAAAAGTTATTTACAAATCACTATGTACATAATATTTGATGAAAATCCATTATAACAGAGTGTTTTGTGAAAACATTGCCAGAATTTTAACATGTCACATTGTCATCCATTTTGAAAATTTAAAATCTCAACTTCCTGTTGTTGTTGTTGCAATTATTAAAAAAAATGGTTCTAGGGTCTAGTAATTACTGTTGACCATGAATCATATTCAAACAAAGACTCTTGATCATGAATCATAGTCAGTCATGGACAATACATAAGGTGTACACCGTACTCACGGTGTTGCATGCTAAACTGCTTAGAGTTTCAAATTGTTGTATTTTAAGTAAGAAACAGACACTATTTGTGCAATGCAACATTTATTACCAAATGTGTTTTTACTGTTTAAGATTGACCTTGTTTCATGGTCTGGAAAACATGGTCATTTACCACAGTCAGACCATAGTCAAATCATGGTCAATCATGGTTATAATCGACCAGAGTCAAAGTCTGAACGAACAACATAGACAACCATGTTTTGACCATGTTTAACCATGGTCAAACTTGATTCAAGGTTCACATTTCACAGGGGCTTGATAGAAAAGGATAAACTGTTCACCTTGAAAACTTTCTCCTTTCTCACAATGTTTGTAAAAGTTGTCTCAAGGTAAACTGTTTAGTGTTAAACCTGTTCAACATACAACAATTCTGCAGCAGACGACTTTGAACATATTTTGTCAACAAATAGAAAATCTCGATAATTGAATGGATAACCTATGACCAAAAGTGTAAAAACATTGTGGCAAAAGGAGAAATTGCTCGTTTTGAGAATTTTTTTCTTTTGTCACTATGTTTTCCAAAAGCCGTCATCTGCAGAGGCGGCAGAAAGCGTCTATATGAGGGAAAGGGTTAACCCTGTTCAACATACAACAATTCTGAGGCAGAAGACTTTGAAGTCATCTAGGCAATTATCAGGAAATGATTTGTAATTGGAAGTTTAATTATCAAATTGAGTTCAAAACATTGAAGCAAAAGGAGAAATTGCTCATTATAAGCAGTTTCTACTTTTGCCATTATTTATAGTTATTTTGATTGCCCTTTTTCCGGCATCTGTATTGCCTTGTCTGTCAATATATCTTTTCCTCTGTAACCCCGCAGCATGTTAATGGGGGATAAAACTTCACAGAAAGCATCCTCTCGGATTTGAAAGTCCTCACCAAAATTTTGATCCATGCAGAATTCCATGGCAACATGAAAACCATGGAAAAAAACCGTTTGGCAGATTTTCAAATAATTTTGTAGAAATGTTCCTTGAGGGGACCTCTATCACAACCCTTGTAGCTATATTAATTGGTCAAAAAAACAAGGCTGCCAGGGTGTGGGGTTGTCTTGCCTTATATGGCTATTGTGAAAACTTTAAAAATCTTCTTCTCCAAATGAATCTGTCAGATTTCCAAATTATTTTGTAGAAATGTTCCTTGGGTGATCAACCATTAGATTCCTCGATCCAAGCATGTTGATTAGTCAAAAAACATGGCTGCCAATTTCCTAATAATTTTGTAGAAATGTTCCTTAGGTGACATCAACATCATCCTTCAAGCCATGTTGATTTGTGGGAAAATGTGGTTACCAGGGGTTGGGCTGTTTTACCTTGTATGGCTATTATGAAATATTTAAAAATCTTCTTTTCCGAAAGTATCTCTCCGATTTTCAAATAAATTTGCAGATATTTTCCTCGGCTTACCCTCTATTAGATTCCTTCAAACCATGTTGATTGGTTGAAAAATGTTGCCACATTACTTCAATGCATTTGTGGTAGGCATGACAAATCACATTGCATGATTCAGGTGAGCGATCCAGGGCAATCTTGTTTCAAAAGTTGTCATTTGCGTCAACCTTAGTCTGTAAGTGGGAAAGTGTTAATGATATTTTAGGTGCTATTTAGTTGCTTAGACTTTGATGTCCAGCTCTGCTGCAGATAATATTTCATAACATTTTGGAAAAAGGAAAAATTGCTCAACCTATTCCAACTTGCAACAAATCTGCAGCAGATGACGTTGAAAACATCCTGGCAAAACATGAAAAATCTCTATAAATGAAGGTATGATTACAAGAAATAAAGTTGAAAACATTGTGACAAAAGGAGAAATTGCTTGTTTAAGCATTTTATCCATTTTGTCAGAATGTTACCAAAAGGCATGTGCTGCAGAGGCGTCAGTATGTGGGAAAGGGTTTAAATGAGCCATCAATATATATATCTCCTTCTGATTTAATTATTTTGTATATTTTACCTAGCTTTGAAATGATGTGGAAGAAATATGGAACAATAAAGGTGCAATTTTACCACAAAAGTAAAAACATTTTGGCAAAAGGAGAAATTGCTCATAACAAAATTGCTTGTTATAAGCAATTTCTCAATTTGCCACAATGTTTTTTAAAATCTATTGTCTGCTGCAAATCCTCTGCATGTTGGGAAGGGTTAAATTAAGTAGATGAATGCCTGTAAAAAGAGAATACCAGGTGAACATTGGTTAGCTCAGCAATATGCGAGTTAAGCAAGAACTATTATTGAGGATTGACCTTACAGTTAAAGGATAAACAAGGCATCAAGAAATTGCCTTTTTTGGTACAGTGCTTTTTCAGTTACTTCTGTTTCGGTGATAGACTACTGTTCATGTATCTGTTCAGCAGTGTCAAGCACCACATGAACTCATCAGAATGGATGGATAATGAAGGATTGAAGATTATTCAGTGAGAGCCTGCTCATTTTTGGGGCGAGCCACTGTACTATGACACAAGAAAAACAATATATAGGGGGAATTCGGCAGTCCGTCAGAAATCCTTAATTGAAAACGTTTACCGCCAAATAGTTCCATTATTTCTGCAGAGACATGGTTGACAATAATAATGTCAGTGCTATTTTGGTACAAAATTGATGCTAAGATTTTAGAACTATCGAACTAAGATGTAATTGAGTTAAATAAATGTAAACATTAACCTTCTTCGTGTCTGGAGACAGAATATTATTGCGCGAGACATACCGCCCATTGAGGAGTGACATAGTTTAGCAGGTGCCACTAGGTCACCCGACGGTTGGTTGGCAAAAGAAACTACATTGTAAATAGAGCGTGAATGGAATTTTGATATAAAGGGAGGTAATTTTGAAATCATTACATTATTCTTAGATTCTAGGTGTATAGTACAAATACATTTATTTAACACTTTTCGAAGTAAAATAGTACTATAAATGTATATTTTGTAACCAAATTGGAGATAAATCGAAATAATTTTGATTTAATCGGAAGTAATATAGAGTTGCTGAGATGTTTTCTTAGAATAGTTTTTGTTTCACCTGCGTAGCATGGTAGGTACTTAGGGATTACTTTTTTTTTGTCCGGCGTCTGTCTGTCTGTCATCACACTTTTTCGTCACTTTTTCAAATAACTTTTTTTCTACTCAAAGGATTACATTGAAACTTCTGACAAATGTTTGTATCAATGTGTGTGATTGGTTCACAAAAGGGGGATAATCCAAATATTTTATATATCAGAGTTATTGCCCCTTTTTTGTCAAAGGTTTAAATTTTCAAATTCCTTTTTTTCTACTCAAAGAATTGGATTGAAACTTCTGACAAATGTTTATATCAATCTTTGTGATGGGTTCACAAACGGGGGATTATCCCAATTTTTATCAGAGTTATTGCCCCTTTTCTGTCAAAAACTAAAATGTTCTGACAAGGCCCCGACAGGTGACACACGTGCTCCGGGGAGCACTCCATTCTAGTTATAATTGAAAATAACTGATAGCAATACTTGATCTTGCTTCTTGTAAGATCATGACAATAGATGCTCGGCCCATACGTTTGAGAAGAAGTAGCAGGCATCACCTGCTTCTGCTTCTGCCTGAATTCTTATATAATAAACTTTCTAACAAAAGTAATAAACCGGATAGTGCTGGATGTTGGGAAGGGTTAAGAATGAGAAATTAGATGAACATGTTCCTTTCTTACTTGAGCAAACCTGTTTTTAGAGAACAATCAGGTAGTCTTTAACCCTTTCCCACATACAACACATCTGCAGCAGATGACATTGGGAATATCCAAGCAAACACATGGAAAAGCTCTATAAATGTAGGTAATTACTAAAAATAATTGAAAACATTGAGGCAAAAGAAGAAATTGCTCATTTTCAAAAGTTGTCTGCTGCTGCAGAGGCTATATAATTTCAGGGACAGACTCACTTTCAAGTCAACTTTCTCCAGTTATGCCGGAGCTATATTCCCTTAATTAGTGAAATTTAGTTTGAAAGTATTTGTCAGATCTCTAACTGGAGCACTCCTTACCCAACCCAGGGTTTGTTAGTTTGAACCCTTGCACAGCCAACATTCTTTCCGACATTTGACAAAGTCACTGTGACAAGCGGCATTCGTATTCCACCAATGGGCTAACAGTCTTTGTGGTAAAGCAGCCAGTTGCTCAGAAAAAAAGTGTTGTGGAGTAGTCGGTACTGGTGTGAGAAAGCCAGAAAACACATTATAGAATATAATGCTACAATAAATGTATCAATTTGAGCAAATTTGTTGATTGTTGGAAAGGGTTGTTTAATAGCCTGTTGTTTATTGACTGTTGATAACCATTTTACTGTCTGAAATCACTTTTGGTGAGCTCGACATATAGCTGTCATAATGTCATAATAGGATTTATGCCTGTACCTCAAATGTTAAGATCACTCGTAGAGGTCCAAGGTCAAAATGAGTACTGTTTGATAGGACTGACTTCTCCGGCCCGGACATTGTCAACAGTTTAGGGGATTGTTGAGACACTTTGCTTGTTAGAATCAACAGCTTTCATTTCATTTACGGTTTTCTGGACCCATTAACTACTATGTCATCACTAAAGTGTTAGAAGGAGATATAATTAGGATGATCTTGGTCCTGTTGATTTTAATATCTGCATGTGGATGCATGCACTCCTAGATACTGCTTGTTACTTTGCAGGATTTTCTACACGATCTCCACAGTGCCTTCGGCGCTTTGATTTCATTCTGTATTCAACAATTATATAAATCAGTATGAACAATTTCTCAATTTGCCATATTTTTTAAACATTGATTGTCTGCTGCAAATGTGTCTTAATGTTGGAAAGGGTTAAAGTAGTTGCATGCCTCTAAAAAAAGTATACCAGGTAAACATTGGTTACCTCAGCAATATGCCAGTTAAGCAAGAACTATTATTGAGGATTGACCTTACAGTTTAATAGGATAAACAACGCATCAAGAAATTGCCTTTTTTGGTACAGTGCTTTTTCAGTTACTGCTGTTTCGGTGATAGACTGTTCATGTTTCTGTTCACAAGTGTCAAACACCACATGAATTCATCAGAATGGATGGATAATGAAGGATTGGAGATTATTCACTGAGAGCCTGCTCATCTTTTCATACTGTTTTCAACAAATATATTAATCTGTATGAACAATTTCTCAATTTGTCATGTTTTTAAAAATCAATTGTCTGTTGCAAATCGTCTGCATGTTGGAAAGGGGGGTTAAAGTAGTTGCATGGCTCTAAAAAAAAGTATACCAGATGAACATTGGTTAGCTATATATGCATTTTGACGCAACTGCAGCAGACGACTTTTGAAAATATCGTGACAAAAGGAGAAATTGCTCAGAACAAGCAATTTCTCCTTTTGCCACAATGTTTTCAACTTTTTTCAGTAATTTTACCTACAATTATAGAGAATTTCCATATTTTTGAGTAGACATTTCATAGTCGTCTGCTGCAGTAAGGGATCAAGAAATTGCCTTTTTTGGGGCACTGTGCTTTTTCATTAACTGCTGTTTTGATGATAGACTGTTCATGTTTCTGTTCACCAGTCTCAAACACGACATGAATTCATCAGTATACAGAATGGATGGATAATGAAGGATTGGAGATTATTCACTGAGACCCTGCTCATTTTTTCATACTGTATTCAACAGGAAATAAATCAAGTGTTGTTATAGCAACAGAACTTGTGATCTTGTGAACTTTTCTTTTTTTGTTAAATCAAAATATAAATAAAAGTGTTGCATAAGACAATCTGGATTGCTTTACAAGGAGGAATTAATTACATCTCTCTTAGTAAGTTCATGATTTACTAGTCTTGTATTTCTCTTTTTTGCACCCTTTCCCACATACATCAAATCTGCAGCAGACGTTTTTGAAAACATAGTGACAAAAACCTGAAAAATCTCCATAAAAGATAGCTTTATTGTAAAAGAAAGTTGAAAACATTGTGGCAAAAGGTGAAATTGCTCATCATGAGCAATTTCACCTTTGATCACAATATTTTCAAAAGTCTTCTGCTGCTATTGCTGCTATTGCAGCTATTGCATAAAAATGTGTCTGCAGGTTGGAAAGGGGTTAAGCTTTTTCTCCATGCAAAATAAAGACTTTGGTAACATAACATATTATGGAATATCTCTTTAAATCAAAGTAGTTATTGAATAGAGTTGAAAACATTGTGGCTAAAGGGATGGCACAATCATTTCAAAAGTCATGTGATGCCTATGTGTCAGATTGGTGAAACTTTTCAGAATGGGGATAGTTATTTTATTCAGGCCTTTGTAGCAGAAGATTTCTATAATCATTGTGAGAAAAAAGTAATTGTTAGCCTTAATTATACAAATATGAACTGCTGACCTGTAAATTACAATGTCTTTTAAAAAACATAAACAGAAAAAGAGAAATTGCTCATTATTATAAAGGAGTTGCTAATCTCATATTCCCACAAAATATTTACTCTGCATCCAAAATATAGATAAGTATCTACTTCCTATTTTCAAGATTGTATGTGTTCAAAGTAAATGTTGAACATTAATAGGTCAGTGGGTAAAAACCAGGGCTATCAGTATCCAGGGGTCTTGGGTTTGATCCCTGACTCGGCCATTCAATCATTCCTATGATTTACTTTACCAGTAATTGTGACTATAGCATCGTTCAGTGTTAACCCTTTCCCCCTCATATAGATGCTTTCTGACGCCTCTGAATCTATTTGGAGTCATTGGTTGAGGAAGTAAAATACGGTCAGCCTTAACCCTTTCCCTCATATAGACGCTTTCTGACGCCTCTGCAGCAGACGGCTTTTAGAAAACATAGTGACAAAAGAAGAAATTGCTCAAAACAAGCAATTTCTCCTTTTGACACTATGTTTTCCACTTTTAGTCATAGGTTATCCATTCAATTATAGAGATTTTCTATTTTTTGACAAAATATGTTTAAAGTTGTCTGCTGCAGAATTGTCGTATGAGGGAAAGAGTTAACCAATGTGCTAAACAGACTATGTGGGAAGGTAGCCAGTTATCTCAGGGAAGTTGTGTGGAGCACTGGTCTGAGGAGGACAGGAAGTACATGTTAGGTGAATTGACCACCATGATATCATTTAACCCTTTCCCTCATATAGACGCTTTCTGACAACGGCTTTTTGAAAACATAATGACAAAAGAGGAAAATTGCTCAAAACGAGCAATTTCTCCTTTTGACACAATATTTTCGACTTTTAGTCAAAGGTTATCCATTCAATTAAAGATTTTCTATTTTTTGACGAAATATGCTCAAAGTCGTCTGCTGCAGAATTGTCGTATGAGGGAAAGGGTTAATTAACATAGAAATATTACTTTAATAGTTTAACTCCAATCAATCAATTCATAATTGACTGTTGTGAACCCTCACCCAAATGGAGACGCGGTTTAACGCATATATATGAATAATACAAACTTTTATATTTTTGCATACATATTTACAGAGTCGTTCTCTTCAGATTTGTCCTATGTGGGAAAGGGTTTATAATGTATCATGAAAGTTTTATGTGATGCTTTTATCTATAGTCTTGAAGGCCATCTTCGAGTAAAATCACATTACAGACACATAACAATCTTTAACCCTTTCCCTCATACGGCAATTCTGCAGCAGATGACTTTGAACGTATTTTGTAAAAAAATAGAAAATCTCCATAATATTGAATGGATAACCTATGACAAAAAGTGGAAAACATTGCGGCAAAAGGAGAAATTGCACGTTTTGTGCAATTTCTTCTTTTGTCACTATGTTTTCAAAAAGCCGTCTTCTGCAGAGGCGTCAGAAAGCGTCTATATGAGGGAAAGGGTTAATATCTACCTTGTTCCACATACAGATGCTTTTCAGCCTCTGCACCAGACAAGCTTTGAAAGCATTATGATAAGCATTTTTAGCTCACCAGAGCACGTAGTGCTCAAGGTGAGTTATTGTGATCGCCTTTTGTCCGTCGTCAACATTTGCTTGTTAATACTCTAGAGGCAACATCTTGCATCCAATCTTTATAAAAGTCTATCAGAACATTTATCTCCATCAACTCTCGGCCAAGTTCGAAACTGGGTCATGTGGGGTCAAAAACTAGGTCACTAGGTCAAATTTAAAGAAAATCTTGTTAACACTCTGGAAGCCACATGTTTGGCTTCAGCATGTTGAAACTTTGGTAATATCTAGGCCAAGTTCGAAACTGGGTCATGTCCAGTCAAAAACTAGGTCACTAGGTCAAATTTAAGGAAAATCTTGTTAACACTTTGGAAGCCACATTTTTGGCTTGAGCATGTTGAAACTTTGTCAGAATGTTTGTCTTAGTGATATCTAGGCCAAGTTTGAAACTATCTGGTTAAAAACTAGGTCACTAGGTCAAATTTAAGGAAAATCTTGTTAACACTCTGGAAGCTACATTTTTGGCTTGAGCATGTTGAAACTTTGTCAGAATGTTTGTCTTAGTGATTCCTAGGCCAAGATCGAATATAAGTGGTCAAAAACTAGGTTACTAAGCTTAATTTAAGGAAAATCTTGTTAACACTCTAAAAGCCGCATTTTAAACTTGAGCATGTTGAAACTTTGTTAGAAAGTTTGTCTTGATGATATCTAGGCCAAGTTCAATTATGGGTCATTTTGAATCTTTGTCAGAATATTTGCTTTGAAGATATCTAGGCCAAATGTCAGAAAGTTTGTCTTGATGATATTGCCATTGGCGGTGAAAGAGTTAAGTCTTAAAAAGCCCATTCTCAGGTGAGCGATCCAGGGTCTCATGGCCCTCTTGTATTTTAGCTCACCAATGCACGAAGTGCAAGGTGAGCTATTGTGATCATATTTTGTCCGGCGTCCGTCCGTTGTGCGTCGTCAACATTTGAGCTTGTTAACACTACGGGCTACATTTTGCATCCAATCTTCATGAAAGTTTATCAGAACGTTCATCTCCATAAAATCTTAGACAAGTTCGAAACTGGGCCACATGAGGTCAAAAACTGGGTCACTAGGTCGAATTGAAGGGAAATCTTGTTAACACTCTGGAGGCCACATTTTCAACTTGAGCATGTTGAAACTTTATCAGAATGATTGTCTTGATGATGTAGGTCAAGTTCAAACATGGGTCACGTCGGATCAAAAAGAAGGCCACTAGGTCAAATTGAAGGAAAATCTTGTTAACACTCCAGAGGCCGCAATTTTTGCTTCAGCAGTTTGAAATTTGGTCAGAATGTTTGTCTTAAAAATATCTAGGCCAAGTTCGAATATGGGTCATGCCGGGTCAAAAACTAGGTCACTAGGCCAAATTGAAGGAAAATCTTGTTAACACTTTGGATGCCGCATTTTTTGCTTCAGCAGCTTTAAATTTTGTCAGAATGTTTGTCTTAAAGATATCTAGGTCAAGTTTAAATATGGGTCATATTGGATCAGAAACTAGGTCACTAGGCTAAATTGAGGGAAACTCTTGTTAACCGCATGTTTTGCTTCAGCGGCTTGAAATTTAGTAAGAATGTTGAGCTGAATGATATCTAGGCCAAGTTCGAATATGGGTCATTATAGGTCAAAAACTAGGTCACTAGGTCAAATTTAAGGAAAATCTTGTTAACACTTTGGAAGCCACATTTTTGGCTTGAGCATGTTGAAACTTTGTCAGAATGTTTGTCTTAGTGATATCTAGGCCAAGTTTGAATATGGGTCATATCAGGTAAAAAAATATAGATCACTAGGCCAAATGAAGGAAAATATTGTTAACACTGTGGAGGTTGCATTCAGAATAATTGTCTTGTTGTGTTTTGCATTGCAGTATATTGTATATTTAAGGTGAGCGATCCAGGGCCATCATGGCCCTCTTGTTTACTTTTACCACAATGGTTCTGCGTAAATCTATTGAGATTTTTCCATATGTTTTAGGATTCCTCTGCTGCAGATTCTTTCTTTGTGAGAAAGATTTAACCCTTTCTCACATACAGACGCTTTCCGACGCCTCCGCAGCAGACAGCTTTTGAAAACATTGGGACAAAAGGAGAAATTAATCAAAACAAGCAAATTCTCTTTTTGCCACAATGTTTTCAACTCTATTCAATAAACCTTCATTAAGTTATTGAGATTTTCCATATTTATACCCCTGCAATTGTAGTTTGAAGGGGGTATACTGGAATCAGCCTGTCAGTTGGTCGGTCTGTTCCGTTGTTCTCCTCCTTCAGTTTCTACCTGATTTACTTGATACTTGGCATAAATGTTAATCAGGAGTAGTAGATGTGCAAGACGCAAATTTCATGTCCCTGTGACCTTCATCTTGACCTCTGACCTTGAAATAGGATTCTTTTTTGTTAAAATCTAATCTGTTGTACTCCTCCTTCAGTTTCAACCTGATTTACTTCATACTTGGCATAAATGTTAATCAGGAGTAGTAGATGTGCAACATGCAAATTTCATGTCCCTGTGACCTTGACCTCTGACCTTGAAATAGGATTTTTTATTTTTTTTTAAATCTAGTCTGTTGTACTCCTCCTTCAGTTTCAACCTGATTTACTTCATACTTGGCATAAATGTTAATCAGGAGTAGTAGATGTGCGACATGCACATTTCATGTCCCTTGACCTTGACCTCTGACCTTGAAATAGGATTATTTTTTGTTAAAATCTAATCTGTTGTACTCCTCCTTCAGTTTCCACCTGATTTACTTGATACTTGGCATAAATGTTAATCAGGAGTAGTAGATGTGCAAGACGCAAATTTCATGTCCCTGTGGCCTTCACCTCTGACCTTGAAATAGGATTTTTCTTCTTAAAGTCTAATCTGGTGTGATCTAGTCTAATCTAATCTCCTCCTTCAATTTCAACCGGATTTACTTGAAACATGGCAAAATGGAGCCGTTTTGTGTGGCATCAGCCTGTCGGTCGGTCGGGCGGTCGGTCCAGATAAAAGGAGCCGTTTTGTGTTTGATATCATCTTAGTATTTCTTTTTGATACTGATATTCAAATTGTCTGAGTCAAAGATAATACTGTGAGATATAATATGTGTCAGGGGTTGGGGCGGGGGTATTAATCACATTTAGTGATAGTTCTAGTTTAATCTAGATGTTTTCAAAGGTGTCTGCTGCAGATTCTTTCTTTGTTGAAATGGGTTAACTAAGAATGTGTTGGTTGTAGTCCTACACATCATCTGAAGGTTTATATTTTTATGTACACCAATTGCAGCAGACAACTTTGAAAACGTCTGGACATGTAATAATATAGAAAATGTTTGTAAATGAAAGTAGAATTACTGAAAAGAGTTGAAAAGATTGTGGCAAAAGGAGAAATTGCTCACAATGTTTTCAAAAGACATCTGCTAGTCGGATGCTTGGAAGTACATCTGCAAGTTGAGAAGCGTGATTTATCCTGAATAACTAGCCAATTGATTTATTGATTCAAAGTAGGAATTGTTCTTATTTCTTATAAATGTTTTCAAGACTGTCTTAATCCTTTCCCCACACACAGACGGTTTCTGATGCTCCTGCAGAGGCCTTTTGAAAACATTGCGGCAAAAGAAGAATATTGTTCAAAAAATAATTTCTCCTTTTGCCACAATGTTTTCAACTGTGTTTAATAATTCAACTTTTATTTTTAGAGATTTTATCAATTTTTGCTTAAATATTGTCATAGCTGTCTGCTGTTGAGTTTTTGTATGTGGGAAAGGGTTAACATTTTGAAGAGTATAAGGATAACTTTTATTATACAATGGATAAACTCCGTCCCACATATGATAAATCTAAAGCAGATGTCTTCTAAAAAATCTTGGAAAAACTATGAAAAATATCTATAAATAAAGGTAGGATTATTAATTAGAGTTTAACATATTTTCCATGTAGTGTTTTCAAATGGTAAAATGCATCAAAATGCACAATTATGTGCTTTGGAAACTGACATGTGAATCTGACACAATTGACACCTTTTACAGTGTCAATGAAACAACGATAATTAAGCCTGCCGGAAAAACCCCATCAAAAGTGTTTTAATTTAAGTATGAATGTAAAGAAAAAGATCATTTTGTAAGTTCATGCTCTATCTTAATTCCTACACAAAGGTGGGTTTCTGTACGTCCAGATTGTAACTAATGCTGGCAGGCAAAGTATTCTGTTTGCTCCATCATTTTATGAATCACAACAGTTTACTGCCATTTAATTTTTCCCCTTATATAGACTTTAACCCTGTCCCTCATACGACAATTCTGCAGCAGATGACTTTGAACGTATTTTGTCAAAAAATAGTAAATCTCCATAATTGAATGGAAAACCTATGACAAAAAGTGGAAAACCGAACATTGTGGCAAAAGGAGAAATTGCACGTTTTGTGCAATTTTTTCTTTTGTCACTATGTTTTTAAAAAGTCATCTGCTGCAGAGGTGTCAGAAAGCGTCTATATGAGGGAAAGGGTTAACCCTTTCCCACATACAAATGCTTTCTGACGCCTGTGCAGCAGGAGACTTTTGAAAAATTGTGACAAAAGGTGAAATAGCTTACAATGAGCAATTCCATCTTTTGCCACAATATTTTCAACTCTATTTTTGTTAGTTAAAACACTCATAAGTGGAGATTTTTCACATGTTTGCCAAGATATTTTCAAAGTCGTCTGCTGCGGGTTTGTTGTAGGTGGGAAAGGGTGGGTTAACTGTACGGTGACAAATCATAATCGGTACAAATACACTCTGTGATCTGAATTAACACTGGTTGTAAATGCGTTATGGTTGGTTGTCCTGCTTCAAAGCCTCATTATTGATGTTTTATGACAGTAAGAAGATGATAATGATCGTCAATTTGTGAGATATAATTGTCCTCTTATTGGTTTAGTTTGCAGTTTATTTTGTCTGTTCAATACTGTCACACATGCAGAGGCATATTTTAACACATCTACAGCAGAAAGTTTTGAAAAGGGAGAACTGACACATTATGAGCAATATCTCCTTTTGCCACAATGTTTACATCAATCATTTATATTCATTTAACACTTTCCCTCATACGACAATTCTGCAGCAGACGACTTTGAACATCTTTTGCCAAAAAATAGAAAATCTCTATAATTGAATTGATAACCTATAACTAACTTAAAGTGGAAAACATGAATCACAACAGTTTACTGCCATTTAATTTTTCCCCTTATATAGACTTTAACCCTGTCCCTCATACAACAATTTCGGCAGCAGACGACTTTGAACATCTTTTGCCAAAAAATAGAAAATCTCTATAATTGAATTGATAACCTATAACTAACTTAAAGTGGAAAACATGGTGGCAAAAGGAGAAATTGCACGTTTTGTGCAATTTCTCCTTTTGTCACTATGTTTTCAAAAAGCCGTCTGCTGCAGAGGCGTTGGAAAGCGTCTATATGAGGGAAAGGGTCAAGGGAGTTTTGCCCTATGTTTGCTTATATGTTTTCGAATGAATGTATATTGTTTTATGGCGCATCGACAGCTAAGGTCATTAAGCGCGCAATTAAATTTAATTATTCATGATCCCTGGGTAAACAAACCAGTACTAGGCTAGAAAATGTGCCTTGCCCGAGGGCACTCCACCATGACCGTAGTGCCGCGACTGGGGATCGAACCCGGGACACCCGGTTTCGAAATCCCCAACGCTAACCACTCGACCACAGCGGATTCCAGTATATGTTTTCGATAGTGTTTTCTGTGGATTTATTGTATACAGGAATAATTTGTTCTTTGGCTATACTACTGCAGTAGCCATAGAGACTTCTGTATTTCTGTGGTGTATGCAATTATCTTAACCCTTTCCCTCATACGACAATTCTGCAGCAGACGACTTTAAACATATTTTGTCAAACAATGGAAAATCTCTATAATTGAACGGATAACCTATGACTAAAAGTGGAAAACATTGTGACAAAAGGAGAAATTGCACGTTTTGTGCAATTTCTTCTTTTGTTACTTTGTTTTCAAAAAGCCGTCTGCTGCAGAGGCGTCAGAAAGCGTCTATATGAGGGAAAGGGTTAACTCTTTCCCACATACATCCCATATGCAGCAGACAACTTTAAATAAATAGGCAAAAATATGAAAATCTCTACTTATGAAAGTAAAAATTTGAGACAATTCCTCCTTTTGCCACAATGTTCTTATGCGGACATTAGGCCTTCACCGGAATCGCTGAAAGCAAACATTATCCCCTACAAGACTGACATTATCCCCTTCAACAGACATTAGCTCCTGTGATATTTATAACAAATATCTATTTAATCTTCATCGGATTAACCCACATACAACATGAAGATATTGACTGCATCAAGGCAATTTACAGTTAAGAACATCATGAAATTGACAATTTTACTGTTTACACTCCGCTCAGTTCAGTTCCGCTCCGATCACATTCCAATCCGCTCTTAACGCCTTCAGTCTTTCAAATCATTGTGATTGGTTTATTCCGTTACAATCAAATTGATCGCTTTTTTAAGCTCACTGGGAACTTTTTTTTTTTTGATCAAAATAATCATTGAGTAAATTGTTGCAACCGCTCATGTGATTAGATTTTTTCTTTCATTATGATTGTTTTGTTCAGAGCGCAAAATTCCGTTCCGCTCTTAAAACGTTCCAATTAGCTCGTGATCCAATCACGTTCCGCTCAGATTGTCAATTTCGTGATGTTCTTAACTGTAGTATGAAGAGACTATCATGAGAAATGAACAAAGTTGAAAATATTGTGACAAAAGAAGAAATTGCTAGTTTTGATAACCGCCCGTATTATAGATAAGTATATAGGCAATTTGTTAAACACACAAATTGTAGATTAAATATTTTGAATGAAAGTCTGATAATTGTTCCATTCAATTGCAATTTTTAAATTTTCTAATTGATGCTTCTTTTATAACGAAGCTGCTAATGTTTGCTATATTAAGGGGCTAAAATTTATGTCCTTCATATAATAAGAGATGAAAGGGATAATTGCCTATGCAGTTTTTAACGAAGGCCCTTTTTTTTAGGAGATAACATCTGGTTACCTCAAGAAAGGAAAGGGTTAATATCATTCATTATATATTTTAACATTCATTTTAAAGAAATCATCTGATTCTGTTTGTGGATAAATTAAAGTGAACTTCTGATTGTGGTATCTTTGTTCTCTGCAGAGGCAATTAAAATTAACTCTTTCCCTCATATTCTGACACCTGCAGCAGACAGCTTTTTGAAAACATAGCGACAAAAGAAGAAATTGCTCAAAACGAGCAATTTCTCCTTTTGCCACAATGTTTTCCACTTTTAGTCATAGGTTATCCACTCAATCATAGAGATTTTTTATTTTTTGATAAAATATATTCAAAGTCATCTGCTGCAGAATTGTCGTATGAGGGAAAGGGTTAAAGTCTATATAAGGGGAAAAATTAAATGGCAGTAAACTGTTGTGATTCATAAAATGATGGAGCAAACAGAATACTTTCCCTGCCAGCATTAGTTACAATCTGGATGTACAGAAACCCAGCTTTGTGTAGGAATTAAGATAGAGCATCCTTCTGAAAGTTGATAATTCATGCTCACTATATTAATGCTGGAGTGCACTTGGGCAAGGATGGCATCATCCATTACTAAGTTTGTTTGTTTGGCATTTAAATACACTGCTTAGAATTTACAGTATACATGTGAAATTACCAGCACTTCTGGTAGGCTTATCCTGATGGCAGTGCTTCATTGAAAATGCTACCCCAAAAACCATGAGCGCCAAAGTCTGAAGCCACTTATACCATTTTTCGAATATTTGGTATGACCTGAGATCAAACTCTGTGTGTAAATCAAAATACTGTTGAAAATGGATAAACAATTCCAATAAAACTAATTAATAAACAAACTGTACTATGCATAAACAGTGTAATCTTACAGCCATTATGGCAAAGAAAATGAGACGGTCTAACTAATCATGAGCAGGCTCGAAAAATAAATCCATGTTTTCCGACAAACAACAAATTAGCAGCAGACGATTATCAAAACATCTAGACAGAACTAAAAAACCTTCTGTAGTTATTGAACCAAGTTGCAAAATGTGTAACATTAGGAGAAATTGCTCATTATGAGCTATATTTCTCATTTTGCCACAATGTTTTTAAAATAGTTCTGCTGCAAATTAATGCCTCGAATGTGTCTACAAGTGGGAAAGGGGCTAAACATGAGATTAATATTACTGGTTATCCTTTTTCCACATACAGACGCTTTGCCTCTGCAGAAGACTACTTTCGAAAACATTGTGACAAAAGGTAAAATTGCTAAAAATGAGCATTCATACAGATGTACCATGGATTTACATAGAAAGGGTTTAACAGATAGTTATATACTTCTACACTTTCTTACACAATAGAACAGGAAAAAGCCCTCTTAACTTCCTTTCCTGATATAGAAGTTTGATAAGTGATATGACCATTGATACTATATGACAGGTTTGCTGATATGTTGTTTTATTTTTACTTGTATGTTTGTATGGTGTTTTACAACACTTTCAACTGTATTTCACTCGTATTACAGCGTTTATTTCACTCCACTTTCAACTGTATTTCACTCGTATTACAGCGTTTATTTCACTCCACTTTCAACTGTATTTCACTCGTATTACAGCGTTTATTTCACTCCACTTTCAACTGTATTTCACTCGTATGACAGCGTTTGCTGGATAAATTACCAGTACTGCTTGTTACTCTCATTCTGACCCAGAGCATCAGTCTTAGTGCTATCCCCATAACCCGAGTACCAAGAGAGACGACATTTTTAGCTTGTCTGTTTTTTTGAAGGAAAAAAGTACGGCTATTGTGATACACTTAAAATTTACGTCATCGTTGTCTGCATTGTCACAAAACTTTAACTTTACCTCATAACTCAAAGATCGATCAATATTTTCAAATGAAACCTGGTATACATGTTTCATGTCTTTACGAAGTCACACAACACTGGTTAACCCTTTCCCTCATACAACAATTCTGCAGCAGACAACTTTGATCATATTTTGTCAACATATAGAAAATCACTACAATTGAATGGATAACCTATGACTTCAATTGGAAAACATTGTGGCAAAAGGAGAAATTGCTTGTTTTGAGCAATTTCTTCTTTTGTCACTATGTTTTCAAAAAGCCGTCTGCTGCAGAGGCTTCAGAAGGCATCTATTTGAGGGAAAGGGTTAAAGATTACTCAGAAATGCCCCTTTTTTTGACTAAGAAAAAAAACCATACGAGTGTTGGCATTCGTTCATGGCGCTCTTGTTAAATACTTGGTATGACCTTTTCCAGGGATCGAAACCTGGTCTAGTTCTCTCGATGCTGTCAGTCTTACCACTATACCACCTAGGTGTTTGAAAGAATCTGAAGTTAAAATCCTTACCGTCATATAGACGCTTTCTGACGTCTTTGCAGCAGAAGGCTTTTTGAAAACATAGTGACAAAAGAAGAAATTGCACAGAACGTGCAATTTCTCCTTTTGCCACAATGTTTTCCACTTTTTGTCATAGTTATCCATTCAATTATGGAGATTTTCTAGTTTTTAACAAAATACGTTCAAAGTCGTCTGCTGCAGAATTGCCGTATGAGGGAAAGGGTTAAACTTAATACTTTGAGTATTTTAAAAGATTGGAGATGAGGCATTGTTCTTTTTGAATGACATTGTGCTGTTAGATTTTAGAATATCAATTCAAAATATTTCCGTAACCTGCCATTTTTATTGTTCTTTTTAAATAATTGCTTTTTACACCAATTTTGATTTGGTGAATTGCTGCATATCTAAAACTGCAGTAATCAAATAATGCTCAAGTGTAAACAAGCGTCTGCAGAATTTGGGAAATTAAGATTTGCATAGCGTTGCTATATCAACATTGCCGAGCCATGCATATTTTTATGCAAGGAACATGATGTTAGTCTTTATTTTAAAAAAAAAGTTTGCACATTTCATATTTATTTATTTTTAGCTCATCTATGCACGAAGTGCAAGGTGAGCTTTTTAGATCACATTTTGTCCGGCGTGCGTCGTACGTCGTGCGTCGTCAACATTTGAGCTTGTTAACACTCTACAGGCTACATTTTGCATCCAATCTTCATGAAAGTTTATCAGAACGTTCATCTCCATAACATCTTGGACAAGTTCGAAACTGGGCTATATGAGGTCAAAAACTAGGTCACTAGGTCGAATTGAAGGGAAATCTTGTTAACACTCTGGAGGCCACATTTTCAACTTGAGCATGTTGAAACTTTATCAGAATGTTTGCCTTAATGATATGTAGGTCAAGTTCGAACATGGGTTACGTCGGGTCAAAAACTAGGTCACTAGGTCAAATTGAAGGAAAATCTTGTTAACACTCCAGAGGCCGCAATTTTTGCTTAAGCAGTTTGAAATTTTGTCAGAATGTTTGTTTTAAAAATATCTAGGTCAAGTTTGAATATGGGTTATACCGGGTCAAAAACTAGGTCACTAGGTCAAATTGAAGGAAAATCTTGTTAACACTTTGGATGCCGCATCTTTTGCTTCAGCAACTTGAAATTTGTTCAGAATGTTGAGCTGAATGATATCTAGGCCAAGTTCGAATATGGGTCATGCCGGGACAAAAACTAGGTCACTAGGCCAAATTGAGGGAAAATCTTGTTAACTCTGTAGAAGCCGCATATTTTGCTTCAGCGGCTTGAAATTTCTTCAGAATGTTGAGCTGAATGATATCTAGGCCAAGTTCGAATATGGGTCATGCCGGGTCAAAAACTAGGTCACTAGGCCAAATTGAAGGAAAATCTTGTTAACACTTTGGATGCCGCATTTTTTGCTTCAGCAGCTTGAAATTTTGTCAGAATGTTTGTCTTAAAGATATCTAGGTCAAGTTTAAATATGGGTCATATTGGATCAGAAACTAGGTCACAAGGCCAAATTAAGGGAAAATCCTGTTAACTCTGTAGAAGCCGCATGGGAAAATCTTGTTAACACTTTGGATGCCGCATTTTTTGCTTCAGCAACTTGAAATTTGTTCAGAATGTTGAGCTGAATGATATCTAGGCCAAGTTCGAATATGGGTCATGCCGGGACAAAAACTAGGTCACTAGGCCAAATTGAGGGAAAATCTTGTTAACTCTGTAGAAGCCGCATATTTTGCTTCAGCGGCTTGAAATTTGGTCAGAATGATATTTAGGCCAAGTTCGAATATGGGTAATGCAGGGTCAAAAACTAGGTCACTAGGTCAAATTGAAGGAAAATCTTGTTAACACTTCGGATGCAGCATTTTTTGCTTCAGCAGCTTGAAATTTGGTCAGAATGTTTGTCTAAATGATATCTAATCCAAGTTCGGATATGGGTCATGCCGGGTTAAAAACTAGGTCACTAGGCCAAATTGAAGGGTAATCTTGTTAACACTCTGGATACTGAATTTTAAATTTTAGCATGATGAAACTTTATCAGAATGTTTTTCTTGATGATATGTAGGCCAAGTTCGAATATGGGTCATGCTGGGTCAAAACCTAGGCCACTAGATCAAATGAAGGAAAATATTGTTAGCACTGTGGAGGTTGCATTCAGAATAATTGTCTTGATGTGTTTTGCATTGCAGTACATTGTATAATTAAGGTGAGCGATCCAGGGCCATCATGGCCCTCTTGTTTAATGAAAGGGTGGTGGGACGGGGATGGGCAAGATTTTTACTAGACGCATTGAGATTTTAAAATTTCCAGAGCCCTGGTCCCAAGTATGAGGTCTATACTTAATGTTCACAGCACTACATGTAAGTTATAGCATAGCACGCAGCACAGGCAATGGATGAACCCAGCTAGAATTTATTCAAATTTTAAACAAGAATAAAGCTCTAGAGACATAAGCTATTATTTTTCAATCTTCGTTTGAAATTACAAGTCTGCTTTTAATTCAATCATTTTCACTCTTTTCCTTATCCTTTTACATCATATAGATGCTTTCTGACGCCTCTGCAGCAGACGGCTTTTTGAAAACATAGTGACAAAAGAACAAATTGCTCAAACGAGTAATTTCTCTTTTTTGCCACAATGTTTTCCACTTTTAGTCATAGTAACGTTATCCATTCAATTATACAGATTTTCTTTTTTTTTGACAAAATATGTCGTCTGCTGCATAATTGTTGTTTGAGGGGAAGGGTTATTTAGTGACTTAAGCCTCTGCAGCTTTTGAAAAAAATTGTTGTTAAGTCAAAATTTACTCAAAACAAGCAGTTTCTCTTTTTCCCATAATGTTTTCAAAGGCTTTTGAAATTATACCTTCTTAAGAATTTATACCTTGTACCTTAGATGTTTTCAATGGAAATATCCATAAAATTTATATCGGGTGAATGGTTAATCCTTTCCATGGTAGCATGCTCATTTTAGTAGACTCGCTCGCCCAAACTTGGAAATGTATGAAATGTTTGAAAATAGATCAATGATTTGGAGACAGTGAAGAAAACTTTGTATGAAAGAGATAAATTATTCACAACGACCAATTTCTCATTTTTCTCCACTGTTTTTGAAAATTATCTGCTGCAAAGATGTCAAAAAATTAAGCCATCAGGGAAAGATATAACCTGTTACTTCATGTGGTTTTTAGCTCACCTGAGCGCTTATGTCCTCATTACAAGCGTTTTGGATTGTTGGATATCAACAATTTCTTTAAATACTATCACCTCCCAAACAATTGGGCCAATTTTGACACAGGAATCCTTAGCTGATGTTCTTTTTCAATCCTTTCAGACACTTTCTAATGCCTCTGCAGCAAATTATTTTTAAAAACCTTGTGGCAAAAAAAGAAATTACTCATGAGCAATTTCTCCTTTTGCCAAAAAGTTTTCAATTTTATTCTAAAACTGTTCTTTCATTTATATAGAGTTTTATAAAATGTTTACTAAAGTTGTCTGCTGAAGATTTGTTGTAAGTGGAAAAGGGTTAATTCATTTTACCCATTGAAGATTATAATTAGTATCCTACTTTCTTCTCTAATGAGATCGCTTTATTGCATAAAATATGGAAATTCCTGTTTCATCAAGAACTTTTCTATCATATATACCATTTCTATGTGTCAGGAAATATTTTCTCGAGATTTTGCAAATACTCCTGAGTATTGACAGTCACGCGACAGTGAAATTAGAACATCATCTTTGTTACCCCTCCTTCACGCAGAAATTTGTAGTTTGGTTAATAGGTTTCTACCGACTTCCACATTACTTGCAATCTATATTTCACCCTTTCCCTTATGTAGACACCTTCTGACACCTCTGCATCAGACGACTTTTGAAAAACTTTGTGACAAAAGAAGAAATTGCTCAAAACAAGCAGTTAACCCAGCATATAGCTCTGGCGTATGCCGGTTAAGCCTAGTTTTGCATCGGTGGACTGACACGTTCTGAGGCGGAATAGCAGACAGTTAACAACGTTGTATGCCGGTTGAGGCCGGTAGAGCCCCGTTTCATTACGGACTGACCCTGTTTATGCCGGATTATCCCGTTTCCACAACGGTAACAGACGGCGAAGTTAAGGTCAGACAGGGTGGAGTTACGGTAAGCTGCGAATAAATTCCTGGTGTGTATAAAGTATTGTGTACAATTAGGTTCCGCATCAGTGTAATTTAAGAGAAAGACTATATTTAACAGGCGAAGGGTTCTTGTTCCTAGGCATTTCTGACCATGTTGCCACTTATCAGAAAGATTCTTTTTCTTCGACAGACAATAGAAAAAATGATGCTGATCTGCGCTTGTCTCAGTTTATATACCGGTACTATCTGGTTACCACTGGGGAACACCGGGTGTCACTGTGGCACCACCTGGGTCACTGCGGGATAGACCAGGAAACATGTTGGCACAACACCGTAAATACACTGTGCCAAATCAGGGTAATCTGGGACCAAACAAGGGCATCCGGTTTCTAAACCCAAGAGCACTCGGGGACAGCAACGGGAATATGAGAATGCAATTTATTTTTTTCTGGCACAAATGTCCCTGATCATCCCGGATCATCCAGGTATGCCGGCTAGTCTTCACCAGGAGATACCGGGACAGTGAGAACTAGGCTTTAATTTGAGTCCATCCATATGAAAAACAAGTTGATAGAAGCTTCAAAAAGGTTTATGTAAGAAATAAATGAATAGTGTAGATCTTGACATGCCTATGCTTTTACTTAAGGTAAAATTAAGCCAAATTCATCCACATTCATGCTGATCGATGACAAATAGTCCCTAAAAAACTTTGTTTGTGTAGAAATGAGTGTATACCATCACCAGAATGCATTGAAAATATGACATCGAGTGTAAATTCATTGTAAATGTGTATAGGATGCACTGGAAATGATTGATTTGATCATCTTTAGTATTTTTATCTTGTTTGAAAGTGAAAGCACCGGTTTTGTACGGGCCTGATTTGATTAAAAAAGATGGTATGTAGCATCACGTAGTGAACCTCTACCAAGATTGTTCAAATTATAGCCCTGGGGTCAAAAATGACCCCCCTGGGGTCAAAAATGACCCCTCCCCGGGGGTCACTTGTTTTCATAGAATCATATAGGGAAACACTTTAAAAATCTTCTTGTCTAAGGGAAGAGGGCCCATGCCTTTGATATTTGGTATGTAGCATCATCTAATGAACCTCTACCGAGATTGTTCAAATTATAGCCCTGGGGTCAAAAATGACCCCTCCCCGGGGGTCACTTGTTTTACATAGACTCATATAGGGGAAAAACTTAAAAAATCTTCTTGTCTGAAAGTAGAAGGCCCATGCCTTTGATATTTGGTATGTAGCATCATCTAGTGAACCTCTACCAAGCTTGTTCAAATTATAGCCCTGGGGTCAAAAAAGACCCCTCCCCGGGGGTCACTTGTTTAACATAGACTCATATAGGGGAAAAACTTAAAAAATCTTCTTGTCTGAAAGTAGAAGGCCCATGCCTTTGATATTTAGGTATGTAGCATCATCTAGCGGACCTCTACTAAGATTGTTCAAATTATAGCCCTGGGGTCAAAATGACCCATCCCATGGGGTCTATTGTTTTACATAGATTCATATAGAGAAAAAACTTAAAAAATCTTCTTGTCTAAAAGTAGAAGGCTCATGCCTTTGATATTTGGTATGTAGCATCATCTAGTGAACCTCTACCAAGATTGTTCAAATTATAGCCCTGGGGTCAAAAATGACCCCTCACCAGGGGTCACTTGTTTGACATAGATAGGGGAAAAACTTTAAAAATCTTCTTGTCTCAAAGTAGAAGGCCCAGGCCTTTGATATTTGGTATGTAGCATCATCTAGTGGACCTCTACCAAGATTGTTCAAATTATAGCCCTGGGGTAAAAAATGACGCCTCCCGGGGGTCACTTGTTTTTAGCTCACCTGTGCACGAAGTGCTCAAGGTGAGTTATTGTGATCGTCCTATGTCCGGAGGCCGGCGTCCGTCGTGTGTCGTCCGTCAACATTTTCTCCTCTGTAACCGGTGGGTCAACTGGGATGAAACTTCACAGAAAGTATCCTCTCAAAGTACTCACCAGAATTCCTTGAAATTTTTGGGATCCATGCAGAATTCTGGTTTCCATGGCAACGAAATGAAAAAAACTTCAAAATTCTTCTTCTACCAAACTGGTTGGCAGATTTTCAAATAATTTTGTAGAAATGTCCCTTGGGTGTCCCTCTATGAGATTCCTTCAAGCCATGTTGATTGGTCGAAAAACATGGCCGCCAGGGGGGGCGGGGCTTTTTTGCCTTATATGGCTATAGTGCAAACTTAAAAAATCTTCTCCTCCAAAAGTGTCAGGCCGATTTTCAAATAATTTTGTAGAAATGTTTCTTGGATGACCCTCTATCAGATTCCTTCAAGCCAAGTTGATTGGTCAAAAAACATGGCCGCCAGGGCGTCGGGCTATTTTGCCTTTTATGGCTATAGTGAAAACTTAAAAAATCTTCTCCTTCAAAAGTGTCAGGCCGATTTTCAAATCATTTTGTAGAAATGTTCCTAGGGTGACCCTCTAGCAGATTCCTTCAAGCCAAGTTGATTGGTTGGAAACTATGCCCGCCAGATGGCGGGGCTTATATAGCTAAAGTGATAAAAATTCAGGTGAGCGATTCCAGGGCCATCATGGCCCTCTTGTTTATAGACTCATATAGTGGAAAGAACACTGAAAACTTTTTAAGTTTGATTAAATCAGGTGAGCAATGTAGGACCATCATGGTCCTCTTGTTATAAAAACCTGTTATGACATTTCAATCACTGTATGTTATGCACAGATGTAACAACATCCATTTTTATACGACCGTTTCTTAAAAACGGTACGTATTATGGTATGGTCATGTCCCTCCCTCCGTCCCTCCGTCCGTCCGTTCAGGTTTTCCGCACTTTTTTCTTACATACTTTGAGCTATTGAGCTGATTTTTGAATGAGTTATGCCCCTTTTTGGACTTAGAATATTTGTTTTCCTCACTTTTTTATGCCCCCGGAATCTCCGATTCGGTGGGCATCTAGTTTTTGGCCTGTCTGCACGAAAAAAACTTTAACCTTGACCAATACTTTTGAACCATAACAGGTACGGCTACCATATTTCACATGTGTATTCCTTGCGACATGACCTTTCTGTCAGTACCAAAATTTTTGTCCTTGCGACCTTGACCTTTGACCTAGATGTTGCCATTCTCGAAAAAAAACCTTTAACCTTGGCCATTACTTTTGAACCATAACAGGTACGGCTACCATATTTCACATGTGTATTCCTTGTGACATGACCTTTCTGTCAGTACCAACATTTTTGACCTTGCGACCTTGACCTTTGACCTAGATGTTGCCATTCTTGAAAAAAACTTTAACCTTGGCCATTTCTTTTGAACCATAACAGGTACGGCTACCATATTTCATATGTGTATTCCTTGTGACATGACCTTTCTGTCAGTACCAACATTTTTGACCTTGCGACCTTGACCTTTGACCTAGATGTTGTCATTATGAAAAAAACTTTAACCTTGGCCATTACTTTTGAACCATAACAGGTACGGCTACCATATTTCACATGTGTATTCCTTGTGACATGACCTTTCTGTCAGTACCAACATTTTTGACCTTGCGACCTTGACCTTTGACCTAGATGTTGCCATTCTTGAAAAAAACTTGAACCTTGGCCATTACTTTTGAACCATAACAGGTACGGCTACCATTTTTCACATGTGTTTTCCTTGTGACATGACCTTTCTGTCAGTACCAACATTTTTGACCTTGCAATCTTGACCTTTCACCTACATGTTGCCATTCTCAAAAAAAACTTTAACCTTGACCACTACTTTTGAACCATAACAGGTAAGGCTACCATATTTCACATGTGTATACCTTGTGACATGACCTTTCTGTCAGTACCAAAATTTTTCACCTTGCGACCTTGACCTTTGACCTAGATGTTGCCATTCTCGATAAAAACTTTAACCTTGACGACTACTTTTGAACCATAACAGGTACGGCTACCATATTTCACATGTGTATACCTTGTGACATGACCTTTCTGTCAGTACCAAAATTTTCACCTTGCGACCTTGACCTTTGACCTAGATGTTGCCATTCTCGAAAAAAAAAATTAACCTTGACCACTACTGTTGAACCATAACAGGTACGGCTACCATATTTCACATGTGTATATCTTGTGACATGACCTTTCTGTCAGTACCAAAATTTTTCACCTTGCGTCCTTGACCTTTGACCTAAATGTTGCCATTCTCGTAAAAAACTTTAACCTTGACCACTTCTTTTGAACTATAACAGGTACGGCTACCATATTTCACATGTGTATTCCTTGTGACATGACCTTTCTGTCAGTACCAACATTTTTGACCTGGCGACCTTGACCTTTGACCTAGATGTTGCCATTTGGGGGCATCAGTGTTTCACAAACACATCTTATTTGAAATTATGTATATGGCTTTGTAATCAAGTGTATTTCCTCGAATTTTGTCAATTTTTGAACGAGTTATGCCCCTTTTTGGACTTAGAATATTTGTTTTCCGCACTTTTTTTCTACATGCTTTGATGTATTGAGCTGAAATTATGTATATGGCTTTGTAATCAAGTGTCACAGATCAAGTTCACATTTCCTCGAATTTCGTCAATTTTTGAATGAGTTATGCCCCTTTTTGGACTTAGAATATTGGTTTTCCGCTTTTTTTTTCTACATGCTTTGATGTATTGAGCTGAAATTATGTATATGGCTTTGAAATCAAGTGTCACAGATCAAGTTCACATTTCCTCGAATTTCGTCAATTTTTGAATGAGTTATGCCCCTTTTTGGACTTAGAATATTGGTTTTCCGCACTTTTTTCCTACATACTTTGAGCTATTGACCTGAAATTTTTTAAATGGCTTTGTAATCATGTGTCACAGATCAAGTTCACATTTCCTGGGATTTCGTCAATTTTTGAATAAGTTATGCCCCTTTTTTGGACTTAAAATATTTGTCAATTTCTGCACGAGTTATGCAAACTTATTCCTAAACGACTTTATTAACTTTTTACAAACAAACAATATATCAAAACAAAGAGGAAACTTACAAAGAAGTTCCTGACGGGCGTATTATGTACCGTTTGCGCTACTCTTGTTAGAGATACTATCACTTACATGTTTTGTATGCGTATTCAAGTTTTTATATAGTTTGTGTAAATTGACTTGTTGCATGATGAATAATGCATAATAAGGTCAGTTAAAATGGCAAATTGTTCTACATTCATCATGGGACAGTTCAACTCACGTGAACAATACTTATCTGATTGCAAGAGTTTTTGTTAGTTATTATGCCCCCTTTGAAGAAGAGGAGTATATTGCTTTGCACATGTCTGTCGGTCCATCCGTCGGTAGACCAAAACTTGTCTGAGTGACAACTCAACAATGTCTGTACCTATGGTCCTCAAACTGGACTTGGAGGTTGGGGATGACCAGTAGACAAACCCTATTGGTTTTGAGGTCATCAGGTCAAGGTCACAGTGACCTTGAATGCGAAAAGCTTGTCAGAGTGATAACTCAACATTGCCAGCACCCATGGCCCTCAAACTTGACATGGAGGCTGGGCCTGACCAGTCAATAACCCCTTTTGATTTTGAGGTCATTGGGTCAAAGGTCAAGGTCACAGTGACCTTGAACCTGAAAAGCTTGTCCAAGTGATAAATTGACATTGCCTGCACCCATGGCCCTCAAATTTGACATGGAGGCTGGGGGTGACCAGTAGATGACCCCTATTGATGTTGAGGTAATTGAGTCGAAAGTCAAGGTCACACCCATGACGCTAAAACTTAACATGGAGGCTGGACACAAAAAGTCAGAGTGATAACTCCACATTGCCTGCACCCTTGGCCCCAAAACTTGACATGGAGGCTGAGGGTGACCAGTAGATGACGTCTTTTGATTTTGAGGTCATCGGGTCAAAAAGCGTCCAAATATTCATGACAACATGGCGCTTAGGGGGGGCACATAATGTTTGACAAACATCTCTTGTTTGTATTGTGTTTTAAAACTGTTTTTAAAGAGATCGACTGACATCCAGATGGCCAGGTGGCGTAAACAATATGAGAGGAAATTAATGTTATATTTGTGATCACTGACAGATTACATAACTTAAAAACAACATTAAATTTTTCATCGCAAATTCTACCCAGTGACTTATGGTTGAGTTTAGATTTTTTATCTAAAACAAACCATTGACTACATGAAACAATCACCACATGAAAATTTGCACATGTGCATTAAAATCAAATAAATTTAAATCAGACACCATTATGCCTCCTAAAAAGAGTACGAACGCTTGAAAGTGACCCACTGTTGAGAGACAGAAACGCCATAGGACAAAGAATTGAACTTAGGTGACATGGCAGACTGATGGGGAAACATAAACTGAAAATGGAGCTGACAATGAAAGCTTGTTTACTAAATGCCTGATTGACAAGTAAGTGTGTTCCGATGCTGGGGACTTTTGCCATTTTGCATTCAAGGTTATTTCACTGATCATGTGTTGTTGTAAAGTGGCTGTATGACGGAATCCTCGGTATTTTTAAATAGAAAACACCTGGAAGATCGAAAACAACTTCATTTAAAAAAAAAGTTTTCAACCATGGCTTCCTGCTGTTAGGCAGTTCTGTAGCAGTTCTTTACCAATATTCAAGCAGTTATTATTGCAGATCTAGCAGATCTTCTTGAACAAAATGGGGCCTCTTGGAGGATTACAAAATAGCCATTTGCCTACTCCAAGCAGGAGGTCAGACTCCCCCAATTAGGGCTAAAAACTCAAGTTTGATATCCAGCCAAAATCGCCCATTAGGCACTTTTGAATTATGGCCCTGGAATTATCAAAAATTGAAAAAATTAGCCTGTTCTACTGTCTAAGATGGACATTTTTCCTCTGATATTCACCAAACTTGCTTAATCCTTTTTTGGCCGGATTGCTCTAGCAATTCCGGTCTATAGATTGGCGATGTCCGTTTGTCTGTATGTCTATCGACATTTTGGTTAAATTTTCAGGTTGAGGCAAAATCTCAGCACTGGAAAGGGTTACAAACTTGAAACTTTTGCCTGAAGGTAACCAGTAACAAGTTCTATTTATTTCTATGGTAACTTTGACCTTGACCTTGGTTTGTCGATTTTTAAGGTCAAATTGCCGACCAATCCGGCCTTACCGTCTTCAGCGGTTTCTTGTTTGCATAATGTCTAGACCAAGTTCAATAACCAGTCAAAAGTCGATTTTGAGTTAAAAGGTCCTTGAATTATCAAAAATTAGCCTTCTCTGATCTCTTAATCAAACAGTTTTCATCCAATTTTCACCAAATTTGTTGAACATTTTTGTAGGTTTAATGTCTAGACCAAGTTTAATAACCAGCCAAATCACTTAGGCACTTGGGTATTTTTATATCAAAAATACATAACCATTCATTTAATACCTGATATATCATCTCTACCCGTACGAAACAGTCCAGGCGTAATCTAACAGGATTCATACAGGAATATCGCTCTAAATCCTACAAGGAGACCAGCAGGAAAATGGAGCGAAATATGTTAATTAGATTAACAGGAATCCTGTTGGAATATTTGTTAAAAAATCCTTGCAGGGATTTTGTCCTCATTTACATATTTCGGGCCATTTTCCTGCTGGATTCCTTCTACTTTTTTCCTACCAGGAATCCTAGTAGCAGGAAATCAAACCTCATTTGCATATTTCAAAACTTTTGATTTCTAGTTGGATTAAATACCTACAAGGAATCCAGTTACAAAATCCTACAAGGAATATAGAACAAATACTACAAGGAATATAGAAAAAATCCTACAAGGAATCTCATTACAAAATCCAAAAAGATTTTTGATACTTAAATAGGTTCAAACTTCCTATCAGGTTTCCTGGTACAAAATTCCTACAAGGAATCGTTTTCATGGTACAAAAATCCTACAAAGAATCAAAGGAATCCAGGTTCAACCTTTTATGAGACTCAACAGTGCTTATTTGTACGGTATGTGCGATGCGGTTGCAAGCAACAGAAAACTCTAGCTAAGAGGCTACATTTTATATCCAATCTTCACCAAGCTTCATCTACACTGGGTCATGTGGGGTCAAAAACTAGGCTAACAGGTCAAGTGTTAAAATCATTCATTTAGGTTTTAATCCGTTTTCAACATTATTTTATGATGGCCCTATATCGCTCACCCGAGTAAGTGTTTTAAGGTCCTAATTTAATTGCTTTACACAAATAAGAAAGAAGGTCAGCCAAAGACAATGATGTTATTTAATTGTAAAAGATCACACTTAGGTCATCAGGTCACATGTTTATAAATCAATGTAAAGGACAAGTGACAAATAAATGAAGTTTTTATCGTGTTAACAGTCAATTATAACAATTTTGACAATTTTAAATGGCCATAATTCAGTCATGCATCGACGGATCTGGCTGATTTTAAAAAAGTGAGCTCTCATGTATATCTAGCTACTGTATAAGTTTGGTAAACATCGGATAATAAATAATGACTTTATCTTGTGCACAAGGTCAATTATAGCAATTTTGCCAATTTCAATAAAGGGCCATAATTCAGTCATGCATAGACGCCTCTGGCTGATTTCAAAAGGAGCCGAGCTCTCATGTATATCTAGCTACTGTATACGTTTGGTAAACATCAGATAATAAATGATCAATTATAGCAATTTTGCCAATTTTAAAGGGCCATAATCCCGTCATGCATAGACTGATCTGGCTGGTTTTCAAAAGGCACCAAGCTCTAATGTATATCTAGCTACTGTATAAGTTTGGTAAACATCGGATAATAAATGATGACTTTATTTTGTTCATAAGGTCAATTATAGCAATTTTGCCAATTTTAAAGAGCCATAATCCTGTCATGCATGGACAGATCTGGCTGGTTTTCAATAGGAACCGAGCTCCCATGTATATCTAGCTACTGAATAAGTTTGGTAAACATCGGATAATAAATCAAGTTCTTATCGTGTTCACAAGGTCAATTATAACAATTTTGCCAATTTTAAAGGGCCATAATCCAGTCATGCATGGATGGATCTGGCTGGTTTTTGAAAGGAACCGAGCTCCCATGGTGTATCTAGCTACTGTATAATTTTGGTAAACATGAGATAATAAATGAAGACTTTATCGTGTTCACAAGAAATTGTGGACAGACGACGGGCGATCACAAAAACTCACCTTGTCACTACGTGACAGGCGAGCTAATAAGAAGCAAGAGGGCCAAGATCGTCCTTAATTAGTCACAAAATATGGAAAATCTATATTATAAAGTAAAATTATTAAAGAGAGTGGACTAGACCACTATTTTAGGTTCAAATACCCAACAGGATTCCTAGAACAAAATCCTACCAGGAATCCAAATCAAATTTTTACTAGAATAAATAATAACTGTAAATGTTTAATCAAGAGATGCTGATAATGCATCATTGATTTATTTGATGGTAATTAACATATATATCAGAACAAAATCTTTTATCCTTTCGCGCGTACAGACGCTTTTAGAAAACATTGTGGAAAAAGAAGAAAATTCTCATAATGAGCAATTACTCCTTTTGCCACAATGTTTTCAACTCAATTAAAAAAAACGCTTTAGTTTATTGAGATTTTCCATAATAACTCATTTTTCAAAGTCAGCTTTTGCAGATCCCTTGTATGAGGGAAAGTGTCAACTTTAAATTCTAAAGCAAACACAAGCATTCACAATTCAAGAAGTAGGTTGAAAAACGGTTCACAAACAATTCAAGAATATTTAAGAATGTTGCCACTTAAAAACAAAGGGTGATCTGGAACCATAGTTTAAGAATTAATCCATTTGATTGTGCATGAACAAAGCACTGATGGGTATCACTAAGAAGTAGAGTCTGGTGGTCAAATCATCAGTCATCAACTATGAGGAAATGGTTAAAGTTTGTTTCAGTTTGGTGATGACTGGACCATCCTCTAAAAAGCGGCTCTTTTAAGTTGTTGTGTATGGAGCTATTCAAATGAAAATAAAAGATAGAAAAAATTATAATAAATGAACCCTTGAAGACGGTTTCTGACATCTCTGCAGCAGATGACTTTTAAATACAATATGAGCAATTTTTCTTTTTGCCACTATTATCTGTTTTCAACTTTATTCAATAATTTTACTTTCGTTTACACAGCAACCTTTCCTCTATTTGATCATGTCTGCCTAGTTATATGCAGTGCCAGTCATCATTCTTTTACAAAACACTAATGAAAATACTCAGATCTCGAATCCAGCAACCATTTTTGAGATTGTTCTTAAGTTTGCGTTCTGATAAACCAGCTTCAATTTTCATGGACGTTCATTTAAGGCAAATATCTAATATAAAGTAAGTTTGCAAATTAATCTCAAACACTTTACTTAATATTCATCGTTGAATATTGCATTTTTGAGTTCAAGTCTTAGAATATTCTCAAGAACGGTTATTTTCTTCATTAATTTGACGAGGTCTGTTTGACAAATTTGCGGACCTAGACCTCATCCAGGGGTTGAGAGTTCGAATCCCAGCTCGGCCTACATTCTTTCTGACGTTTGAAAAAGTCACTGTGACATGCGTCATTCATCAATGGGATTACAGTCAATGTGGAAAAGCAGCCAGCTGCTTAGAAAGTATGTTGTTTTGAGTACTGGTATGCGAAAGCAAGGAAATACATGAGTAGGCCGCCTTGATGTGACTATACAATTGTTGAAAACGGCGTTAAACCCAAATCAATCAATCATCTAAGACGACAGGTCAGTAACACCATTATAAATTTATATAAATCACCATGTTGTCTATAGTTCATCTGGAACAGGTCACAGGTAATGTCCTTGATTTGTCAATTTTCAAAGCTAGAATGCTTTCCAAATCGTCTTGCCTGCTTCATCTAAAAAGTATGCATTCAAGTATTAATTTAAATTGATGGTTCAGACAAATTTTTGTAAACATGGGAATGTGTCTTGAATGTTTAATTTTGCTGCCGAGTCATAGACTAATTAAAATGTGAAAAAACAACAGTAATTTAGTAGGACTCATTATTTTGGGAAAACACATCAAAGGACTCATTGATAGAAATTTGTAAATGAAACAATGGTCTTGAATTTGTGCACACTGCTCCAGTAAATATTTATGGAAACAATTTGTTTTTGATCTCCTGTGTTGAATCCCAGAAAGGGTTATAAAAAAACCCATTAACCATTCTAAGGTGGTCGGTCGCTGTACGCATGTAAATATTTTCCAATGATATATGATCAAATAAATGCTTTAAAATATTTCTGTTGATATAAATATTGTGGGACAGAGAAAGGGTGAGAGATCTTCGTAACAGCATTTTGATTGCAATACAAATGAAATAATGCAAAATAAAAGTAAAATAATTACTTACGAATATTCCAGAACATTTAATCCATCAACTGAACAGAAATAAATGCAAACTATCGCCGATATCGCATATAATCTGTGAAAACAGCATGTGTTGAAAAAGGCAGCCATCTTGATTTAAACAATTTTCCAAACGCCGATAGACTTTTTTAATGACGTCATACCACATGTCATTCATGACGTAACAAGAACAATGCATAACAAAAGTGACTTGTCGAAAGTAACAAATATGCAGAAAAGTTTTAAGACTTTAAACATAAATCAATTAAAAATATTACAGACCGTCGATGGGAGTGGTTGATAAATATGAGTTTATTCCAGATTTTTGTTAGATAATTAAATTACTCAAGAGACGCTGTATAAATAACCTTCACACTTAATATCCATTTGCACACTTAAATTAACTCGTTTTTACTTGCAGACGCATTAATCAGACGTAATGTGTTTTTCCCTTTCCAACAATGTTTCAAAATTAAAAGTTGGTTAGCTGAAAGTAAAACTTAAAACAAATGTTTGATAGTAGAGATATGTATACATGGTTTATGAATCGACTCAGAAATTACTTGTTTCTCCTTTTTATCACAATGTTTTCAAAAGCTTGTTAGCTGAAAGAATCAAAGCGCCAATGGCACTGTAGTGGCGATCGTATGGAAAATCCTGCAAAGTAACAAGCAGTATATCGGTGTAGGGCTTGCGATGACTCTGGTGCGGGTATATTTGAGAATGTATCAACCCTGCATCTTTTGACAGTAGAATAATGTTAGTTTGCCAGAATGTTGTCTTGGTGATTATTTAGTTACGTTCTGAAATTGGTCATGATGTGTTCAAAATTAGGCCATTCCAAAGTTATGAAAAATCTAGTTGGTATTCGATAGACTACCGTTTTAGCTCATTAGAATGACTATTTGTAATCTAAATTGTTTGGGTAATCACATGTTTATCACCAGGTCGTTAGGCCATATTAAGATAAAATATATTTTACACTTTAGAAATGACTAAAGAAAGGAGAGAAAACAGTATCCATTAGTTTGGTGTTTGTTTCAATTATGTCCGATATTAAACAGGTCTGTTCAATTTAGTCCCTTCACATTGCATGATTGAGGGTTGTCACAGTGTATTTATATGTCTCTGAGGTTGTTAAACTGCTTCGAATAATGTGAGTGCAAAAACAAACACAAAACATGCTCCAAAAGCACAATTTCACTATTTGCCAAACTGTTTAATTTATGAAAATATAGGCATATATTATAATGCTAGATCTTCAAACTCAATTAGGCTACATTGTCAGCATTGATTGCTAATTGACTCTAGAACGTGCAGACGTGTATACATAACGTGTGTACACACTGCCATCGTGTGTCCTTTAAACCTTTGTAAACCAGTCTTATTATCTAGACGCTTTCATATATTTAAACAAGTACAAAATAAAGCGTTTATAATATTGAGATTTACAAGCTTTTCTGGTTTTTGGTCTCGCGAGCTATTTATAGAACCTTTTGGAATTTCCAGATTTGAGTATCACCAGAGTTGTCGTTATTTGCAAGGCAGAACGCGCAATGATATTTATTATCTGCCAAATCATGACGAAGATAATCAGAGTACAACCAACTCCTGCCGAATCAGGTTAAAGGTCAAAAGGTTACGGTTGACTACAGTAAAAATAAAACGAGGCACAGGAGTATCATGATACTCTGCATAGCGTACCCAAGACGCCCGATGATATTTATTATCTGCCCAAACATGAAGAAAGATAATATGTAAATAGTTTAACTCTATTTAGATATTTTCTCGATAAATCTCAAATATTAGTACCAATCCGGTATCAAAGTAGCACTAACATTATCATTATTAATCGTGTGCCTGCATCACTGATGGAACTATATATATATATGGGGTTTAACGGAAGTGAGTAAATTGCCTTTGCAGAAATATCCAACCGATTGTTCAAATACGACTATATAATTTTTTTTTCGTTGTTGTTGTTTTGGTAGCACTGTGGCGATTGTCAACCAATCGCCACAAAAACTAACAAAAAACAACCCCTCTTTGATAGTCACGGTAAATCCAAAATATATACGATGTTTGAATACACTCGAAAGGTAAGTGTTTCACCTCTTCTCACAATGTTTTTAAATGGTGTCTAGTTGTTTGTTTGAAGAATCTATAAACATCTGGTCAAATTTGCACAGAGGTAAAGATATGTAACACTTTTGAAGCATTTTTTAAATCTAGTCAATAACAATTGTCACCAATTCATTAATTTGGACTGATCAGAATATAAATGCTTTGGGAAAGTCCATCTTTTTACATAAATCCTGGCTGTCGTAACATTCACGTGACCTATTGCGTCATAATTTAAGTCCTTTGTTTAAAATGCTGGGGAGATTGAGTCACGTCATATGAAAACCCACATTATAAATCAATGAACTATGATCACAGTTACTTCTATGTCAAGTTTTACATTAAGTCATTGTTTTCCCCCTGTGTAGTTAAAGCTGTGTGTGTGACTAGAGACCCTAACCAGACTGGGCAGGTTTATCAAGTTATATGAATATCGGCTGGTTGCACTCATTTTTGTATGACGTGACTCATTTGTGGAGGTAAAAAATAGGTTAGCTGCTAAGTTTTCCCGGGTAAATAAGTTGACCCTTACCAATTTGTAGAGGCATTTCTATGCATCTACAGCAAACACATTTTAAAAACATTGTGAGGAAAGGAGAAATTGCTATTTAAATTTCAATGACTTTTTCATTTGGGAGTGTACCTACTGATCTTGAATACCGCAGTGGGGAACTATAAGGATTGTATACAATTTTTTTTTTTTTTAAGTTTTAGATTTTTGTTTGCATATTTTCTAAGTTTCAGAATCCAAGTTAGTAAAATGTTAAAGTATAGAATTCCTGCTATGAAAAAGTATAAGTTCTAGAAATCCTGCCAAAGTTTCATTAACTGGAGATTTTAAATATTATAAGATGAATTATTCCTAGTAGGAATATGAATTTCACCAATATTCCAGCTACAGTAAAGGGATTCCTGTTACTATAGCAGGAAACTTTTCCAGTATGAACAAATGTTCCTTGTAGGAAATTAGCTTTTTTCCATGTACGGTTACATTCCTGTAGGAAAAATTGAATCCTGCTAGATTCCTGGTACATTCCTACCAGGGTCCTGCTGGAATCCTGTTAAAATCTTCGTACGGGTATACACCTTAATTATCCAAAAAAAACGCCCACGTTAGCATATCCCTCACGTATCCGTGACATACACGGCCGCCCGGAAGTACAGGCGCGCACGTGAGCGGGTAGTCACTTTTCATTTTTGGATTCACCGGAGTAGTCGATAAGAAAAATTTATATTATTATTTCTTCTTCCAATTAACTCTTTTGTTTTATAAGGCCCTGCCTTATAATCATTTAATTGTCCAAAGATATTTTGTCTGCATTAACGTCACAGCCGTAAATTATTTACTTTATTGCTGTATTTATTGTTTTGTAGCGGACGATACTCTGAGAAGCACGTGGATTACCCCACCCGCTAATTTCAGTTACCGTCTTCGGGTGCGGAAGTCTTGCTGTTTTCAATACTTTTTCCCTACCCTGTTAGCGATAGTACATTAACTATTGCTGTATGAATTATTGACTGTTCTATTCAATATTTGTGAAAACATTTTGAAACAAAATTTATTTCAATATACGTGTCCAAGCTACCGGTGTCCCCGTGGTGTGGATATATAAAAACGGATTATAAACGGATTATATACGGATTATTTACTGTTTGGTGAGTATTTTGAATTATGGCAATGTCAATTACTGGTGAAGGGATGCGGAGCCCATGTGGTCATGCTGTGCACCTATGGGACTCGCATCCGACCTGCGTTGTGTGCACCAAATGCACACAGGCTTCACCTTGCGAGTACTGCTCGACATGGCCTATTTCCATTTGGAAAAAGGTCGTGCGGAGTAAGACTCGTAAAAGCAGGAAGATAAAGAAGACCCCTAAGAGGGTGCCTTTATCTTCATCGAGTGAGGCAGAGTTCGAGGGGTTCTCCCAACCGGACTCTGCAACGGTGTTGAGCGAGTCGAAGGGCAATGCTGAGCCTTCTTCTCCGCTCAACACAGCCGTTTTTCCGCGCGCTGAGGAAATTCGGATGGTAGCTTTGGGTGAGAGTTGCTCCGTCGGGAAACTTCAGAAACCGTACGGAAACAGCGGGGAAAATGCTCAGCTGGATCATTTAACCGCTGAACCTCACCATCTGTCGCCTGGTGTCAGGGCTGGGCCTTCGAAAGAAGGAGTGCCTTTGGTAGCTTTCCGGGAAACCGCAGGTTGTACCAATCCGACACCATACTCTGGGCTACAGCGGTCTTCGGACAGCTGCAGAGTACCGGTTACTTACGTCGGGGGACGTAGTGTTCCGGAGACTTTGTATAGTGCAGCTTCACTCCTGCCTATGCATAGTCAACCTGGGTTTTGTTGGGCTGAGCAACAAAACCCAAATACCGAGGCACGTCAGGTCACCGGGCAACCGGAGAGGAGTCATTCGTTAATGACGCGACCTGTCACCAGTCAGTCCGGGTTGGACTGGACTGGGCCAGTCAGTCACGTTGCCATGACTAGACCAGGTAGTCGCTCACGTATCTGTGATGCGACAGGGCAAAGGTCCGATTGCAAGGACCCAGCCAGGCAAAAGGTTGATCGTTTAGCACCGATTCATCCTGGCAGTCAGACTATCTTAATTGATTCGACGACTAGCCAAAATCGCGCGCATGGAGACATGCCGCATCAGGTCAGTAGCCCATTTCGTTATGGTGCTACGGGCCAATCGGTCACGCCTGTGAATACGACACAAACACCAGTGTCTTATGTAAACACAGGCCAACCGAGTAGTAGGGCATTTTTCAATGCCTCGTCTACACTGCCAGACGACTATGTAAACATGGCGCGTCTAGGCACGGGTTCTGTGGTGATAGACCGAATTGATTCTAATTATCGATCGATCTCTGCTCCACTACAGAATCAGAATAATTTAAAGCCTGGTGTTGCACCGGGTTCGATTATTCCTCTGTCTTCCATCGGGTATGGGGGTTACGAAAAATCTTTTTCTTCCCCTGGGGGGACAGTGTATGTCGCAAGACAATATGCTGCTCCTCAATACCAGCCACCGGTCCATAATATGGAACCGTTAGGTGTTAGACAGAGTTCAACGGCCTACCGGGATCAGCATTACCCATCTCATGGGAATTTACTGCTCTCGGGGGGACACCTACTTGATAGGCAGTCCGATTATAGGTAACCTCGGGATCAGAATACATTGCGTCATTCTGTGAACGAGAGGTCGAAACCGTCCCATACGGTTAGTTCGGCCCCGGCAGAAGATTTTGTACGGCCGCCCTCTGCTGCGGAGAGGGGGCCTGCTTCACAAAATCTTCGGCAGAACATGGATTATTCTGAATTATCCATGTCTGAGTCGGACATTGATCTACCGGTTGGAAGACCGAGTGATCAACCTCAGAGGAGTACACACAACCCTACATCTTCGTCTAACGGTGATGAGGGAAATAGGTCTCCTTCCGATGAGGAGCCAGCTGTAGAGCGTTGGTCTTTTCAGCAGGCTATTGACGAAGTATTTCGGGTGGTGCCGAATACTTTATGCCCTAAGGTTGACGCTCCCCCACGTCGGAAAAACCTTTCGAGCCTAGAGGAACTGAATGTATAGGCTTTTACGCCAGTGCAATTACTTCCTCAAGCTAACAACTTGGGCAGGTTGTTAGACCAATTGCAGTCGACCAGGTCTCTAGAGGCTTTACCTTCAGGCTGGTCGGTCCCAGGACCCATTTCTAAGGAATGGGTCAATCCTAAACCGTATTCTACGTCTAAGGAGTTCTTCCCTGTCAAAGTGCCAGCTTTAGACGGGGATGCAGCTAAACTGGGGTTAACTGCACCCGCTTCTGTTCAAGTCTCTGCTAAGATTCTAGAGAAGTGGGAGGCCAGAGCAAGACTGGGTGTAATGGTGTCATCTCATGACAACCATTTCGCAGTCGCTCTGTCTTTGTTGTTAAAAGAGGAGAATATCTCTAGCCTAGGGGCTAACAGAATTCTCGAAGCTTTCGACACAGGCAACAGGCATCTCATGGCACTGAATCTTCAGACCGCCACAGAGATACTGTCCATGAGGAGGGACGCAGTGCTAGCTGCTCCTAACTCATTGCTAAGTGCTAGCAAGGACAGCCTGAGGGCCGCACCATTGGAGTCGAAACAACTCTTTGATGGAAGGATTGCTGCAGTGACGGTTGCTGATGCGTCAGAACAGTCTCGACGCCTTTCGGCGAACGCAGCTAAGGCTTTTGCGCAGGGCCAGAAACGTTCAGCGTATTCTGCGAATGTGGGTAGTTCTAAGAAACCCAACCCAGCAAAGAAGCCAAAACGGGATGTAAAGGCGTTTCAGCCTAAACAAACCCCTTCCACGGGTCAAAAAGCGGCTAAACCGAAGCGCCCTTATCAGGGTACTAAGCATCGGCAGCCTGCTAGAATTAACACGAACCCGAAGCCGCAGCCCTAGGGATTCGCTCCTCTCTATGACAATCCCAAGGTCGGAGATTGCAGTCGGGGGCCGCCTGTCATTTTTCACGGAGGAGTGGGAAAGTATCACAGAGGATCGTTGGATTTTATCTGTGATACAGGAAGGGTATCTGATTCCCTTCATTTCCCCCCCTCCTCTGACAAGCGTGCCGATCGACATGTCATCACGTCATCCGGCCTTGTCGGAGGTGATTTCATCACTTCTGAAAAAGAATGCCATAGAGAGGGTTCTCAACCCCAATTCTCGGGGTTTCTACAGCCGTCTTTTTCTTGTTCCGAAGAAAGACGGCAGGTGGAGACCGGTTATAGATTTATCTGCGCTAAATCTATTGATTCCGGTCGAGAAATTCAAAATGGAGTCGACCCGCTCCATCCGAGTAGCAATTCGGAAAGGCGACTGGGCGGTCTCTCTAGATCTAACAGACGCCTATTATCACATCCCGATAGCGTCCTCCTCGAGGAAATACCTTCGGTTTGTGATAGAGGGAGAAGTGTTCCAATTCAGGGCTCTTCTCTTCGGCCTCAAGTCCGCCCCTCGAGTGTTTACGAAGATAATCAGTGTTGTGGGAGCCTTCCTTCGCAGGAAAGGACCCCAACTTCTTCAATACTTCGACGATTGGCTTCTCCACAGGACGGATCGTGTACTTTTACTTCACGATCTGTCCCTAGCCTGGCGGACCATTCTGCGATTGGGTTTAATACCCAACACGCAGAAGTCGGAATTAATTCCGTCAAAGAGGTTCACGTTCGTGGGTATGACGTTTCTCACCGACTTAGCGGTAATTCAAGTACCTTCGGACAGAGTCGATTCTCTTTTACAGAAAATCGGTCTCTCACTGGAACAGGCTGCGGTAACAGCCCGATCCATGCTGTCACTTCTGGGTTCCCTGAGTGCAGCAGCCGACCTAGTCTTTCTAGGAAGGCTCCACATGCGACCCCTTCAGTTTCTTTTTCTGTCCCGGTGGCGTCCGTCTGTGGACTCACTGGATCAGGAGATAGCTCTGACGGATTTCTTCAAGTCCCACCTTCGGTGGTGGCTGGATCCGTTAATCTATCAACAAGGGGTACCCTTACTCACACCACCTCCGGATCTGTACCTATTTACAGATGCCAGTGCTGCGGGTTGGGGAGCTCATTTAGAGCCGCAGGGCCTAACAGCCCAGGGCATGTGGACAGCGGAGGAGAAGTGTTTTCACATAAACAACTTGGAACTGAGGGCAGTCCTGCTAGCCCTCAATCAGTTCGCTGCCTCCGTTGCGAACAAAACTGTTTTGTTGTCGACGGACAATACTACTGTTGTGTCGTACATTCGCAGGCAAGGAGGAACGCACTCCCATCTTCTCTTTTTAGAGACTTGGAAGTTACTCCTTTGGTGTCAGGCGACGTCGTTAGTACTTTTAGTAAAACACGTCCCAGGTCGTCTAAATGTCTTAGCAGACAGTCTATCCCGCCAGAACAAAATTCTTCCGGCAGAATGGACATTGAACCAGAGTGTGTTGAACTCAGTGTTCATGCGGATCGGGACACCCCTGGTGGATCTTTTCGCCACCAGAGTCAATCATCGGCTACCACTTTATGTATCCCCGATGTACGATCCTGCAGCTTGGGCAGTGGACGCACTGACCCTCGATTGGAACCTCCTGTTCGGGTATGCGTTTCCCCCGTTCATACTGGTTCCGATCGTCCTTCAAAAGGTTCTTCGCTCGCAACAGTGCAAAATACTGTTGATAGCACCCTGTTGGCCCCAGAGGTCGTGGTTCAGCGACCTCCTGGCCTGTCTCTCGGCAAATCCAATACGACTTCCTATTCGAGAAGACGTACTGTTTCAGCAACCAGGTCGGCGTCTTCATCCCAACCTGGCAATGCTACATCTTCATGCCTGGACATTATCAAGCGTTCTGTCCGAGAGAGAAACTTTTCTCAAAAAGTTGCCTCTCGTATCGCACAATCAAGAAGACGATCCACTAGAATCATTTATGATTCCAAGTGGAGAGTTTTCTCAGATTGGTGTGGTACAAGGTCGATCAATCCGGAGTGTCCCTCTGTAACTTGGATTGCCGATTTTCTTCTTTTTCTGTTCGAAGAAAAACAACTGGCAATTAGTACGGTGAAAGGCTACCGTTCTATGTTATCGAACACGTTTAAGTTCATTGGGGGAGAGAGTATTGGTTCAAATCCGTTTCTCTCGGAACTTATACGCTCGTTCGAATTAGAGAAACCCGTTTGTAGGAGTTTAACTCCAAAATGGGATTTGTCTTGCGTCCTTTGGTCGCTTACTAGAGCTCCATACGAGCCTCTAGTATCGGCGTCTTTAAAGTTTCTAACTTATAAAACCGTCTTTCTTTTAGCTTTCGCTACAGCTCGTCGAAGGAGCGAATTACATGCTCTTTCAGTAGAAACAGGGCACATCAGATTCAATGAGTCTGATGGCTCTTTCACTCTACTCTGTCAACCGGGGTTCCTGGCTAAAAACCAGTTACCTTCGGTTTCACCTTCGCCGATCACAGTTCCCAGCCTTTCGGCGACCTGTGGTCCTTCTGATTCCGACAGAACCCTTTGTCCCGTTAGGTCTCTTAAGCATTATCTTAAGAGAGTTGAAGGGACTCGGGGTCGGAGAAAGAGGTTATTTCTTCCTCTTATAGGTTGTAAAGATATTTCGGCGGCATCTATTTCCCGCTGGATATCTATTACTATAAAATTAGCTTATAAAGACCTGTCTAGTCGAGATCTCTCGTTTCTGCGGATTCGTCCTCACGAGGTTAGAGCTCTCTCTACAAGTTGGGCATTCTCTAATAATGTTCCTCTTGAAGAGATTCTTCAAGCGGCAGTATGGAAGTCGCAATCTACCTTTTCGTCTTTCTACTTACGTTCTATGGCTAGTCAGTCAGATAACTTGTTCTCTCTGGGTCCCCTTGTGGCTTCTCAGCGAGTTGTTCGCTAATTATTATAATCCAACACATAAATAAAGTGAATACCGATTGAAACTGTATTCAATCTCCACTATCACTTTATACTACCGTTGGAATCAAGTATGTTTGTTCTGAAAATATGGAATAATACACTACTACGTACCTGGAACGACAGTAAGTATTGGTCGAACCTCCCGTCCTATGCTACGAAGTCATCAGGTATTAAATGACTGGTAATGTATTTTTGATATAAAAATGAAGTTTTTTAAAGTAAAACATATTTTTATTAGAAAATACTTACCAGTCATTTATAGAGTCCCACCTCCCAGCCCCGCGTCGTCACCAATACTTAACGGTGAATGAAAAGTGACTACCCGCTCACGTGCGCGCCTGTACTTCCGGGCGGCCGTGTATGTCACGGATACGTGAGGGATATGCTAACGTGGGCGTTTTTTTTGGATAATTAAGGTGTATAGAGATGATATATCAGGTATTAAATGAAGGGTAAGTATTTTCTAATAAAAATATGTTTTACTTTAAAAAACTTCATTTTGACCCATGACTAATCCAAAATTCGCCAAATCTTTACCTTCAACAGTTCTTATTCAATCTTTATCAAATTTGCTGTGATTTTTGTGGCGATTGGTTTGACAATCGCCACAATGCTAACAGAAACAACAACAACGAAAAATATTTATATAGTCGGTTTTGAACAATCGGTTGATATTTTTTTACCTTACTGCAAACTAATTTACTCACATCCGTTATAGTTCCATCATTGATGCAGAGACGTGATTAATAATAATTATGTCAGTGCTACTTTGGTACCGGATTGTTACTAATATTTATCGAGACATTATCTACATAGAGTTAAAATATGTAAATATTATCTTCGTCATGATTTGGCAGATAATAAATATCATTGCGCGTTCTGCCTTGCAAATAACGGCAACTCTGATGATACTCAAATCTGGAAATTCCAAAAGGTTCTATAAATAGCTCGCGAGACCAAAAACCAGAAGAGCTTGTAAATCTCAATATTATAAACGCTTTATTTTGTATTTGTTTAAATATATGAAAGCGTCTAGATGATAAGACTGGTTTACAAAGGTTTAAAGGACACACGATGTCAGTGTGTACACACGTTATGTATACACGTCTGCACGTTCTAGAGTCAATTAGCAATCAATGCTGACAGTGTAGCCTAATTTAGTTTGGAGATCGAGCATTATAATATATGCCTATATTTTTATAAATTGAACAGTTTGGCAAATAGTGAAATTGTGCTTTTGGAGCATGTTTTGTGTTTGTTTTTGCACTCACATTATTCGAAGCAGTTTAACAACCTCAGAGACATATAAATACACTGTGTTTATATGTCTCTGACAACCCTCAATCATGCAATGTGAAGGGACTAAATTGAACAGACCTGTTTGATATCGGACATCATTGAAACAAACACCAAACTAATGGATACTGTTTTCTCTCCTTTCTTGATAATTTATTCATTTCTAAAATATATTTTATCTTAATATGGCCTAGCGACCTGGTGATAAACATGTGATTACCCGAACAATTTAGATTACAAATAGCCATTCTAATGAGCTAAAACGGTAGTCTATCGAATACCAACTAGATTTTTCATAACTTTGGAATGGCCTAATTTTGAACACATCATGACCAATTTCAGAACGTAACTAAATAATCACCAAGACAACATTCTGGCAAACTAACATTATTCTACTGCAGGGGTGATACATTCTCAAATATACCCGCACCAGAGTCATCGCAAGCCCTACACCGATATACTGCTTGTTACTTTGCAGGATTTTCCATACGATCGCCACTACAGTGCCATTGGCGCTTTGATTTAAAAGGGCATAATAGGTGAATTGAGTAAATTTAATGTCTAGAGAACTACCCTGTTGAAAATGACATGAACAGTTTATGATTAATTTATGAACTTAATTCATGATTAGTTGATGAATTAACTCATGATCTATAAATTGGACAAACTATTTTCATAAATTGATCTACAAATTGGACACACTATTTTCATTAATTTAAAAACCTAAGTTCATGTACTTTCAAGTTCATCAAGCTCAATTTTTGACCTTACAAGCTCATGGTTGAACTGTTGATGAACTACTTTAGTGAACATTTGATGAACGATGAAAGAAAGTTCATGAATGTTCCTGTCCAGAATCAATACACAAAATGCATTAATCTGTCTATGTTGTGGTAATTCTAGCTACCTACATTTATTTGCACCAATCTGCAGTATTCAGGTTGCTGGTAGCTGAATTATTGTGTTAATTGTCTACCTGATTCTTTATGTGTGTCTATTAGTTACAAGGTGGGAAAAGGAAAGCGTCTGGTTCCTTCACATTGACCTTGGTCACCAGTTGGGGAATTCCTAGGTCAAACTGGTTCCCGCTTGTCCATGGCTAATATTACCACACTAGTGTGTAATATAAAAGAAAACGCATGTATAACCAGGCAATAGGTGCTGTATGCAAAGATGGTGAATGCTTTCAGAACAGATAAATAATAGACATATTTTTTCTTCTTCCTGAACCGATTCTGAAGACACTTACTCCAGATGGATCTTTGGAGTTTGTATGAGTAGAAGAGATTTTTATGTCAAAAATACATTACCAGTCATTTAATACCTGATATATAATCTCAACACCGTTAATTCATCCAGAAAAGAAGCTCGCGCAGCCATGCATAGCCCTCACGCGTGTGTGATACACACGGCCGCCGGTAATACCGGCGCACGGGCCATGTGACCCCCACTTTTAATTTCTGGACACACCAACTGACAGCTAAGAATTTATTTCATTTTTATATTTTATTTCTTGGTCTGTTTAAGGCATTCGCCTTAAACAAGTTATTTTCATTCAGTTATTCAACTACATTAACAACCTAACAACATAATTGTGTAAATTACTAATTGTAATTAAGTTGTTTTTTGTGAACACAACTAACTGAGAAGTCACGGGTGGGTTACCCCACCCACTATTTCAGTTACGTATCGGGTGCGGTAATGGCCATTCATTCTTTCAACGAAGTTATAGTTACACCGACCCTATTAGCGTCAATATATTATTATCGCCTTGTATTACATTATGTATATTAATTAAACATGAACAATTTTGGAAAATATTTGTAAAATCTTTTTCATTGAAATACGTTCCGTGATCAACGGGTATAGTAGAAAATAAAAAATAGAAAAAATTATATTTTTTGTTGAATCGTATAAATTGTTTTGTTTCATATATATTCTATGTCACATAGTGGTGATCAGAGGCGTGACTCATAACGGCTGTATGAGACACGCGTCTGTCCTGTTTTGCGTTCACTAAGTACACACAGGATTCACCCTGTGAGTACTTCTCTTCCTGGCCTGCTTCCATTTGGAAACAGTCTGGGTTGAGGAGGACTCACAAAAGCTGGAAGAGTAAGAAGACCCCTAAAAAGGTTTCTCTTAGCTCTACGAGTGAAGCGGAGTTTGAGGGGTTCTCCCAACAATCAGACTCCGCGGCTGTGTTGAGTGAGCAGAAGGTCAGAGCTGTTCCTTCTTCACTCCGCACAACCGCTCAGAGGTCCAGATTAGGAGGTGTAATCAGCTATTTTCCCCACAAATTCCCTCTTAGGAAACAAACCCTATGCTGTGGGTTCTCAATACCCACAGCATAGGGTAAGAGGGTCAAATGAGGATTTTAGACATGCATACGCCCCTTATCTGGAGCTCTGACCGCTCCCCCTCAGCTTCGGCTGGTCCTTCGCGGGACATGGAGGAGCGGATGGCAGCGGCTGATGTCTGTTATTCCGTCGGGAAACAAAGGCCTTCGGGCCAGAAACCGTACGGACACAGTGATGGTTGGCCTCAAGAGTGAGCAACCGTCTGCTGAACGACATTATCTGACGCCAGGTGTTGGGGCTGACCCTTCGGGAGACGCCATGGGTCAATCAAAGGGAAACCTCACTGATTGGCCACCTCTAACACCACACTCTGCAGTAAGCAGTCTTCGGACGCTTACAGAGTGCCAAATTATAATGTCTGCGGACAGAATTCTTTGGAGACCGGTGATAGAGCAGCTTCACAACTGCCTATCATTAGTCAACCGGGTAATGCTTGCGAGCAAAACCTATATGACTCCGGGTAACCGGGTACCGGGCAACCAGTCAGTCATTTCGCCTAGGCGCGACCAGTCACCGGGCAAATCCGGCAGTCATTTAGCGATGACGCGACCGGTCAGTCAGTTTAACATGACGCGACCGGGCAAATTATCAGTCAGTTTAACATGACGCGACCGGGCAGTGGGCAGTCAAGGTAACGAGCAGTCGTTAAGCTAGTACCACTCGTTCTTCGCACAACCGGTCTATACGGATATTCAAAACACTGGTCATTACGCACCAGGCTCAGATATCCAACCGTCTAACATCGGTTATAAGGAGTACAGGACAGATAAATCTTTCCTTTCTCCAAGGGGAATAGTGTTCTTCTGTAGGGATTACACTCCTCAAAAGAATGAGAATAGAAGAGTACGGATATTCAAAACACTGGTCATTACGCACAAGGCCCAGATATCCAGTTATAGGTAGTACAGGACAGAGAAATGTTTCCGTGTCTCCAAGTGGAACATGGTACTTCTCTAGAGATTACACTCCTTCCCCGATACAAAGCTCCGTTTCAAAAGATGTAACGGATCGGTGATAGGCGGGTTAACCAAGCCTACCGGGATCAGCAATACCCACCTGATGGGAATTCACTGTTCCCGGAAGGACACCTTTCGAAGAGGCAGTCCTTAGAAGGCAAACCCCCGATCGGAATAACTCAGGTTTTCCGTGAAAGGGAGGTCGAGACCGTCCCATACGGTTAGTTCGGCGCCGACGATCGATCCAGTGCGACCTCTCTCTACTGCGGAGAGAGGAGGTTCATATCACACGATCGACACCTTAACACAACAATAAAGTACACCAAGATTGAATATTATTTTCAATCCCTTCTCTTACTTTTATAAGACTGTTGTGTCTTTCAGTTGAAAGACGGATTAGAGTCAAGCATCGTAGGGCTCGACACTCTCCCACCTCCTCGTCTGACGGGCGGGGGGGGGGGGGGGGGGGGGGGCAGTCCCCTTCAGATTACGAGCCGGCTGTAGAGCGTTGACCTCTACAGCAGAACATTAAGGAAGTACTTAGGGTGGTGCCTAATACGTTATGCCCGAAGGTTGACGCTTAAACGTCGTTTAAACCTATAATGATTTCGAGCAAAACCTACACTCTGCAGTACAGCAGTCTTCGGACTTCTACAGAGTGCCAAGTTATAATGTCTGAAGTTTTTGGAGACTAGTGATAGAGCAGCCTCACATCAGCCTATCATTAGTCAACCGGTCAGTAATGGTCAGAGGGAGCTACCATTACTGAACGTTCCCAGAGCTGGGTAACGAGCAGTCGTTAAGTCAAGTTGACTCCAACCGTTTTGTCAATATTATGACATAAGCATTGGACAACCGGGTGTTTTCGAACACAGCCAAGTGAAAATCTCCTTCGCAGAGTTGTCGTTCCTTACACTCATATGAATGTAATGAGTCGATAGTGCTAGAGAATGAGTCAAATGCCTACCGAGTACTCAATTAATCACTGGGCATAAACGGTTGTCGCGTGAACGTTCACAGGGCAGTCAAACTCTTAACTGGGCATAAACGGTTACCGGGCAAACGGTCACCGTGAAAACAAAAATTCAACTATGAATTCTTCGGAATTCAACAGTATTCCAATTGACAAATGTCCTCGGACACAGTCATTTGGAGATCGGGCAATGTCTTTAGACATAGCCAGTAAGGCACCGGTCAAACGGGTAATGTCTTAGGACATAACCTTTCGGCAGTCAATCGGGCAGTATGCTGGGACATAGCCGATTAAACAGTCGGCCATCGGGTATGGGGAGTACCGGTCAAATAGTTATGTCGGTCCCCAGGGAGGAGAGAGTGCGTCTCTAGGGACTACACTCCTCCCAAGTAATACCCATCGTACCAATTGTTGGGACGAGTCGATGTCCGACGGTATTACATGGGAGAGATTCAGTTGATTTCATAAATCAATCCCCTATGCTGGCCTACCGGGATCAACCGTTCCCAGAGGATAGTCACTCTGTGAACTCTCTCATACGTGAGCTCGGACCGAAGGTTGATTCCATGCGATCTCATTCTTCTTCGGAAAAGGGATAAATTCCTCGATCATGACTCCTTCATAGGATTCCTCCCACCAATGGGCTAAGTTTTGTGGAAAAGTAGCCAGTTGCTTGGGAAGATTGTTGTGTGGAGTACTGGTGTGAGAAAACCAGGAAATACATGAGTAGGTGAACTGGCCGCCGTGATATAACTGAGAAATTGTTAAAACGGCGTTAAACCACAATCAATCGATCATAGGATTCCTCCATGTCGAATCGGACACTGACATTCCGGTCCAGAACCGGCTTTAGTCAATCCGCACGTCGTCGGGTAAAACCCACGACCCCGTCTTGTCTGACGAATAAGAGACATATCGGGTTCAGTGCTCCATCGGATGATTAACAATTTAGAGCTGGACTCTAAATAAACTATCATTAGTGGGAAGTTACTGCATTCACTGCGTCCATAGGCGCATTTCGGCGTATGCGGCAACATTGTTCACAGGGACAGAACGTACAGTGACTTCTGCAAAGGCATTCTTAGAAGCCCAACCTGTGAAGACACAAGAGACAGGCTAAGTTCGAGCCTAGCTTTCTGCTTCCGCTGGCCCTGCCTTATCAAAGCCCCGTACGGGAGCAAAGTTGGCATACAACCAAGTAGAGCACTGTCCCTAATCCGCGGCTATAGGGAAGCGCTCCTCTCTATTAAGCTAACAGGAATGCCATGGAGTGGGTATCAACCTTCCATTCGGTGGTTTCTACAACCGTCTTTCGTCTGGTTCCGGTGAAGACCGGAATAAGACTTATCGACTCAGATTGCGTCTAGTACGGTCGAGTAATAAAATGGAATGTTCCGTTTTATCAAGAACGCAATCCGGAACGGCTGTCTGAGCGATTCTTAGACCAAACAGACACCTGTTACCACGTACCGGTTGCTTTTTCATCGAGGAATGACCGTCGATTCGTTGTAAACGGGGAAGTGTTCCTTTCAAACACCTTTCAAACACTTCACTTCGATTACCTGCGTTTAGAATTAATTCCCAAAACGGGCAAGTCGGATCTATTCCCCTCAAGAGACTCGTTGTAGGACGTTTCTCGTTGAGCTGGCCCTTCGGACAGACTCGATTCGCTATAAGAGAATCCGATTACCATGTCCTGGATAAGGATCAGTAATTAAGGGAAACGGTCCGATACATGCTTCATACTACACCCGAATTGTTTACAGTTCGGGGCAGTGTGTTAAATACTCATTACAGTACAGGGCTTAACTGACTAGGACATGTACATGATCAATAGAGTAGACAGTAGTCCTTCGATTGGCAATAATTATTACTCCCTGAATTGCCCCCATAATTCAAATGAGTCAACTTCCGGTGTCGTTATTCTCTTCCTGACAATGACTTTAGAAACACAGTATTGGCCCAGAGATCGTAGTTCAACGTTCTTCTGGCCTGCCTATCGACATAACCGTTACATCTTCATTAGAAGTATACAGTTCTTACCGATTGGTGTTTTTTAAGGTACGTCAATCAGTAATTTATGCTTACATTGTTGCCGACCTCTCGCATTCAAGATTTGGCGATGAACACAACAATTATTGTTCGATGCTCCAATGCGCTTAACGTCAAAGTTCAGATCCATTTCTCTCCAAACTTTTACGTTCTTCGGAAGCGGCCGCTTCTTAAGTTATAAACTGAGACTTAAATTCGTCTTGCTTGGCGAACACTATCAGGGAAGTGAGTTCTTTGCTTTCAGTAAAAACGAATTTCATCAGGTTTTACAGCCGTATGGTTATTCAACCGTTCTTATAAACCTGTATTCCTACTGAGACCAAGTTGCCTTTGGTGCTTCCTAACCCATCACATTTCACAACCTTTCTGTGAACTGTGTTCCCTTAGATATAACCTGATCTTGTACCCTGTCAAGGGTCTTAAGTTCTATATAAAACATTCGAGGGCTGTAAGAGCCACAGTAGGGGTTATTCAACCTCAGGTAGGAGAAGGATATGTCAGCAGCGTATTCAAACACTGGATATCCTATTCCTTTAATTAGTAATAAGATCCTTCTGATAAAGTCTTAAAACGTTTCAATCAGAAATTATTCCTCTCTGGACACACAAGTGGACTCTCAGCGAGTACTTACCTAATTAATACACAAATTACTAAATACATAAACAGTTGTGTTTATATTTAGTAGTACCGTAGGTACTCTTACCAAGTGCTATGATTTCTCGGGACCGGCATTGTGTTGGACGATCCTCCCGACCGATGCTGCAAAGTCATCAGGTATTAAATGACTGGTAATGTATTTTTGACATAAAAATGAAGTTTTTTAAAGTAAAACATATTTTTATTAGAAAATACTTACCAGTCATTTCAGATTCCCGCCTCCCAACCCCGCGTCGTCACCCAACACTAAACGCTGCAAGTTAACGGTGAAATTAAAAGTGGGGGTCACATGGCCCGTGCGCCGGTATTACCGGCGGCCGTGTGTATCACACACGCGTGAGGGCTATGCATGGCTGCGCGAGCTTCTTTTCTGGATGAATTAACGGTGTTGAGATTATATATCAGGTATTAAATGACTGGTAAGTATTTTCTAATAAAAATATGTTTTACTTTAAAAAACTTCATATTGAATAATTGAAGAAAAGAACAAGTTAATTACTAAGATTCTTAGTGAACTCTGATCATGAATAAATGGATAAGATTAACTCTTTCCCTCATACAGACGCTTTCTGATGCCTTTGCAACTTTAGAAAATATTGTTTCAAAAGGAGAAATTACTCCTTTTGCCATAATGTTTTACACTTTATTCAATACTTGTTCATAAGTAGAGAGTTTCCATATTCCTGACTAAATAACTTCAAAGTCGTCTGCTGCAGAATTTCTGTAATGGGTTAACCCTTGCTATGATGCTGATAAACATTGTTGCATCGCCAGCAGACTGCTTGTGAAGATACATGTAAAAGTATTTCAGTTTTATGTCTGTATGCCCTTGGAGAGCCAGTAAATTTCGTCCGACACTGGCATTAACTCATTATGAACTCCAAATGTTCTTGGTTTGTTAGAGCCTTTGGCTCTTGGTGAGCTATTCTGATCACTTTCTGTCTGTCGTTTTAGCTTTAAACATCATCTCCTCCTTAACCACAGGACCAATTTCAACCAAACTTCACAGGAATGTTCCTTTGGTGGCCCTCTTTCAGAATTGCTCAAAGATTTAAATTATATTGAGCCACGGCAACAAAAAAGGGGAAAAACCCGAAGGTCACTTGTTTTTTACGAAGACTCGTATAGCGAGAAACTTTAAAAATCTTCTTGTCTGAAGGTAGAATGTCCTGGCTTTTGATATTTGGTATGTAACCTCTACCACGATTGTTCAGATTATAACCCTGGGGTAAGAAATGGCCCCATCCCGGGTCACTTGTTTACATAATATTATACTTGTATAGGGAAAAACTTATAGCCCTTGTGTCAAAAATGGCCCCACCCTGGGGATCACTTGTTTTACATAGACTTGTTTAGGTAAACACTTTAAAAATATTCAGGTGATCGATTTAGGACCATCTTGGCCCTCTTGTTTAAGAGAGAGGGGACAAAGCTTCACTGATATGAAGTCAATGGTTTGCAAAAATGATGAGAATACATATTGACCAACTTAAAGTGAATATATACAGGCCATTTTACCTATATTAGAAGCATTTTCTGTTTTATATTAAATCAAAGCGCCAATGGCACTGTAGTGGCGATCGTATGGAAAATCCTGCAAAGTAACAAGCAGTATATCGGTGTAGGGCTTGCTATTTTCAATAATAGTGCACTCTGCTGCGGGTAAATTTGAGAATGTATCAACCCTGCATCTTTTGACAGTAGAATAATGTTAGTTTGCCAGAATGTTGTCTTGGTGATTTTTTAGTTACGTTCTGAAACTGGTCATGATGTGTTCTAAATTAGGCCATTCCAAATTTAAGAAAAATCTAGTTGGTACTCGATAGATTACCGTTTTAGCTCATTAGAATGGCTTTTTGTAATCTAAATTGTTCGGGTAATCACATGCTCATCACCAGGTAGCTAGGCCATATTAAGATAAAATATTTTGTACACTTTAGAAATGACAAAATTATCAAGAAAGGACAGAAAACAGTATCCATTAGTTTGGTGTTTGTTTCAATGATGTCCGATATTAAACAGGTCTGTTCAATTTAGTCCCTTCACATTGCATGATTGAGGGTTGTCAGAGACATATAAACACAGTGTACATGTATTTATTGCATGATTGAGGGTTGTCAGAGACATATAAACACAGTGTACATGTATTTATATGTCTCTGAGGTTGTTAAACTGCTTCGAAAAATTTGAGTGCAATAACAAACACAAAACATGCACAAAAAGCACAATTTCACTATTTGCCAAACTGTTCAATTTATAAAAATATAGGCATATATTATAATGCTCGATCTCCAAACTAAATTAGGCTACACTTTCAGCATTGATTGCTAATTGACTCTAGAACGTGCAGACGTGTATACATAACGTGTTTACACACTGACATCGTGTGTCCTTTAAACCTTTGTAAACCAGTCTTATTATCTAGATGCTTTCATATATTTAAACAACTACAAAATAAAGTGTTTATAATATTGAGATTTAAGAACACCAGTCTCGCGAGCTATTTATAGAACCTTTTGGAATTTCCAGATTTGAAAATCATTCGAGTTATTTGCAAGGCAGATAGAACGCGCAATGATATTTATTATCTGCCCAATCATGACAAAGATAATATTTACATATTTTAACTCTATGTAGATAATGTCTCGATATAAAACTCAGATATTAGTAACAATCCGGTACAAAAGTAGCACTGACATAATTATTATTAATCGCGTCTCTGCATCAATGATGGAACTATAACGGATATGAGTAAATTAGCAGTAAGGAAAATAAATATCAACTGACTTTTCAAAACCGACTATGTAAATATTTTTCGTTGTTGTTCTTTCTGTTAGCATTGTGGCGATTGTCAAACCAATCGCCACAAAAATGGATGTAAAACAGTGTGTGTATAGACATCGAAGAAAAGTAATATAATCCTGAGGTCTGCTGTATCATTTTGATCTTTCATCCATTATCTGATATCCAATTTTAACCCTTTCCCTCTTGAAGACTTATTCTGATGCATTTGCAGCAGAAGATTTCATAACGCCCAATTTCTCCTTTTGCCTCACACTATTTAATAAATATGTATGTCTTCCCCCATGTAATTGGGGAGATATAGTATGCTTGCTTGGGTCTGGTCTGTCTGTTACAAAGCTCGACCGCTCCATAACTTTTGAACATCTTAAAGAATTTTGAAAAAACTCTTCACAAATGTTCACTATATTGCGAGCTCAGTAATGAAGGTTAAGGCCAAACTTCAAGACTAATAGTCATATGACTGTTTTTTGTATCGGTTTAATATATCTTGAACCATTGTAGTAAGGAATTTGAAATAACTCGCCACAAATGTTCATCATATTGCAGAGTGTAATTTCTGCAAGCTCAGTTGAAGGTCAAGGCTGGAGATCAAATATCAGATGACTGCATTTCTAGTCAATTCCATTACCTTTGAACTGCTTGAAGGATTTTTAGATCAAAGTGATCTTTTCTGATCACTCTCTGTCCGTCTTTCTTTAACTTTAAGGCTCAAACACAATATCTCCTTATAATCCACTGGACCAATTTCAACTAAACTTGAGAGAAACTTTTCTGGTCCAGAATTGGCTTGTCTGATTCTTAGATAATTTGGTTGAAATGTTCCATGGGTGACCCTCTTGAAAAATTGTCCAAACCATATTGCTTGGGGAAAACATTGCAGCCAGGCAGCATCAGAAATGGGGCAAATTTACAAAACTTTAAAATTCCTTTCTTATGAAAGCTAGTGCTTGTCTGATTTCAAGACCATTTAGAAGAAATATTTCTTCAGTGAATAATTATGTTATTATTTGTAAATATCTGAGGAAAAAAATTTAAAATCTCTGTGGGAGGGAGGCATTTAATACCTCACTCAATTCTTTACTCAAAGAATTAAAATCAAACTTCACCTTACCAAGGTAAGTCTCGTTTTGCCGTACATATTTTAAAAGTTATCTGCTTCAAAATGCGTGTGTATGTGTAATTTTTTAAATTCTTTTTCGTTTAAAGAATTTCGTTCACTCTTAAATGAGATTTTAAAGCTATAATGTGTGAACAAACTCACAAGTTATTGTAGGACTCCTTCCTGGAATCTATCCGCACTGGACTCAATATTTCTATCATAGAATTTAGCAAAAGTCTTTACATTTGACCATCCAGCTTTCTGTAGAATGTCTTTCATAGGCACTGAATTTCCCTTAGCTTTTGATGTTGCAGCTGAACGGACATTGTGTGATCCGTATTTCTGTATATCTATGCCAGATCGCGACATTACAGTTTTAATCCATCGAGATATGGTATCTCGGGTAACATGTTTGTATGGTTTAACATAACTGATTAACAACCTATTATTATCTGTCCCAATGGAATTACGCACATACTTTGTGCGCAACAAATATTCTTTTAATACTGTATATATACAAAGCCTCCTATCTGGAGGGTAAGCCTTAAAGCATAGACTTGCTACTTGGCAATTAGGTCTGATTTGCTTTAAGGATTCTGATAACTCAAAAACGAACTCTGATTTCAACTTTTTGTAACTATTAACACTAACGAATTGTAATGTTTGGACTCGTGCTGCTTGAGTTAAGGCCATAAGCAGTAAATAACACAATACATGATTCACATCCCAAATGACAGTGTAACGCGGTTTTGGTGGTTTTAGTACAAATATTCCTTTCATATATCTTATAACTAAAGGATGACTCCCAACTTTAAATCCATCGAAATTTAAACCAAGTGAAGATAGTGCACTTCTAGCAGTATTCAAACTGTCATAAGCTAATCCATTTTGAAATTGGTGTGTTAAATATTCCATTACTTCTTCCAAAGTTGGAGAAAATGAAGAGATTTTCCTTTCAGTACAGTATGAAAACCATCTCTTGATGAATACGTTGTATCGTTGTTTGGTTCCTTGTTTCCAGGAGGACATGAGAATACTTGTAGTTTGTTTCGAAAAACCACGTTTTCTGAAATTACTCCAGACACTTTGCATGCCATAATTTTCATTCTGTCCATCAGAGGATGTTCCACATTCTGAAATGGCTGTTTCAATAATCCTTTCCTTCTGCGAATTATCACCGGCACTTCCATTAGACACGAAAACCATGGTTGTGTCGGCCATAATGGTGCTATGACGATGCTTCTGGCTTCGTCCGCTCTTATTTTCTGCATGCACCATCCCAGTATACTGAAAAGAGGGAATAGATATACATTATGAAATGTATTCCAAGCAAGAGAGAATGCATCAACATAAGAGCATTCGGGTTTCCAAGAGCAGAATTGTTTTTACTTGTGCATTCAACCTAGATGCAAATAAATCTACATCTGGTTCGCCCCATCGAGAACTTATCAAGTGAAATATTCTCTCATCTAATTTCCATTCAAGTTGGTCGTTGAAGCGCCTTGAAGCTTCGTCTGCTTCTACATTTTTAGAACCTGCTATATGGGCACAAGTTAACCAAATACTATGTTTAATGCACCATTCCCAATGTTTACATTCACTTGGCTACAGTCAAAAGATTTAGTACCACCCATGTTATTGATATAACTGACTGCAGTGGTATTATCTGAAAAGATTTTAACATGATGTGACTGCACCTGTTCTTGGAAAGCTTTCAATGCATGAGAAATTGCCAGTAACTCAAGAACATTAATGTGATTTTTACTTTCGAAGTCGTTCCATCTACCTCCAATTTTGAAATTCCCTAATTTTGCACCCCAACCAGTTAGGGTCTGTGTACATTGTTACTTTTGCAGACTCCCTTACGATATGTCGTACTTGGAATGTGAGATTATCAATCCACCATTTTAACTCAATTTTCTTATCTTTTGTGATTTGCATCAACGCATCAAAGTTCCCATATTTAACCTTTAGAGCTTGAATTTTTTCCCTTTCTAAATGCCTATAGTGTAATTTTCCATATTCAACTGCAGAAAAACTGGCAACAAGTAAACCAACTTTTGCAACCTCTCTTATTGATGTTGTTGACTTAGATATAAGCTTTCTGCATGAGACAAGAATTGATTTTTGTCTGCTTTCAGGTAAGACAACTACCATTTGTTCGGAATCTATGATATTTCCTAAATACTGAATGCGAGTGGTTTGTATGAAAACCGATTTTTCCTTATTAAGAATGAATCCTACTCGAGTCATTAAATTGTCTGTCGCATTGACATTGTCGGTGCATTCATCAAAGGAATCACCACAAAGAAGGCCATCATCAATAAAACCTGAATTTATGAACCCCAAACTTCTTAATTTGGCGTATACAGGTTTCATAAGTTTTGTAAAAATTCTTGGGCCTTCACTGACTCCATTCACTAAGCATTTGAATTGATAAATCTTATCATTCCAAGTAAAGCGGAAATATTTGTGTTGCTCTTCAGCAATTTGAATTGAGTAATATGCATGGCGTAAATCAACCGAAGCCATATAAGATCCCTTTGAAATAAGTGTCAATGCATTTCAAATGTTTCCATTTTGAAATGCTTGTATGGAATGTACTCATTTAACTTTTTAGCTCACCTGAGCTTTGCTCAAGGTGAGTTATTGTGATCGCCTTTTGTCCGGCGTGCGTCGTCTGTCGTCCGTCGTGCGTCAACTTCTTCTCCTCAGTAACCAGTGGGTCAATTGGGATGAATCTTCACAGAAAGCATCCTCTCAATGACCTTACCAGATTTCCTCCAATTTTTTGGGATACATGCAGAATTCTGGTTTCCATGGCAATGAAATGAAAAAAAACTTCAAAATTCTTCTTCTCCCAAACTGGTTGGCCGATTTTCAAATAATTTTGTAGAAATGTTCCTAGGATGACCCTCTATCAGATTCCTTCAAGCCATGTTGATTGGTAAAAAAACATGGCCGCCAGGGGGGGGGCGGGGCTATTTATAGTGAAAACTTAACAAATCTTCTCCTCCGAAAGTGTCAGGTTGATTTTCAAATAATTTTGCAGAAATGTTCCTTTAGTGACCCTCTATCAGATTCCTTTAAACCAAGTTGATTGGTCGGAAACTATGGCTGCCAGGGCTTATATAGCTAAAGTTCAGGTGAGCGATCCAGGGCCGTCATGGCCCTCTTGTTTAGATTTAAAACCATTCTGTATTCGCCATTTTTCTTTGGTTTTAGAAATATTGGTGACAGAATTTGGTCATTACGAGGTTCCACTTCAACAATCACTTGTAAATCAAGCAATTTTTTTATTTCTTTTCCAACAATATCCTGTTCATTCTGACTGAAATTATATTGAACTTGTACATTTTCAACAAATTCATGTTCATTAAGTTCCAAATCAATATGGCAATGCTCAACAATATCTAAAATGTGGGTATCATTGGTTAATTTACGCCATTCATGTACATCATTTTTCAATCTTCCAGCAACAAAAGTTTCACTTACCGTATTTATTATCGGTAATTCCGCCCTCCCCATCTTGGGAAGCTTTTTTGACGCCGAACCACTTGTTGACGTGCCAGCGTCATCATAAAAGGAGCTAAATCCCCGGCCTCGATTGCCACGGCCATAACCTCAACGGAAACGTGGGTATCTGCCTGATCGTCTATTTTTGTCACCCCTCAAGAAATCCTTACGAGACAAGTTAATCTGTTTATTTGAATGTCCTAAAAGTGCCAAAGCATAATTGCATTCATCTATCAATTTTCCGAATTCATCATTCTTTAGGTCATTTTCCATTTTTGCCATTTTATCAGTAAGATAGTTGCACTTTTCACAATAGATGTCTCTATGTTCTGCATTTTCTTGTCAGTACTACGTGCTGTTGGAGACATAGCTTCCCAAATCATTTGATTTGTTTGTGTATTTACCAGCCCCTCACAATTTGTTGGGCGGCCATTGTTTTCATTTTTGACTAACTCATTATATCGTTCTTCGTCAATGCCATTCCTGAACAATTCTGTGATGTTCTCGGCCAACATAGTGTGAATTTCCTTATCACATGCCTCAGCTGACTTAAATCGTTTGGCCATTGATTTGAACCGACTATTATTATTCTCATCATCTACGGCCTTCCGTTTCATAGATTCAGAATCGGGATTTGATGGGCTTTCAGCACATGCAGTCTGTTCATTCTCATTAAGAGAGAAATCACAGTTATGACCTTCATCACACTCGTAATTGAAATCCAGTTTGTCACCTTCGCATTCTTCATACGAGGCTAATTTCGAAGTAACTCCCATGAGTTGCTTATTTTGATCCTCGATCTGTTTTTCGTGATCCTCCATTCTCGAAGTTTGCTTTGGTATGGTTCCTTGCAAACTGTTATTTGCAGCTAGTAACTTATTTTCCGAAGTTTCAATAGCCGATTGCATCGACTGATTTGCAACCTTTTGCGTTGTAGCTTTTTGTTTCCCTTTTTGGGGTTGAGAACCAATGATGTTCTCCTTTTGTTTCATTTGAGCCACGCTCAGATGTTTCTATCTTGTTTTTGTCATTTGATGAACTACGTTCACCAGTCACTCTCTCGGACATTAAAGTCCTGATCTTATCATTTGATGAACTACGTTCACCAGTCACTGAACCACGTTCAGTATCAGTATTTGCCATAATTCTTAATTATCCGCCATTTTGCAATAAACTGCCCGCGCATGCGCAATGACATCTCATTTAAGAGTGAACGAAATTCTTTAAACGAAAAAGAATGAGAAATTGCTCATAATGAGCGATCATTCATTCCTTTTTACACAAATTGTTCAAATATGTTAAAAAAATATACTTCCATTGTTAAATTGAGATGTTCTATATTTTTGCAAATTGAATGTATGTGGGAAAGGGCTAAATGCCAGTTTATCATAATGACTGGAAAAGGGTAATCAGAGGGGAGTTTATTAAATGAGGGTCTTATTATATTGGATGATAAAACCTGCTGACAGATGATGCTGTCAACCTTTTGAACAGTTATAATCATTAATGAAATAATCAGAATGATCTAATATTTCACCACCTGAAAGACCTTGCACATTTGACAGGGACATACATAGCTTGGCTTACTTCAATGATTTGTTTATTTTTATAATTTTAAAATACAACAAAATATAATTAATCAGTTATTCTTTTTGATCATCTAGGCACTTTTAACAACATCTGCCTCAAATGTCTTTTGAAAACATTGAAGAAGGATCAGGAATTGTTAATAATGATGAATTTTCCACATACAACAAAACTGCAGCAGCTTAACCCTTTCGCTCATATAGACGCTTTCTGATGTCTCTGCAGCAGACAGCTTTTTGAAAACATAGTGACAAAAGAAGAAATTGCTCAAAACGAGCAATTTCTCCTTTTGCCACAATTGTTTCCACTTTTAGTCATAGGTTATCCATTCAATTATAGAGATTTTCTATTTTTTGACAAAAATGTTCAAAGTCGTCTGCTGCAGAATTGTCGTATGAGGGAAAGGGTTAAAAAATCTGGGCAAAAGTATAGAAAATCTATGTAAATGATAGTATAACTATTGAATAGAGTTGAAAACATTATATAAACAAGAAAATTTGCTCATTATGAGCATTTTCTCCTTTTACCATAATGTTTTTAAATGTCTTTTGCTGTAGATGATTCAAAATGTTTCTGCATGTGGGGAAGGGTTTACAGAGATAAGTAAGTAATCAAGGTCATGAAGTATTGACCATAAATCAGCATATCCTTGAAAATAAATGTCCAAGCATGTCTTATCAGGAAAAGGCAGCAAATTGGTTGAAAATCCTGACAGTCTCGTCTTAGCATTTATCTGGAGAATTATATAACCCTGTCCCACTTAAAGATGAATTTTGCATATCTGCAACAGAAAACTTTTAAAAAAATTGTGGCAGATTGAGAAATTGCTTTAAGTTTTTTAGATCTTTCGAATAATTCAACTTTTATTTAAAAATATTTTCCATAACAAAAAACCCAGAGGTCACTTGTTTTACGAAGACTCGTATAGGGAGAAACTTTAAAAATCATCTTATCTGAAGGTAGAATGTCCAGGCTTTTGATATTTGGTATTTAGCTTCATCTAGTTGACCTCTACCAAGATTGTTCAAATTATAGCCCTGGGGTAAAAAATAGCCCCATCCTGGGTCACTTGTTTACATAATATTATACTCGTATAGGGAAAAACTTAAAAAAATCTTGGACAAATTATAGCCCTTGTGTCAAAGATGGCCCCACCATGGGGATCACTTGTTTAACAAAGACTCGTTTAGGTAAACACTTTAAAAATATTCAGGTGATAGATTTAGGGCCATCTTGGCCCTCTTGTTTAAGAGAGAGGGGACAAAGCTTCACTGATATGAGGTCAATGGTTTGCAAAAATGATGAGAATACATATTGACCAACTTAAAGTGGTATATATACAGGCCATTTCACCTATATTAAAAGCATTTTCTGTTTTATATTAAAAAATAAAAAATGAATTAAAAACTGTGTGTATAGACATCAAAGAAAAGTAATATAATCCTGAGGTCTGCTGTATCATTTTGATCTTTCATCCATTATCTGATATCCAATTTTAACCCTTTCCCTCTTGCAGACTTATTCTGATACATTCACAGCAGAAGGTTCATAACGCCCAATTTCTTCTTTTGCCTCACACTATTTAATAAATATGTATGTCTTCCCCCATGTAATTGGGGAGATATAGTATGCTTGCTTGGGTCTGTCTGTTACAAAGCTCGACCATCATAAAGAATTTTGAAAAAACTCTTCACAAATGCTCACTTTTTGCGAGCTCAGTAATGAAGGTTGAAGGCCAAACTTCAAGACGAAAAGTCATATGACTGTATTTTGTATCGGTTTAATATATCTTGAACCATTGTAGTAAGGAATTTGAAATAACTCACCACAAATGTTCATCATATTGCAGAGTGTAATTTCTGCAAGCTCAGTTGAAGGTCAAGGCTGGAGATCAAATATCAGATGACTGCATTTCTAGTCAATTCCATTACCTTTGAACTGCTTGAACGATTTTTAGATCAATGTGATCTTTTCTGATCACTCTCTGTCCGTCTGTCTTTAACTTTAAGCCTCAAACACAATATCTCCTTATAGACCACTGGACCAATTTCAACTAAACTTAAGAGAAACTTTTCTGGTCCAGAATTGGCTTGTCTGATTCTTAGATAATTTGGTTGAAATGTTCCATGGGTGACCCTCTTGAAAAATTGTCCAAACCATATTGTTTGGGGAAAAACATTGCAGCCAGGCAGCATCAGAAAAGGGGCAAATTTACAAAACTTTAAAATTCCTTTCTTATGAAAGCTAGTGCTTGTCTGATTTCAAGACCATTTAGAAGAAATATTTCTTCAGTGAATATGTAATTAGCTCAAAATACCCGATCTTTTAAAGCTCTTCTCCTCTGAATCAGCTTGTCTAATTCCAAGATAATTTAGTAGAAATGTTCCTTTGGTGACCCTCGTCACAAATGTTCAACCCATATTGATTGCTTAAAAAACATGGCGGGGAGGTGGCATCTGAAAAGGGTCAAAATGACAAAACTTTAAAATTACATTATTGTGAAAGTGCTTATGTGACTTCCAGACAATTTTGTAGATGTGTTCCTTCAATGACCTTCTACTTAATTTGCTTGAGCGATTTTAATTGGTTGAAAAACATAAACACCAGGTAGCATCAGAAAAGGGGTAAAGTGAACATTTAGCTTCAAAGACATCTCCACTTATAGCACTGGATCAATAATAACCAAACATCACAGGGATGTTCCTGTGGTGTTCCTCTTTTCAAAAAATATCAACGATTTAACGCCTTATTACAAATGTCCTAAACTTATAAGCTGTTTTGTTTACAGTGTCCCCTCCTTGAAGTTTGAGTCCCACTTTTGATAAAATTTACCCAGATTACAGACTTACTACTACACAATCACTCAGGTGATCGATTTAGGGCCATCTTGGCCCTTTTGTTTAATAACTTGCAACAAATGTGCAGTCTATTGAGACGCATGTTTCTGCTAGCTGGGTTGAAGGTCAAAGTCACATTTATAGGTCAAAGGTCATTTGACTATACACTGGCAACCCTCTATAATGCCGTCCGTTTTAGCACCGTTCTCGGTATAACACTGGTCTTGCTTGGCTCCAAAATTTTAGTGCATGAAATATGTGGGAATAGAATTATAAATTTTTAAAAACCAAACGTTTGAAACACCAAAATACGATCCGAGTAACAGATCTCCCCCTGAGCTTCGGCTGGTCCTTCGCGGGACATGGAGGAGTGGATGGCAGCTGCTGGTGTCTGTTATTCCGTCAGGAAACAAAGGCCTTCGGGCCAGAAACCGTACGGACACAGTGATGGTTGGCCTCAAGAGTGAGCTACCGTCTGCTGAACGACATTATCTGACGCCAGGTGTTTTGGCTGACCCTTCGGGAGACGCCATGGGACAATCAAAGGGAAACCTCACTGATTCGCCACCTCTAACACCACACTCTGCAGTAAGCAGTCTTCAGACGCTTACAGAGTGCCAAATTATAATGTCTGCGGACAGAATTCTTTAGAGACCGGTGATAGAGCAGCTTCACAACTGCCTATCATTAGTCAACCGGGTAATGCTTACGAGCAAAACCTATATGACTCCGGGTAACCGTGTACCGGGTACCGGGCAACCAGTCAGTCATTTCGCCTAGGCGCGACCAGTCACCGGGCAAGTCATTTAGCGATGACGCGAAGGTCAGTCATTAAGCCATGACGCGACCGGGCAACCGGGCAGTCAGTTTAACATGACGCGACCGGGCAGTGGGCAGTCAAGGTAACGAGCAGTCGTTAAGCCATGACGCGACCGGTCAACCGGGCTCCGTGCTTCACGACCGAATTGATACTAGTATCACTAGTTCTTCGCACATGTCAATACGGATATTCAAAACACTGGTCATTACGCACCAGGCTCAGAATTCAACCGTCTAACATTGGTTATAGGGAGTACAGGACAGATAAATCTTTCCGTTCTCCAAGGGGAACAGTGTTCTTCTGTAGGGATTACACTCCTCAAAAGAATGAGAATAGAAGAGTACGGATATTCAAAACACTGGTCATTACGCACCAGGCTCAGATATCCAGTTATAGGGAGTACAGGACAGAGAAATCTTTCCGTTTCTCCAAGGGGAACATTGTACTTCTCTAGGGATTACACTCCTTCCCCGATACCAAGCTCCGTTTCAAAAGATGTAACGGATCGGTGATAGGCGGGTTAACCAAGCCTACCGGGATCAGCAATACCCACCTTATGGGAATTCACTGTTCCCGGAAGGACACCTTTCGAAGAGGCAGTCCTTAGAAAGGCAAACCCCCGATCGGAATAACTCCGGTTATCCGTGAAAGGGAGGTCGAGACCGTCCCATACGGTTAGTTCGGCCCCGACGATCGATCCAGTGCGACCTCTCTCTACTGCGGAGAGGAGGTTCATATCACACGATCGACACCTTAACACAACAATAAAGTACGCAAAGATTGAATATTATTTTCAATCCCTTCTCCTACTTTTATAAGACTGTTGTGTCTTTCAGTTGAAAGACGGATTAGAGTCAAGCATCGTAGGTCTCGACACTCTCCCACCTCATCGTCTGACGGGCGGGGGGGTGGGGGAACCAGTGCCCTTCAGATTACGAGCCGGCTGTAGAGCGTTGATCTCTACAGCAGAACATTAAGGAAGTATTTAGGGTGGTGCCTAATACTTTATGCCCGAAGGTTGACGCTAAAACGTCGTTTAAACCTGTAATGATTTCGAGCAAAACCTACACTCTGCAGTACAGCAGTCCTCGGACTCCTACAGAGTGCCAAGTTATAATGTCTGAAGTCTTTGGAGACTGGTGATAGAGCAGCCTCACATCAGCCTATCATTAGTCAACCGGACAGTAATGGTCAGAGGGAGCTACCATTACTAAACGTACCCAGAGCTGGGTAACGAGCAGTCGTTAAGTCAAGTTGACTCCAACTGTTTTGTCAATATTTGACATAACCATTGACATCGGACAACCGGGTGTTTTCGAACACAGCCAAGTGCAAATCTCCTTCGCAGAGTTGTCGTTCCTTACACTCATATGAATGTAATGAGTCGATAGTGCTAGAGAATGAGTCAAGTGCCTACCGAGTACTCACTTAATCACTGGGCATAAACGGTTGTCGCGTGAACGTTCACAGGGCAGTCAAACTCTTAACTGGGCATAAACGGTTACCGGGCAAACGGTCACCGTGAAAACAAAAATTCTACTATGAATTCTTCGGAATTCTACAGAATTCCAATTGACAAATGTCCTCGGACACAGTCATTTGGAGACCGGGCAATGTCTTTAGACATAGCCAGTAGGGCACCGGTCAAACGGGTAATGTCTTAGGACATAACCTTTCGGCAGTCAATCGGGCAGTATGCTGGGACATAGCCGATTGAACCGTCGGACATCGGGTATGGGGAGTACCGGTCAAATAGTTATGTCGGTCCCCAGGGAGGAGAGAGTGCGTCTCTAGGAACTACACTCCTCCCAAGTAATACCCATCGTACCAATTTTTGGGACGAGTCGATGTCCGACGGTATTACAAGGGAGAGATTCAGTTGATTTCATAAATCAATCCCCTATGCTGGCCTACGGGGATCAGCCGTTCCCAGAGGATACTCACTCTGTGAACTCTCTCATACGTGAGCTCGGACCGACGGTTGATTCCATGCGATCTCATTCTTCTTCGGAAAAGGGATCAATTCCTCGATCATGACTCCTTCATAGGATTCCTCCCACCAATGGGCTAAGTTTTTGTGGAAAAGTAGCCAGTTGCTTGGGAAGATTGTTGTGTGGAGTACTGGTGTGAGAAAACCAGGAAATACATGAGTAGGTGAACTGGCCGCCGTGATATAACTAATTGTTAAAACGGCGTTAAACCACAATCAATCAATCATAGGATTCCTCCATGTCGAATCGGACACTGACCTTCCGGTTCAGAACCGGCTTTATTCAATCCGCACGTCGTCGGGTAAAACCCACGACCCCGTCTTGTCTGACGAATAAGAGACATATCGGGTTCAGTGCTCCATCGGATGATTAAACAATTTAGAGCTGGACTCTAAATAAACTATCATTAGTGGAAAGTTACTGCATTCACTGCGTTCATAGGCGCATTTCGGCGTATGCGGCAACATCGTTCACAGGGACAGAATATACAGCGACTTCTGCAAAGGCATTCTTAGAAGCCCAACCTGTGAAGACACAAGAGACAGGCTAAGTTCGAGCCTAGCTTTCTGCTTCAGCTTGTCCTGCCTTATCAAGCCCCGTTACGGGAGCAAAGTTGACATACAACCAAGTAGAGCACTGGCCCTAATCCGCAGCTATAGGGAAGCGCTCCTCTCTATTAAATCTAACAGGAATGCCATAGAGTGGGTATCAACCTTCCATTCGGTGGTTTCTACAACCGTCTCTCTTCTGGTTCCTAAGAAGACAGCCGGTGAAGACCGGAATTAGACTTATCGACTCAGATTGCGTCTAGTACGGTCGAGTAATGAAATGGAACGTGCCGTTTCATCAAGAACGCAATCCGGAACGGCTGTCTGAGCGATTCTTAGACCTAACAGACGCCTTTTACCACGTACCGGTTGCTTTTTCATCGAGGAATGAACATCGATTCATTGTAAACGGGGAAGTGTTCCTTTCAAACACTTCACTTCGATTACCTGCGTTTGGAATTAATTCCCAAAACGGGCAAGTCAGATCTATTCCCCTCAAGAGACTCGTTGTAGGACGTTTCTCGTCGAGCTGGCCCTTCGGACAGACTCGATTCGCTATTAGAGAATCCGACTCCCATTTCCTGGATCAGGATCAGTAATTAGGGGAAACGGCCCGATACATGCTTCACACCACACCCGAATTGTTTACAGTTCGGGGCAGTGTGTTAAATACTCATTACAGTACAGGGCTTAACAGCCTAGGACATATGATCAATAGAGGAGACAGCAGTCTTTCTAGCTCACATACTTACGCTAAGGAGTGACAATAATAATTACTCCCTGAATTGCCCCATAATTCAATGAGTCAACTTCCGGTTTCGTTATTCTCTGCCTGACAATGACATTAGAAGCACAGTATTGGCCCAGAGATCGTAGTTCAACGTCCTTCTGGCCTGCCTATCGACATAACCGTTACATCTTCCTTAGAAGTAGACAGTTCTTACCGATTGGTGTTTTTTAAGGTATGTCAATCAGTAATTATGCTTACATATGTTGCCGACCTCTCGCTTTCAAGATTGGGCGTTGAGCACGACAATTATCGTTCGATGCTCCAATGCGCTTAACTTCAAAGTTCAGACCAATTTCTCTCCGAACTTTTACGTTAGTCGGAAGCTGCCGCTTCTTAAGTTATAAACTGAGACTTAAATTCGTCTTGCTTGGCGAACAATATCAGGGAAGTGAGTTCTTTGCTTTCAGTAGAAACGAATTTCATCAGGTTTTACAGCTGTATGGTTATTCAACCGTTCTTATAAACCTGTATTCCTACTGAGACCAAGTTGCCTTTGGTTCTTCCTAACCCATCACATTTCACAACCTTTCTGTGAACTGTGTTCCCTTAGACATAACAGGATCCTGTACCCTGTCAAGGGTCTTAAGTTCTTTATAAAACATTCGAGGGCTGTAAGAGCCACAGTAGGGGTTATTCAACCTCTGGTAGGAGAAGGATATTTCAGCAGCGTATTCAAACACTGGATATCCTATTCCTTTAATTAGTAATAAGATCCTTCTGAAAACGTCTTAAAACGTTTCAATCAGAAATTATTTCTCTCTGGACACACAAGTGGACTCTCAGCGAGTACTTACATAATTAATACACAAATTGCTAAATACATAAACGGTTGTGTTTATATTTAGTAGTACCGTAGGTACTCTTACCAAGTGCTACGATTCTCGGGACTGGCATTGTGTTGGACGATCCATCAGACACTGCAAATTCTAAGTTCTCACTTATATGTGGAATATCATGCCATTTCAAGTTGATACTGTCTCAACTAATGACTGCCATATATGCAACATATATGTATTGGTGTTCTTATAACTCACCTATAAGGGACTTATATGGGACATATATGTGAAGTAGAGCCGTACTTATATTTGCCATAATACATATAACTCACATAGTCAGCTTTTCATGAGACTTATATGTCCCATATATGTCTAAGGCACCTATAAGGGACATATAAGCTGCATATATGTTTGTGCTTTTAGATTCCGTAAGGGATATCAATATGATGTGTCACATGCAAAACTTTTGTCTGTAGCTTCAAGGTCAAGGTCACAGTGACAAAAATAGACATCACTTTTCTTGTCCGGACAATAACTTTTTCATCCATAGAGATATTTTTAAATAGCTTGGAACAGATATACACCATATCAAGACGCTGTGTCATATACACAATTTATGTGTTTAGCTTCCAGGTCAAGGTCTTTAGCTTCCAGGTCAAGGTCACAGTGACAGAAAATATACTTTACTTTGTTCAGACCATAACTTTACCATGCATATAGATATTTTCAAATAACTTCGCGCAAATATGCTCCATATTAAATAACTTGGCAATTTAAAAGAATATAGCATAGATATGAGTAAGTTTCATAACCTCTGGCCCTGGATCTATTCTGTTTGCAAAAGCATAAACGCAGTACTATCAAGTAAAGGGTTAAGGCAGATCACTGATTATCAACCTGGCATTAGGGATCCTAAAATGTGGCTGCTTACAACAAAAGGTTGCTTAATATCTGTTATCTATTATATGTTCTTATCAAATGAGGCCATCAACACACGATTGACTGTATTGAACTGATATTTGTTAGATAAAATTGTGATATATTTAATTGACAAAGTAATTATGATTATTCATCAATAGAAATATTCCCTGTTACTTGAATTACTAGCTTTGATTAACTATTAACAGAAAGATTTGACAGATCTGTTAATTTTTAATCAAACACCTTCCATTTTAGAAAACCTGGTTTCATGGAATTTCCATGTCTTGTCTCCTTTTACCATAATGTTTTTAAATGTCTTTTGCTGTAGATGATTCAAAATGTTTCTGCATGTGGGGAAGGGTTTACAGAGATAAGTAAGTAATCAAGGTCATGAAGTATTGACCATAAATCAGCATATCCTTGAAAATAAATGTCCAAGCATGTCTTATCAGGAAGAGGCAGCAAATTGGCTGAAAATCCTGACAGTCTGGTCTCTAAGCATTTATCTGGAGAATTATATAACCCTGTCCCACCTTAAGATGAATTTTGCACATCTGCAACAGACAACTTTTAAAAAAATTGTGGCGAATTGAGAAATTGCTTTAAGGTTTTTAGATCTTTCGAAAAATTCAACTTTCATTTCAAAATATTTTCCATATTTTTACCTAGATGTTTTTTAAAGATGTCTATTGCAGATTTGTTGTATGTGGGAAAGTGTTTCCCACAAACACCAGATGTGCAGCAGACAACATCTGATTATAAATATTGCAGATCTCTACATATATATCAAAGTTTAAAATTGACTGTAAAAAGTTGATTCTGGCCAAAAAGGAGAAATTGCTTGTTTTGATGTGTCTGTATGTGTGAGGGATAAGGTCATGATAGATTCTGTCAACGACAGACAAATTTTTATAAATGAAATATATTTTACATTGACTGGACAGTACTGAGATAAATGATTCCCAAAATAGCTTATTGAAAAAAGAAAACAATATATATATATATATAGATTATATAAATAAGAATCAATCTGTCTGGTCCGGAACTAACAATCTACAAAGTATGGTAACCCTTTCAAACTAACAGACCTTTTCTGTGGCCTGTGCAGCAGATGCAGCAGACCACTATGGAAAAAATGCATTTCACGAGCACCTTGCCAGCCAGCTTTACCCCTCTACAGGGCCTGTGCAGCAGACCACTTTGGAAAACACTGTAGCAAAAGGAGAAATTGATCATCATTAGCAATTTCTCCTTAAGCCACACTGTTTTCAACTCTTTTCAATAGTTAGATTTTCATTAAATGAGCTTTTCCATGTATTAATCATGTCATCAAAGTCGTATGCTGTTGTTGTATGTAGGAAACAGTTATTAACCCTTTCCCTCATAAGACAATTCTGCAGAAGACGACTTTGAACATATTCTGCCAAAAATTGGAAAATCTCCAAGTGGAAAACATTGTGACAAAAGAAGAAATTGCTCGTTTTGAGCATTTCTTCTTTTGTTACTATGTTTTCAAAAAGCTGTCTGCTGCAGAGGCGTCATAAAGCGTCTATATGAGGGAAAGAGTCTGTTGTTTAGAAAACATACTGAGAAAAATATCATAAAATATAAAAAAATGAAATTGCATTCTGTAACAGAGCTGAAAAAATAATCATTGCTAGAAAATGATGTACTGATTAATTTGATACCCTCCTGACACAGTCATCAAGGGGATATATGTATCCCCATATATGACGTCATCGCTCTAGCCATTTCGATTTTTTCACCTGCGTAGCATGGTAGGCACTTAGGGATTACTTTTTTTTTGTCCGGCGTCTGTCTGTCTATCTGTCTGTCGTCACACTTCTTCGTCACGTTTTCAAATAACGTTTTTTCTACTGAAAGGATTACATTGAAACTTCTGACAAATGTTTATATCAATGTGTGTGATTGGTTCACAAAGATTATCCAAATATTTTTATATCAGAGTTATTGCCCCTTTTTTGTCAAAAATTAAAATTTTCTGACAAGGCCCCGGCAGTTAACACACGTGCTCTGGGGAGCACTTCATTCTAGTTTATTCAGTTGTAATGAAGCTTGGATCGGTTTGCATTTCACTGTCCTAGGGCAAAGGTCTGAAGATCACAGTGACGGATAATATGTCTGTTTGAAACAACGTCATTGCTCTAGCACTTTCATTTGTACAAAGAATTCTTTTATACTGCATACACAGGTTCAGTGTCAAGACTGCTTGGACAGGTTCAAGTTTCACTGACCTAGGTCAAAGATCAAAGTCACAGTGTACATGTCTGTACAAATTGCACTTTCATTTGTGGCCGGTATTCCTTTTTTTTTCATACACAGGTTCTGTTTCTATTTAAAGAGAGTATTTTTATTTTTGTCTAGATGTTTTTAAAGTAGTCTGCTGCAGATTTGTTGTATGTGGGAAAGAGCGTCCACCTTTGGTGCTGAAAACCAGTGTTTGACAGAGCTCTAGATAAGGGGCGTTTTGCATGTTCTAAAATCCTAACTTGACCATCTAACCCTATAGCGTAGGTACCCAAAAGAATCATCTCAATGAAAAGATTATTTTGAGTACCCACATTATAGGGTTTGGTTGGATGATAAGAAATATATTGTGGTGAAAAGAGCTGTATACTCCTCCATTTCTGGACCTCTGGTTTTATCCCAAGTCGGTTCATACGAAAGATTTTAAAATGGTAGAAATTGTTTCCGCCGCCTTAGCATGCAGTGTTGCATTATTATGATAGCAGTGCCCCAGATAATTATTTCAACTTGGGAGTAGTTTACCCCCAGTTTTTAGAGCTTGGGGGTAAATGACCAAAATTTGAAAATTTATAGGGTAGTGACAGGCCTAAAAAAAAAAATAGGTTTGTTTCTGGTAACCCGACCGACCGTCCATTTTTACCGCCGACCGAAACTTTTTTAGGGACCAAAAAAAAAACGCAATAAAAAGCTGACCGGGTCCGGGCGATCCGCGATTTACACCGTACCGGAAGCCGTGAATTCGTATTGTTGATAACAACAAAATGTCTGCGCCCTTCTCGCCAGCATTATCAACGCTGTTATTCCAAAAAACAACATGCCTGCACAAATATTTTCGCCGTCCGCCATTTTGAAAATCGGGACGACTCGCAAGAATAAATCAAGTATACATCACTTGGAAAATCTCGATCATTATCAAACAAAGAAAACCATCCTACGTACAAATTAACCGTAACCGATACGTGGGATCATTTAAATTCCTCTTTCGAGGCGAATTTCCAAACATGCCTGCACAAATATTATCGTTGTCCGCCATTTTGAAATTCGGGAAAATCGCAAGAATAAATCCCAAGTAAATCAAGCATTCATCGCTTCGAAAATCTCAATCATTGTAAATCAAACAAAGAAAACTATCCTACGTACAAATTCACCGTAACTGATACGTGGGATAATTTAAATTCCACTTACGAGGCGATTTTCCAAACATGTCTTCAAAAATATTTCCGCATTCCGCCATTATGAAAATAGGGAATCACATGTACGATTAAAATCTTAGTTATTTTTAGTAGTATCCATATTTATTCACCAATCAAGTTTGAAAGAAATTATGAAACCTATTCTGATTGGATGACGGCAATTATGGATGTGCCTTGATGGTGGGAATTCCCCACAAATTGAGGTGCGTAGTCACCTTTGAAAACGAGTAGACTGGTATACTGTTCCATTATCGAAGAATTACTGCGCATTTTGGGTAAAATAGTTACATTGTCGCAAACCGTTTAGCGGATGTTTATATCAAAATGAAAGTAGGTAATTTCAGCATTGACACATTTTAGTTTACGCTGTTTTATTTGATCTTATGCGTATTTATCAAAGTACTTGCGTTTTTAGTACGCTTATAAAATAAATCTCTTGCGTATCTTAACATATTTGTAGCGTCAATGACGCAGATACGCATCTTATCTGGGGCACTGGATAGCATTCCAACAGATGCACTTGTGTCATCGTGATATGTCGGAAATACAGTTGAAAGCGGTGTAAATACAAAAAAAAAAATACTGGCTCATTATAAAAAAAAAAAAAGGATATGACTTCAAGACAAAAAAGTCCCTCTAATTCATAGACCAAAATGTTATCACCACACTAAAGTCTTTTGCCTTGACTCAGCAGCCTATATAAATGATGATGCGATATTTTCCTCTGTAAGGCTTTGTGTACTAATCACCAACCTTTTGACAAACTATTCACCAGCCTGTCTATTAGTAAAACAGACAACAAATTACTGTCTATCTAATCTGATTGTACATAAAACATTGGGAGAATTTGAGAAGAAAGTTTGCTGTGTCTCATAAAACAAAAGTATCAGATAACCTATGTACATCCTTTTGTCTATCATAGTAGGACATAGTTAAGTCCCCCCTCCCTCAATAGTCTTGCTTATCACTGGGTCACAGGCACCATACAACTTCACAGGATGATTGCACTCCCTGAGTAGATGACTTCTATTGATTTTGCAGTCAATCAATCAAAGGTTAAGGCCACAGGGGCTGTAAAGGTCAAAAACTGTTTCTGCTTTATTTTTAGCTTGACTGGCTGTCATGGCGAATTGTCTGTTATGCGTGTGCGTCAACTTTTTGTTTCAAACCACTTCTCCTCCCTAACTGCTTGGCCAATTGGGATGAAACTCCATTTGAAGCATCCTCTTAAAGTCCTCTCCTTAATTCTTTAGATCCATGCAAAATTCTGGTTCCAATGGCAACCGAAAGAAAAAACTTGTGAAAACTTAAAAAATCTTCTCCTGCAAAAGTGTCAGGCCGATTTTCAAATAATTTTGTAGATATCTTCCTTGGATGACCCTCTATCAGATTCCTTCAAGCCATGTTGATTGGTTTTAAATATGGCTGCCAGGGAGCAGGGCTGTTAGCCTTAAATTGACTTTAGTGAAAACTTTTAAAATCTTCTCCTCCCTAAGTATTTGGCTGATTTTCAAATACTTTTGCAGAAATGTTCCTTGGTTGACACTACGAGATTCCTTCAAGCCACTGTGATTGTTAAAAAAAAACATGGCCACCAGGGGGTGGGCCTGTTTGGAGTAATCATTTTTGCTTAATTGCAGTGGAGCGATACTGGCTGTCTTGGGCCTCTTGTTCAAGAACCCTCTGACCCAGATTCTTTAAACTTTGAAAGATGATTGGATTCCTTGAGTAGACAACCCCTACTGTTATTTGGTTCACCTGATCAAATGTCAAGGTTTTATTGGTCATCAAATTCAAATTGATTTCCGCTGAATATCTCGAGAATTCCTTGACTCAGTTTCTTCAAACTTTACAGGATGATTTGCCTCTGAAGCAGATGACCCTATGACTGTGAAAAGAGGGAGATATATAGCATCTTCTAGTTATACTTTCATTTAATATAGATTTGTTGTATGTGGGAAAAAGTTGAACCTTTTTCCACATAGAAAATGTAGTGTCTACAAAATAGTTCATGCATAACGAGATAAAGGCAAATCTAACTTGATACCAGTGGACTGCATGTAATACAAAAGCTGTCGGAGGACAGCATGCTCGACTTTTATGCTTGCCAATAAAACGAAAAGTTTTTGGATGATAGTCGAAAAAGAGTCATAATTCTTACATAAAACTTTATTGAATTATGCACTCTTGGCTGTTGGTGGAGGTTATGATGGTAAAAAGATTTTTTTGTAAGTGTTTAAGCTATATCTCTAATTGTTTTGAAAAAAGTTGATTTGGTATGAATAACTTAACCAAAATTATAAATCGAAAAAAGGCCATAGTTCCTAAACAAAATTTGACAGAGTTATGTACCCTTGTCTGTTGAAGGAGGTAATGATGATAAATAAGTATTGTAAGTTTATAAGCTAAAACACTAATGGTTTTGAAAAAAAGTGGGGTGGTATGAAAAACTTAACAAAATTCTAAGGCGAAAAATGGCCATAACTCTTACAAAAGCATTGACAGAGTTATGTACTCTTGTCTGTTGCTGGAGGTTATGATAGTGAAAAAGTGTTGTAAGTTTTAAAGCAATATCTGTAATGGTTTTGAAAAAAAGTAAATTGGTACAAAAATACTTAACCAAAATTCTAAGTCGAAAAAGGGCTATAATTCTTACAAAAATCTTGACAGAGTTATGTACTCTCGTCTGTTGATGGAAGTAATGATGCTGAATAAGTGTTGTAAGTTTCGAATCCATATCTGTAATGGTTTTGAAAAAAAGTGAATTGGTACAAAAAACTTAACCAAATTCTAAGTAAAAAAAGGGCCATAATTCTTACAAAAACCTTGACAGATTTATGTACTCTTGTCTGTTGATGGAGGTAATGATGATGAATAAGTGTTGTAAGTTTCAAAGCAATATCTGTAATGGTTTTGACAAAAAAGGGAATTGGTACAAAAACCTTAACCAAGTTAAAACTCTACAGGCAATATTTTACATCAAATCTTCAGAAAGTTTATCAGAACATACATCTCGATCATATCATGGCCGAGCTCGAAACTGAGTCATGTGAGGTCAAAACTAAGTCACAAGGTCAATTGAAGGACAATCTGGTTAACACTGTAGATTCCTCATTTCTTGCTCCAGCAGCTTGAAGCACTCTGTCAGAATAATTGTCTTGATGATATCTAGGCTAAGTTCAAATATTGGTTATGTCTAGTAATAAACTAGGTTACTTGGCCAAATTGAAGGAAAATCTTGTTAACACTCTAGAGACCGCAGCATGAAACTTTGTCAGAATATTTGTCTTGGTGATATCTTGGCCAAGTTTGAAATCTTGTTAATACTCTGGAGACCGCACTCTTATCTTAAGCATGTCCAACTTAGTCAGAATAATTGTCTCGATATGAAAATAGGCCAACTTTGAATATATGAGTCATGTTGGGTCAAAAACTACATCCCAAGGAACACCTCGGTGGTGAAGTGGATAGCTTCCGCCTCGGGTGCGGGAGGTCACAGGTTTCATACCCGTCTGGGTCATACAGAAGACTCAAATATATGGTAGTAATGGCTGCCCTCCTTGGCACTCAGAGTTGCGGGGATAGCATTACCACTGACTGGCTGGTGTCAGGATAAATGGACCGGTAGTACTGGTAAATTACCAAGGAAAAGCTGTGATATAACTGAAAAATTGTTGAAAGCAGCGTAAAGCGCCAAACAAACAATCAATCAATCAACTAAATTTGAAAGAAATTGTGATAGCACTCAAGAGTTGGTAAAGTTTGCTTTAGCAGATCGAAACTTTGACAGTATAATTGTCTTGATGATATCTTGACCAAGTTTGAATATGGGTCATGTCATGTCAACAACTAGGTCACTAGGCCAAATTTAAGTAAAAGAATTAATACTTTGGCTGCCTTAATCTTAATTTGAGCATGTTGAAGCTTTGTCAGATTGGATGTTTTGATGAAATCTAAGCTAGCTTTGAACATGGCTCTAGGCCGGTCAAAACTAGGTGACAAGGCCAAATTGAAGGAAAATCTTGTACCGTATATACTCGGTTATAAGTCGCACTTTTTTACCTTCAAAATCGAAAGTGAAGTGGGGGGAGCGACTTATAAGAGGGTCAAGCAAAAATTCAGAAAAAATTACCCTCCAATTCACCGATCGTCAAAAACTGTGCAGGCCGGTCATTGATAAAAAGGGCGACTTAAATGATGATTTAACAGAATAAATCAAGTTTGATTGAAAGAAACATATCTTATAGAATTGATTTGTTTATAAAAACAAACACTAGAAAAAATATATAACTTATGAATGTACATTTAAAAAGTCATTTGTTCCAAGTTATTGTTTAGATTTCAGCTCGATTGGAAGCCATTTTGAATTTTGTGAAAATATAAATTGCGGAGCTCAAGTCCAGATGCGTAAATATACAGACCATAATACTGTTACTAGGTCGTATGTCACTTTATATGTGATTGAAAAAATAATGTAATAAACTTTAATTTATATTTCAGGATAAAGTGTTGTTTTTATTTTAAACAAAAAGTCATTGATTTGTAACCCTTATTAACCCTTATTACCATATATTGAGGCTTCCCATCCGAATTTTGAAATGTTAATGCTAACTCAAAATTGCTTGCAATAAGCAATTTCTCCTTTATCCACGATGTTTCTTGCCTTGATGTTTTCAACGTAGCCTTGTACATAATTGTTGCATGCGGGAAAGTGATAATTTGTCATTGTGTAGACACGTACACACGTAGCTGTCAAACTATCTTAATTAGAAAGTCCATGTTTGCAGAAGGTGATAAAAAGAAGCCATAATAATGGCCACGACAAGACCCATTTCACCGTGATTTTGGCCTGCATGGGTGATGGTACCAAATTAAACCATTAGAAAGCAAAAAACAAACACAGATCCAATTAAAGAGATAAAAAAGTCGGACCAAAATTGTCATAATTAATCCACAAACAATCCCAAGACTACACACGGGGGCGATTTAACACGGTCAATAATTGACGTTAAAGTGTATTAAGTAAAAACTGATAAACATGCAATTATCGGCTTTTACCACTGTGATACATCTGCAGTATTTGATAGTCGTAACAAAGACAATAACTGTAGCTAAAGTGTATTAAATACAAACTGCTAACAATGCAATTATCGGTTTTTACCCACTCTAATACGTACACGTCTGCAGAATTTGACCTCGGGTAATTTTACATGTAACACCTTTAGCTTGATGATAATTTAAACCTGTGTGGTTTACACGCGACAGTTGTGTTAGAATTATTTGACTGTTAGAATTGAGGTCGCTGAACAGTGGATTTTTATTAAAAAGGGTGAACAAACTCCATAAACGAAAGCTATATTATCAAACAAAGGGGAAATTAGCAATGTTTTCAAAAGTTTTCAGCTGCCTCAGAAACATCATGGGAAAAGGACGAATTTAATCTGAGTTAGCAGATTATCTCTGTATGCGAATTAATTTCAGTTATGCAACGCCGATTTTTCCCTCCATCTACCCTCTACCCCTTCAGTTAACCCTTTCCCGCATACAACAAATCTGCAGCAAACGACCTTGGAAACAAATTGACAATATCGGGAATAAACTCCATAAATGAGAGCTATATTACCATAGATAAAACAAAGGGTTAATCAAGACGAGTGTGTTTTCACATAACCTGGGGCCTTTTGTGACCGGACAAAACCGGTTTATGTATTCCCCAGTAAATCTCTTTAGATAAAACAAATTAAAACTAGTTGGACATCATTGTATGTTCAAATAATGTAAACAAAAAGCTGATGCTCGATCTTGATGACTTAAGGTTATATATCTCGCTTCTTATGATAGTAAAATCTATTTAGACTATAAATCAATGCTTACATAAAACTAATTGGACATTATATGAATGTTTTAAACAAAAAATCTGATGCTCGATCATGATGACTTGGGTTATATCTCGCTGCTTGTCATAGGGTTTTGACGTGAAAAAAATCAAAAATCTAACTGCGACTTATAAGAGGGTCAATCATCAAACCCTAGACTTTAGGCCTCGAAGTAGGGGGTGCGACTTATAGACGAGGGCGACTTATAACTGAGTATATACGGTAAATAATATAATAATAGCTTACCTGACCTCAAAAAGAGTTATTGTTATTGACTATGATATGTTTTCATAACTCAGTTGAGCGATCCAGGGCCAAAATTGCCATCATTTGCAATATGTCGGATACCAGTGTATTGAACATTTTTCTGTGGAACCTATGATTCAGTGTAATTTATTTATAGGTTTTTTTGATACCCAATATAATTGTCCCAGACTTATAAATCTGTTGTAACTATACTGTATTCCTTTCCTACATACAGATACATTTTGATGCCTATGATGCAAATAATTTTGGCAAAGGAGAAATCGCTCATCCTGAGCAATTTTCCCATTTGCCATGATATTTTCATCTCTATTCAATAATTACACTTTCATTATGTCTCCCCCATGTAACAGGGAGACATATTTCTTTTGCTCTGACTGTCTGTCTGTCCATCACAAATCATGTCCCCTCCATAAATTTGAACCACCTGAAGGATTTTGAATTAATTCACCACAAATGTTCACCATACTGAGACAATGTGCAGAGCGCATGTAACAACCACTTTGGTTCAAGGTCAAGGTTACAATTAGAGTTCAAAGCAGGGCTGTACAAAAAAAAAAATCAGCCACTTGTCCAGGACAAGTGACTTTCAGAATGCCACTTGTCCTGCTAAGATTCTCACTTGTCCCACTTTTCTGCAAACCAAGTTTAACATGCGACAAATTTAAGAATTGTGTGGTAGCCCGGATCGCGGTTTCTTGAGTGTTTTCTTTGTTTTTTAGTGGGTTATTTTCTAGTTCTGTATTAAGATAACATTAAGAGCACACACTGTACATGATTTAAGGGTACTGACCAATTCAAATAACATTATTGCGAAAGACCTGTAGTGCATCATTCAGTTAAAAAAAATGAAATTTGGAAAAGAGATTATTTTTCACTAGGTTATTTGAAATATTCTGCATAAAATGTATGTATTTTATCCATATTTACAAAAGATTCAAAAGCTATTGACAGAAATGTTAAACTTGAGACAACATAGTCAAATGATGCAATAGCACTTTTCAAATTGAAGATAACAAAATAATAAGGTCACCGATTTAGGTCCCTCACCGAAACAGGGCAGTGTTCGATACCAAGGTCAGTTTTACAAAGAAAGACATTGATAAATTCAATTTTATTAACCAAAAGTCAAATTTATCAGGTATAATGTAGTTAATAAATCAAAAAATCTTGTCAAAAAAAATGAAAGACAACAAAACGTTAAATTTGTTTCATGTGTTGCGGTCAATCTCATTAAAATCATCTCCTATTAACACTACGCATTTACATTTAGTCAGATCGTGTACTTTAGTCAGATTGGTGTTGCGGTATTATTCGCAGCATAACCGCCATTTTGATGATTGCGCAATGTTAATCATGGTTTCCTACTTTGAGAATTAGAAATCGGTAAACAGCGTTGAATGTAAACATCGGGGTCGGCAAGATAATTTTTAGCAGTCGTCGTATTGTCTTTAATTTGGATCGAATTTATTTTATTAACTTCTGCATGGCGAAAATTTCTTACAAGTCTTTCTGAACCGGTTTGCACCAGTTTGCAAACATCGCATACCGAAAGTAGAAATATGGATCAAAATACATATAAGGGAATATTTTAATGAGACCGATCCATAGGTAATTCCCTAGCTTTCATGAAATAACACAGCCCCAAGGAACAATTGTCACTTATGATTGGACAGCCTTATTGGATACATATATATCACGTTTATCGACTATTAATTTACTGACGCGATTCGGTTGGCTGAAATCACTCGATCTGACAGGTGGGTAACTCCGCCTACTGTTATTGATTTGTTATGGTCACGCGCGAGTGGTTTTTCGCATGTAACATACAGTCAAATTTATACACGACAGACATGTGTGTTAGTAATTAGCCAGGCTACCAGACACAGTAATTTACATTCACTGTTACGTAAATGGGTTGATATAATGGGACGTGGATTTTTGGAAAATGCCACTTGTCCGGGACTGAGATGTTGCAATTAGCGATTTGCCCGATGCGATTTATGACTTGTCCCGAGCGTCGGGCTATGGGATTTGTACAGCCCTGCAAAGATCACATGATTATATTTTGTGTTCGCTCCATTACTTTTGAAGCGCTTAAAGGATTTTGAAAACAACTTGCCCCTAATGTTCACCATGCTGAGATGATGTGCAGAGCGCATGTTACAACCACTTTGGTCAAAGGTGAAGGTAGCAGTAAGAGGTCAAAGGTCATCTGACTATTTTGTGTCTGTTCAATAACTTTTAAACTGCTTGAAGGATAGTGAAATAACTTACCACAAATACTCACCATACTAAGATGGTATGCAGAGTGCATGTAACAACCACTTTGGTTCAAGGTCAAGGTTGAATATTTCAAGTCCGCTTCATAACATTTGAACCACTTGAAGGATTTCGAAATAACTCGCTACAAATGGTCACCATACTGAGACAATGTGCAGAGCGCATATTACAACCACTTTGGTTCAAGGTCAAGGTCACAATAAGAGGTCAAAGGTCATATGACTATATTTTAAGTCTGCTCCATAACATTTGAACCACTTGAAGGATTTTGAAATAACTCAACGCAAATGTTCACCATAATCAGACAATGTGCAGAGCGCATCTTACAACCACTTTGGTTCAAGGTCAAGGTCACACTAATATATTGTGTGTCCGCTCCATTACTTTTCTTTGGAAGCGCTTGAAGGATTTTGAAAACAACTCGCCACTAATGTTCACCTAACTGAGACGATGTGCAGAGCGCATGTGACAACCACTTTGGATGAAGGTCAAAGTAGCAGTTAGAGATCAAAGGTCATATGACTATATTTTGTGTCCGTTCAATAACTTTTGAACTGCTTGAAGGATAGTGAAATAACTCACCACAAATGCTCACCATACTGAGTCGATGTGCAGAGCGCATGTAACAACCACTTTGGTTCAAGGTCAAGGTTGAAACTAGCCGTCAAAGGTTATTTGACTATATTTTAAGTCTGCTCCATAACGTTTGAACCACTTGAAGGATTTTAAAATAACTCGCCACAAATCATGTCACCATACTGAGACAATGTGCAGAGTGCATATTACAACCACTTTGGTTCAAGCTCAAGGTCGCAATTAGAGGTCAAAGGTCACATGACTATATTTAAAGTCCGCTTCATAACATTTGAACCACTTGAAGGATTTTTAAATAACTCGCCGCAAATTTTCACCATACTCCGACAATGTGCAGAGTGCATCTTACCACCACTTTGGTTCAAGGTCGCAATTATATATTTTGTGTCTGCTCCATTTAAATTTGAAGCGCTTGAAGTTGAAAACAACCAACCACTTTGGTTCAAGTTCAAGTTCAAGGTTGAAACTAGAGGTCAAAGGTTAGTCCTCTTCATAACATTTGAACCACTTGAAGGATTTTGAAATAACTCTCCACAAATGGTCACCATACTGAGACAATGTGCAATCAATCATTGACAAATGCAATGGGGTAGACATTTTTTTGTGACAAAAACAACCATCCAGTTTATATATAGTTTCCGTATTTTTGACTAGCTGTTTTCAAAGTCATCTGCAGCACATTTGTTGTATGTGGGAAAGGGTTAATTTTTAGAAAATATCCATAGATTTGCTGTGTAATCTGCTTCAGATTTGCTGAATAAAGATGAAAGTTAAACAAATTCCTACCTGCAGACTTGTTTTGACCCATCTACAGCAGACCACTTTTGAAAACAATGATCAATTTCTGCTTTTGCCACAATGTTTTCAGTTCTATTAAATAATTACACCTTCATTTATAGAGATTTTCCACATTTCTGCCCAGATGTTTTCAAAGCAGTCTGCTGTAGACTTGTTGCATGGAGGAGGGTAAATGGCACAGTGACCTGGTCATGTGTTCTTGTTAAAACAGATACATACAAGAGCAATTATTTAATTCTTGGCCCGAACAGGCCAACTGTCTGGTGTTGGTTGGTTTAACTCGTTGCCCCATATAGACGCTTTATGACCGGCTTTTTGAAAACATGGTGACAAAAGAAGAAATTGCTCAAAAAGAGCAATTTCTCCTTTTGCCACAACGTTTTCAACTTTTAAGCATAGGTTATCCATTCAATTATAGAGATTTTCTATTTGTTGCCAAAATATGTTCAAAGTAGTCTGCTGCAGAATTGTTGTATGAGGGAAAGGGTTAATCTTATATCTTGAACTGCAAGAAACCGATAACCTTGTTTAACTATTCCTACATAAAGACAGCTTTTGACACAATCTGCATCAGGCATTCTTGAAAACATTGTGGCAAAGAACTTTTGCCACAATGTTTTCAACTGTATTCTATAATAATACTCTTCATTTATTGGGATGTCTATTTTGTTTGCCTACATATCTGTAAAGTTGTCTTCTTTTTATTTGTTTGTATTGTGTGGGAAAAAGGGTTAAACTTTATCACGCTGCACATGGCTTTAAACAAATTTGGGTAGTATTCTTTGTACAACTTTAAACTACAAATACCAACAGTGTAGACCAAGATCAGTCTGCACACTTGTAGAGTCTTATTTGCTTCATACTTGTTAATATGTTCTATAATAAGAAGGGGGGTTTTATCCAATGTGTAAAAATCCTAGGGTAAATATCCCATGGGGGTATTATCCTACGCTGGATATTTTCAGAGGTAGTCTGATTTTAAAATTTCTGATGCTCAAGTAGAAACATATAAATATAGAGATGCAAATCACTGCAAAATCTCGCATTCTATTGCAGGTATGGCAAGAATGGTGCAGATCAAAATTCTTGTTCTGCAAACGTTTAACAATCCTTATTTCTCAATTGGACTGCGACGGAAAACAATGAGTCATTTCGAAAATATAAGCGAAGCCTTATTTGTTCCGTCTGCATTTATTTCTTTGACAGTTAAAAAAATGAATGGGAAAAAAGTTCTTGTTATTTTTTTCTTTAGAAAGCTCAACTAACACATGTAGATTAAGAATGTTTACTTGTTCATGTCCACTGCATGTGAACAGATTTTTAGCCAATCTGTTATTGAAGAAAAAAAGTTGGGGCATTGTGATATCCTTGGCCTCGTTGTCATCACAAAACTTAAACCTTACCTCATAACTAAAAGAACATTCAACATTTTCAAATGAAACTTGGTACACATGTCTCAAGGAACAATATGCATGTCTTAACCATGTCACATAACTCTGGCTTAAATAATTATTCAGTAATGCCCCTTTTTTTTTACTAAGAAAAAATCAGATGAGCGTTGGCGTTCCCTTGCAGCGCTCTTGTTAGTTTGTTCACCATCTTTGTGTTGAAATTGTGTAATATTAAAGGGGAAACAACACTATGTCTAATAAACATAATTAGTTCTGCTTATGAATAATGCAAAATTTATAAGTAATTATGCCCTTTCCTTTTTAAATAGTGACCATTGTTTCTATCGAGGCCCTTATAGAATGTGGGCTGCCTGGCATTTTAACCTAACAAATAAAGGTATGTTTTAAAATTAAGATACACTTTTTGCCATGATAGTAACTTAAACCATGAAGTGAGAATAAAGGGATATCGGAGTTATTCTACACAACCCTAATAAGCGGTTGGCGTCATACCGCAGACATGACTATAGTTGATAGATAAGTTACACGACTAGCCATAAGTTATAAAGTCTGACAAATTAGAATTTGATTTTGATACATTATTGATAAAGGGATAGATCAATGTTGCAATTGTATTTACTGTATTTCTCAATAAATCTGATGAATTGAATTTATTTTCTATGTTTCAGAACAGAAATTGCGTCAAGTTATGTGGACGAAAGCTTACAAGTCAATGGATAGGACAATGTCAATAGATACAAGACCTCAAGATACCGGGCATCAAATAAGGGTGTTGTCTGTAGATAGTGCTGCCTCCACCCACCTGTGGTCACATGGTAACCGCATTGCAAACGTCAGGCCAGAGGTCTGTGATAATGTGGAAAATAAGAAGAAGGACAAAGAGAAAGTCCTGCCAAACAGGCAGCATATAGTGCTGGCAAAGATTACCAGGCGCTCATGGCCAACTACCAGTTTGAGCAGGTAAGTGGGTACTCCATGTAGACTCTTCTGTGTCCATTCTAGAAAACAAGGGGGGGATTGAGGCATTTTTCCTTCTTTGTATTTGTAAAAATTTCCCCTTCCATACAAATTTAGATGGAAATATTCAAAACGGTGTGAGAGCTATCAAAACATCCCCTCCACCCCGCCTCCCTCCTAGATTGGACTTTGCCCCTTCTGTGTATAGGTTAGAAGTAGTGAGTGAGCTGGTTTTTTCGGCCAGACAAAAATATGAGAAAATCTATTATTATATCAATATAATGTTATTATACTTAATATGTTTTTTATATATAATAAGAAGGAGTGATTTGGTAATAAGATGCTATCTGAAAAAAATGTCTGGCAGAAAAAGTCCTAGACCGAAATGTCCAGGCCAAGTGAGATGCAAGTTGCCTTTTGAGACCAGTGTATACATACATATAGATCCAGATTAAGCCTGTGCATCTGCACTCTCTCATCAAGATCTTAACAGTTCACATATTACTTATAAAGTCTAATGTAAGAGGATGCTGTCGACCTTTTGTAGGTTTTGATCGGACAGATCAGGTACTGCAGGGGGATGTGAATCTACACGGTGTTCAGAAATGTCAACTCTTACATTTATCCATGGACAGGCTCTAATATGTCATTTTCTATGTTAACCCTTTCCCTCATACAACAAATCTGCAGTAGTCGACATCTAGTCAAAAACTACGGAAATTTTCTATAGATGAGACTGTCATAATTTATTAGAGTTGAAAGCATTTGTGGCAAAAGCAGAAATTGCTCATGATGAGCAATTTCTTCTTTTGCCACAATGTTTTCAAAAGTTTTCTGCTGTAGAGGCGTCAGAATGCTTTAACTGTATCAGGGAAAGGGTAAAGACTTTTTTTTTCTAGTCCACCTTTTCTGTCTTGTGACTGTCAGGGTTTTGGAGTATATGCAAAATATCCTGCCATCGAAATTTCTACATCAATTTTTTTTTCCCGATGAAATAATGCGTTTTCATTGAAGGTTAGACATCTTCTTGGTATAAACCCCTTTTTCACACACAACAACTTTGCAGCAGACAGCTTCAAAAACATTAAGTAAAAAGATGGAAATATATATTTGAAAGAACATTTATAGAATAATGTCTGTATGAGAAATTTCTCACGTTAACCCTTTCATTCATATAGACGCTTTCTGACGCCTCTGCAGCACACGGCTTTTTGAAAACATATTAACAAAAGAAGAAATTGCACAAAATGTGCAATTTCTCCTTTTGTCACAATGTTTTTCACTATTGGTCATAGGTTATCCATTCAATTATAGAGATTTTCCATTATTTGACAAAATATGTTCAAAGTCGGTCTTCTGCAGAATTGTTGTATGAGGTAAAGGGTTAAGCAATTTCTCCTTTTTCCACAATTTTTTTAAAAGTTCACTTTTGCAGAGATGTCAGAAATTGTCTATATGTTGGAAAGAGTTTTAGAACTTTCTACTTGACTCTGTAGAAGACACGTCTTGAAAATATTGTAGAAAATATAGACAACCTTGTGCAAAGCGATCACTTGTGATTAGCGGTCAAAGGCTTTAAACAGTCACTTTAAATTCGACCCAACCAACCACATATACACTATAAACAGCCTTGATCAACGGACCCCTTTGAATCGCGCCCAAGGGTCACACTAGTTGGTCAAGATTAACTGTAATCCACATATGTACAACGGTCAATCAACAAGTGTTACAAAATGGTGCTGTACTGTGATGATTTACAGTGTCCGATAACTAAGGCCATAATTGTCGACGAAGTAAAAGTCTGAGTACCAAAACTCAATCACAAATGTATAGAAATTAGTAAATATAGCAATTTCTTCCTTTCAAACAATATTAACCCATTCCCACAAAAAACATCTGCAGCAGACAACTTTGAACTCATCTAGACAGAAAAATTAAAAATGAAAATTCTCTATAAATGCAAGTATAATTATGATAGGAGTTGAAAACATTGTGACAAAAACAGAAATTGCTCGTTATGAGCAACAGTTGTACATATTTATGCCCATATGTAAAGTTTGGGTTTCCATACCTTCGATCTATCTGTTTAATTCTTCACGACAACTTGACAGAAAGGTATCTAATAATGTGAATAATCAACTGCAATTTTGTTTTGTATTGAATAATGATGTCTCTTGAATAGTAAGTTATCAAATCATAACACCTTGTTTTTAGCTCACCTGAGCTTTGCTCAAGGTGAGTTATTGTGATCGCCTTTTGTCCGGCGTCCGGCGTCCGTCGTGCGTCAACTTCTTCTCCTCAGTAACCAGTGGGTCAATTTGGATGAAACTTCACAGAAAGCTTCCTCTCAATGACTTCACCAGAATTCCTTCAAATGTTTGGGATCCATGCAAAATTCTGGTTTCCATGGCAACGAAACCGAAAAAACTTCAAAATTCTTCTTCTCCCGAATTGGTTGGCAGATTCTCAAATAATTTTGTAGAAATGTTCCTTGGATGACCCTCTATCAGATTCCTTCAAGCCGTGTTGATTGGTCGAAAAACATGGCACAAGGGGGGGGGGGGGCTATTTTGTCTTATATGGCTATAGTGCAAACTTAAAAAATCTTCTTCTCCAAAAGTGTCGGCCCGATTTTCAAATAATTTTGTAGAAATGTTCCTTGGCTATTTTGCCTTATATGGCCAAAGTATAAACTTAAAAAATCTTCAACATCTTCTCCTCAGTAACCAGTGGGTCAATTAGGATGAAACTTCACAGAAAGCATCCTCTTAATGACCTCACCAGAATTTCTTCAAATTTTTTGGGATCCATGCAGAATTCTTGTTTCCATGGCAACGAAACGAAAAAAACTTCAAAATTCTTCTTCTCCCAAACTGGTTTGCAGATTTTCAAATAATTTTGTAGAAATGTTCCTCGGATGACCCTCTACCAGATTCCTTCAAGCCATGTTGATTGGTCAAAAAACATGGCCGCCAGGGGGGCGGGGCTATTTTGCCTTATATGGCTATAGTGAAAACTTAAAAAAATCTTCTTCTCCGAAAGTGTCAGGCTGATTTTCAAATGATTTTGTAGAAATGTTCCTTGGGTGACCCTCTATCAGATTCCTTGAAGCCATGTTGATTGGTCGAAAAACATGGCCAAGGGGGGGGGGGGGGGCTATTTTGCCTTATATGGCTATAGTGCAAACTTAAAAAATCTTCTTCTCCAAAAGTGTCGGCCCGATTTTCAAATAATTTTGTAGAAATGTTCCTTGGATGACCCACTTTCAGATTCTTTCAAGCCATGTTGATTGGTCAAAAAACATGGCCGCCAGTACGCAGGGCTATTTTGCATTATATGGCTATAGTGAAAACTTAAAAAATCTTCTCCTCCAAAAGTATCTGGCCGATTTTCAAATAATTTTGTAGAAATGTTCCTAGGGTGACCCTCTATCAGATTCCTTCAAGCCAAGTTGATTGGTCGGAAACTATGGCTGCCAGGGGGCGAGGCTTATATAGCTAAAGTGAAAAAAAATAAAAAATCAGGTGAGCGATTCAAGGGCCATCATGGCCCTCTTGTTTATACTTATCTTTAACCCTTTCCCACATACAACAATTCTGTAGGAGACAGCTTTCAAAACTTATTGACAAAAATATGAAAAATCTCAATAAATCAGAGTTTTACCAGAAAATAGAGTTGTTTTGAGCAATTTCTTCTTTTGCCACATTGTTTTCAAAAGTCGTCTGCTGCAGTTTTGTCAAAATGTGATAACATCCCATTCTCGTAACATATTTTTGATATCACTTGAAAACAGTTGATTACAAGCCGGTAGGTGACGTGGAATTTGTTGTAGCTTTTGAATAGCTTTATCAGATGGTGCAATAAAATCGCTATCGAATACTACCACTGCAGCGGTACAGGGTAGGGTGATTGAAGTAAATCAAAGCGCTGAAAGGCTAATGGTATAGGGGCATATGTAAGTTGAAAATATATGGCATAGATAATATGGACAAACATTGTTGAAACAATAAACAATGACCTTCAAAACAAACCAAACCAAAAATATGTGAAGCAACACATACTGCCTGCCAATAACATATACCTTATTGATCAAAGTTTGACCCTTTTCTTGTATAAAGAAAATAAATCACGAAGGACAAAAGATTGACAAAGAAACGAGCAGCGACCCTTAATTAAAATATTTCCAGTTCAGAAATCACTAAAGACCCACAATGTATATTGTAATCATGCTGATAAATGAAAGACAATCGAAAGCATGCTAGAGTTATGTTTCTTTTTGCACTGCACATCTGTATCTCAGAGTTCCATATACACTAAGTCTTAAATTGATACATTGGACATCTATTGAGACAATAACCGAAGAAATTAAAAAAATGAGTTTACACCTAAAAAACCAGATCAGATTTGTGTTCAAAATATTGTATCGATCTCCTTATCCCAATGTATACGTGTGACGACTTTGAAATGGATCCATGAAACAGAAGTTTTGACCCACTAATGCAAACCGTAACGGACAGACGGACGGACGGATGAACACAAAGACGGACAGACAGTCAGTCGCTCCTGACAAAGTACACAGCTTGGGGAAGCACTTATTAACAAACAAGGGCATTTCACGGAACGCATGTGATGCATGCGAAAGTCATATAATAAGTGAGAACATGGAAAGACAAAAATATACACACTCCAAACGCAGCATGCTAAAGTTATGGTAATGGTGCACTGCAAATCTGTAGGTCATAAGTTACCTACAAACCAAGTTTGAAATGGATACAATGGAAATTAATCCGTTCTCCTGATCACACGGTATAAGTGTAACCACTTTGAAATAAATCTGCCATACAGTAACAACTAGTTGACCAATACATGCAATCCATGAAGTATTGATTACAGAAGTTGTACAAGGTTAATTTAACAAAAACCTATTTAGACAACATTTTTAGTTTATTTGTCAACAGATACATCAAGGACTAGATTACACGTTGACAGACGTTGAGTCATCAATTAACACAAATGCATATACATTATAAATCCTGTCCCAAAATCGCTAGAAGCGCCTCAATTATAAAATAAATAATGACCTTGCGGTTATAACTCGGTGTGTATGTTGACATTTTCGGCCAAATTTCTTTCCGACGTTTGACAAAATTCAATGCGACATGTGTCATTCGTCTTTCACCAATTGGCTAAGTCTATGTGGAAACGCAGCCAGTTGCTTGGGAAGATTGTTGTGTGGAGTACTGACTGGTGTGAGAAAACCAGGAAATACATTTGTAGGTGAACTGGCCGCCGTGGTATTACTGAGGAAATGTTAAAAAAGGCGTTAACCCCAATAAATCAATGTTGAAATTAACTTATCTTTAATTTGTAGATTTAATTTCTATTTCCTATTTTGAATAGTGATGAAAACATTGTGGAAAAAGACAAACTTGCTGATTATCATTCATCTGTTAAGGTGAGTCAAATGTGTCTAAAAGGGACAACGGTTAAAATAATAACTGAAGACAAATGTTTTCTTTATCTAGGTTATAGAAAAAAATTGATTCATGTTTCAAAGCATTGTTTGGAAAGGAGGAATTGCTCATTGTCAGCAATTGCTCCGTTTGCAAATACACTTTCAACATTCGTATGTAACTAAGTAGCTATAACGGAAACGGTTCAACCCTTTCCCGCTTACAGTCGCTTGTTTACGCATGTGCAGCAGATGGCTGCAAAATTGTTTATCGTGACTCATTTCCTCTTTCTCCACAAAGGTTTCAACTATATATTTTTCCCCTTGATGTAAGGCAACATTGCTCGTTATCATTCATCTCTAGCATGTTATTCAAAATGTGTCGAGTAAAAGAATGTCCATAGTAAAACGTTCAAATATGAAAAGAATTATTTTGAAACGTGTTTGAAAGCATTGTGTGAAAAGGAGAAATTGCTCATTGTCAGCAATAGCTCCATTTTCAACAATATTTTCAATATTCGAACTGTTATAGTATCACGTAAAGGATTCCGCTTCCATGGGGAGGTTGTAACCATTTTCCGCTTACAGATGTGCAGCAGACGACAATCGAAAACATTGTGTCAAAAGGAGAAATTTCTTATCGTAGGCAATTTCTACTGTTGCCACAATGGTTTCAACTCCTTTCAATAATTTTATTTACAGTGATTTGCACATTTCTCTATATAAGTTGACTGTTGTAAACTAATGGGGTCACAGCACGATCGACGTTACCTAACACCACTGACATTGAGGTCAATCATAGTTCAGAGTGTGTTTCAAGCGTTGGAACTATTTTGTCTCATTAATTAATGTAAGCTGAGGGTTTTTCGTGATTCAGTCGAACCAATGAAATCGTTGAAAAGGCAGATTATAACCAATCAAAACTCGATTTTGGCGTAGGAATTCAATTTGAGTGGACTGTGGTTGCAGCCGTAATCCGACTTTTCGAAAGCAGCCCGAGTATGATATAGTGGCGAAACGCCCCTATCCCAAAAACGACTGTAAAAAGATACCCTATCTGTGAAAGGCTACCATTTGGAAAAAAAGGCCTAAACAAAATATCGTTAGGGAAGTATCTATAACCAAAGTTTCAGCTTTCCACATTCAAAACTGAAGGAGAAGATAGAAAAATCGTTTTGGTTCTTAAATCACGTATTTTTGCTAGCTGCATAGCTACGGGTGGGTCTTTAGCAACAAAACTCAAACGCGAACACCCTGAGCCCCTATGGCACCCGTCACCAAGTTTCATCTGAATCAGCCCGTCGGTTAGGGCTGTGGAGCGTTGCTTTAAATTCTGCTGCATCAATCGGCTCTAAAGGCATTTGATATGAGAAACAGAATCATAGATCTTTAACCCTTTCCCACTTGCTGACATATTTTGACTCATCAGCAGCAGACAACTTTTGTAAACAGTGTGGCAGAAGAAGAATATTACTTATAAAGAGCAATTTCTCCTTTTGCTGCCAGGTTTTCAACTCTATTCAATAAATGAATTTTCTTTTAAAGATATTTTTCATATTTTTGCAGATATTTTCAAAGTCATCTGCTGTAAAATTGTTGTATGCGGGAAAGAATGAATAATGCTTGATATATAATGTTGTACATTAAAAGACTATTATCAAGCAGGACAAGAATTGTAATATTGGCATTAATATAATGACATTGATGGAACAGCTAAGGTATATAATTGACAATAATAACCTTGTAATTGCCTTATTGGACTGTTGATGACAGATTCAGAGAGGTAATGGTCCATCATTTTCCTATTTCAAAACATAATTCTGTGTCAAGTTTTGTGTTATTGATACAAGTCAAACCATTGATTGTCATCTGCTTTGTAAACATCAAAAGAAAAAATTGTGCCATCTGGAATTCAGATGTCTTTTTAGCTTGTCTGTTTTTCGAAGAAAAAAGGTTGGGGTATTGTGATACTCTTGGCGTAGTAGTCACATAACTTTAACTTTACCTCATAACTCAAAAATCTTTCTTAAAACTTGGTATGCATGTTCCTAGGAACAATACGCTTGTCTTTAATAAGTTACATTACTCTGGCTTTAATCACTAATCAGTAATGTCTCTTTTTTGACATAGAAAAAAGCAGACGAGCGTTGGCAATAGCTTGCATTGCTCTTGTTTGATACTATTTCTAAAATCACTCTAAAATACTTGACTGTATATTTAGAATCAAGATTGTTCGAATAATTTTGATCCGTTAAAAAACATGGACTCCAGGGTGGGCTTTACATATATAGGGAAAAACTTCGAAAATCCTGTCTAGGGGTCCTCTACAATTTTTTTTCAAAATTTGCCCCGCCCAGGGAGGGGTCACCTGTTTTACATAGAGATTTATAGGAAAACTTTTAAAATCTTCTTTTCTGAAACCAAAAGGGTTATAGCTTAGATATTTGGTATGTAGCATTGTCTAGTGGTCCTCTTCCAAGATTGTTCAAATTATGCCCTGGTCAAAATTGGCCACGTCCCGAGGTTCACCTGTAGATATAGGAAAATTTATTTATTTATTTATTGGGGTTTTACGCCGCTTTCAACAATATTTCAGTTATATCACGGCGACAGTTCACTTATTCATGATCCCTGGGTAAACAAACCAGTACTAGGCTAGAAAATGTGCCTTGCCCAAGGGCATTCCACCATGACACATATAGGAAAAACTCTTCTTATCTGAAACGGACCTTTCAGTTTCTTATGGAAAAACTCTTCTTATCTGAAACAGACCTTTCAGTTCCTTATGTCCTATTAATTTGACAAAAGATGCACAACATTGGTCAGGTTATTTTGCCTGGTGTCAAATGGAGCTATACTTGACATTGGACCTCTTGTATTAGCTGACCTGACGACATTACAAATCATATTGCATAGGTGACCGATCCAGGGCCTTCATGGCCCTCTTGTTTTAGTATTTCCTTGCATATAACTTCAGTTGATTTGTATTTATAATTTGGTGGGTTACAGTTAACACCAGTGTTTATTTTATTTTTTCATCCAACCTTAATTTTTAAAAGTTTTATAGATTTATTGACATGCATGGGAAAACTGTTGTCAGACTCCATTCAGATGCAGGCTAATCTTCATCTTTATTGGTTTGTACATTGATACAGGTTTTCCAACGGTGGTGGTGTTCCATTCATATTTAAATTTACTCATGGGAGACTATTTTGAGTTATGGTATAAAGATGTCTGTAACAGTTGTTTCCCTTTCATACTGAATGTTTTGGCTTCAATACCACAGTTTTTGTGACACCTTCAATGGCAGGGAGGCACAGAGGGATTATGTTATTAGTAATCCATCTGCAAATTAGTCTGTCTGTCATACTTTAACCCTTTCCCTCATACGACAATTCTGCAGCAGACGACTTTGAACGTATTTTGTCAAAACATAGAAAATCTCCATAATTGAATGGATAACCTATGACAAAAAGTGGAAAACATTGTGGCAAAAGGAGAAATTGCACGTTCTGTGCAATTTCTTCTTTTGTCACTATGTTTTCAAAAAGCGGTCTGCTGCAGAAGCGTCAGAAAGAGTCTATATGAGGGAAAGGGTTAAATGATCAACTTGTTGACAGACTCGTTCCAACGCATTTGCAGCAGACGACTTTTGAAAACATTGTGGCCAAAGTGGAAAATTGCTGAGCAATTTCTCCTTTGGTCACAATGTTTTCAACTCTATTCGATGATTAAACTCTCATTTATGGAGATATTTCACACTTTTTGCCAATATATTTTCAAAGTTGTCCACTGAAGACTAGTGCATGAATAAATATGAAATACTAGTGCATAGATAAATATGAAAGACTAGTGCATAAATAAATATGAAAAACTAGTCCATAAATAAATATGAAAGACTAGTGCATAAATAAATATGAAAGACAAGTGTGTACATAAATATGAAAGACTAGTGCATAAATAAATATGAAAGACTAGTGCGTAAATAAATATGAAAGACTAGTGCACAAATAAATATAAAAGCCTAGTACATTACTTAATATGAAAGACAAGTGCATAAATAAATATGAAAGACTAGTGCATAAATAAATATGAAAGACTAGTGCACACATAAATATAAAAGCCTAGTACATTACTTAATATGAAAGACAAGTGCATAAATAAATATGAAAGACTAGTGCATAAATAGATATGAAAGAAAGCAGGGGTGATGATACTGGTTTTTGGAATTTATGCTTTCACACATACAGACGACTTTCAAAAACACTGTGTCAAAAAAGGAGAAATTGCTCATGGTGAGCAATTTCTACTTTTGCCACAATGTTTCAACTTTTATTATATAATTGATCTTTTATTTACAGAGATTTTCCAAATTTGTGTTGATGTTTTAAAAGAAATCTGCAGATTATGACTTTGAAAACATACCCGAAAAAAATTGGAAACTCCCTTTAAATGAAAGTTCAATAACTGAATAGTGTTGAAATCATGGTGACAAAAGAAAAAATTGCTTGTTTTGAGCAATTTCTTCTTATGTAGATATATTTTCAAATGTCGTCTGCCACAGATGCGTCCAAATGCCTCTATATGTGGAAAAGGGTTAAGAAGTATAAGGGTTATTATAATAAGAAGCAAGATGACACTGAGTGTTATTTCACACAGATTGGTCTAATCAGTTGTATGTCTGAATAGAGATTGGGAGGAGAATCATCAAGGGAAATCAATGATTTATCATATTCAATCATTGAACCTGTACACCTTTGTGAGAACAACTTCTTGGACTGGACCTCTCTTGTTTGATAACTTTTAACCATTCAACAACTCTGCAGCAGCGGCTTTGAAAATGTCTAGGGGAAAATAAGCAAATCTCTCTAAATGAAAGCAAAACATTAGAATAGCATTGACAACATTGTGGCAAAAGTCATCTTTTGTAGATGTGTTAAAATACATCTGCATGTGGAATAAGGCTTAGCAGCAACAAGATAGAACAAATGGAAACTGACCTTTATAAGCAGGCGTTTTTTAAACCTCAATCATACTGGCTTGTTCTGCGAATTTCTGGCTACAAAAGGCAAATTTGATGATCATGGAATTTATCAACCTAAGGACTTTGGTTAGAACTGTAAAACAGTTTTCAATGTATTTCAGAGTGTCTTCAAATTTATGGTCTACACTTTCTTTCAAGTGTCCAAAATTCTACATCTCATATTAATGCTGCATCAATGTTTCCTACCAAACCAACCAACCAACAACTAAATTAAAGTATGGAACATATATTCAACTGTATAATTATACCCCCGGTTCCGAAGGAAAGGGGGGGTATACTGTTTTACCCATGTCCGTCCTTCCGTCCTTCCGTCCTTCCGTCCATCCGTCCGTAACACTTTCGTTTCCGGGCTATTTCTCTGCAACCGCTTTTTGGAATTTGATGAAACTTCATAGGAAGGATCACCACCAAGTGTAGATGCGCATATTGTGTTTGCGTTCCGGTTGGATTATTTTTCACGGAGTTATGGCCCTTTACCCCTATGTATGACTAAATTCATTTCCGGGCTATTTCTCTGCAACCGCTTTTTGGAATTTGATGAAACTTCATAGGAAGGATCACCACCAAGTGTAGATGCGCATATCGTGTTTGCGTTCCGGTTGGATTATTTTTCACGGAGTTATGGCCCTTTACCCCTATGTATGACTAAATTCATTTCCGGGCTATTTCTCTGCAACTGCTTTTTGGAATTTGATGAAACTTCATAGGAAGGATCACCACCAAGTGTAGATGCGCATATCGTGTTTGCGTTCCGGTTGGATTATTTTTCACGGAGTTATGGCCCTTTACCCCTATGTATGACTAAATTCATTTCCGGGCTATTTCTCTGCAACCGCTTTTTGGAATTTGATGAAACTTCATAGGAAGGATCACCACCAAGTGTAGATGCGCATATCGTGTTTGCGTTCCGGTTGGATTATTTTTCACGGAGTTATGGCCCTTTACCCCACTATCAGGATATGTATGACTAAATTCATTTCCGGGCTATTTCTCTGCAACCGCTTTTTGGAATTTTATGAAACTTCATAGGAAGGATCACCACCAAGTGTAGATGCGCATATCGTGTTTGCGTTCCGGTTGGATTATTTTTCACGGAGTTATGGCCCTTTACTCCACCATCAGGCTATGTATGACTAAATTCATTTCCGGGCTATTTCTCTGCAACCGCTTTTTGGAATTTTATGAAACTTCATAGGAAGGATCACCACCAAGTGTAGATGCGCATATCGTGTTTGCGTTCCGGTTGGATGATTTTTCACGGAGTTATGGCCCTTTACCCCACCATCACATATGTCTTTCAAAACATGAGCAGGGGTATCACTAGTGAGCAGTAGCTCACATATTTCTTGTTATTGAATCAAGTTAAAAACAAAAAGAATCTCCTTTTGAGACAATGTTTTCAAAAATCATCTCCTGCAGATGCATCTGAATGTGGTTGTCTGTGTGAAAGGATAAGCAAACCTTTTGATGAAAGAATTGACTTTGCACACCTACATACTATACTGTAAAACACTTTGAATTCGCGGGGTCAAAATTCGGATTCATGAATTTACTAAAATGCATAACTGATTTGTACAAAGTTGTGCACACTTACTTACCGTAACAAATCAGTTTAATGTATAATTATAACAAAAGGAAAACATGGTGCAAAATACTACATCTCGTTTCAGATTTGTGAACAAGATCATCTTCCCCTAGTTGGAAAATTTATATAAAAATAAACATTTGATTTATGAATATTTTTTATCATCAAATCTCAACTTTCCAGATAATTATTCACACTGATAACGAATATTAACGAAAATTAATCTTACCTTTCTTATAGTAGCTGGTCATACAGGTTTAACCCTTTCCCTCATACTACAATTCTGCAGCAGACGACTTTGAACTTTTTTTATAAAAAAGTAGAAAATCTCTATAATTGAATGGATAATTCTGTAGCAGACGACTTTGAACATATTTTGTTAAAAAATGGAAAATCTCTATAATTGAATGGATGACCTATGACTAAAAGTGGAAAACATTGTGGCAAAAGGAGAAATTGCATGTTTTGTGCAATTTCTTCTTTTGTCACTATGTTTTCAAATAGCCGTCTGCTGCAGAGGCATCAGAAAGCGTCTATATGAGGGAAAGGCTTAAAAGACGCCGGTGTGGCAGAGTCCTTTCCCACATACATGTACAACAATTCTGCAGCAGACATCTTTGAAACCATCTATGCTAAAATATAAGATATCTTTAAAAATGAAAGGATAATTATTGAATAGAGTGGGAAACTGTGTGACGAAATGAGAAATTAATCATTGTGTGCAATGTTTTCAAAAGTAGGCTGTTAGAGATGCGACAAAATGCATCTGTTTGTGGGAAAGGGTTAAAGAGTAGTATGTTTTAAAATCAATCAAGTAAATATTTCCAACATCATACTTGAGAATTTGAACGGATCCTTTGATATGAGTTGAAAACAGTTATGGAAAGTAGAGTAATTGCTTCTCATATTCGTTTATTTTTCGCTCACCGGAGCAAGACTTGCGGTGTGAGCTATTGCGATCACTCACTTTCCTGCACCCACCTGCGACTGTCCATTCACATTTTCCTACAAACAACTTCTCCTCCTAAACCAATGGACAAACTTCAAAACAGTTTCACAGAAATATTCTAAGGTGGTCAAATTATTCCATACGGTTGAAAAACATGGCGATAAGGGGGCAGGGCTTGTGTTGCTTGTATGTATATATAATTAGAACTTTAAAATATTCTTGTACAAAAGCGCTGGCCAGATTTGAAATAAATTTGGCAAAAAGATTGATGCCTAAATGTTGCATAACATGGCATCCTGAGGCTTTAAAACACTTAAAGTTTTAAATACCTTCTTGTCCAAAAGTAAAGGCCCAATTTTAAACAATTTGTCCCAAATGTTATTTCAGTGACCCTCTAACAAAATTGTTGAAATTATTTTGATCTGTTGATAAACATGGCCACCAGGAGGCCTTAAATGTCAGTTTTCCTTGTATGCTAAGAGTAAAATAATTGAATTTTTATGTCAAAAATACATTACCAGTCATTTAATACCTGATATATAATCTCAATACTGTTAATTCATCCAGAAAAGAAGCTCGCGCAGCCATGCATAGCCCTCACGCGTGTGTGATATACACGGCCGCCGGTAATACCGGCGCACGGGCCATGAGAACCCCACTTTTTAATTTCTGGACACACCAAACTTACAGCTAAGAATTTATTTCATTTTTAGCTCCACTGGCTGAAAGCCAGTCGAGCTTATGTCATGGCGAATTGTCCGTCGTGCGTGCGTGCGTGCGTGCGTGCGTGCGTTAACATTTTCCTTTAAACGACTTCTTCTCCCTAACCACTTGGCCAATTTGGTTGAAACTTCATGGGAAGCATCCTCTCAATGTCCTCTACTAAATTCCTTCAAATTTTTTTGATCCATTCAAAATTCTGGTTTCCATGGCATCCGAAAGAAAAAAATAGTGAGAACTTAAAAAATCTTCTTCTCCGAAAGTGTCAGGCCGATTTTCAAATAATTTTGTAGAAATGTTCCTTGGGTGACCCTTTATTAGATTCCTTCAAGAAATTTTGATTGGGCGAAAAACATGGCCGCCAGGGGGCGGGGCTTTTTTGCCTTATATAGCTATAGTGAAAACTTAAATAATCTTCTTCTCAAAAAGTGTTCAGCAGATTTTCAAATAATTATGTAGAAATGTTCCGTGGATGACCCTCTATCAGATTCCTTCAAGCCATGTTGATTGGTAAAAAAACATGGCCGTCACAGGGCGGGGCTATTTTGCCTATATGGCTAAAGAGCAAACTTAAAAAATCTTCTCCTCCAAAAGTGTCAGGCCGATTTTCAAATAATTTTGTAGAAATGTTCCTTGTGTGAACCTTAATTAGATTCCTTCAAGAAATGTTGATTGGGCGAAAAACATGGCCACCAGGGGGCGGGGCTTTTTTGCGTTATATAGCTATAGTGAAAACTTAAAACATCTTCTTCTCCGAAAGTGTTCAGCCGATTTTCAAATAATTTTGTAGAAATGTTCATTGGGTGACCCTCTATCAGATTCCTTCAAGCCATGTTGATTGGTCGAAAAACATGGCCGCCAGAGGGCGGGGCTATTTTGACTTATATAATCTTATCCTCCGAAAGTGTCAGGCATATTTTCAAATAATTTTGCAGAAACATTCCTTTGGTGACACTCTACAAGATTCCTTTAAGCCATGGTGGTTGGTAAAAAAAATAGCCACCACGGGGCAGGGCTGTTTGGAGATTTTATTTTTGCCTTATGGCCGTGGAGCGATACTGGCCCTCTTGGGCCTCTTGTTATAATTTATTTCTTTGTCTTTTTAAGGCTTTCGCCTTAAACAAGTTATTATTCATTTGGTCATTCAACTACATTAACAACCTAACAACATAATTGTGTAAATTATTGTTTGTAATTAAGTTGTTTTTTGTACACACAACTAACTGAGAAGTCACGGGTGGGTTACCTCACCGACTATTTCAGTTACGTATCGGGTGCGGTAATGGCCGTTCATTCTTTCAACGGTTATAGTTACACTGACCCTATTAGCGATAATATATTATTATCGCCTTGTATTACATTATGTATATTAATTAAACATGAACAATTTTGGAAAATATTTGTAAAATCTTTTTCATTGAAATACGTTCCGTGATCAACGGGTATAGTAGAAAATAAAAAATAGAAAAAAATTATATTTTTTGTTGTATCGTATAAATTGTTTTGTTTCATATATATTCTATGTCACATAGTGGTGATCAGAGGCGTGACTCATAACGGCCGTATGAGACACGCATCTGTCCTGTTTTGCGTTCACTAAGTACACACAGGATTCACCCTGTGAGTACTTCTCTTCCTGGCCTGCTTCCGTTTGGAAACAGTCTGGGTTGAGGAGGACTCACAAAAGCTGGAAGAGTAAGAAGACCCCTAAAAAGGTTTCTCTTAGCTCTACGAGTGAAGCGGAGTTTGAGGGGTTCTCCCAACAATCAGACTCCGCGGCTGTGTTGAGTGAGCAGAAGGTCAGAGCTGTTCCTTCTTCACTCCGCACAACCGCTCAGAGGACCACATAAGGAGGTGTAGTCAGCTATTTTCCCCACAATTTCTCTCTTAGGAAACAAACCCTATGCTGTGGGTGCTCAGTACCCACAGCATAGGGTAAGAGGGTCAAATAAGGATTTTAGAACATGCAAACGCCCCTTATCTGGAGCTCTGACCGCTCCCCCCCAGCTTCGGCTGGTCCTTCGCAGGACACGGAGGAGCGGATGGCAGCTTCGGGTGTCTGTTATTCCGTCGGGAAACAAAGGCCTTCGGGCCAGAAATCGTATGGACACAGTGATGGTTGGCCTCAAGAGTGAGCTACCGTCTGCTGAACATTCGGGAGACGCCATGGGAAAATCAAAGGGAAACCTCACTGATTGGCCACCTCTAAAACACCACACTCTGCAGTAAGCAGTCCTCGGACGCTTACAGAGTACCAAATTATAATGTCTGTGGACAGAATTCTTTGGAGACCGGTGATAGAGCAGCTTTACAACTGCCTATCATTAGTCAACTGGGTAATGCTTGCGAGCAACACCTATATGACTCCGGGTACCGGGCAACCGGTCAGTCATTTTGCCTAGGCGCGACCAGTCACCGGGCAACTGAGCAGTCATTTAGCGATGACTCGACCGGTCAGCGATACTAGTTGATACTAGTATCACTCATTCTTTGCACAACCGGTCTATACGGATATTCAAAACACTGGTCATTAAGCACCAGGCTCAGATATCCAACCGTCTAACATCGGTTATAGGGAGTACAGGACAGAGAAATCTTTCCGTTCTCCAAGGGGAACAGTGTACTTCTGTAGGGATTACACTCCTCAAAAGTATGAGAATAGAAGAGTATGGATATTCAAAACACTGTTCATTACGCACCAGGCTCAGATATCCAGTTATAGGGAGTACAGGACAGAGAAATCTTTCCGTTTCTCCAAGGGGAACATTGTACTTCTCTAGGGATTACACTCCTTTCCCGATACCAAGCTCCGTTTCAAAAGATGTAATGGATCGGTGATAGGCGGGTTAACCAAGCCTACCAGGTACTGAACGTACCCAGAGCTGGGTAACGAGCAGTCGTTAAGTCAAGTTGACTCCGGAAAACCGGGTAGCGGGTAACCGTTTTGTCAATCTTATGACATAGCCCTTGACATCGGACAACCGGGTGTTTTCGAACACAGCCAAGTGCAAATCTCTTTCGCAGAGTTGTCGTTCCTTACACTCATATGAATGTAATGAGTCGATAGTGCTAGAGAATGAGTCAAGCGCCTACAGAGTAATCAATTAGTCACTGGGCATAAACGGTTGTCGCGTGAACGTTCACCGGGCAGTCAAATTCTTAACTGGGCATAAACGGTTACCGGGCAAACGAACACCGTCTAAACAAAATTCTACTATGAATTCTTCGGAATTCTACAGAATTCCAATTGACAAATGTCCTCGGACACAGTCATTTGGAGACAGGTCAACCGGGCAATGTCATTAAACATAGCCAATAGGGCACCGGTCAACCGGGTAATGTCTTGGGACATAACCTTTCGGCAGTCAATCGGGCAGTATGCTGGGACATAGCCGATTGAGCCGTCGGATATCGGGTATGGGGAGTACCGGTCAAATAATTATGTCGGTCCCCAGGGAGGAGAGAGTACGTCTCTAGGAACTACACTCCTCCCAAGTAACACCCATCGTACCAATTGTTGGAACGAGTCGATGTCCGACGGTATTACAAGGGAGAGATTCAGTTGATTTCATAAATCAATCCCCTATGCTGGCCTACCGGGATCAGCCATTCCCAGAGGATATTCACTCTGTGGACTCATTCTTCTTCGGAAAAGGGATTAATTCCTCGATCATGACTCATTCATAGGATTCCTTCCACCAATGGGCTAAGTTTTTGTGGAAAAACCGGCTTTAGTCAATCCGCACTTCTTCGGGTAAAACCCACGACCCCGTCTTGTCTGACAAATAAGAGACATATCGGGTTCAGTGCTCCATCGGATGATTAAACAATTTAGAGATGGACTCTAAATAAACTATCATTAGTGGGAAGTTACTGCACTCACTGCATCCATAAGGCACATTTCGGCGTATGCGGCAACATCGTTCACAGGGACAGATACGTACAGCGACTTCTGCAAAGGCATTCTTAGAAGCCCAACCTGTGAAGACACAAGAGACAGGCTAAGTTCGAGCCTAGCTTTCTGCTTCCGCTGGTCCTGCCTTATCAAAGCCCCGTTACGGGAGCTAAGTTGGCATACAACCAAGTAGAGCACTGGCCCTAATCCGCAGCTATAGGGAAGCGCTCCTCTCGATTAAATCTTCTAACAAGAATGCCATAGAGTGGGTATCAACCTTCCATTCGGTGGTTTCTACAACTGTCTTTCTTCTGGTTCCTAAGAAAGACAGCCGGTGAAGACAGGAAGTAGACTTATCGACTCAGATTGCGACTAGTACGGTCAAGTTATAGAATGGAACGTGCCGTTTCATCAAGAACGCAATCCGGAACGGCTGTCTGAGTGATTTCTTAGACCTAACAGACGCCTATTACCACGTACCGATTGCTTTTTCATCGAGGAATGACCGTCGATTCATTGTAAACGGGGAAGTGTTCCTTTCAAACACTTCACTTCGATTACCTGCGTTTGGAATTATTTCCCAAAACGGGCAAGTCGGATCTATTTCCCTCAAGAGACTCGTTGTAGGATGTTTCTCGTCGAGCTGGCCCTTCGGACAGACTCGATTCGCTAATTGAGAATCCGACTCCCGTTTTCTGGATCAGGATCAGTAAGTAGGGGAAACAGCCCGATACATGCTTCACACCACACCCGAATTGTTTACAGTTTGGGGCAGTGTGTTAAATACTCATTACAGCTACAGGGCTTAACAGCCTAGGACATGTGATCAACAGAGGAGACAGTAGTCTTTCTAGCTCTCAATCACATACTTCGCCTAAGGAATGACAATAATAATTACTCCCTAGAAATTGTCTTCCCATAATTCAAAAATGAGTCTACTTCCGGTTTCGTTATTCTCTGCCTAAAAAAAGACAATGACATTAGAAACACAGTATTGGCCCAGAGATCGTGGTTCAACGTCCTTCTGTTCTGCCTATCGACATAACTGTTACATCTTCCTTAGAAGTAGACAGTTCTTACCGATTGGTGTTATTAAGGTACGTCAATCCGTAGTTATCCTTACATATGTTGCCGACCTCTCGCCTTTAAGATTTGTCGTTGAGCACGACAAAAGGTATCGTTCGATGCTCCAATGCGCTTAACTTCAAAGTTCAGATCCATTTCTCTCCAAACTTTTACGTTCTTTGGAAGCTGCCGCTTCTTAAGTTATTAACTGAGACTTATAAATTCGTCTTGCATGGCGAACACTATCAGGGAAGTGAGTTCTTTGCTTTCAGTAGAAACGAATTTCATCAGGTTTACAGCCGGATGGTTATTCAACCATTTTTATAAACCTGTATTCCTACTGAGACCAAGTTGCCTTTGGTTCTTCCTAACCCATCACATTTCACAACCTTCCTGTGAACTGTGTTCCCTTAGACATAAAGTGGAGTACTTACCTAATTAATACACAAATTACTAAATACATAAACGGTTGTGTTTATATTTAGTAGTACCATAGGTACTCTTACCAAGTGCTACGATTTTTTCGGGACCGGCATTGTGTTGGACGATCCTCCCGACCGATGCTACAAAGTCATCAAGTATTAAAAGACTGGTTTTTTAAAGTAAAACATATTTTTATTAGAAAATACTTACCAGTCATTTCAGATTCCCGCCTCCCAACCTGGCGTCGTCACCCAACACTAAACACTGCAAGTTAATGGTGAAATTAAAAGTGGGGTTCTCATGGCCCGTGCGCCGGTATTACCGGCGGCCGTGTATATCACACACGCGTGAGGGCTATGCATGACTGCGCGAGCTTCTTTTCTGGATGAATTAACGGTATTGAGATTATATATCAGGTATTAAATGACTGGTAAGTATTTTCTAATAAAAATATGTTTTACTTTAAAAAACTTCATATTAATTAAGTTGAGTGATATCAGGGTTCCCTTGTTTTCAAAATTAATCTGCTTATTTTACCCTTTCTTTCCCTCATAAAGATGCTTTCTGACACTTCTTCAGCAGACGGCGTTTTGAAAACATTTCAACAAAAGAAGAAATTGCTCAAACTGAGCAATTTCTCCTTTTGTCACCATGTTTTCAACTCTATTCAATTACTGAATATTTGAACATATTTTGTCAAAAAATTGAAAATCTCTATAATTGAATGGATTTCCTATGACTAAAAGTGGAAAACATTGTGGCATAAGGAGAAATTGCTTGTTTTGAGCAATTTCTTCTTTTGTCACTATGTTTTCAAAAAGCTGTCTTCTGCAGAGGCATCAGGAGGAAGTTTCCATTCTTTTCGGGTATGTTTTCAAAGTCTTCTGCAGATTTGTTGTAAGTGGGAAAGGGTTAAATTTATCTGTATATGGGAATAGGATGATTGTTTCTGGTGACTTAAACAAGTCTTTCTTTGATAGGCTTTGTTTCGCTTTGTTTGGTATTTTCCCCAGACAAACATATCCATGCAGGCTTCAATTAACCCCTTTTTCCCACAGGCAGAAGCCTTTGACGTCTATGAATCATGCAACTTTAGAAATCGTTGTGGCAATAGAGAAATTGCTCGTAATGATTTCAACTCGATTCAATAACAATACCTTCATTTATAAAGAGTTCCTATTTTTTGCCTAGATGTTTCCAAAGTTGTCTGCTGTATATTTTGTGTATGTATAAAAGGGTTGATTCATAGAACTAAGAATAAGACCAGTTAATCCTTTCCCTCATACGAAAATTCTGCAGCAGACGACTTTGAACATATTTTGTCAAAAAATGGAAAATCGCTATAATTGAATGGATAACCTAATGGATGACTAAAAGTGGAAAACATTGTGGCAAAAGGAGAAATTGCTTGTTTTGAGCAATTTCTTCTTTTGTGACTGTTTTCAAAAAGCCGTCTGCTGCAAAGGCGTCAAAAAGCGTCTGTATGAGGGAAAGGGTTAACATAGTCAAACTTGAAGATTCTAATGTTTTCCTACAATATAGGGTTTTGTTTAGATAATAAAGATGTTGGCATATGAAGAACTATTTCATCTCTTGTCCAAAGGAAATAAATGTTGTTATATTAATTGATTGTTGACTGACGTTATCTATCATTTATCTTGATATATCAGTGTCGACAGACAGATGATTACGTAATTCATATTGAACTGCTTATTGTTCCTTGGTCTGCCAATTTTATCCTTTTCCCTCATATAGACGCTTCCTGATGCCTCTGCAGCAGAAGGCTTTTCGAAAACATAGTGACAAAAGAAGAAATTGCTTAAAACAAGCAATTTTTCATTTTGCCACAATGTTTTCCATTTTTCGTTATAGGTTATCCATTCAATTATAGAGATTTTCCAATTTTTGACAAAATATGTTCAAAGACGTCTGCTGCAGAATTGTCGTATGAGGGAAAGGGTTAAAGTAATATGCATCCCTCCATGGAGACATCTAGACATGAAAAATTGTTGAATTGTATTCACAGATAACAATTACTTATGTTTTGACAGCTTCTTCTGATTAGATATGTTTCATTATGGGACACTGAAGGTGTTGATGATAATACACTGGCAATTCAAAAACTCTACCATCTATTTTGCTTGAATTATGGCCTTTTTCGACTTAGAATATTAGTTATTTTGTAGTTTCATGGTAGAAGATTTAAAAAGACGAAGAACAGTGAGTGTCCTAATTGGTTGCCTTAAGCTTTCGCCTCTGGTGGCCTACAACTGTAAACAGAGAGATGCTAACTATTTATGTCTGATGTAATTATCGGACGATAAGGCTGTTTCTTTATCCTTTTTCACATTCAGACACACTTTATCACTTTCCCACATACAGCAAATCTGCAGCAGACGACTTTGAAAACATGGAAAATCTCTATAATTGTAGATATAATAACTGAAAAAAGTTGAAAACCTTGTGGCAAAAGGAGAAATTGCTTGTTTTGAGCAGCAGAAGCGTCAAAATGCGTCTAAAGATGGGAAAGGTTCAACACATATATGCAGTAGACATCTTTTGAAAACATTGAGGCAGAAGGACAAATGGCTCATTATAATGAAGTAAATTACATTTGATTACCCAAACCCAATTGGAACCAGGACATTGGCTAGTGTTAACCCTTTCCCACATGCAGATGCTTCTTAACGTCTGAAGCCAACAACATTGTGACAAATGGAGAAATTGCTTCTGTGCAATTAGTCCTCTTGCTCATACTTAAACATTTATTTAACATCCTACAGGCCGTCCTGTAGCCTGGCACAAGGCTCTATGTTTATTATTATATGGCTGCATTTCAACTGGTCTGAAACATGGTCAAGCCCTAAGGACGATAATCAGAGGCATGCATATTTTGTCTATCAGAGTTCTCCCCAATTGTAACATTGAAAAATAACCATAAGGACTGTTGCCAGTCTAGCCGTCCTGATGCTCTTCTTGTTTCAGTTTTAAGATAATATTCCTGGTAATGGGTTAAAGCTCTGATTTTAGATGAACTTATTCTAAGACAATTAAAGGAAGAAAACAATTAATTATACATGTATTACACTTAAACATTTCTGGGTTAATTATTGGGCCCAGAAGGTAGACAGAAATTTAATGACTGTAATATAAACACTGTTTATCACCTTGAATTTGACATAATAATTTTCCAAGAAACCATTTTATGCCCTTGGAATTAACCCTTCCCAGTTACAGATGTCTTAAGAAAAAGAAGAAACCATTTGAAATAAGAAATGTTTTCATTATATTTTCAATGCCTTAAATTGTATTTCCACTTTTTCCCCAGATCTTATAATACAGAATTTAAAGAAGTAACCCTTGTCTCAATAATTTCTGTTCAATTTTCAATTTGTTCAGATTAGTTATACCCCCAAAAAACAAAGTTTTTGGGGGGGGGGGGGTATATAGGAGTCACTGTGTCGGTCGGTCGGTCGATCGGAAGCCATATTTTGTCCGGCCTATTTCTTACAAACCACTGGGTGGAATGCAATAAAATTTTACATGAAGCTTCTATACCAAGAGGAGATGTGCATATCCTAAAGGGGTTACAATTGCTTGATATTTTACAAAGTTATGGCCCTATTACTTATTAAGTTGTTGGTCATATTTTGTCCGGCCTATTTCTTACAAACCACTGGGTGGATGGAATTCAATAAAAATTTACATGAAGCTTCTATACCAAGAGGAGATGTGCATACCCTAAAGGTCTTACAATTGCATGTTATTTTACAGAGTTATGGCCCTTTTACTTATTAAGTTGTTGGTCATATTTTGTCCGGCCTATTTCTTACAAACCACTGGGTGGAATTCAATAAAAATGTACATGAAGCTTCTATACCAAGAGGAGATGTGCATACCCTAAAGGTCTTACAATTGCATGTTATTTTACAGAGTTATGGCCCTTTTACTTATTAAGTTGTTGGTCATATTTTGTCCGAAGCCATAGGGTGGAATTCAATAACATTTTGCATGAAGCTTCTATACCAAGAGGAGATGTGGCCCTTTTGTTGGTCAGTCGGAAGCCATATTTTGAGTCAAGGTGCTGTTTTGGGGGTATTTATCACCTTCAGTGATATTTCTAGTTTCATCTGACTGTATTAAAATAATTGCTATTCCAAGGGAACAAAATGATTTCTTGGAAATTTATTGTAGCAATTGCTCGTGAAATTGGTTACACTCAAAAGATGGTAGCATATTGCGTTTGAACATGTTTTTTTCAAAAGTATAAAAATATATATAAATTCTACAGTATCAATTTCCTATGCGTCTTAAACTTATATAGATGTCAATGAGAGAAAATGCAAAGTCCAAGAAGCATAACTCTAGACTGGTTATCAAAATTATCAAAGAATCGATATGCTGCATCTGCTTGTTTGTCTCTCAACTTAAGGAACTGTTGGTAGAAGTCTTTCTTAACCCTTTCCGACATACAACAAATCTCCTGCAGACAACTTTGTAAACATGTTAGCAAAATCTGGAACTTTAAAAATAGATTCTTTAATGTTTATCCATGGGTTAAACTTATACAATGTAATAGAGTTGTGCACTTCAAAAATTTCTAAATTCAAAGTTTGACCAACTGGAAAACTCAAACAGAAAACTTTTTAGATATAAAACTAAAGACGGTGTGGGAAAAGGAGTTATGGCCCCTTATTTAACAAAAAATGTCGTTTCTTGCTGTTTCCGTGCAATAACTGCCACAAATGTGAACCGATTGTTCAAACTTGGTAACAACCTAGGCCAAGTTTGTTTAATTTACCCTGTAATACATGTTCAATAAAAAGTCTACTGACATGTTTAAACCTAACCTCAACATTTTCCTACAATATTTCCTGCAAGCAGGGGATATAAATTTTATAAATTTGCTTGTTCAAATTATAGCCCTGGGGTAAAAAATTACCCCTCCCCGAGGGTCACTTAATTGTTTAGGGAAAAAACTTTAAAAGTCTTCTTGTCTAAAAGTAGAAGGCCAAGGCCTTTGATATTTGGTATGTACTAAGCTTCATCTAGTGGACCTCTACAAAGATTGTTCAATTTATAGCCCTGGGGTCAAAAATGACTCCTCCCTGGGAGTCACTTGTTTTACATAGACTCATATAGGGATTTTTTTAAAGAAATCTTCTTGTCTAAAAGGGGAAGGCCCAGGCCTTTGATATATATTTGGTATGTAGCAATCATCTATTGGACCTCTACCAATCTTGTTCAAATTATAGCCCTGGGTTCAAAAATGGCCCCACCCCGGGGTCACTTGTTTTACAAAGACTTGTATAGGGAGAAACTTTAAAAATCTTCTTGTCTGAAGGTAGAATGTCCAGGTTTTTGATATTTGGTATGTAGCTTCATCTAGTTGACCTCTACCAAGATTGTTCAAATTATAGCCCTGGGGTAAAAAATGGCCCCATCCCGGGTCACTTGTTTTTACATATAATACTTGTATAGGGAAAAACTTGTCTAAATGATGATATTGGAAGTGAAACTTCATCTGGTGGACTTCTACCAAGATTGGTCAAATTATAGCCCTGATGTCAAAAAAGACCCCAACCTGGGGATCACTTGTTTTACATAGACTTGTTTAGGTAAACACTTTGAAAATATTCAGGTGATGGATTTAGGGCCATCTTGGCTCTCTTGTTTGTCAAGCCCACTTGTGGTGAGCACGATTATAGCTGTCACAATGGCGGTTCGGTGTATGTATGTGTGTGTAAGACCCAGGCCTGTACCTCAAATGTCAAGGTCGCACTTAAAAGTTCAAAGATCAAAATGAGTACTGTTTGATAGGACTACCTTGCATCGTAGGATACCCAAGTTACTGGGCACACATGTTCATCATGATGAGATGAAGTATGTCGCGCACAAGACCCAGGCCTGTACCGTAAAGGTCAATGTTACACTCAGCGGTCAAAGGTCAAAATGAGAACCCATGCATCATAGGATTCCCAAATTACTTGGCACACATGTTCATCATGATGAGCGGATGATGGCAGAGGTGAAAAAAAAAAAATCTTTTTTAAACCTTTCCCACTTGTAGACGCGTTTGGACTCATAATTAACTAGGCCCTTAATTAACTACTATCAGGTCAACTCTTTGTCAGCCTGTATTCTAATTGCATCGAAAAGCACTTCCCCTGCGATCAGTTACAGTTCATGAATTATTCTTGAAAACTTCATGAATGGTTCACATCCACAATTATGAAAATTTCTTGAAATGCCTGGAAGTACAAATGAGACAAATCCTTGATCATTTTTTTTAAAGAGTTCATGAACAGTAGATCATAAACAGTTCTTGAAAGGTTCATGATCAGTTGTGCATGATGTATTCATGAACAGTTCAAGAACAACAATAAAGTGCCGGAACTTGAACTATTCATGAACCACCCACAAACCATTTTGCCTCTATATTTCAATGTCTCATTTGTACTTCCAGGTATTTCAAGGACTTTTCATGAACACAAATTCTTAAAAAGTTCATGAACTGAAATTGATGCCTTAAAATATCCAGGAACAGTTCTTGAACACCCTTTGAGACCCAAATGAAATCATGCCTTAACTTATCCATGAACAGTTCTTGAACATCTTTAAAGGCCTTGATGAAATAATGCCTTAAATTATTCATGAACAAGCCCTGAACCCATGTGAAATTGTTATGAATTGTTCATGAATTATTCATGTTCTTTTCTTGAACTGTTGATGAACCAAATGCATGGACCATTCTTGAACTATTCTTGAATCAAATAACATGAGACTGGTAACCTGTACAAAATAGTCTTGGTGGACTGGAACCAGATTCTGTACAGAAGAAAATACAGAAAGCCTGTGCAGATTCTGTACAGAAAATATTCTGGTTTATTGAAACATAGTTGAAACCAGAATTCTATAAACATATTTGTTATATGGAAACATGGCTTCTTCCTCATGTGACAATGTGATACTTTAATAAACATTGCATGTAACATTTAAGACATTTACTAACTGTGCCTATTAAGTTGTTCACAAGAAATTACAAAAATCTTCTCTGTGCCTTTGAACCACAACATATTTGTCCCACCAAAAAACGTAAAGGAAAAAGTAAACATTACTTACTTCTTTTTGAAGAGTTCCTGTGTTTTATGCTAGAGTTAACTCCCTTGGTATATTTCAAACTCAAGTCCAGTTCTTCAACTGTTCTTAAAGTAGTATTGAAGTCAATTCATGCACCTTTTAAGAATTCAACAAATTCTTCAACTGTTCTTAAACCAGTTTTGAAGTCAATTCATGCACCTTTTAAGAACTGGACAAATTCTTCAACTGTTCTTAAACCAGTTTGAAGTGAATTCATGAACATTTTAAGAATTTGAAATATTCTTCAACTGCTCTTGAACCATTCATGATGTCAGTTTATGAACATTTTAAGAACTTGGACATTTTCTTGAATCAGTTGACTTGTTCTTTAACTATTCATGAACTGTCCAAGAAAAAACTTCAAGGACTGCTCATGTCAATAAGTTCACGAACACAACTCAAGAACTGATAAAGAGTGGTTCATGAACAATCCTTAAAAGGTATGAAAAATTCATGATTTCATGAATTTCATTTCGCAGGGGTATGTCTGTGACGAAACCTTTGGAATGGCCTTGACAAGTTACCTGTGGGCATCTAGTGTGATCAGGCTTTTAATTCTGAATCGCACCATTACATAGTCTTGGCAGTTTAAAAGTGATAATAGGTGAATGATATTCAGACCCATATAATCAAACATACGCCAGGTGTAAAAAATATTAAATTGATACCCCGACCCATATAATCAAACATACGCCAGGTGTAAAAAATATTATATTGATATCCCGACCCATGTAATCAAACATACGCCAGGGGTAAAAAATATTATATTGTTGATATCCCGATCCATATAATCAAACATACGCCAGGGGTAAAAAAATATGATATTGTTGATATCCAGACCCATATAATCAAACATAAACCAGTTTAAAAATAGTATATCATTAATATCCAGACCCATATAATCAAACATAAACCAGGTATAAAAATATTATATCATTGATATCCAAACCCATATAATCAAACATAAACCAGGTATAACAATATGATATCATTGACATCCAGACCCATTTAATCAAACATGAACCAGGTATGAAAATATGATATCCTTGACTTGAATAACTTGGGACTACATTCATTCAACATTTGGGAATTTGCAAACTGCAATGAAACAGATCAGTCTGTCCTTCTAGCTATGCTGTGAGTTTCTACGGAAGATCTACTTGTTTGATCTTCTTTTCATGTCCATTCTCTAGAAGATTTGGGAATTTTTGAAACTAGGTAGTAAACAAGCAACACTGGTAATTACACAGAACAAGTGGCAGATCTAGTTCATTGCATTTTGAAAATGTCTCAAGATAATCTCTTGGCAGCTTAACCCTTTCAATAATTCACTGACGCAAATGATATTTGACATCAGGTGAGTCCTCTTTTGAAGGTCTCTGAAAACAATGATGGAAGAAGGAGTTATTTCTTCTTTTCCCTTCATTTGTTTCTGTTGTTGATTGATTTGGGTTTATCGCCATTTTCAGCAATTTGTCAGTCATATCAAGGCAGCCAGTTCACCTACTTGTGTATTTCCTGGATTTCTCACACCAGTTCTCCACACAACTTTCTTTCCAAGCAACTGCCTGCTTTTTCACATAGACTTAATTAGCCCATTGGTGGTAGATAAATGACGCTTGTCACAGTGACTTTTGTCAAACCTCGGAAAGAATGTTGGCCGAGCTGGGGTTCGGACTCACAACCACTTGATTGGCAGCTCAGGTAGCTACCGACTGAGCTACTGGGGCTCGGCTTTTTCTGTTGTACTTCAAACCATAATTCCAGTTTTCCAGAAAGTTCATTCTTTTCCAATTAGCAGACTCTACAAACAATTTGGATAAACAAGTAAATGGTTGCACAATGGACAGACTTCTGTTAATCCGGAACACAGCAGCTGGTCTGATTTAAATTTGGCGGACTTTGTTTGGGTTGATTTTGGATGTGTTTTCCATCTAGGGTGACTTTGCTTGAATTGCTTACAGACCCCACATGTTTCTGGAAAAGTATGGTTTATAGAACACCTACTATATATGTGTTTCAACAACTTTTAGCTTAAAATGATGGTTATTTCTTAAACCAATGGACCAATTTCAACCATACTTCACTGGAATATTTCTTTGGTGGTTACTGTCAAGGGGGTTGAAAGACTGATCACCATGTGTCTATGGTCGGTCTGTTGTCAACAATTACCTTGATAACACTCTACAGGCAAAACATTTTGCATTTGATCTTCACGTATGTTTATAAGGGAATTCATCTCCATCAAATTATCGCCAAGTTCGAAACCGAGTCACATGGACTCAAAACCTGAAGTCACAAGGTCAAATTTTAGAAAGATATTGTTAGCACTCTGGAAGTCGCATTTTGACTCATGTGAGTGCTTCCAGGCATCCTAGGTTCGATTCCCAGTCGCGGCACGACGGTCATGGTGGAGTGCCCTTGGGCAAGGCATATTTCCTAGCCTAGTACTTGTTTATTAACACAGGAATCATGCTTATGTGAACTGTTGTCGTGATATAACTAAAATAATGCTGAAAATGTCGTAAAACCCCAATAAAACAAAAGCAACAGGGTCACCATAATGATCTTCTTATTATCATTATATGTGTACAACACTTTAAAGCTCTGTTAATTCACTGTAGGTCATCAATCATTTAGATTTATAGTTCTCTTCTATATTAATATTTTATGATAAATATTTAACTGTCTAACTGGAATGCATCTGGGAATGAACATTGATTGATCACTCTTTTGTCTGGGATGAGTTAAATACTTCTAAATACATCAAGAGGAACTAGTTCATACTCATAGTTGAATACCAGAAATGTTACTTTTCTCAAATATTTATGTATCACTTGTCATTTACAGTATCTACTCTATAAGATTTGCTGCACAAAATTTGATGCTTTTTGTTTTGTGTAAATATTGCAACAACACGCATGTTAATTGTTAGGAAAATAAAAAATGTTGAACTTGTTTAAATTCATGTAAAATACAACTTTTTGATATAAAAGTATCAACAATTAATAGAAAGGTATGAATATTTAAATAAGCTTCAATCTTACAGGAATGTTGAAATAATTTTTCTGTTTACCTTACAGAAAACATACATTTTGAGTGGTTTATATTCTTAAAAGGAAGCCAGTAAAGAAAAGGAAAAAGGGAAACATTTTTTTTAAATCTTCCTTGCAATGGCCATTCCTTCAAACCAGACAAATAATAAAAGATATTTGTCATTTCAAATCTTTGCTTCTGTTGGTAAATTACCCGCATGCAGACACATTATGACACATATGCAGCAGACTACTTTTAAAAGCAAGTGGAGAAATTGCTGAAGTTGATGAAAGCAGATGATTTACTTGTAAAATTTCCTGAACTTTCTTCAATTGCTGTTTACCAAATGCCTTCTGTATGTCTACCTAAGATGTTGCTGTTGGATATTTTTTCTTTAACTCGCTTTTCATTTAGAAAAACCCTCAGTTTAAGACATAGCAGTAATACCATAAGTAAGCCAGTTAGCCCTTTCCAACATGCAGATGCATTTTGTTGTATCAGTGCAGATGACTTTAAAATCAGTGTGATTATACCCCCAAAAAACAAAGGTTGGGGGGGGTATATAGGAGTCACTGTGTCGGGCTGTCTGTTGGTCGGCCGGAAGCCATATTTTGTCCGGCCTATTTCTTACAAATCACTGGATGGAATTCAATCAAATTTAACATGAAGCTTCTATACCAAGAGGAGATGTGCATATACTAAAGGGGTTACAATTGCATGTTATTTTTAAAGAGTTATGGCCCTTTTACTTATTAAGATGTTGGTCATATTTTGTCCGGCCTATTTCTTACAAACCACTGGGTGGAATTCAATTAAATTTTACATGAAGCTTCTATACCAAGAGGAAATGTGCATACCCTAAAGGTCTTACAATTGCATGTTATTTTACAGAGTTATGGCCCTTTTACTTATTAAGTTGTTGGTCATATTTTGTCCGGCCTATTTCTTACAAACTGATGGGTGGAATTCAATAAAAAAAATTACATGAAGCTTTTATACCTAGAGGAGATGTGCATATCCTAAAGGTCTTACAATTGCATGTTATTATACCCCCCGGCAAATAAAGTTTGGGGGGGTATATAGGAATCACCCTGTCTGTCCGTCTGTCCGTCTGTCTGTCCGTCTGTCTGTCTGTCTGTCCGTATGTCCACATTTCTTGTAAGCACTACTCCTCCTAAACGGCTCAATGGATTTGGTTCAAACTTTACATGAAGGTTACACATCATATGTAGATATGCATGAAGGAAGATCACACGCCTCGGACTCTTCCAAGGGGAGATAATTTAACTTAGAGGTTATCTGCGAGGGACTCCTGTGCACATACCTCCACATTTCTTGTAAGCACTACTCCTCCTAAACGGCTCAATGGATTTGGTTCAAATTTTACATGAAGGTTACACATCATATGTAGATATGCATGAAGGAAGATCATACGCCTCAGACTCTTCCAAGGGGAGATAATTCAACTTAGAGGTTATCTGCGAGGGACTCCTGTGCACATACCTCCACATTTCTTGTAAGCACTACTCCTCCTAAACGGCTCAATGGATTTGGTTCAAACTTTACATGAAGGTTACACATCATATGTAGATATGCATGAAGGAAGATCACACGCCTCGGACTCTTCCAAGGGGAGATAATTTAACTTAGAGGTTATCTGCGAGGGACTCCTGTGCACATACCTCCACATTTCTTGTAAGCACTACTCCTCCTAAACGGCTCAATGGATTTGGTTCAAACTTTACATGAAGGTTACACATCATATGTAGATATGCATGAAGGAAGATCACACGCCTCGGACTCTTCCAAGGGGAGCGGGGGGTATTCTTCAGTGAGCTTTGCTCACAGTATTTCTAGTTTTACATAGTTATGGCCCTTTTACTTATTAAGTTGTTGGTCATAATTTGTCCGGCCCTTTTACTTATTAAGTTGTTGGTCGGTCAGAAGCCATATGTCCAGCCTATTTTTTACAAACCACTGGGTGGAATTTAACCCTTTCCCTCATACGACAATTCTGCAGCAGACGACTTTGAACATATTTTGACAAATAATGGAAAATCTCTATAATTGAATGGATAACCTATGACTAAAAGTGGAAAACATTGTGACAAAAGGAGAAATTGCACGTTTTGTGCAATTTCTTCTTTTGTTACTATGTTTTCAAAAAGCTGTCTGCTGCAGAGGCGTCAGAAAGCGTTTATATGAGGGAAAGGGTTAATGAAATTTTACATGAAGCTTCTATACCAAGAGGAGATGCGCATATCATAAAGGTCTTACAATTGCATGTTATTTTACAGAGTTATGGCCCTTTTGTTGGTCGGTCGGAAGCCATATTTTGAGTCAAGGTGCTGTTTTGGGGGTATTTATCATCTTCAGTGATATTTCTAGTTAAAGAAGAATTTTTGCCATCTCTTCTTTTTTTTCACAATGTTTTCAAGTCTGTTAACGCTTTCCCTCATACGAAAATTTTGTAGCAGACGACTTTGAACATATTTTAACAAAAAATAGAATATCTCCTATAACTATGTTTTCAAAAAGCCATCTGCGGCAGAGGCGTCAGAAAGCGTCTATATGATGGAAAGGGTTAAATAATAAAACTTTAATTTTTATGGATTTTCTGTCATTTTTGGAAGATATTTACAAAGTCATCTGTTCCAGACTTGTTGAGTGTGGGTAAGGCTTATACAAGAAATAGACTGTCAAGCCATTGATTTAATTCCGTTCCTGATCATTTCCCTATCTGATTGAGAAAGGCATCATTCGGGTCTCAAGACTTTTCATTATCTTCATAATGACACCTTTTAATGCATCTACAGTAGACTTTTAACCCTTTCCCACATATAGACACTTTCTGGCCCCTTTGCAGCAGATGACTTTTGAAAACATTGTGGCAAAAAGAAGAAATTGCTCTTGAAGAGCAATTTTCCCTTTCATCCCAATGTTTTGAACTCCATTTAATAATTAAACTTTGGTTAAGGATTTTCATGAAACTTGGGTCAAATTTTTATGTCAAAAATACATTACCAGTCATTTAATACCTGATATATAATCTCAATACACAAAATTCATCCAGAAAAAAGAGCGCGCCTAGCGTATTCCTCACGCCTGTGGGATATACACGGTCGCCGTTAAATACCGGCACACAAGGTTAATTTTACACTTTTAGTTTCTGGACACAACTAAATTATCTCCAAGACGGCTTGAAGGATTTTCATGAAACTTGGGTCACATGTTCACCTCATCAAGGCGATGTGCAGAACCTATGTCTTGACCATACTGGTTCAAGGTCAAGGTCACACTTGAAGGTCAAAGGTTTGAGGCTTTGTTTTGTGTCTGCTCCATATTTCCAAGACGGCTTGAAGGATTTTCATGAAACTTGGGTCACATGTTCACCTCATCAAGGGGATATGCAGAACCCATGTCTCGACCATACAGGTTCAAGGTCAAGGTCACGCTTGAAGGTCAAAGGTTTAGGGCTTTGTTTCTTGTCCGCTCCATATCTCCAAGACGGCTTGAAGGATTTTCATGAAACATGGGTCACATGTTCACCTCATCAAGGCGATGTGCAGAACCCATGTCTCGACCATACCGGTTCAAGGTCAAGGTCACGCTTGAAGGTCAAAGGTTTAGGGCTTTGTTTCTTGTCAGCTCCATATCTCAAGGACGGCTTGAAGGATTTTCATGAAACTTGGGTCACATGTTTACCTCATCAAGGCGATGTGCAGAACCCATGTCTCGACCATACCGGTTCAAGGTCAAGGTCACGCTTGAAGGTCAAAGGTATTTTCCATGAATGAAAGAAAAATAAAACCATTAAGAAACATCAAAACTTTTGCTTTTTATTGAACAAATTATAAAGCTATAAACATTATAGTAACATAAAAGTTATTTCTAAAATTTATTTCAAAGTATAGATTCAGTGTTTTTTTTATCTAAATTGTAAAAATAATGTGTTTTTTTATAAAAATGTGAATTTCAATATTACAGCAGCTGCTATGCTACTGAATAATAAGTCGTTGTCTGTTTAGATAAGGCTTACAATATCCAAGGTTGGTGATTTTTATCAAGTAAGTTTATTGCCAAACGTTTTAATCAACATCATCCAGACGCTTTCTTTATGCATTCGTCTTCAATGAGTAATTTTCCTTTCACATTTATCATACCAGTGTGATCAACGTTATCATGATGTTTACATCATACAAAACTATTGCAACGATTAAATAAATCATATTTAACATGAAGTTTTTTAAAGTAAAACATATTTTTATTAGAAAATACTTTTAGTCATTTAATACCTGATATATCTTTCGAATGTATGTACTTGTAAATTTGTAAATGTGCTCCACTTGCTATGTCATTTGTAATGTTTATTTGTGTATTTTGTTTTTCTCACGGGTCATGAGGCGTATTGAATTTATATTTGAAATAAACTTCTTCTATATAATCTCAATACCCTTCATTCCATCCAGAAAATAATTCGCGCAGCCTTGTATAGCCCTTACGCATGTGATATACACGGCCACGGTAAATACCGGTGCACATGCGCACCGCATCACTTTTAATTTCCACAGTGCCGTGACGACGCAGGGTTGGGAGGCTTTAATCTGAAATAACTGGTAAGTATTTTCTAATATAAATATGTTATAATTTAAAAAACTTCCTTTTTACGTCAAAAATACATTACCAGTCATTTAATACCTGATGACTTTGCCGAATCTGTCGGGAGGATCGTCAAACACCATACTTCTCCAAATAACAGATGTAGCACCTTGTAGTTTATGAATCTATAGTACTACTAATATAAACACAACAGCTTATGAAAATTGGCAAAATGGGATTGAAAAAATTATAGTTTCAATCTTTGTTGTGTACTAGAAATTAGGTTACGACTCGCTAAGAGGCCACTAGTAGGCCCAGAGAGAAGAGTTTTCTGATTGAGACCTTGTATAGATCATGTTCAGAAATATCTTTATAAGCTAATTAATGATAGAGGATATCCAATGGTGAAAAACCCTGCCGAGATATCCTTTTTCGCTATAAGAGGTAGAATAACCCCTTCTGCGGCCCCTAGAACCCTTGACTGGCTTAAGATTAAACTTAAGAGCCCTAACAGGACACAGGACCCTGTCTACGTCTGAGGGACCACAGTCTGCAGAAAGGCTGGGAACTGTGAAAGGTTAGGAAAAACCGAAGGCAACTGGGTCTTAGTAAAGAATCCAGGTTGACAAAGAAGGGTGAAAGAACCATCAGTTTGGTTTAACCTGAAGAAACCCGTTTCTACCGAATGCAAGCAGCTCACTTCTCCAAGGCAAGAAGAAAAAAACTGTCTTAAAGTTAAAACTTAAATAAGCAGAAGCTAGTTGTTCGTACAGGGCCTTCGTCAGAGACCACAAACACATGCAACCGTCTTGCATAAGTTCGGAGAGAAATGGATCAGAACCAATACTCGCTCCCCTTTGAAGTTAAGCGTATTGCAGAGCATTGAATATCCCTTTATCGTGCTTATAGCCAGATCTTTTTCTTCGGATAGAAAAAGAAAGAGGTTGGCAATAATAGTCCCAGAGGGATACTCAAGATTGACCAACCTTGAAAACCCCAATCGGAGAGAACTGTCCACTTTGAATCGTAGACGATTCTAGAAGGCAGCCGTCTTATTCGTCGATGCAAGAGGCAACCCTCTGATTAAAGTTCTTCTCTCAGATTGAATGCTGGACAGTGTCCAGGAGTGAAGGTACAGCATAGCCGGGTTGAGATGAAGACGCCAACCCGGCTGCTGAAACAGTATGTCCTCTTAACGAGGAAGATGTAACGGTTATGCCAATAGGCATGCCAGCAGGTCGTTGAACCACGGCCTCTGGGCCAAGACGGTGCTATCAGCAGTATACTGCACTGTTGAGATCGCAGAACCTGGAACTGGAATTTGATTTAAGTCTGCACTTCTTGAGTGAGTAAAGGTTCCAATCGAGGGTCAGATCGTCCACTTCCCACAGCGCAGGATCGTACATTGGTGACACAAAATGTGGAAGCTGATGGTTTACTCTGGTGGTGAAAAGATCCATCAGAGGGGTTCCGATCCGCATGAACACTGATTTAGTACACTCTGGCTCAGAGTCAATTCCGCAGGTAGGATCCTGTTTTGGCGGGATGGACTGTCTGCTAAGACGTTAAGGTGCTGGGGACGTGTTTCACTAAGAAGACCGGCACCAAAGGAATAACTGCCACGTCTCTAGAAAGAGAAGGTCAGAGTGTGTTACTCCTTGCCTGCATATGTAGGATACAATAGTGTTGGTGTCCGTTTACAACAAAACAGTTTTGTTGGCAACGGAGGCAGAGAATTGTTTGGGAGCTAGAAGGACTGCCCTCAATTCTAAGTTGTTTATGAATAGACAACTTTTCTCCGTTGACCACGTGCCCTGGGCTGTTAAGCCCTGTGGCTCTAATGAGAACCCCAACCCCGCACTGGTATCTGTAAACAGGTACAGATCCGGATGCGGTGTGAGCAAAGGGGACCCCTTGCCGATAGATTGACGGTCTAACCACCAGAAAAGGTGTGATTTGAATCCACAGACGCCAGCATGTGGAGCCTACCTGGAATGACCAGGTCCGCTGCTGCACTTAAGGATCCCAGAAGTGACAGCATGGATCGGGCTGTTACTGAACCCGATCCAGAACGAGACGGATTCTCCACGATAGGGAATCGACTCTGAATCACCCCAAGATCGATGAAAGGGTCATGCTCACGAACGTGAACCTCTTTGACAGGATTAGATCTGACTTTCACGTAATGAGGGAAAAAAAATCCCAATTGTAGAATAGTCCTCCAGGCTATGGACAGATTGTCGATCAGAAGCAATCGATTTATCCTGTGAGGTAGACAATCATCAAAGTATTGGAGAAGCTGGGGCCCTGTATACGCAGAAAGCTTCTCGCAGCATTCTAACCTTCGTAAATACTCGCGGGGAGGACTCGAGGCTGAAGGGAAGTGTTTTGAATTGGAACACTTCCCCGTTTACCACGAATCGACGGTATTTCCTCAATGAGGAAGCGATCGGTACGTGGTATTAGGCATCTGTTAGGTCTAAGAGACTGCCCAGTCGCCTTCCCTGGATTGCCTTCTTGATGGAACTGAATGTTCCATATTGAACTTCTCGACCAGACTAGACGGAATAAGAGTCAATAAGTCTATTACCAGTCCCCTACGGTACTCCTGATACCCTATATGCGATGGTTGAATATCGGTACCTGGATCGTAGTGCCCGTATTCCGATCATCAAATACTGTTGGCTGCACGGTGCCGGATTGGCTAAGTCCGAATGTATTGCCCGGTTAACTATCGTCAAATTGGCTATGCTGTATAATATTACCCGGTTGCCCGGTGTCTGAATGGCTCTGCCCGGTGCCCGATTGACTATGTTTAAAAACTTTGACCGGTGTCAAATCGGCTATGTTGTTCAATATCGCCTGGTTGCCCTGTGGCCGATCAGCTATGTTCTAAACGAAAAACCTTGTAAATAGACTAAAATACAAATTTGAAAATGAGATAAAATTCTTAGCCTGCAAGGTGGTGTTGGCCAGAAATTAAAAGTGTTGTGTGTGCGCACATGCACCGGTATTTACTGTGGCCGTGTTTACACAGGCGCGAGGGCTACGCAAGGCTGCGCAAATTTGTTTCTGGATGGAATTAAGGGTATTGAGATTATGTTTAAGGTATTAAATGACTGGTAAAGTATTTTTAACATAAAAATTGAATTGAGTATCCAAAAAATGGATCATTGTAAAACAAATTCACGATTTCACGTCATTCAGTAACCCTTTGACTCATATAGACGATTTCTGATGCCTCTGCAGCAGACGGCTTTTAGAAAACATAGTGACAAAAGAAGAAATTGCTCAAAACGAGCAATTTCTCCTTCTGACACAATGTTTTCCACTTTTAGTCATAGGTTATCCATTCAATTATAGAGATTTTCTCTTTTTTGACAAAATATGTTCGAAGTCGTCTGCTGCAGAAATGTCGTATGTGGGAAAGGGTTAGCAGCTACTTAATGTTCTTCAGACATGTGATGGATCTTACCAGTGGGTGTTAATCTGACCATCAAATCCTACCCACATGCAGTCTCTGCAGCAGACAGCTTTTGAAAACAGTGTGGCAAAAGAAGTAAATGATTGTAATTACTAGGGATGGCAACGGTTACCGATAATACTAACCGGTTACTCGTATAATTTACTAACCGGTTACTCGGTTAACCGTATATATTCATAGACATAAATCCGAGTTTTGTTATTGTTGTTCTTCTTTTAACTCGCATTTGCCGGTCATGTATAAATCAGACAAGAACGTTGTTATCGGAACGTTTTCGTTTGTGTCTTTGAAACTTTTTCAATTTTATTTTTTTAATTTATATTTGAGAAAATTATCGTGTTTTTTTTTAACGAAGTGACTGTTATACGATTTTTAATATGTTGAATGAAAGAGATGCATAGTAAACATTCCCGATCGAGGTGTGAATAATTAACTTCTGGTCAGATACGTGTGAAAAATTGAAAAGAACAAAAGGTGAAATACAACTGTGTATATATTTTATCTATTTTTCCGGGTACTCGGTTACTTAAATTACTAACCGACTAATCGAAAAACATACAGTTAATCGATGCCATCCCTAGTAATTACCAATTTCTGCTTTTGTCTCATTATTTTCAACTTTATTTAATAATTAAACTATTGTTTGGAGAGAATTTCCATATATTTGCCTAGATGTAATAAAAGTTGTCTTCTACAGATTTGTTGTATTATGGGAAAAGATTAAATGTCATGCAAACGCAATTTTTTTTAAAGGATAGCTTAGGATGGATGATATGCGTAATACCAGCGAATGATGGTTCATTCATGTCAAGATTGAATTCTGTTATTCATTTGATGGCGCAATTATGGAAACTAATGTAAATTTAAATTAACTGTCTCACTGAGATTGTTTATTTCAGGAACGGCATAGATATCCTGTATTTGTTTTCAACACCAACAGAGGAGAGTAGCTTGAGTTATGTGACATAAGTGACAAAAGGAAATAGATTTATTATTCTGTGTCCTGTTTTTGTACTAAGTACGTGTTGCTTACAAGATGTGAATTTGTAGGTGACATAAACATTATTTGCAAGAAAGCAATTATTAAAGAAGAATAAAGCACAAATGAGCATGAAAAAGAAGTGTTTCTGTCCAAGACCTTGAATTTAATTCAGATTTGTATACAATTATGTTCACAGTGTATTTTGTCTAAAATTGTTTCGGTCACTTGGGTGAAGGTCATTGTTAAAGATTGTAGAACTCTGTTTTTGTTAGTTTAATGTCTGAATATAAGTATACGTTTTTTGGACTGAACATCATGTAAAGAGAGCTGCTCATGATAAGTTTGGGTTTTAATTTTGGTCTCTCAGGTCAGTTTTTGCCTCAACAACTAGGGAAGCACTTCAGGGTTTGAACAACTTTCAGTGAAACCTAAGATGGAATTGTGGTGTCTCAGTGAGTTACTTTGGTCAAGTTTATCTAACCTTTCCCACTTTCAAGAAATTTGGAACAAATGACTTTGAACATATATAGGCAAAATTTGGAACATTTCTACACACACACAAATGAAGGTATTATTATTGAAAATGATGAGGCAAAATATGTCGCTCATCATGAGCAATTTTGCTACAATGATTATAAAAGTTGCATGCTTCAGATGAGTCAGAATGCATCGGAGGGTTAGATTATTGTTTGGTGTCAGTGCTGCATCTCTTGATTTATTCAACCATCATTAACCCTTTCCCACCTATAGATACATTTTGACGCATCTGCATACTTTTGCCGAAATGTTTTTAAAGTTGTTTGCTACAGATTGATTTGATTGTGTATGTGTGAAAAGTTAAACCTTACCAGGCAAGATATGTTTACATACCTCCACTGAATGTATCTGATTAGAAATATGTAATATGTGGACAGTACAGAAAAAAACTGAAAACAATGTTGGAAAACCAGAAGTTGCTATTTTTTAGCAATTTCTCCTTTTTCCACAGTGCATTAACAAATTGCCTGTTGCTGAGGTATAAAAAGTTGTCTGTATCAGGGAAAAGGCTAACAACACTAGTCTGCTGGAAAGATTCAAAAATAGTTTGTTACATATTTAGTTTGTCCAGCTGGCACAGTTTCCATGCCAAGAACTGAGTGCCAGACATGTGCTTTGAAGGATATAAACAATTAAATGATGATCCATTTACCATCCAAAACAAGCTCATACTAGTGTATTTATGGTGTAAGTTAATGACATTTTTACATGGTGTTCTCAAATACTAAGAAGAAGTTTGGCAGTTTCTATGAAATTCCTTGGCCGTCATTCATGTCTATCCATGTTGTGTCAAAAGTGAGTTAATGTTCTCCCATAACAGTCAAAGGGAAACATCTAAGTGATAAACCTTTTTTTATGAATATTGCTGTGTTTAAATTTGTTTTATTATACCCCAAAAAAACAAAGTTTTTATGTCAAAAATACGTTACCAGTCATTTAATACCTGATATATAAGCCCCTAGCACTTAACTCATCCAGAAAATTGATCGCGCCCAGCGTATCCCTCACGTCCGTGTGATATACACGGTTGCCGGCAAGCACCGGCCTACGTGACCCACGTGCCACTTTTAATTTCCTGGACACACCATCTTGACGGCTAAGTTATTTATTTATTTATAAATTAATTTCTTTGTCTTTTTAAGGCGTTTTCGTCTTAAGCAAGTTTGCTCATTCAGTCCCGAATCTGTATAAAACATTAAGCTAATTTAATTGTGAAAATTATTGTTTGTTTTATATGTTTATTTTGTACACAACAAATTGAAAGTCACGGTGGGTTACCCCACCCACTATTTCAATCACATCGTCGAGTGCGGATTCCGAGTATTGTTTGTTTTCAACATCCTTATTTCCCCTCCTCGTTAGAGGTATCAATTATTGCTATCATCTTCTTGTGTATGATATGTTTGTTGTATATTTATTGAATTAAAATTATGGAAAGATTTTGTGAAAAAATATTTTCATTAGGTACGTCCATAGTAGACTAGAAAATAAAAAGTAGAAAAAATTTTGAAATTTTGTTTGTTTGTTTTTTGGTGTTTATTTCGTATATTATTCTGTAAATAACTATGCCGAAAGGTGATCAGAGGCGTGGAACATGGGGCCATATAGTAGCTACATGGGACACTCACCTCGCCTGTCTAAATTGCACTAAGTGCACACAGGAATCACCCTGTGAAATCTGCAGTTCCTGGACCGCTTCCGTTTGGAATTTGGCTGGGAAAAGGAGATTGTACAGAGACCGGAAGAAGAAGTAAGTAAACAAAAAGTGCTGAGTTCTTCTAGCGGTGAGGAGTTTGAAGGGTTTTCAGACTCCGAGATTGTGGCGAGTGTGCAGAAGGTTACGGCTGTTCCTTCTACACTCGTCACAGACGCTCTTTCTTCGGCTGGCTCTGCAAAGGGCAGGAAAGAGCGACTGGCAAAAGGGTTCGGAGTTAGTACTGCGGAGAAACGGGGGTCTGTGGACCATTTCTCTTACGGAAAACAACATTCTCTGATGCCAGGTGTTGGGGCTAATCCTTCGGGTGAAGCAATAGGCCTTTCTCAGGGAAACCTGGCAGATTGGCCGATTCCAACACAACCCTCTGTGGTTTATGAGTCTTCGGATTCATTCAGAGGTCCAAAGAATGATGCCTACGGGCGGAAATTTTTGGAGACAAATGTTGGGATAACGTCTAACGTTCTTAGCATAGGTCAACCGGGTAATGCTTTCGAGCAGAACCCTTATGACTCCGGGAAACCGGTCACTGGACACCGAAACACCGGGACACCGGGCACCCGTACACCGGGCACCGGACAACCGGGTAGTCATATTGCCACCGGGTCACCGGGTTTTTGGCAACCGGACATGAGTCAACCGGGTTTTTGGCAACCGGGCATGAGTCCACCGGGTACCGGGCAACCGGGTACAGGAGGACAAATGTCTGGACAGCATGTTCGAGGGGATAATAATTATCCTTCCGTCAATAGACAACCAGACATGCTGTCAGATAGCCACGGTATGCGAGACGCCGGTCATCCGGGTTTTGTTTTATCTGGCACCGGGCAACCGGGCACCAGTCAACCAGGCACCGGGCAACCGGGTAACGGTGGACCAGGTCTCGGGCAACATCAACGTATTGATACGGGGTATCATTCGTTTGCCGGACATCCGGGTATGTTGTTTAATAGTTACGGTAAACCGGTCAACCGTACCCCGGACAACTGAGTAATAGTTATCAAACCTATGGTCATTACGTACCTGGTTCTAATTCTCAGCCGTCGAACACCGGGTATAGGGAGAAATCAATCCGTTCTCCAGGGGGGTCAGTGTATATCTCTCGAGATTACACCCCTTCTCCATACCAACCCCCGGTTCAACCGGAACAAAGGGGTGGTGATCTACGGGTTACTCAGGCCTACCGGGAGCAGCAATATCCAAATAATGGGAATTTGCAACCCCCGGGAGGACACCTCTCTATGAGGCAGTCCTTAGATAGGCATCCCCCCGAGCAAGTACACTCGATGTGTCCTGTGAAGGGGAGGCCGGGACCGTCACATACGGTTAGCTCGGTCCCGACTGTCGACCCATTTCAACTTCATCCTGCTGCGGAAGGGAAGTCGTTATCAAAGGGTCTACATCAGTACATAGATTCATCTCATGATTCCTTGTCTGAGTCGGTCGTTCAATTCCAGGTCGAGAGACCAAGTAGAGCTGAACATGGTCACAGGATTCAAAGCTCTCCCACACCTTCGTCTGACGAAGAAATGGGAGATCAGTCCTTTTCAGGTGACGAGCCAACGGTAGAGCGTATGTCTCTACAACAGGCTATTGATGAAGTGTTCAGGGTAGTTCCTGACCATTTTTGCCCAAAGGTTGACGCTCCCCCTCGTCGGAAAAACCTTTCAAGTCTCGAGGAATTAAACGCAGAGGCTTTTACACCACTACGTTTACTTCCTCAGGCAAACAATCTGGGCAGATTGATTGAACAATTGCAGGCCACCAGGTCTCTTGACTCTTGTCAACCCTGGTCAGTCCCAGCAGCCATTTCTAAAGAATGGGTAACTCCTAAGAAGTATACCACTTCGAAAGAGTTCTTCCCAGTCAAGGTGCCAGCCTTGGACGGGGACGCTGCTATGCTGGGACTGTCTGCATCCACTTCTGTAACGGTTAATTCCAAGTTACTCGAGAAGTGGGAGGCCAGAGCTAGGTTGGGTGTTATGGTTTCGTCTCATGATGATCATTTCGCTATAGCTCTGTCCCAATTGTTAAAAGAGGAGAATGTCTCTAGCAGAGGTGCTAACAGAATTTTGGAAGCTTTTGATACGGGCAATAGGCATCTCATGGCTCTGAATCTTCAGAACGCCACAGAGATGCTGTCCGCAAGGAGAGATGCGGCGTTAGCCAAATCCTCCTTGCTGCTTCAAGAAAGCAAGGACAAACTGAGAGCTGCTCCTCTAGCTTCCGATCTCCTCTTCGGTGGAAGAATAGCTGCGGTGACTGTTTCTGATTCATCAGAACAGTCCAGACGCCTCTCGGCGAATGCAGCGAATGCTTTTGCACAGAGCCAGAAGCGCTCGGCGCCATCTGGAAAAGGGGGTAAGGCTAGGAAACCTCCCCTTGCCAAGAAGCAAAAGCAGGATGTTAAGGCCTTTGCGCCAAAACAACCGTCTTCCACGGGCCAAAAGTCTGCAAAACCAAAGCCCCACTTTCAAGCGGGAGCTAAGAGGCATACTTCTTAGCGCAGCTCTCTCCCTAGGCCGCAGCCCTAGGGATGCGCACCTCTCTATGATCTTCCCAAGGCCGGAGATAGCAGTCGGGGGCCGCTTGTCGCATTTCATAGAGGAGTGGGAATGTATAACAGAGGATCGTTGGATCTTGTCTGTGATACGGGAAGGGTACTTTCCCTTCGTTTCCCCACCTCCTCTGACAAGCGTGCCGATCGATATGTCATCACGCCATCCGGCCATGTCGGAAGTGATTTCATCACTTCTGAAAAAGAAGGCTATAGAGAGGGTTCTCAACCCCAATTCTCGGGGTTTCTACAGCCGTCTATTTCTTGTTCCGAAGAAAGACGGTCGGTGGAGACCGGTAATAGACTTATCAGCTCTAAATCTATTGATACCGGTCGAGAAGTTCAAGATGGAGTCGGCCCGCTCCATCAGAACAGCTATCCGGAAAGACGACTGGGCGGTCTCTCTAGACCTCACAGACGCATATTACCACATTCCGATCGCTTCCTCGTCGAGGAAATACCTTCGGTTTGTGGTAGAGGGAGAAGTTTTCCAATTTGTGGCACTTCCCTTCGGCCTCAAGTCTGCACCGCGAGTATTTACCAAGGTAATCAATGCTGTGGGAGCCTTTCTGCGTATGCAGGGCCCACAGCTCCTACAATACTTCGACGACTGGCTTCTTCACAGAGCAAATCGTTTGAATTTAATTCACGATCTGTCTCTAGCCTGGCGGACCATTCTGCGATTGGGTCTTCTACCCAACACGCAGAAATCGGACTTGATTCCGTCAAAGAGGTTTACGTTCGTGGGAATGACTTTTCTCACCGACCTAGCGGTGATTCGAGTTCCCTCGGACAGAGTCGATTCTCTTTGCAAGAAAATCAGACTCACCCTGGATCAGGTGTCGGTAACAGCCCGATCCATGCTGTCACTTCTGGGTTCCCTAAGTGCAGCAGCCGACCTAGTCAGTCTAGGCAGGCTCCACATGCGACCCCTTCAGTATCTTTTTCTGTCCCTGTGGCGTCCATCTGTGGATTCACTGGAACAGGAGATAGCTCTGACGGTTTTCTTCAAGTCACACCTTCGGTGGTGGCTGGATCCGTTAATCTATCTACAAGGGGTGCCCTTGCTCACTCCACCTCCGGATCTGTACCTTTTTACAGATGCCAGTGCTGTGGGTTGGGGAGCTCATTTAGAGCCACAGGGCTTAACAGCCCAGGGCATGTGGACAGCGGAGGAAAGGTGTTTGCACATAAACAACTTAGAGCTGAGGGCGGTCCTGCTAGCCCTCAATCAATTCTCTGCCTCCGTTGCGAACAAAACTGTTTTGTTGTCGACGGACAACACTACTGTTGTTTCCTACATTCGCAGGCAAGGAGGAACGCACTCCCACCTTCTCTTTCTGGAGACGTGGAAGTTGCTCCTTTGGTGCCGGGCGGCGTCGTTGGTAATATTAGTAAAACACGTTCCCGGTCACCTAAATGTTTTAGCAGACAGTTTATCCCGCCAGAACATGATTCTACCGGCGGAATGGACTCTGAACCAGAGTGTGGTAAACTCTGTGTTCATGCAGATCGGAACACCTCTGGTGGATCTTTTCGCCACCAGAGCCAATCATCGGCTTCCACTCTATGTGTCGCCAATGTACGATCCTGCAGCTTGGGCAGTGGACGCACTGACCCTCGATTGGAACCGTCTATTCGGGTATGCGTTCCCCCCGTTCATTCTAGTCCCAATCGTACTTCAGAAAGTACTACGCTCTCAACAGTGCAGAATACTGTTGATAGCACCATTCTGGCCCCAGAGATCATGGTTCAACGATCTCCTGGCCTGCCTCTCGGCACAACCGGTACGTCTTCCTCTTCAAGACGACCTTCTGTTTCAGCAACCGGGTCGGCGTCTTCATCCCAACCCGGCAATGCTACACCTTCACGTTTGGAGTTTATCAAGCGTTCAATCCGAGAGAGAAGCTTTTCTGTCAAAGTTGCCTCTCGCATCGCAGAATCAAGGAGACAGTCCACTAGAATTGTCTATGATTCGAAGTGGGCGATCTTCTCAGATTGGTGTGGTGCAAGATCGGTCAATCATGAGTGTCCCTCTATAACTCAGATTGCCGATTTTCTTCTTTTCCTCTTTGAGGAAAAGCATCTGGCTGTTAGTACGGTTAAAGGATACCGCTCTATGCTATCGAATACTCTTAAGTTCAAAGGGGGAGAGAGCATTGGTTCAAATCCATTTCTCTCTGAACTTATACGTTCTTTCGAGTTAGATAAACCTGTTTCCAGGAGTTTATCTCCGAAATGGGATTTATCTTGTGTTCTTAGGTCACTTACGAAAGCTCCCTATGAGCCTCTTGCGTCTGCGTCTATTAAGTTCTTGACTTACAAGACAGTGTTTCTACTCGCTTTTGCGACCGCTAGGCGTAGAAGTGAGTTACACGCACTATCTGTAGAGTCGGGGTACGCCAGGTTCAATGAATCCGACGGCTTTCTGGCAAAGAATCAGTTACCGTCGGTTCTTCCGGAAGCCATTACAGTTCCCAGTCTCTCTGCAAACTGTGGGCCTTCTGATCCCGACAGATTCCTTTGTCCCGTCAGATCTCTTAAGTATTATCTTAAGAGGGTTGACGGGGCAAGGGGTCTTAGGAAGAGATTATTTCTTCCTCTTATAGGAGGTAATGATATTTCAGCAGCTACTATTTCTCGCTGGATATCATCTACTATTAAGTTAGCGTACAAAGATCTGTCACTCGCCGATCTCTCATTGCTTCAGGTTCGTCCGCATGAGGTTCGCGCTCTTTCTACTAGTTGGGCCTTTACCAACAATGTTCCTTTAGAGGACATTATGCATGCTGCAGTATGGAAATCGCAGTCCACGTTTTCATCGTTCTATCTGCGTTCCATGTCTTCTCAGTCAGATAATTTGTATTCTCTGGGCCCACTTGTGGCGTCTCAGCGAGTTGTTCGCTAAATATGCATTTAACACAACAATAAAGTTCACATCAGATTGAATATTCCTTTAATCCAATTTCCGACTTTATAAGCTGTTGTGTTCAGTACTACGTTAAAATGACAAATAAATTACATGGTGCTACATCTCTGATGACGAAGTGTTGGACGATCCTCCCGGCCGATGCTGCAAAGTCATCAGGTATTAAATGACTGGTAACGTATTTTTGACATAAAAATGAAGTTTTTAGAGTAAAACATATTTTTATTAGAAAATACTTACCAGTCATTTCACAGTCCCGCCTCCCAACCCCGCGTCGTCACCCAACACTTACGGTAAATTAAAAGTGGCACGTGGGTCACGTAGGCCGGTGCTTGCCGGCAACCGTGTATATCACACGGACGTGAGGGATACGCTGGGCGCGATCAATTTTCTGGATGAGTTAAGTGCTAGGGGCTTATATATCAGGTATTAAATGACTGGTAAGTATTTTCTAATAAAAATATGTTTTACTCTAAAAACTTCATTTTGGGGGGATATATATAGGAGTCACTGTGTCTGGCTGTATGTCTGTCTGTCTGTCGGTCGGTCGGTCGGAAACCATATTTTGTCCGGCTATTTCTTACAAACCACTAGGTGGAATTAAATAAAAATTTACATGAAGCTTCTATACCAAGAGGAGATGTGCATACCCTAAAGATCTTACAATTGCATGTTATTTTACAGAGTAATGGCCCTTTTACTTATTAAGTTGTTGGTCATATTTTGACCGAGGCAATATTTTGTCCGGCTATTTCTTACAAACCACTAGGTGGAATTAAATAAAATTTTACATGAAGCTTCTATACCATAAGGAGATGTGCATACCCTAAAGATCTTACAAATGCATGTTATTTTACAGAGTTATGGCCCTTTTACTTATTAAGATGTTGGTCATATTTTGTCCGGCCTATTTCTTACAAACCAGTGGGGGGAATTCAATTAAATTTTACATGAAGCTTCTATACCAAGAGGAGATGTGCATACCCTAAAGGTCTTACAATTGCATATTATTTTACAGAGTTATGGCCCTTTTACTTATTAAGTTGTTGGTCATATTTTGTCCGAAGTCATATTTTGTCCGGCCTATTTCTTACAAACCGATGGAGATGTGCATATCCTAAAGGTCTTGCAATTGCATGTTATTTTACAGAGTTATGGCCTTTTACTTATTAAGTTGTTGATCATATTTTGTCCGGCCTATTTCTTACAAACCACTGGGTGGAATTCAATAACATTTTACATGAAGCTTCTATACCAAGAGGAGATGTGCATACCCTTAAGGTCTTACAATTGCATGTTATTTTACAGAGTTATGGCCCTTTTACTTATTAAGTTGTTGGTCGATCAGAAGCCATATTTTTTCCAGCCTATTTTTTACAAACCATTGTGTGGAATTCAATAACATTTTACATGAAGCTTCTATACCAAGAGGAGATGTGCATATCATAAAGGTCTTACAATTGCATGTTATTTTACAGAGTTATGGCCCTTTTGTTGGCCATATTTTGAGTCAAGGTGCTGTTTTGGGGGTATTTATCATCTTCAGTGATATTTCTAGTTTGTTTTATTTTGGTATTACCCTGTTTTAACAGTATTTCAGCTATATGGCAACAGTACACTTTCTAATCCGAGCTAACCAGTTCTAGACTAGGAAATATGCGTTGCCCAAGGGTACTCGACGATAGCAAATATTGCTATAATACATGGGTATGAAACAACATCCAAGTGATCATTTTATGAGTATTACTGTGTTAAAGTTTGTTTTATTGGGGTGTTAAACCTTTCCCTCATACAACAATTCTGACTTGAACATATTTTGTCAAAAAATAGAAAATCTCTTTTAATTGAATGGATAACCTTAAAAGTGGAAAACATTGTGGCAAAAGGAGAAATTGCTCGTTTTGAGCAATTTCTTCTTTTGTCACTATGTTTTCAAAAAGCTGTCTGCTGCAGAGGCGTCAGAAAGTGTCTACATGAGGGAAAGTGTTTACCCATTTCAACAGTATTTCAGTTATACAATGATACACATTCATATCCAGTATTCCTGTATGACTAACCAGTTCTAGATTAGTAAATGTGCCTTGCAAAATGTGCCTTGCAAAACAGCAGTTGCCATAACCATAATACATCAGTATATAACATTGTCAACACTGTAGCACTTTTCTTTGTGGGTTGAATTGCTGCATACTTCACACAAGTGGCTTAGTGTCAAGGGAGCTTGGATGAGTTTGGTTGGGTTTCACCTAACTTGGTCAAAGGTCATGGTCACAGTTTTTTAGCTCACCTGTGCACGAAGTGCTCAAGGTGAGTTATTGTGATCGCCCTATGTCCGGCGTCCGTCGTCCGTCGTCCGTCGTCCGTCAACATTTTCTCCTCTGTAACCGGTGGGTCAACTAGGATGAAACTTCACAGAAAGCATCCTCTCAATGTCCTCACCAGAATTCCTTAAAATTTTCGGGATCCATGCATAATTCTGGTTTCCATGGCAACGAAATGAAAAAACTTCAAAATTCTTAAAAAATCTTCTCCTCCGAAAGTGTCAGGCCGATTTTCAAATAATTTTGTAGAAATGTTCCTCGGGTGACCCTCTATCAGATTCCTTCAAGCCATGTTGATTGGTCGAAAAACATGGCCGCCAGGGGGGGCGGGGCTATTTTTCCTTATATGGCTATAGTGCAAACTTAAAAAATCTTCTCCTCCGAAAGTGTCAGGCCGATTTTCAAATAATTTTGTAGAAATGTTCCTCGGGTGACCCTCTATCAGATTCCTTCAAGCCATGTTGATTGGTCGAAAAACATGGCCGCCAGGGGGGGCGGAGCTATTTTTCCTTATATGGCTATAGTGCAAACTTAAAAAATCTTCTTCTCCAAAAGTGTCAGGCCGATTCTCAAATAAATTTGTAGAAATGTTCCTTGGGTGACCCTCTATCAGATTCCTTCAAGCCATGTTGATTGGTCGAAAATCATGGCCGCCAGGGGGGGGCGGGGCTTTTTTGCCTTATATAGCTATAGTGCAAACTTAAAAAATCTTCTCCTCCAAAAGTGTCGGGCCGACTTTCAAATAATTTTGTAGAAATGTTCCTTGGATGACCCTCTATCAGATTCCTTCAAGCCATGTTGATTGGTCAAAAAACATGGCCGCCAGGGGGCGGGGCTATTTTGCCTTTTATTGCTATAGTGAAAACTTAAAAAATCTTCTCCTTCAAAAGTGTCAGGCCGATTTTCAAATAATTTTGTAGAAATGTTCCTAGGGTTCCTAGGGTGACCCTCTATCAGATTCCTTCAAGCCAAGTTAATTGGTCGGAAACTATGGCTGCCAGGGGGCGGGGCTTATATAGCTAAAGTGAAAAAAAATAAATAATCAGGTGAGCGATTCCAGGGCCATCATGGCCCTCTTGTTTATAATATGTCCAGTCAAAATGACATATACATCTGTAGTCTAGCATACTTTATACAAAGGTTCAGTGTCAAGGGAACTTGGTTTCATGATAATCAAAGATAAAGGGTGGAGTTGCTATAAATAGCCTACTGTGTATGAAACATTGTCATGGTTCTAGCAATGACCTTAGTTAAAGGTCAAGGTCATAGTTGCTATGAATAGCCTGCATGAATTCAAAACCTGGTCATCTCTTGCAATTTTGATTTAATGTACATTTCTTGATATTCCATACAGACATTCAGGGTTCTGGATCCTTGGACCAGTTCATGCTTCTTGAATCTAGGTTAAAGGTCCTCCATTGAAATAACCTAACCTTTAACTTTAACAATTTAATTATGACAACCAGTAACATTTTTCCAAAATGAAAAGTTCTGTAAAAGATAATGAGAGCCGGAGTGAATAGTGAGACAGTTATATTTAGTACCAACAGCAGCAGACTAAAATATTGTGGAGCAAAAATGAGTTTACCTCTTCTTTTCTGAACACCTGAATTATCGCGTAAAATCTGCATAAATGAAAGTAGGCTTTTAAGACAAGGTAGAAAATATTACGAGACATAATAACATTGTTATTTTTAGCTCACGAAGCGCTCAAGGTGAGTTATTGTGATCGCCTTTTGTCCGGCGTGCGTCGTCCGTCAACTTCTCCTCAGTAACCAGTGGGTCAATTGGGATGAAACTTCACAGAAAGCATCCTCTCAATGACCTCACCAGAATTCCTTCTAATTTTTGGGATCCATGCAGAATTATGGTTTCCATGGGAACGAAACGAAAAATACTTTAAAATTCTTCTTCTCCCAAACTGATTGGCAAATTTTCAAATAATTTTGTAGATATGTTCCTTGGATGACCCTCTATCAGATTCCATTAAGCCATGTTGATTGGCAAAAAACATGGCCACAAGGGGGCGGGGGCGGGGGCTATTTTGCATTATATGGCTATAGTTAAAACTTAAAAAAAAATCTCCTGCTGAAGTGTCAGACCGATTTTCAAATAATTTGGTAGAAATGTTTCTTAAGTGTCGATTGGTCAAAACACACGGCCGCCAGGACGCGGGGCTATTTTGCCTTATAAATGTTCCTTATGTGATCCACTATCAAATTCCATGTGGATTGGTCGAAAAACATGGCCGCCACAGGGTGGGGCTATTTTGCCTTATATGGCTTAGTGAAAACTTAAAAAATCTTCTCCTCCTAAAGTGTTTGGCCGATTTTCAAATAATTTGGTAGAAATATTCCTAGGTTGACTCTCTATCAGATTCTTTTAAGCCATGTTGATTGGTCTGAAACTATGGCCACCAGGGGGCGGGACTTATATGGCTAAAGTGAACAAAAATAAACAGGTAGGCGATTCAGGGCCATCATGGCCCTATTCTTTTATACAATTTCTTGTTTTTCCTCAAAGTTGTTCCAATTGAGTGATTAGGATCAAAGATCACTGCAATGCTTGGAATAGGGAAGCATCATATTGTATCATAATACATTCATGGGAGTGACATATTGTTTTTGCCTGTTCCGTCCACAGATGACCCCTATTGATTTTGAGGTCACTAGGTCAAAGGTCAAGGTCATGGTAACCTTCAACTGAAAAATGGTTTCAGCTCAATAACTGAATGCTTGAGCCCAGGAACTTCATACTTTGTGTGCAAGTTGGTCACCACCAGCAAATGACCCCTATTGATTTTGAGGACACGAGCCCAGGAACTTCATACTTGGTGTGCAGGTTGGTCACCACCAGCAAATGACCCCTATTGATTTTGAGGACACTAAGACAAAGGTCAAGGTCACAGTGCTCAAGGTCATGGTGACATTGGGCTGAAAAATGGTTTCCGCTCAATAACTGAAGACTGCTTGAGCCCAGGAACTTCATACTTGGTATACAGGATGGTCATGACACTTTGACCTGAAAAATGGTTTCCGTCCGTCTGTCCGTCCCACTTGTTTCCGCTCAATAACTGAAAAACGCTTGGGCATAGAAACTTCATACTTGGTATGCAGGTTAGTCATGACCAGTAGATGACCCCTATTGATTTTGATGTCCAAAGGTCAAGGTCATGGTGACCTTGTGAGGTTAAAAAATGGTCTCCGCTCAATAAATGAAGAACACTTGGGCCGAGGAACTCCATACTAAGTATGCAGGTTGGCCATGCCCAGTAGAAGACCCCTATTGATTTTGAGGTCAGTACATCTAAATTCAAGGTCACAGTGACCTTGAGCTGAAAAAGGTCACAGTGACAAAGAGCTGAAAAAAAGTTTTTGCTTGGACCCAGGAACTTCATACTTGGTGTGCAGGTTGGTCACTACCAGCAAATGACCCCTATTGATTTTGAGGTCACTAGGTCACAGTGGTCAAGGTCACATCCGTCGCACTTGTTGCTGCTCAATAACTGAAGAACGCTTGGGCGTAGGAGCATCATACTTGGTATGCAGGTTGGTCATGACCAGTAGATGACCCCTATTGATGTTGATGTGAGTAGGTCAAAGGTCAAGGTCATGATGACCTTGTGAGGTAGAAAATGGTTTCCACTCTCAATAACTGAAGAACACTTGGGCCGAGGAACTCCATACTTGGTATGCAGGTTGGCCATGCCGAGTAGAAGACCCCTATTGATTTTGAGGTCAGTAGGTCTAAAGTCAAGGTCACAGTGACCTTGAGCTGAAAGGTCAGTGACAACAAGCTGAACAATTGTTTTTGCTTAATAACTAGAATTCTTTGGCCATGAAAGTTAATACTTAGTGTGCAGGTTGGTCACCACCAGCAGATGACCCCTATTGCTTTTGAGGTCACTAGGTCAAAGGTCAAGATCACAGTGGTCAAGATCACAGTGACATTGGGCTGAAAAATGGTTTCCGCTCAATAACTGAAGACTGCTTGGGCCCAGGAACTTCATACTTGGTATACAGGATGGTCATGACACCTTGACCTGAAAAATGACCAGTATATGACCCCTTTTGATTTTGATGTCAAAATGTCAAAGGTCATGGTGACCTTGTGAGGTAAAAAATGGTTTCCGCTCAATAACTGATGAACGCTTGGGCAGAGGAACTCCATACTTGGTATGCAGGTTGGCCATACACAGTAGAAGACCCCTATTGATTGTCAGGTCAGTATGTCTAGGTCACAGTGACCTTGAGCTGAAAGGTCACAGTGACAATGAGCTGAAAAACTGATTTTTGTTTAATAACTAGAATGCTTTTGCCATGGAAGTTAATACTTGGTGTGCAGGTTGGTCACCACCAGCAGATGACACCTATTGATTTTGAGGTCACTAGGTCAAAGGTCAAGGTCATGGTACCCTTCAGCTGAAAAATGGTTTCGACTCAATAACTAAAGAATGCTTATGTCGAGGAACTTCATACCTGGTGTGTAGGTTGGTCCTAACCAGTAGATGACCCTTATGTTTTTACTCAATAACTCAAGAGCGCTTATGCCCAGGAACTTCATACTTGGTGTGCAGGTTGGTCCTAACCAGTAGACGACCCCTATTGATTTAATATTGATATCCTTGCGCAATTAATCATAGCTCATCCAACAAACTACAACTGCTTAGAGGACCCTACTAGATCATATATACATTAAAAATATCAACTGCAAAGAATCTGGTGTAATTCTAATACATTAAAGCTACCATGACATGACGTATACAGTTGTCAGCATTCCATAAAACTTTCAGTGATCATTGCTTGCTCCATATCGAAATGAAAACAAAATGGTACTTCTTACATCCACATTACGTTCGTTCATAAAAAATAACCACTAATCTAGTGAATCTTATGCAATACATGTCCACTATTGTCTACAGGTTAATAGACCAAACTTCAAAGTCATTGATGCTTCATCTCCAGTCTAAAACAACAAAATTCATTTCTTTTCCTCCCCTACGACCACACAAATGGGGAGACAAGCCCTTTTTCAAATCAAAGTACTGAAAGTACGATTGGAAGGTGATTTTAGAGTGATGTCAGCCAGGTGCAGATGGGATAATGAATTCTATGCAAGGTATGAACAGATCATGGCTAGGATATATGGATAGGAACAAACAAGAGCAAATATGTTGGAAAATAAATGAATGAAAGAATTTAAGTCTTTAAAACTTCTTTATTTTGCTGCAGTTTCGGAATAGGTAAAATTGTATAAAAAGAATAAATCAAACAAATATAATAAAAAACACAAACACTTGTTGTTTAGTTTATACGGTTATACTATATAATTTCGGAAGAACGCCTTCATCAGTATAATACAATAATAAAGAAAGAATAAAAACTTCAAAACTGTTGACAGCTGGACATTATATTATATTCTCAATAGTTAGCAAACACTGTCAAGAATGCTATCTTTCTATGCGTCTGTATAAGGAAAAAGATATATAGATAGATATTCTTTATTTCTTCTAAATTTGAAGAGCAAGTTCACATTAAACATTACAAAAGTGAGAACATAAATATATAGTTAAAACATTGTAACAATAGGAGAACTTGCTCGTCATAAAAAAATCTATGATAGCCACTGTCTTTCAAATTTGCTTTTCACAAGTGAACAAATGCTATGAATGAACGTATACAAGTGCTATGAATGAAAATATGAAAACATGAATTAATTTTACATTTGCAACAATGTTCGATAAACTGTGTCTGAATGAGGATACAACGTAGAACGTAATGTTTTCTCCTTGCATGAAAGCTTAATTAAGTATAGGTGTGCCCTCAATTTAAATCAATTCTCACATAACAAGAACATTAAGAAAGTGTTGTAAAATCTAAATAATATCATGACATCTCACGATGATCAGATTTTTCTAGAAATAATTTTATTTGATGTGTATTACGCGTCAAGCGTGGATTCAAACACTTCCAAATATTTTACAATTTAAAACAATTAGATATTCGGATAAAATCTGATTGATTGAAACGAATTGTTAAAAAAAAAAAAAACACCCAACGCATATTAAAACCAAAGCCTTCTTTTCCCACAACATTTTGTTTCAAGAGCTACAATATCTAAAGAGGCAACATGTTAGGGTGCTTATCCAGTATGCATGAGTTCGATTTTACCATACCAATTCAGGAAAAGTGATTTCCATATCTTTCAACTTTGCCCCGGTAAATCAGTCTGTAGCGACGCGGGCTGTCAATCCAGCAGTTGTAAGTTCGAATCGAAGCTCGGCCATCATTCTTTCTGTCATTGTGACAAGCGTCATTCATCTTTCACCAATGGGCTAACAGTCTATTTGGAAAAGAAGCCAGTTGCTTGGAAAGAATGTTGTGTGGATTACTTGTGTGAGAAAGCCAGACAACACATGAATAGGTGAACTGGCCGCCGTGATATGACTGAACCATTGTTGAAAACGGCGTTAAAGCCTAATCAATCAATCCTTTTTATATAATCATTCTGTAATTTACCATTTAGAATGCCCCCCTAATACCCTTATACATATTTAGTCGAGTAGTCGTTCGGGAGAACACTTCGTGAATTACCAGATAACTAACACTTCTCCCTAGCACACAACTATTGACAACATTGTGACAAAACATAATAAATTTATCCCAGGACTCCAAATGCAGCATACGATTTTGAGAATATCTGAGAGGGATTTTTTCCTTTTTTCCCACAACGTTTCAATTAGTAAATATATATATACATAATATATATATATAACTGATGTAAAACCTATAAATGAATATACTAGAGGAAATATAAAGAATATAACTGAAAGTCGTAATTAAGGATAGATTAGCATATTTTGGGGAAACTACCTTACGACACGGTATGTCCTCGAATTGACCTAGTTCGTGTAATGTATATCTGATCCGGTGTATCGGTGTTGTTCACAAAAGCGTGGCGCGTAAGAATATACAGGTAACAATGTTTACCACAGAAAGATGTGTATTTAGAAAATCAAAATCAATTTTAATTTTCAAAGCCACAAAAACATGAATTATTTGAAAATTGAATTGTCCAAACCAGTTTCTACATCAAACTGATTGTACATGAAAACACTTTAAGTATGAATTTACATTGATTTTTGCGAACTATATTGACTAGCTTATGTATGAAGAGATCATATAGTTTATAGAGAGGATGTGTGTTATAGGGCATATTCCATTAAGGTCACTGTTAAATCCCATAGGAAGAAGATTTTTACATAATAATCACCTTCCAAAAAGCAATCTCTAGTTCATGAAATAGGTTTTGATGGAGAATTTGCGTGCCAGCACAACCTAAGTGTCTAAATTCCCTGCACAGTGTGAAGAGTTAACCAGTTTTCCTCTCATTAAAGTATGTACTACCTTCAGCACAGGACTTTGAGAACATTGCAAAGAGGAAACAAATTAACTCAAAGCAAACAGTTTCTTCTTTTTCCATATAGTTTTCAACTCTGTATCAGAATTCAACCCCTAATAAAAATTCTCTGAAACACTTTCAAACAAGAATATTCGTTATCAGGCGTAAATGGTTCAGAGTTAAACAGACTGGGACTGCCAACCTTTGGGATTTAGAAGTCTGAATAGATTTGTTTAAAAGCAGAGTTATTGGTTAATGATGCAAACGATATACGTCATTTCTTTAACAAGAACAAACACTGAGAACTGTAAGTGCATGTTTGTGGTCTAACCCTTACCTGTACATACCAGAAATCTGAAGCAGACGACATTGAAAACATAGAGGTTAAAACATAGAAAATTTCTTAAGAATAAATTATAATTTTTGAATAGGGTTGGAAAGAATGTGACAAAAGGAGAAATTACTCATTATATGTTAACAGTTGTCTGCTGCTGTGGCACCAGAAAGTGTCTGTCTGTATGTGGGAAAAAGTTAACGGAAGTTCATTTTTATTCCAACAGCCTATGCCTTAACTATGTAGTGTTACATTAATTATACAAATTTGCTAAAATTATTAATTAAATAAAGTCATCTGTTGCAGATTTGTTGTTTGTAGGAAAGGGTTAATTCTTCTAAATTAAAAACATCTGTAATCATTTTGATACTGAATAGAAATTTAGGGGAAAAGAGAAATTGCTCAATTTAAGAGCTTTAACTTTTGTTTCATGTTAAAAAAATAATTGTTACAACAGAAACTTGCTCATATTGATATATTGATTCATTTCTCTTTTTCACATTTATTTTTAAAGATTTTCCTAGAGGCATCTAAATAACAGGAACAAAACAAGTTATGCTGTGTTATTTGGTGAGACGTATTGAGAAAGTTGTGCTTGCATTTTGGAAGAAAACGGGTTTTTATGAAGGTGAGACGTCAGTGGAATTGTGATTTATCATGCATTTTAGATGGTTTCTACATCAGCCAAAAAACCTGACTTGTTAGAAATACCAGTCATGAATAATTTACTGTGTCTGTCATATTTTAAGCACTCTGTTATGCAAACTAATTCATAGCCTGCTGTAATTAAATTGTCTTTTTGTTAACAAGTTTGAATTCATAAACTGCCAAAGTGTTATTCAAAAGATGATTATTTATTGTTTATGAGTATGATATCCTGAGGAGAAAAAAGGTCATTTTTAAAAAATGCTCCCTAGCCCAATTTTTTTTTCAAAAGCTGTATTACAAATTCTCCCTATCCAAAAAAAAATGTTTATATATTAAGCTGCTGTAAGTACAGATGCATCAAAAATGTTCTGTATTATCCCTTTCCCACATACAAGAAATTTACAGCAGACCACTTTGAAAACAGCTTGGTAAAAATATGTATAATCACTATAAATCAAAAAGTACATATTGAATAGAGTCGAAAATATTGTGCCAAAAGGAGAAATTGCTCATTATTAAATTTTCGTCACATTGTTTTAAAAAATGTCTACTGTTGATGCGTCAAAATGCATCTTTCAGATGGGAAAGGGTAAATTAAGGAAAATTGATCCATCAAAATACCAATGGTTTATAATGTAATTTGTTCTGGGAATAGAGCTAAGACTACTCACTCACTATATACCGTAATGGGCTGCTTCAATATTGGTGATATTGATGGTTTTGCTGTGAAACATTAACTTTGTTGTGGTAATAGTTTAGTAAGTAATTCCTGCATCCTATAATGCACCAATTAATGTTTTCCCTTCTACAGATAATATTTGACGATTCTTCTTTCCTAAAATGTGTTCCACTCTGTTAGTGAAATTCCAATGATTAAGAGTGGTTACACTTTAATAGCTGACCTGATGCAGGAAGCGCTAGGTGAGCTATTGTGATCACTTTCCACTTGGCATCCATCTCGGTAGTTGTCTGTCTGCCCATCCCTCTGTCGGTCTATTCTTATTTTCCTATATACAACTTCAAACAACTTCTCCTCCTAAATAGATGTACCAATTTCATGATTATTTCACAGAAATGTTTATTGGGATATTTTTTTACGCCACTTTCAACCTTATTTCAGTTATATCTCCATATTTGAATGGATAACCTATGACAAAAAGTGGAAAACATTGTGGCAAAAGGAGAAATTGCACGTTTTGTGCAATTTCTTCTTTTGTCACAATGTTTTCAAAAAGCTGTCTGCTGCAGAGGCGTCAGAAAGCGTCTATATGAGTGAAAGGGTTAATAATAAGAAAAATTGTGGGAAAAAGAGCTGAATACCCATCCTTATCTGGACCTCTGACTATGCAACAGATGTTCTGGTGTCTGACATACACAGAAATTGTTTATATTCATTTATTGGGGTTTTACGCCGCTTTCAACAATATTTCAGTTATATCACGGCAACAGTTTACTTATTCATGATCCCTGGGTAAACAAACCAGTACTAGGCTAGTAAATATGCCTTGCCCAAAAGCACTCCACCATGACTGTCGTGCCGTGACTGGGGATCGAACAAGGGATGCCCGGTTTCAAACCCCCAGCGCTAAACACTCGACCACGGCGGTTCCTTCACAGAAATGTACTTTAGGTGATCATCTTTCAAATGTGTAAAAATAAATTGAAGTTCATGGCACAGTCTCTGCTTGCCATGGTAGCTGAAGATGTGTTTTTAAAATGTACTTGTCAAAATGAACTGGCTGAATTTATTAGTCGCCGGGCAGAAGCCTGCGACTTCTATTTTTAATAGGTTTTCGGAAATCACATGGGAGGAGGAGTTATTATTAAAAAAATAAAAATTTAAATGTCTTGAACATATTACAATTGCGTTTGTTTAAAAACACTAAGTTATGACACATCTAAAATGAAATAAATATTCCGATGTTTTAAGTATTAGTAGTTTCTTTATTTTGACTCGCATCTCTTTTTTTGGGGTTTTATTTACGAAGACAAAACCGTCCCCATGAGACTTGCAGCAAGCAGACTGTTATGTGTCAATATCAAGTAAAATTCACGTCGAATTCTCCTTTAAAATAGCAATCTTAATTTACTGAATGTTATTTTCGTGTTCAAAGAGATGTCTTGATTTGTGAGGAATTCATTTTATAATGTTTATCCATGTATATCTAAAATATGAACTGTTTCTAAGCTAAAACTGTTGATCGCGTGACTCGCGAATACCAACTGCGTAGATCAATCTCCTTTGCAGAGAGCCGCTCTTTACACTCACTTACAAATAGTAAATTATAGGTGATTTAAAATGTTTATTTGGTTCAAAACAAATGAAGAAAAGAACAAACCGAGATAAAACTGGTTTTAATAGAAAATGACTGAACGAACACTCTCTGCCTATAAAGAGATTTTCAAGAACGACACCTCTGCGAAGAAGAATGTAGGTCACGAATCGGGTTTTTCGTACAAAATTAGTTCGTCCTTGACAATTTTAAATGTGTCATTAAATTCCCTAAAGGCATATTGCTTCCGATCTGCATATTGTTATGCATCATTGACACAAGGGCGCTCATCATAATATAATTTTAAAACATGAGTAGTTTGTTATTTTCATTATAAAAAAGGAAGGAAAGAATTACAATAAATTAACATGTTGTAGGGCTCAGTTTAGGTTTGAAATTAAGTTTAAATTATAAAACAATTTCAATGAGATTTAACTGTTTAGCTGATATTATATTTCGAAGGTGGTCTTATTTGTAAATATTGGATTACATTTCATCATTTGTTAAGGTATGATATAATTAGGATGCCAAGCTAATATCATGTTGAGAAAAAGAGAAAACTCATGTCTTCAGCGATTTAACCCTTATCTCATTGTTTTAAAAGTAAATTGCTGCAAAGGTGTCCAATGTTGACTTTAATAGGGGAAACATAAAATGACGTCCTATTGCATGCAAATCTTAAATTGTCTGTTTTGTGGTTTTATTGATAAATGATAGAATTCAAATATTCTGACAAACATCTTGAAAAGTGTATGTGGAATTCACAAATCTTATAATTATTCCTTAATGAAAGCACTGTATACATACTAAGACTAATGATTGTCAAGATTACTCATTTCCATTACTGTGTATGATCAATAATTAGTTGGCTGTGTGAATGGTCAACCTACTTTGGAATGGAGATTGATCATAAACAATAAAAGGCTTCAATTATCATTCACTTCGTTGACAAAACAATGCAAGTTATGACACATTTTCACTTGACCCCGCCCCTGATGTTCCAATATGCCCCTCAGTTGATAACTGTTTATTCAACTACTATACTGTTAGTGTTATGCATAACTGCAGTATGCATTTCCGGCGACATTGATGCGTTGCATCAACTTTCTCTTGTAAATAATTTGACAAGGATGTTCCTTGGGTGACCAACTGACCAAGATTGTCAAAAATATCTGATACATTGTAAAAGAAATGGCTGCCAGGGGTGATGTGGGTATTCCTTATATTGTTAAAAATTAGATTATATACTCGTTCAATAATTGAAGGCCTGATTTGAAAATAATTTGGCACAAATGTTCCTTTGTAGAAGCTCTACTGAGATTGTGCTAATTATCACAATGTGTTGTAAAACATGGCCATGTTGAAAAACATGACCACCAGGGAGAAGGCATACAGAGGACATTTTAAAAATATTCTTATCCAAAAGTGACCGTCTACCAAGAATGCCGACATTATTCAGATGGGTGAAAAAAAGTTTTCCTATTATATAATAGTGAAAACTATTGAAGTTCTATTAAATCTGGTGAGCGATATAAAACAATCATGATCCTCTTGTTCTCCAGATATTTTTATAGCAGAAAGGACTTAAACAAGCATAGATGGTAAACAGTTAACCCTTTCCCACATACAGACGCTTTCTGATGCCTCTGAAGCAGAATCCTTTTGAAAAGATGTTGGCAAAAGGAGAAATTGCTCATAATGAGCAACTTCTTCGTTGGCTCCAATGATTTCAACTTTATTCTATAATTGTTCTTTCATTTATAGTGAGATCAAAAATTTGCTGATATGTTTCCAATGTTTCCAAAGTCATCTGCTGCAGATTTTCTATAGCTGGTAAACAGTTAATAAATTTCTTGATAAGATTAACACATTTGTTACCTAGGTTTGCACTGTTGCACTGTTAAATATTTCAAACTCTGAGTTAGGATTGTTTATATTTTATATGAGGAAATTGTATGAGCTGCTTAAGAGAATAATGGGTCTTGTTGCTTCTCCATTTGGTGGTCTAAAGTTCATGTCCCTTGACTTAGAGGGCTGATGGTTTCCAGTTATTTGCTTTGCATTTTATGTAAGTTTTTAAAGACATTGATTGACTTGCTGTGTTAAAGCAATGTACAGATCAAGTTTAAATATTGTAATGCCTGTCAATCAGTAGTGGTAGTTGTGCAAAATAGGAATTTACGTGACATCATTTATACTAAATTCAGACAATAGTTGAATCTCTTACAGTGGGTAACTTTTGAAAACATTTTGAAAAAGATTAATTATTCAAAATGTCGGAGCAATATTTCTATTTTCCACTCCGTTTCGACTCGGACTTCCAAGATATTCTTAAAAAGACAACTCTGTTATAATAATGATGCAAAATTAATATCGCTGAAAAAAGCATAAAATTGATGTCTTCAACAATTCAACCTTAATTTCTCAATATTTTAGAAGTAGATTTTAGCAAAGGTGACCAATATTGCCTTTAACAGGGAGAGGGTTAAAAGGATTTTTATTGCATAAAAATCCTGAGATTTGTATGTGAAATTTCAAAAATCCTGGAATTTGTCTGTAATGTAAGAACACTGTATATATATTGAGACTTTTGGATATCATGAAAGTCTCATTTATGCCTCAATTTCACAACCATTTATGATTAATAAACTCATGCACAGCTAGCTGGCAGTATGTGTGGTCAACTACTAGCTTTGTTCACTTTGTTCCTTTCTAAGGCTCTATAATTCAAAGGAGCGTCCAATATTGCATGAAAAGTACTAACAACAAGCCCTATAAAAGAAGCAAGATGACGCACAACTACGTTGGAAGATTTAAGAAGGGCTTCTGCTTTCATGATAATTTTTGAAACTTTCTCTTCCAGAAGAAAAACCCTAAAAGCTTTAGAGTCAATAATAAAGCCTAAAAATGCAATTCTCTTTGTAGGTACCAGAACTGACTTCTCATAATTCATGCCAAAACCAAGACTATGCAATGTATCAACCATTTTGTCTGTATTGTCCTTACATACGACCCTGCAAGAATTCATAATAATGGAATCATCTATGTTATAACTGCAATGAATATTTTGTTGTCTAAACCAGGCATATATACTGGTTTGAGGATAAGGCGCGGATTTCAATCCAAAAAGTAGACAAACAAATTTGTAAAGTTGGCCATTCCATGAAAATTTTAGATACTTAGACTGTGGCACTGCTTTCCCCTTCAAAGGGGCTTTCAGACAGAGCAAATCAACTGCATAATTCCTGGTAAATTTTTAATACAATTCCCAAACAAGTCTGTACTATCCAAAGTCTCTTTATCAGAGTTGTGAACTCTTTCAATGCCAAACAAACATCTCGACTTTTTTAATATCACCCTGTTACAAATTTGACACATTAAAATCAGAGTTCTGTTTTGAACACGAAGGTGTAGCTGGAGTGACTAAATTTTTCCCTTTTCCTTTCCCTTTAGACTTCTTATTGTTAACGACTTTCTCCTGCGGAGTGTCTTTTCCACTTTTAGACTTGTTCTTCTTAATCTTAGACTTCTTCAAAGTAGGTTCTATGTCAGAGTCATCCATACTGAAACCCGAAAAACTGAATGACTCGTCTGAGTCGTCTAGACGAGTCGTCTATACTCAAGACTGTGTCTTGCTTGTTTGAGGCCATGTTGTATTAACTAAATACTCAATGAAAATAAATATTAACTGGCACTACGTCCTCAGTGACCTCTATCAGGACGTGGCCGACTAACTTACCTTATTGGCAATGTAATTCGCAAGCGAGGAAAATATCTTCTTGACTTGACAGGTGGAACGCAAAAACGATTATGAGAACAGATGTTCCTCGATTCTTGTTGTGACGTCACGGGAAGGACTTAATGTTTAATCTTTAAAATGCATAATAATAGAAACTATAGGAATACATAATCAAAATGTTTTATATAGCCATCTTTGTAACTGTCAATTTCATAAGAACAATGTTAAATGAAAACTCATGAAATTGGACCTTCAGTGGTTTTAAGCCCTTCCCACCTGCAGACACATTTTAATGCATCTGCAACAGATAGTGAGCAATTTCGCTTTATGCATAGATTTTTTCAACTCGATTCAATAATATTACTTTTATGTATTGAGATTTTTCACGATTTTTGTCTAGATATTTTGGAATTTTTTGAAGATATATTGTTTGAGGGAAAGGGGTTAAAGATAATGGAGGGAAAAACATTGTTATGGCATGACACAATAACGATAAATACAGCCTGCTCTGTTTCTGTCAATTTTTTTTTTTAGCTCTACTGGCAAAGGCCAGAAGAGCTTATAAATATGCCCTGGTGTGGTGTCCGTCGTCTGTGCGTCTGTAAATAATTGCTTGTGAACGCGATACAGTCTTCAGTTTTGATTGAATCTCAATCAAACTTATACAGTAGTTAGATATCCATGAGAGCTCAGTTCCTTTTGCAAACCAGCCAGATCCGCCTTTGCAAGACTGGATTATGGCCCTTGAAATTGTCAAAATTGCTATAATAGAGCTTGTGAACACAATAGAGGCTCCATTTACTATCTGATCTTCACCAAACTTACACAGTAGTTAGGTATCCATGAGAGCTTGGTTCTTTTTGCAAACCAGCCAGATCCGGCCATGCAAGACTGGATTATGGCCCTTGAAATTGTCAGAATTGCTCGAAAACCAGCCAGATGTGCCCTTGCATGACTGGATTATGGCCCTTGAAATTGTTAAAATTGCTATAATACAGCTAGTGAAAACAATAGAGCCTCCATTTACTATTCAATCTTCGCCAAACTTAGATATTAGTTTAATATTGATGAGAGCTCGGTTCCTTTCGCAAACCAGCCAGATCCACCCATGCAAGACTGGATTATGGCCCTTGAAATTGTCAAAATTGCTATAATAAAGCTTGTGAACACAATAGAGCCTCCATTTACTATATCCGATCTTCACCAAACTTATACAGTAGTTAAATGTTGATGAGAGCTTGGTTCCTTTCGCAAACCAGCCAGATCCGCCCATGCAAGACTGGATTATCGCCCTTGAAATTGTCAAAATTGCTATAATACAGCTTGTGAACACAAAAGAGCCTCCATTTACTATCCGATCTTTACCATACATACATGCTCTGGATTGAAAATGACCAAAGAACCATACCAGTAGAGCATAGGCCCTCATGGGCCTCTTGTTATGAGTTGTGTCACGTGAAGGCGATCTTTGAAAGTTTTGAACTTAATGGTAATTGCAATTACATGTCATATTTTTATCTGTTTTATAGGATATATGCAAAGTCACCTACTACAAATAATTTTTGGAAAAGTATTTATAATCTGTATAATTGCAGGCATTAATTTTATCGACGGATTCAAACATTTAAAAAAAACCAATATCTGCATGAAATGACTTAAATGTTTTTATGATAATACATGTACATGTTCTGTAGAATGATGCCAGGATAACTCTTCTTTTACTAAAATAGATGGAAAACAAGGGAAAATTGATCAATTCATACTACATTACAAACAAGTGTGAAAACCATCCCATTTCGAGGACACAGCTGTGGATGGCTGCTTTAATACATGCAAATCTATATCAAACCATAATCCTGCAGGATTATGACATTTCTTTGAGTCTGCGTCAGAATGATGATAATTCTGTTGAAAGATGATGACACCTCTTACTCCCTTTCTTCAAATGTTTTTTTATATCTCCTGTCTCAACTTAGAGACTGCTTTCATTAGTGCAGATTGATCCCTTTCCCACATAAAGACGCTTTCTCATGCCTCTGCAGCAGACAACGCACATTTATTTTGCCATAATTTTAAAATAATTATACTTTCATTTATAGAGATATCTTATATTTTTACATTAGTACTGTTATATTTTTAATTAGATGTTATTAAAGTCATCTGCTGTAGATTTGTTGTATGTGAAAAGGTTAATCATTTTTCTCTAAATCTACAGGATTTATTAGTTTTGTTATCCCATATCAGGACATTGATTTGCACAAAGCTGTAAGTTTGGATGCTTTACAAGCATAGTATATACATGTATATATTCACCTGAGAAATTGATCATCTAGAGTACAATGATGCATAATTTTCTTCAATAGTCGCCGGGCAGAAGCCCGCGACTTCTATTTTTAATAGCTTTTCGGAAATGACGTGGGAGTAGAGTTATTATTAGAAAAAAACAAATTTAAATGTATTGAACATATTACAATTGTGATTGTTTAAAAACACTTAGTTATGACACATCTAAAATGAAATAAATAATCCGATGTTTAAGTATTTTCAGTTTCTTTATTTTGACTCGCATTTATGTTTTTTTGTCTTAAAAAGAGTCCCTGCTAGACTTGCTGCAGACTGTTATGTGTCAATATTGAGATACAGATCACGTCGAATTCTCCTTTTAGTAGCAATTTCAACTTACTGAATGTTATTTTCATGTTCAAAGAGATGTCTTGATTTAAGTAGAATTCATTTAACCCTTTCCCTCATGTAGACACCTTCTGACGCCTCTGCAGCAGACAGCCTTTTTGAAAACATAGTGACAAAAAAAGAAATTGCACAAAACGTGCAATTTCTCCTTTTGCCACAATGTTTTCCACTTTTAGTCATAGGTTATCCATTCAATTATGGAGATTTTCTATTTTTTGACAAAATTCATTCAAAGTCGTCTGCTGCAGAATTGCCGTATGAGGGAAAGGGTTAATAATGTTAATCCATGAATATCTAAAATAGGAACTGTTTCTAAGCTAAATATGTTGATCAAGTGACTTACCGATACCGACTGCGTAGATAAATCTCCTTTGCAGAGAGCCGTTGTTTACAATCACTTACACAAATAGTTAATTATAGGTGATTTAAAATGTTTATTTGGTTCGAAACAAATGACGAAAAGAACGAACTGAGATAAAACTGGTTTTAATATAAAAATTACTTTGAATGAACACTCTCTGCCTATAAAGAGAGTGTAAAAAACGACAATTACGAAGAAGAAATGAATCGGGTCTTTCGTACAAAATTATTTTGTCCTTGACAATTTTAAATTTGTCAATAGATTCCCTACAGGCATTTTGCTTGCGATCTGCATATTGTTATGCATCATTAACACTAGGGCGCTCATCATTATATCATTTTAAAACACACTCTCTGCCTATAAAGAGAGTGTAAAGAACAACAACTATGCGAAGAAGAAACGAATCGGGTCTTTCGTACAAAATTATTTTGTCCTTGACAATTTTAAATGTGTTATTAGATTCCCTACACACATTTTGCTTGCGATCTGCATATTGTTATGCATCATTGACACAAGGGCGCTCATCATTATATAATTTTAAAACATGAGTAGACTAATGATTGGCAAGATTACTCATTTCCTGTTTATGATCAATAATTAGTTGGCTGTGTATATGGTCAACCTACCTTAGAATGGAGATTGATCATAAATAATGAAAGGCTTTAATTATATTTCAATGAAGGACATTCACTTCGTTGACAAAAAAAAATGCAAGTTATGATACATTTTCACTTGACTCCATTGTTCCATTATGCCCTTTAGTTGATAACTGGTTTTTTCAACTACTATAATATAAGTGTTATGCATAACTGCAGTATGGATTTCCGGCGACATTGATGCGTTGCATCAACTTTCTCTTGTAACTATCAATATCTAATCAAAATATATTACTAAAGCTGTATGGCATAATCTTGTTTCATGTTTTCTAGACAATTCTATAAATTATTGTTCAATTCAAATGCTGCAGGGTATTGTAAAGCAACATTTCTGCCCCTGGTATGTCAAAGGTCAAATTTACTTTAACCCTTTCCCTCGTACAACAATTCTGCAGCAGATGAATTTAAACATATTTTGTCAAAAAATAAAAAATCTCTAAAATTGAATGGATAACCTATGACTAAAAGTGGAAAATATTGTGGCATAAGGAGAAATTCCTCGTTTTGTGCATTTTCTTCCTTTGTTACTATGTTTTTAAAAAAGTTGTCTGCTGCAGAGGCGTCAGAAAGTGTCTATATGAGGGAAAGGGTTAAGTTAAAGGAGAAAAAAATACCTTTGAAATTTGCCTCTACCAAAAGAATATTCAAGTTAAATAACTTAAAATGAGTTTGAATTTATTAACAGGTAAATTCAAACTGCTAAATGAAACCAGTCAACTTATAAGCATGTACGTCTCCTTTGGCGCTTTCCTTCAAGTAGTATCTCTCTTTGTCGTTAAATTGTGTTTTCCAAGAGTCAGGAGACATGCTCTACAGCCACACACATCGGAATCCCACCTAAGCCTGAGCATATCCAGTACAAACATATCACTTGCTTGCTTCACAATTGCTTTTTCTTCATGCTCAAAACTGAGTTTGCCTATGAAAGCATATCATAGTAGTCTGCACTTAGTGCATAAAGATGTACTAACAACATATCTACATATATGATGGATTCCATCACATAAGAGTGACTATTTTATAGGAGAGCGCCAGTGATTGAGAGACAGATCCTTCTCAATAAATGCGATTGTTATTTTTTGGATTGCCACTTTACATGCATACAACAGGATGTCTGGAATTAGACAATCTCTGTCTGTATTAACACATGCAGAAAACACAACACAAGTAAGTATTCTCCCGAAGCAAACATAACTTAACACTGTATTGTTTGAATGTGAAAATTCTTACATTTTAAATTTCAAATGCAGTTGTTTGCCTAATTTAATATAAAACCATTGATATATTGTCCTAGCAAAGGAACGTAAAAACGATGATTGACAAAGGCATGAAGGTTGCATGGTCTACTGTACAAGTGTAGGGAATAAATCATTCTTATTATACAGCTTAAGCAAAGGTAATGATGTAGCAATGGGCATTTCTAGGTACATCATTGATGCTTCAATAGAAATTCAGATGAATATCACTCATTATTGTATACTTTGATATAATTCCTTCTATTTTCCATGTGAAAGATCCTTTTCATATGTCACTAAGGATGGAACTAATACTTCCATACAGTAACCTTACAAACACTCTCTCTCATCCTGTGATGAGTTTAACCCTTTCCCTCATACGACAATTCTGCAGCAGACGACTTTGAACGTATTTTGTCAGATGGATAACCTATGACTAAAAGTGGAAAACATTGTGACAAAAGGAGAAATTGCACTTTCTGTGCAATTTCTTCTTTTGTCACTATGTTTTCAAAACGCCGTCTGCTTTAACCCTTTCCCTCATACGACAATTCTGCAGCAGATGTCTTCGAACATATTTTGTCAAAAAGTAGAAAATCTCTTTAATTGAATGGATAACCTATGACTAAACGTGGAAAACATTGTGACAAAAGGAGAAATTGCTCGTCTTGAGCAATTTCTTCTTTTGTCACTATGTTTTCAAAAAAGCCATCTGCTGCAGAGGCATTAGAAAGCGTCTATATGAGGGAAAGGGTTAAAGGCCAGCCCATCAGGATCAAACATTCTTTTTAAATTAGAGCTAGCTGCACCAGTCTGCATAACACTTCCGATAATCAAAATAGCGGGCAGCATCATATCACTTAAAATAGAGCGGATGGAGACAAATTTCTAGCATGGATTGCAATTGTTCTGAGAAATAGAACAGGTGGCACCATAGGGTAAAATAATATAGTGCAAGATATCTGGTTAAATCCATATCATCTGCAAACATAATGTTTAGGCATTTATCAACAGACAATTTCCCTTGGACGAGTTCTGATTATTAAGGCAGTCGATCATCCTTTGGCTGTTTCTGCTGCCAATCTCTCTCTCTCTAGATAACTAACATCCCCAAAATACCATGAAAGCTAAGAGTAGTTGAAAAGTCATCAGCGTAAAACACATAGGGAGCATCTTCTATTATAGAGCCATGTCACAGGAAAGTTACCATAGTTAACCCTATCCCTGTTACAGAGGACATAATATGATGCATTTGCAGAAGAAAACTTTTGAAAACTTTGTAGCAAAAGGAGAAATTGCTCATAATTTTTTTTTTCAACACAATGTTTTCAACTTAAAGCTATACAGGTTCTTTCATTTTTAGAATGTTGCCGTTTTTAATGTTTTCTGCTTTAAATTTGTTATATGGTGGAAAAGGTTAAGTCATTGGGCTTGATGATATTTTAGATCAACTTGTTAACTCTCAATGGCATTATGTAAAAATAATAATTCTTTAAAAGCCTGTCTAGAAAGCGAGTAAATACATGTTTGACAGGGAGAGTCCTGATCAGTCTATAGAGAGTGATCTTGATCTTCACTTGTCAGCTATTTTTGATGCCATCTTTTTCAGTGTGGTGGATGTTTGTATATAGGTTCAGTGTACAGACTAATGACACTCCATTTCATGGTTTTATAATGGAATTTTCTCCCACCTAATGGGATTATATTTTACCCTTATCTTCCTTAACCCTTTCCCTCATACGACAATTCTGCAGCAGACGACTGAACATATTTGGTCAAAAAATAGAAAATCTCTGTAATTAAATGGATAACCTATGACTAAAAGTGGAAACCATTGTGGCAAAGGGAGAAATTGCTCGTTTTGCGCAATTTCTTCTTTTGTCACTATGTTTTCAAAAAGCCGTCTGCTGCAGAGGCGTCAGAAAGCCTCTATATGAGAGAAAGAGTTAACATGTATGGAAGTGTCTCTTTAACCCTTTCCCACGTATTAATTATAGACAATTTCCGACGCCTCTGCTGCAGGCAATTTTCGAAAACATTATGACAAAAGTAGAAATGTAGATGAGAAATTTCTCCTTTTGCCACTATGTTTTCAACCCTTTTCAAATTTTATACCTTCATTTTTTGGCCCAGATGTGTTCAAAGTTATCCGTGGCAGATTTGCAGCAGACCACTTTGAACATAGTTTGTCAAAAAATAGAAAATCTCTATAATTGAATGGATAACCTATGACTAAAAGTAGAAAGCATTGTGTCAAAAGGAGAAATTACTAATTTTGAGCAATTTCTTCTTTTGTCTTTATGTTTTCAAAAAGCAGTCTGCTGCACAGGCGTCAGAAAGCGTCTATATATGTGGGAAAGGGTTAAAACAGTGTTGAGCACAATCAGGCTGCGTAACGAAATGAGTTGCCTATTGAGGATTTGTTCTCTATGTTTTCCACTATTCATATCTTTTAGCTGTAATGCATGATAGGTAAAATAAATGTATAAATCAGAACAAGAACATAGAAAATAATGCGAGAGATTGAAACTCCTTTAACCATATGTAGATGCGTTTTGATGCATCTGAAGCTGTACAATTTTGAAAACATAGAGGAAAAAGGAGCAATTGCTCTATTGTAAGCAATGTCCCCCAACCAAAAAAACAAAAAAAAAACAAAAAAAACCAGATGTTTTCAAGTTGTCTGCTGCAGATTTGTTGTTTATTGGAAAGGATTAAGAGTATTTTGTTTTGAACCGATCTGAGAAAAAAGAGGATTTGAATAGAATGATGAAATTGCTCATAGTGAGCAATTTGTCTCCTTGCTATAATATTTTCAAGAGTCTTTTGCTGCAGTTATAGCAAAAGCCTTCTGCTGAACATATGTCAAAAGTCAACTTTATTCAGGAAAGTGTTAGATGTTCAGATATCTCAGAAAGTCCTGTTTGAGGTAATGTCCATATCAGAGACACTGAGGAAGTGCTATCTGATTGTGATAGACATTGTCTGGAGATTTCTGTGAATTGTCTTTATAATGTCACTTTCAGTTTCCTGTGAAGCAGAGGACTTTTAAATCGTGATGGACTTTCACAAGAAAATGCAATGTCCCGAAGCCAGGTTTTCTACATGACTTGGCCATTAATCAGGGCAATGTTTATCAGACAATAATCTTTACTGTTAAAATTAAAAACTCATTTAATTTCAATAACAATTTGTAAGGTGATGTCAACACTTATGTCAAATTATTGGAAGTTCCAATTGATTCACAGCAAAGAACACATAAACTTTTTAGAAATTATATTAGCTCACCTGAGCAGGAAGTGCAGGGTGAAATGAGATATTGTGATCACTCACGTCTGTCGTTGTATCTCCATCTGTCTGTCTGTTCACATCTTCTCAACTAAGCCAATTAGGATGAAACTTCACAGGGAAGTTTCAAAACTGTAAGGCCTGAAGCTTAGATACTTGGTGTTTAGTGGTTCTCTATCAAGACTGTTAAAATTATATATATTGGGGAAAACCTTGCAAACTTCTTGTCTGAAATCTAAAGGCTTATAGCTTAGATATTTGGTGTTGCTTGTCTTGAGGTCCTATACCAAGATTGTTCAAATTATCTATCATCTGTTTTACATAGAGAAATATTGGGCAAGGAAAGGCCTCAATTTCTCACTCCGGTCCTAATTGACCTCTTTGGTTTGCAGTGCCAAAAAAGTCCAACTCATTCATTCTCAAACAAGATGAAAGGTATTAAACGGTCACTCAAGTGAGTGATTTAGCTCACCTGGGTACCAAGTGCTCAAGGTGAGCTATTGTGATAGTCTTTTTAGCCAGAGACTCAGAGTGAGTTATTGTGACCAATCTTTGTCCGTCGTCTGTCAAAATTTTGCTTCAAACGATGTCTCCTAAACCGCTTGGCCAATTTTAATAAATTTGACATGTTCCTTTGGTGGTCACCTTTCAAAGTTGTTCAAAGAATTGAATTCCATGCGGAACTCTGGTTGCCATGGCAATGGAAAGGAAAAACTTCAAAAATCTTCTTATTGGAAACTTCTCGCCAGATTTTTAAAGATTTAGCAAAATTGTTCTGTGGATGACCTTCTACCATTTAGACATTCTACTATTTAGATTGTTCATATTATTCCGATCCATTAACAACATGGTTAGTGGCGGAGCTTGTTTTCCTTATATGTATAAATGGTGAAAACAATTCTTGTCCAAAGGTACTGGCCCAATTTGAAAATAATTTTGCACAGATGTTTCTTGGGTGACCCTTTACAATAGATTGTTCAATGTATATGATCCGTTGTGAAACATGGCCACCAGGGGGGGGCGGAGCTTGTTTTCCTTATATGTGTATTGTGAAAATTTCAAAAATCTTCTTGTCCAGAAGTCCTGGACCAATTTGAAAACAATTTGGCACAGATGTTCCTTGGGTGACCCTCTACCAAGATTGTTCAAATTATTCCCATCCTTTTAAAAACATGGCCACCAGGTGGTTAAGCTTGATTTCCTTGTATGAATATATAGTGAAAACTTTAAAAAACTTCTTGTCAAAAGTATAGGCCTGATTTTGAAATAACTTGGCACAAGTGGGTGACCATTTACCTAGTTATATTAAATCAGGTTAGGGATCCAGGGCCATCATTGCCCTCTTGTAAAGTTGATCCATAGTAAACACATTTGTCAAATATTTTGAAATTCCAATGATACACAAATAGAAGACTTTAGTCTGACCGCAGATGCCCATGATAATCTGGTTCTACACTAGTTGCTACTGTCACTTGTTTGGATTTTGTAGATCATACATACATCATTATGAACAATTTCTCTTTTTGCCACAATGTTTTCACTGCTATTTTTGACCAACTGTTTCCTGCTACAGACTTGCTTTATGTAGGTAAGGGTTCAAGGTCAAAAGTTAAGAATTGATACACCTCTATTAGTTATACAAGAGTTGCTGCAAGATGCAGCAGTTCGATGTTAGCTCAGGAATCAGCATTTTATGGCTAAAGAAATACTGTTTGATTCGAAAAAACACGAAACCCGTTTTGAAATATATGATATAAATATATGATAACAATTATAGTTTTTAGCTCACCTGAGCTTTGCTCAAGGTGAATTATTGTGATCGCCTTTTGTCCGGCGTGCGCCAACTTCTTCTCCTCAGTAACCAGTGGGTCAATTGGGATGAAACTTCACAGAAACCATCATCTCAATGACCTCACCAGATTTCCTTCAAACTTTTGGGATCCATGCAGAATCAGGGGGGGCTATTTTGCCTTATGTGGCTATAGTGAAAACTTAAAAAATCTTCTCCTCCGAAAGTTTCAGGCCAATTTTCAAATAATTTTGTAGAAATGTTCCTTGGATGACCCTCTATCAGATTCCATCAAGCCAAGTTGATTGGTCGAAAAACATGGCCGCCAGGGGGGTGGGGCTATTTTACGTTATATGGCTATAGTGAAAACTTAAAAAATCTTCTTCTCCGAAAGTGTCTGGCTGATTTTCAAATAATTTTGTAGAAATGTTCCTAGGGTGACCCTCTATCAGATTCCTTCAAGCCAAGTTGATTGGTCGGAAAATATGGCCACCTGGGGGCGGGGCTTATGTTTAGTTAAATACGTAGAACGAAAACAAAAATACCTTTTCCCAATGTGTTGACCTCGATATCCTAAAATTATTATAAACATTGGTCTGCGCATGTGCATCCTTTTTTTCCCTTAATATATTCTTAAAATCGCAAAATTTAGAAGAAAAACTTCGCATTTATGAAAATATTCCCATTTTTAGCTCCACTGGCTGAAAGCCAGTCGAGCTTATGTCATGGTGAATTGTCCGTCGTGCGTGCGTCTGTGCGTCCGTTAACTTTTTTTTTCCTTTAAACAACTTCTTCTCCCTAACCACTAGGCCAATTTGGTTGAAACATCATAGGAAGCATCCTCTCAATGTCCTCTCTTAAATTAAAATAGTGAAAACTTAAAAAATCTTCTTCTCCAAAAGTGTCAGGCCGATTTTCAAATAATTTTGTAGAAATGTTCCTTGGGTGACCCTTTATTAGATTCCTTCAAGAAATGTTGATTGGGCAAAAATCATGGCCGCCAGGGGGCGGGGCTATTTTGCCTTATATAGCTATAGTGAAAACTTAAAAAATCTTCTTCTCCGAAAGTGTTCAGCCGATTTTCAAATAATTTTGTAGAAATGTTCATTGGGTGACCCTCTATCAGATTCCTTCAAGCCATGTTGATTGGTTAAAAAAAAATGGCCGCCAGGGGGGCGGGGCTATTTTGCCTTATATGGCTATAGTGAAAACTTAAAAAATCTTCTCCTCCGAAAGTGTCTGGCCGATTTTCAAATAATTTTGTAGAAATATTCCTTGGATGACCCTTTATTAGATTCCTTCAAGAAATGTTGATTGATTGAAAAACATGGCCGCTAGGGGGGGCGGGGATATTTTGCCTTATATAGCTATAGTGAAAACTTAAAAAATCTTCTTCTCCGAAAATGTTCAGCCGATTTTCAAATAATTTTGTAGAGATGTTCCTTGGCTGACCCTCTATCAGATTCCTTCAAGCCATGTTGATTGTTAAAAAACGTGGCCACCAGGGGGCAGGGCTGTTTGGAGATTTGATTTTTGCCTTATGGCCGTGGAGCGATACTGACCCTCTTGGGCCTCTTGTTCTGTCATTAAAACCCCGGTGGTTCCCATTGATGTTACATAGACTCTGCTCTGGTATACTGCTTGTGTTCAGTTGTGTGACTTCGGGTCGAAGTCAAGAGAAAGGAGGGAAAAATGTAACGGGCAAGGGTATATATATCACTTCTACAGTCTTGCTTTGGAAGCCGGCTTTTATAGCGACGTTGGTAGAGTGGTTGACCTTTTCGTAAAGTTAAGCAACTTTCATCACAGTTAAGGCCTGGATTGTTAACCCACGATGGCTTAACGTTAAACTATGGTTTTAATTTACATTTTAATTATAAAAAAATTACTTGCATACTACTTGCATACAAACTCGAACGAGAACTAGTCTAGTGACGAACTGCTATGGAAATATCTGAGAGCGGACGGTTAAATACGGCGATCAAGACATTTAACACGGCGCATGCGCAAGTCCATGCACAAGTGACAGTTTTTTTCACAACCAATATATGCACTGGTGCTGAGGCACCCGCGCAATAACATTGATTGGATCTCCCATTCAGGAGTGAACATATGTTGTGTAATCATTACTTCCTGTAACTTGTATTTAACCCTTTCCCGCATACAGACACATTCAAATGCATCAGAAGCAGACAATGTTTTTAATTTACTTCAAAAATTATACTTCCTTTTTTGGAGATTTTTCATTTATTGTGGGTATATTTTCAAAGTCGTCTGCCGCATATTTGTTGAATGTGGGAAAGGGTTAAAAACATATTGCAGTTGTATAAAAAAAATGTTACTGCTGGTAGTAGGATCGTGTCTATTGACCATCATGAAATTAAACTTTAACCTTCCTCATGTGCAAAACTTTATGGCAAATGAAAAAATAGTTCATGATCAGCCATTACTCCTTTTTATGCCCCCGGAATCACCGATTCGGTGGGCATCTAGTTTTTGGCCTGTCTGTCTGTCTGTCTGTCTGTCGAAAAAAACTTTAACCTTGACCACTACTTTTGAACCATAACCGGTACGGCTACCATATTTCACATGTGTACTCCTTGTGACATGACCTTTCTGTCAGTACCAAAACTTTTGACCTTGCGACCTTGACCTTTGACCTAGATGCCCCCATCTGTCGAAAAAATCTTTAACCTTGACCACTACTTTTGAACCATAACAGGAACGGCTACCATATTTCACATGTGTATTCCTTGTGACATGACCTTTCTGTCAGTACCAACATTTTTGACCTAGATGTTGCCATTCGGGGGGGGGGGGGGGGGGGGGGGGCATCAGTGTTTCACAAACACATCTTGTCTTAATTTGTTTCAAGTCAAATAAACATTTAATATCGCATATATTTAATCATTTAAGTGTGTAATATTAGCTATCTATCTGTAATATTAGGTGTTTGAGCATTCCTTCGAAATGTTGACCTCGTGTCAAGATCGAGTCGTTGTGACATTGGAGAAAGTGAATAAAAAATCAGGCAAAGCTTTAGAAAAAGAGCATTTCCATATTATCTTTCTTTCTCCTACATTCGGCCCATGCACTCGTTTCGTGACGTATAAGAAATCATTTTTTCGAGCGACATTTTTTGTCTTCATAACCCGTCACTTTTCTTAGTTTACATTTTACTTCCGGTTACTTCCCTTTATATTTTGGCAATATGAAACTAGGTCACGAACTAAGAAAAAGGTGTTTTGAAAATTGATGTTAACGTTACTATATTTAGCTTAGAAACAGTTCCTATTTTACAGGGATTAACATTATTAAATGAATTCTACACTAATCAAGACATCTCTTTGAACATGAAATATGTTCAAGATATTTAAATTTGTTTTTGTCTAATAATAACACTCATCCCATGTCATTTCCGAAAAGCTATTAAAAATATAAGTCGCGGGCTTCTACCCGGCGACTAATAATCACTGAAAAAACATTGTGGCAAAAGGAGAAATTGCTTGATTTTAGCAATTTCTCCCTTTGTTACAATGTTTTCATAAGTCATCTGCTGCAGATGCATCAAAATGCGCCTAAAGGTGGGAAACGATTAACCCTTGGACTACTGGAACCAATTTTGTGAAAGCCTGTGCCACCAGAATAGGTCAGAAGTATCATTTTGATAAAGAGTTAAAAAAAAAACATTGTTGGAAAAGGAAAAATGAAATTCATTTATCATGTACATTACTTTAGACCGTAGAAGACAAAGGTAAGTGTTATGGATAAAGGTTCACTTGAAATGTAGAAGATTCTGATGTGACGTAATAAGATGTCCACAGGTTCAGCATAATTATATAACGTAATTTTAATGCATATAGCATAGTAATAAGCTTAGCAATCCCTTCGAGCTGCAATCAAAGGGCTTATACTGAATAAATCCAACTCTTTAATAGTAGTCTTCGCATGTTACACAACAGTGCACTTGACAGTTTACTAAATGACTTCCTTATTGATTGATCAAGTCACATAAATAATGTTCATCATTATTTCACACTGACTGTGTGATATTGTCTAGAGAATATTATGGAAGAGTTTGATCATTTTTCTCTGAACAATGTCATTTCAGCTTTCCTCGTCAACAAGTAAATTTTGATTTATTCATGAGCCACGTTAGGCAATTTGGTGAGGTTTGATTGCATGCACATTTTGTTTAAACAAGTAAGATTATGGATTTCCACCATTGACATGTCTACTTTATAGCAAACACAACTTAACATTGATTGATTGATTGTTTGGTGATTACACCACTTTCAATAATATTTAGCTCCACTGGCTTATAGCCAGTGAAAGCCAGTGGAGCCTATGTCATGGTGAATTGTTAGACATGCGTGTGTGCATCAACATCTTCTCCTCTGTAACCATTTGGTCAATTGGGATGAATCTTCACAGAAAGCATCCTCTCAATGTCCTAACCAGAATTCATTCAAATCAATTTGATACATGCATTATTCTGGTTTCCATGGCAACCAAAAGAAAACAACTGAAAAAAAAATCTCATCTCAAACCGGTTGGCTGATTATCAAATAATTTTGTATGAATGATCCTTGGTTGATCCTCTATCAGATTCCTTTAGGCCATGTTGATTGGTTAAGAAACAAGGCCGCCAGAGGGCTAGGCTATTATGCTTTATATGGCTATAGTGAAAACTTTAAAAATCTTCTTCTCAAAAAGCATCTGGCCAATTTCCAAATAATCTTGTAGAAATGTTCCTTGGGTGACCCTCTATCAAATTCCTTCAAGCCATCATGATTGGTCGAAAAACATGGCTGTCAGACTGTTTAGCCTTATATGGCTATAGTGAAAACTATAAAAATCTTCTAGTCTGAAAGTATCTTGCAGATTTCCAAATAATTTTGTATCATTGTTCCTTGGGTGACGCCCCTATCAGATTCCTTCAAGCCATGCCGATTTGTTTTCAAACATGGCTGCCCCTTGTAGAAAAATGTTTTCTAGCGAACACAGCAGAGTTAAAAAAAGAAGTGTTGAAAATTCATAGCCAAGACTTGTCGTACAGAAACCAGTTGCTGGAGATTTGATGGAGAAGAATGGCATGATCAAGTTTCATGAAGATTGCATGAACAAATGTGGCCTCTAGTGTTCATAAAGTTTGTCTAAAATTGATGTAGCTTCCAAGTTTTTAACCTCACATTACCAAGTTCTGAATTTAATTATGAGTTGATGGTGATAAGTGTTCTAATGAATTGTCATGAAGAGTGTTCAAAAGGTTATTGTTAATGACACATGAAGGACAGATTCAGAATGATCATTAACCCTTTCCCACATCAGCAGACGACTGAAAATGTCTACTCAAAAATATGGAAAATCTCTATAATTGTTGTTATAAATACTGTAAAAAGTTGAAAACTTTGTGGCAAAAGAAGATATTGCTCGTTTTGAACAATTTCTCTTTTTGTCAAGATGTTTTCTAAAGTTGTCTGCTGCAGATGCATCAAAATGCATCTATAGGTGGGAAAGGGTTAAATCAATGAAAATAAACATAAAGGTTGACCCTCTCCCTGATACAGGCAGTTTGATGCCACGTTCTGCAGCAGACGACCAGGTAAATGAGAAATATATCAAAGAGCAATTTCTGCTTATCTAAAGATGTTTATATTTTGAGGCAACTGCAGCAGACGACTTTTGAAATTATTGGGGAAAAAGAAGTAATTGGGTCACATTTTAGTTTTCAACTCAATTCAATAATTAATCTCCCAATGTTAAAGATATTACCGTTAAACATATTGTGTCTTACATATTTCTAATGCAAGCAACTGCATATCAAGTAAATGGTTATAAGACGGGACAAAATGTAAATTGAGAGGCATTGTATAGAGATTTCTGTCAACAGTTGATTGTCACTTTTCTGGATTATGTCAGTCTCAGTTTCCTCTGTGACAGACAGTTGTTGTTTCACATGATGTTGTACTTGTATTGTTAAGGCTATTTAATCATTTAGCTCATACAGATGACATTGAAAATATTGTGAAAAAATGTGAAATTTACTAAATAAGCAATTTCTTTTGTCCAATTCATTTTCATTTCAGTATCAAATTCATTTCCATTTGACTAAATTTAAATTTAAAAAAAAAAATCCTCGTATGTTTACAAAGCAGCCGGTCAAACAGTTACATGATTTGATCATTTTACACATGATCTGAGGAAATGAAGTATACCTTTGAAAATTTTGAATTTTGAAGCAGTAACATAAGAATATGCACGTTGAGCAATGTCTCCTTTTTCCAAAATATTTTCAAAGATTTTAAAGGTATCTATTTTAAAATCTCTTTATCAAGAAGAGGGTTTAAATGTCTAGCTCCAAGAGCCTTATTTTGTGTGCCTGTTAACCTGTTCCAACATACGGCAAACTTTGAAAACATTGTGACAAAAACCTGAAAAATCTCCATAAAAGATAGCTTTATTGTTAAATAAAGTTGAAAACATTGTGGCCAAAGGGAAATTGCTCATCATGAGCAATTTCACCTTTGGCCACAATGTTTTTAAAAGTTGTATGTTGCTATTACGTCAACATGCGTCTGCAGGTGGGAAAGGGTTAACATTTTATCCTAGAGATTTGTGTGATGATTTTAGTACCATTTTGTGATGCATGCTTGTATACTAAGCGTTGGTCCACTAACTTAAATAAGGTATCTCAGTCCTGTGTCTGTCTGTAACACTTGGCTTTGGTTGGTCTTAACTTTGTCTGTGTTTTGCTGATTCTCTCCAAAGTTGCTACATTGATTAGTCGCCGGGCAGAAGCCCGCGACTTCTATTTTTAATAGGTTTTCGGAAATCACATGGGAGGGGGGGTTATTATTAGATTTTTTTTTTTTAAATGTCTTGAACATATTACAATTGCGTTTGTTTAAAAACACTAAGTTATGACACATCTAAAATGAAATAAATATTCCGATGTTTTAAGTATGTGCAGTTTCTTTATTTTTACTGGCATTTACGTTTTTGTGTTTTATTTACGAAGACAAAACAGTCCCTATTAGCTAGACTGGGATACTTTATTTACATAAACTATGTAATCAAAAGGCGATAACTACAAAGCTTTACGTCGCACAGTCAAATTTGTTTAGATACGCGCACCTGCTTGCAGAGACTATCGATATGAAAATCACGTTGAATTCTCCTTTTAATAGATCAGTATCAACATAAACTGGTAACAGAAACAAAAATAAGAAATATTTTGAGAAAATATGTCTCAAATATAAGCCTGTTTATCGATCGTGAACGTCGAAACGCCTTTTCCTCAGTTCGTGACCTAGTTTCATAATTGCCAAAATGTAAACAAAGCGAAGTAACCGGAAGTAAAATGTAAACTTAGAAAAGTGACTTGTTTATGCCCATACAGATCAAACCCTTTGCAAAATATTTGCAGAATATGTGCAGAATATATTCCTTTCAAACTACTATTTGCACTCTATTTGCAAATGCTTTGCGGAAAGTAGCTGCAAATTCTTTGCAAATATCAATATATCTGGCAAAGGCATTGCAAACGTTAACTTAGATAACTAAAGTAGCTGCAAATACTGTGCAAATACCAACTCTGTCTGTTTATATATATGGCAAATAGTATGCAAATAGTAACTTATTAATTATATAACTGAAGTTTAGCTGCAAATACTTTGCAAGTACTAACTTAGTCTATTAATATTCTTGCAAATACATTGCAAATACTAACTTTGTCTGTAAATGTTCTTGCAAAGGGTATGCAAAGGGTAACTTAGAATTTCAAACAGTGCAAGTAGTTTGCAAACACTAACTTATCCCCTGAATGATATTTTCCAAATACAAAGTTGTTGGACTTCAAATGAAATTATTACAATAGTTTTATAAATTATTGACTGATTTAACCACTATATATAACCAAAACATGTGTGCAGCTTATATAAAAGTGTGTATATAAATTCAGTATAATTTTACATAAATATGATGTTTTCAGTTGAAAATGCAAAAGCCAAAGATATGTTTGGCTAAAACATACATTCTGTAGCAGACGACTTCAAACGCATTTTGTCAAAACATAGAAAATCTCCATAATTGAATAGATAACCTGTGACAAAAAGTGGTAAACATTGTGGCAAAAGGAGAAATTGCACTTTCTTCTTTGTCACTATGTTTTCAAAAAGCTATCTGCTGCAGAGGCGTCAGAAAGCGTCTATATGAGGGAAAGGGATTGTCCCTGAAGTGTTCAGGCCCTAAATATAATTTATAAAGAAAATTGAATTCTGGTTTTATTGATGCATGAATCATAACAATCTTTTCAGGAATAAATTGACAATCGTAGTTCGAAGTTTGATTTACAGGTATTTTTCGATCCTCCTGTAGAGTCGCATTTTAACATGTGGGTCAGTTTAAAAATAAATGCGATCACATGATTGATTTGCATATTAATGAGATCACATGATCCAATCAGGTCAAATATATAACTTCCTGTTGATTTTTCAATCATTTTCCAGTCGCGATTATTTATGAAAATATCGGCACGGAAAGTTAAGAGCATGGTGTTCCGCATCTGGTAAGTATTTATTTTACGATTCAATACATTTGAAAACTTTAAATCAATAACTTTAATTTGATGTAAGAATAAACAAAATCCGTCCACAAACAACGATAGCATGCAAATTTAAAGTTCAAAGGTCACGCTTTTCGAGCATGACTCGGAGGTCAATATACGACGCCATTTTGTCAATATTAAATCGCTGGAGAAAATACACTACAAACCCCGAAATCAGCGCTAACACACAGTCTTGATTAATATTTTGATGAATAATCAGATAATTAATATGATTTTATGAAATAAACCCGTTAATATTTGTTATTCAGCCATTATACTTAAATCCGTTAAACCCTAAACAAAGGGTCACGATTACGTAAATTTTCATAATAAGAAAACAATAACATTGGCGAAAATATTCGCTTACGTGCGAGTTTCTAAACAGTTTTAGAAATGAAACACATATACTCTTGTCATTGCATTGCACACTTATTTAGATGCTAGTTATTATTTAAAACGAAGCCAAATTTTTTATTTTGAAATTGCCAACAGGAATTGATTTCGGACAGTCACATTTTCGGATACGGCAAATGTAGCAATGTTGTTGTCATCATACATTTTCGTGATGGACGTGACACATTATAAATATTATGTGTATTTTCAATGATTTGACATTGTATTAATTAATAAGATGAACCCTTTCCCACATGCAAAGATATCTACCATAGAACTGATTCTTTGAAAACATTGTGGAAAAGGAGGCTTTTTTCAAAACTTATTCAATAATTATATTTTCTCTTATATTAGAGATTTTTTAATCATTTGACATGATATAAAATTATAACCTTACCCACCCGTAGACACATTTGCAACCGATTTTTAAGACATTGTGGAAAAAGAGGATCTTTCTTCAAACTTAATAACTTATTGCAACATCTGCAGCAGATTTTATTTAAAACATTGTGACAAAGGGGGATTTTTTTCTGCAAACCATATTCAATTATAACACTCCTCAATAAAGAGATTTTCCTTAATTTGACCAAAATGTTTTCAAAGTCACTGATGCAGATCTGTCACATGTTGCAATAGATTTATTATTAATTGGCTATAATTGCTATAGATAAAGTATAACCTGTACTGAATTCTTGGAATGAAAATAAAAGACACACATTTACTTTTTCATTTATTTTCATAATTTTATGAATCATGTACATATTTCAGACTTATGACATGATGAATGGTTTATAATGGTATCCAGCCAACACAAGACAATTGATCATCCCTGAATCACCGCTGTCCATCCTGTAAAGATGTTCAATCCCAAAAGAATGTATCAAGAATGACATGAAGATGAAAGATGATGGTGTTATAATTTCAAACATTGAAGCATTGAATGATGATGCCATAAGGTCAAATTTGAAAGATGACAGAGGAATTTTTTCTAATGATCTTATGCTGTGTGTTATTTTTTTATTTGGAGCAGATCATGCCTAGTGACAAAAGAAGAAATTGCACAAAACATTACTCACTTTTATAGGTTATCCATTCAATTATAGAGAACTTCTATTTTTTGACAACATATGTTCAAAGTTGTCTGCTGCAGAATTGTTGTATGAGGGAAAGGGTTAAATCATATAAAATATAGAGGTTATTTATTTCATATTTTATTTATATTTTAAATGATGTTTAATTAAAATAAAGCTTAAAATGGTAAACATATATCTGGATTTATATATACCTTAATTCCCAAGTTTTTAGAATGTAATCTATTTGCAGACTGTTTGCAATCTAGTTGCAGACCGTTTGCAATCTATTTGCAGATGGTTTGCAATCTATTTGCAGACTGTTGCAATCTATTTGCATAGTATTTGCAATCTAGTTGCAAAGTATTTGCAATCTAGTTGTATAGTATTTGCAATCTAGTTGCATAGTATTTGTAATCTAGTTGCAAAGTATTTGCAATCTAGTTGCATAGTATTTGTAATCTAGTTGCATAGTATTTGTAACCTATTTGCAGATTTTGCTGTTGAATTGGCTGCAAACATTCTGCAAAGGGTTTTTTGAATGCTTCATGTACCCTTTGCAATCTGTTTGCAGACTGTTTGCACAGATCGTTCCAAATCTACCCGTCTGCAGAATATATTCTGCAAATATTTGTAGAATATATTCTGCAAACACTTTCGCAAACAATTTGCAAAGGTTTGGAATATATTCCGCAAACACTCCCATTCGTAGGGGTGCAGACAAAAAATGTCGCACGACAAATTGATATCTTAAACGGCACAAAACGAGTGCATGGGTCGAATGTAGGAGAAAGAAAGATACTATAGAAATGCTTTTTTCTCTCGAATGCAGTGGAATAAAACATGCACTAAAGCTTTGCCTGACTTTGTATTCACTTTCTTCGATGTCTGACATCTTGAAACGAGGGTCAACATTTCGAAAGAATGATCGAACACCTTATTACAGATAGTCTATCATAGATAGCTAATATTACACACTTAAATGATTAAATATATATGATATTAAATGTTTATTTGGCTTGAAACAAATTAAGAGAAGAACAAACTGATAAACAATAGATTTAGAAATAAAGAAAATCTGCTCTTTCGCACCCAATTAATTTCATACTTGCCACCTATTAAATAGTAATGGGACTCGCAACTGGCATTTCTCTTGAGCCAAACATATATTGTATGCATCAACGATTTAGATAAACAATTTAGCTGATGTGTTGTTTCAAGTGTGATCTACATTTTAATCATATGATGATAATTTTTTACATCTGTGAAATATTTATTATAATTATTATTAAAAAGGAGGAAGTTCATGTCTTCAGCAATTTAACCGTTTTCTCAATGTTTTAAGCGTTTAAAGGTTTTCATTGTTGCTTCAGACATGGAAAGGGTTTAATAGCTTTTTATTGCATGTATATTTTAATCCCAAAATGTATTAATTTGTTGGGGTTTTATTGATAAATACAAAACATCCAAAATCCTGACCACAAGAAATCCTGAAATTTGTAGATCTATGTGGAATTTTAAAAATCCTGGAATTAGTCCTTATGAAAACATTATGTGTATGTTTAGACTAATGAAAGTCAAGAATACATGTGTGTTAAACAATAAATCAATGCAGTCTTTTCCGGCGACATTGATGCCTTGCATCAACTTTCTCTTGTATCTTAGTGATCTAGAGAATGGAATAAAGGCTAGTTCACCTAGCCAAAAAGGGTCCATTTTTATGCCAAAAAGTCATATTATTTCTAATGCCCTGTGATAGCTCTAGTAATTAAATGTATTGTACTGCTGATTTTATTAGTCGCCGGGCAGAAGCCCGCGACTTCTATTTTTAATAGGTTTTCGGAAATGACATGGGAGGGGGGGATTTTTATTAGAAAGAAACACATTTAGATGTCTTGAACATATTACAATTGTGTTTGTTTAAAACACTAAGTAATGACACATCTAAAATGTTTTTTTGTAACTACAAACCTTTATGTCGCACAGTCTAATTTGTTTACATACGCGCACCTGTTTGTTATGTGTAAATATCGAGATGAAAATGACGTTGAATATTCTCCTTTTAATGGCAATTTTAACTTACTGAATGTTATTTTCATGTTCAAAGAGATGTCTTGATTTGTGAAGAAGGCATTTTATAATGTTTATCCATGTATATCTAAAATATGAACTGTTTCTAAGCTAAAACTGTTAATCGCGTGACTCGCGAATACCAACTGCGTAGATCAATCTCCTTTGCAGAGAGCCGCTCTTTACACTCACTTACAAATAGTAAATCATAGGTGATTTAAAATGTTTATTTGGTTCGAAACAAATGAAGAAAAGAACAAACAAAAACAAACCAAGATAAAACTGGTTTTAATAGACTCTCTGCCTATAAAGAGAGTTTCAAGAACGACACCTCTGCGAATAAGAAAGAATCGGGTCTTTCGTACAAAATTTGTCATTTAATTCCTCCCTAAAGGCATATTGCTTCCGATCTGCATATTGTTATGCATCATTGACACAAGGGCGCTCATCATAATATAATTTTAAAACATGAGTAGTTTGTTATTTTCATTATAAAAAAGGAAGGAAAGAATTAAAATAAATTAACATGTTGTAGGGCTCAGTTTATGTTCGAAATTAAGTTTAAATTATACAACAATTTCAATGAGATTTAACTGTTTAGTTGATATTATATTTCGAAGGTGGTCTAATTTATAAATATTGGACTACATTTCAACATTTGTTAAAGTATGATATAATTAGGATGCCAAGCTAATGTCATTTTGAGAAAAAGAGAAAATTCATGTCTTCAGCGATTTAACCCTTATCTCATTGTTTTAAAAGTAGATTGCTGTATCCACTGTTGACTTTTATAGAGGAAAGGTAAAATGACGTGCTATTGCATGCAAAAATCCTAAATTGTCTGTTTTGTGGTTTTATTGAAAAATAATAAAATTCAAATATTCTGACAAACATCTTGAAAAGTGTATGTGGAATTCACAAATCTTATAATTATTCCTTAATGAAAGCACTGTATACATACTAAGACTGATGATTGGCAAGATTACTCATTTCCATTACTGTTTATGATCAATAATTAGTTGGTTGTGTGTATGGTCAACCTACTTTGGAATGGAGATTGATCATAAACAATGAAAGGCTTCAATTATCATTCACTTCGTTGACAAAACAATGCAAGTTATGATACATTTTCACTTGATGTTCCAATATGTCCCTCAGTTGATAACTGTTTATTCAACTACTATAATGTTAGTGTTATGCATAACTGCACTATGGATATCCGGCGACATTGATGCGTTGCATCAACTTTCTCTTGTTAACCAGGTTTTCCGAAGGAAAAATCTGGTTATTAGTTTGGCGAAGTTGGCGGGCGTCAACTTTCCTTGTCCGGACCATAACTTCTGTAGATTCAAGGTCAAGGTCACAGTGATAAGAAATAGATTTTAATTGAACTTTTCTTGTCCGGACCATAACTTTGTTATGCATAGAGATATTTTCAAATAACTTGGCACAAACATGCACCATATCAAGACGATGTGCCAAATGCAAAAACAATTCTGTAGATTCAAGGTCAAGGTCACAGTGATAAGAAATAGACTTTAATTGAACTTTTCTTGTCCGGACCATAACTGTGTCATGCATAGAGATATTTTCAAATAACTTGGCACAAACATGCACCATATCAAGAAGATGTGCCAAATGCAAAAACAATTCTGTAGATTCAAGGTCAAGGTCACAGTGATAAGAAATAGACTTTAATTGAACTTTTCTTGTCTGCACCATAACTGTGTCATGCATAGAGATATTTTCAAATAACTTGGCACAAATATGAACTACATCAATATGATGTGTCACATGCAGAACTTTTGTCAGTAGCTTCAAGGTCAAGGTCACAGTGACAACAAATAGACCTCAGTTGAACTTTTCTTGTCCGGACAATAACTTTTTCATCCATAGAGATATTTTCAAATAGCTTGGAACAGATATACACCATATCAAGACGCTGTGTCATATGCACACTTTATGTGTTTAGCTTCCAGGTCAAGGTCACAGTGACAGAAAATATACTTTACTTGAACTTTTTTTGTTCAGACCATAACTTTACCATACATATAGATATTTTCAAATGTTTTTTTTTGTGAATAATCAAATCTATAACATTCTATAAGCAAACAGAGCAGACCCTGATCAGACAGCTCCTACAGAAGCTGTCTGATCTGGGTCCGAGGTCATGAAACCTACTCAATTTGAGCATGTTAACATAATTATTACTATTGTAGTTACACACTTAGATTACAAGGCTAGGAAATTGGCTCGTTGCAAAGTAGATTTTAGTTACAAACTAAAAGTATATATATTTTTTTTCCAAACTTTATCCTCAAGCTAACAGAGCTTTTTTAGTTTGAGCATCATGCTCAACTTTAGCATCATGCTCAAACTAAAAATGCTTCGTAACCATGGCGACAAACTCCAAACATGGATTTTATTCTCATCGTTGGTTTGTAATTTCACCCTATTTTGCAATGAACATATTTCATCAACTTGTAACTCAAGCATCTAACTTCAATAACAATATTTTTATTACATGCTCAAATTGAGTAAGTTTCATAACCTCGGGCCCTAGATCTAGTCTGTTTGCAAAGGCATAAACGTGTTACTATCAAATAAAGGGTTAAGGCAGATCACTGATTATCAACCTGGCATTAGGGATCCTAAAATGTGGCTGCTTACAACAAAAGGTTGCTTAATATCTGTTATCTATTATATGTTCTTAATAAATGAGGCCATCAACACACGATTGACTGTATTGAACGGATATTTGTTAGATAAAATTGTGATATATTTAATTGACAAAGTATTTATGATTATTCATCAATAGAAATATTCCCTGTTACTTGAATTACTAGCTTTGATTAACTATTAACAGAAAGATTTGACAGATCTGTTAATTCTTAATCAAACACCTTCCATTATAGAAAACCTGGTTTCATGGAATTTCCATGTCTTGTTGGTTACTGTTTTTATACGCCGCCGGAGGCAACTCCTCCTACGTTTCTGACCGTATCTTTTCAAAACTTGGTCAATGTCATAACTATAATGTGTAGATGTGCATGAATCGGTGATTTTCCGGTTCATTGATATTTGCAAGATTTATGTCCCTTGTAACTTAGTCTCTGTAGCTGATTGATATTGCAGCCTTGTGAACGCAACTCCTCCTATGTTTCTGATCGAATCTTTTCAAAACTTGGTCAATGTCACCACTATAATGGGTAGATGTGCATGAAGCGGTGATTTTCCGGTTCATTGATTTTTGCAAGATTTATGTTCCTTGTAACTTAGTCTCTGTAGCTGATTGATATTGCGGCTTGTGAACGCAACTCTTCCTACGTTTCTGACTGAATCTTTTCAAAACTTGGTCAATATCATTACTATAATGGTAAGATGTGCATGAAGCAGGGATTTTCCGGTTCAGCAATTTTTGCAATAGTTATGCCTTTCGAAACTTGGTCTCTATAGCATATTCACTTGAGAACGCAACTCAAGTTGCCAAACAGATAGAATTGCATAAAGCAGGGATTATCCGGTAGAGTGATTTTTGCAAGAGTTATGCTCAGAAGGAAAAAAGGATACATATCGACACTGCCATTTGACCTACTTTCATATCGGAAGCCTCTATAGGGTTCTATCTCTGTTTATATGTATCCTATTTTCTTTAGTTAATACTAAAGTCAGCTAGGCTGGTAAGCAGAGTAAAACTTTCAACTCTGAACAAGTGTGGATAAACTGTTTTGCTCAAGGAAACACCTGGCTGCCCCTGCAGGGATCAAACCTACTACCCAGGCAACCATGATTTCAGGTCCCTGTCTCTTCCAGCTAAGCTTACTGGTCTCACAGACTTCATTTTGAGCTTATGTATACAGACATGTTAAAAGCAATAATTAAAAGGACCAATCTTGATCTTTATATTTTGTGGCGGCGTATATTGTGGCGGCACTGGCACTCTTGTTAGAATCTTTCTGTTATCTCCAGAAAAATAATTAATCAATCACTAAAACCAAACAGACTTTTGTCTGTAAAAAAACATTTAGAAAATCTTGCCAATTATTCAAAAGGATTTGAACTGCTGATTTTATTAGCTTACCTGAGCCAGAGACTCTCTAGAGTGAGTTATTATACCCGCAAAAAAGTTTGGGGGGGGGGGGGTATATAGGAATCACCCTGTCTGTCCGTCTGTCTGTCACTCCTGTCACTGTGTCTGTCTGTCCGTATGTCCACATTTCTTGTAAACACTACTCCTTCTAAACGGCTCAATTGATTTGGTTCAAACTTTACATGAAGGTTACACATCATATGTAGATATGCATGAAGGAAGATCATACGCCTCAGATTCTTCCAAGGGGAGATAATTTAACTTAGAGGTTACCTGCGAGGGACTCCTGTGCACATACCTCTACATTTCTTGTAAGCACTACTCCTCCTAAACGGCTCAATGGATTTGGTTCAAACGTTACATGAAGGTTACACATCATATGTAGGTATGCATGAAGGAAGATCATGCGCCTCGGATTCTTCCAAGGGGAGATAATTTAACTTAGGTATCCGATGCTTTGGGAGGGGAGCGGGGGGTATTCTTCAGTGAGCTTTGCTCACAGTATTTCTAGTTGTGACTGTTTTTTGTCCATCAAAAGGAGATTCTTTGGGAGGGGAGCGGGGGTATTCTTCAGTGAGCTTTACTCACAGTATTTCTAGTTGTGACAGTTTTTTGTCCATCAAAAGGAGATTCTCTAGAGTGAGTTATTGTGACTGGTTTTTTTTCTCCATCAAAAGGAGATTCTCTAGAGTGAGTTATTGTGACTGTTTTTTCTCCATCAGAATTTTGCTTCAAACGACATCTCTTTAACCGCTTGGTCAGTTTTGATGAAGTTTATAAGGGATGTTCTTTTGGTGGTCCCCCCTTCAAAGTTTTTCAAAGAATTAAATTCCATGAGGAACTCTGGTTGTCATGGCAATGGAAAGGAAACACTTTAAAAATCTACTTGTCCAAAAGTACAGTCCCGATTCGAAAATTATTTTGCACATATGTTCTTTAGATGACCTTCTACCAAGACTGTTCAAATTATGTTGATCTGTTGAAAAGCATGGCCGCCATGGGGGGGGAGCTTGTTTTCCTTATATGTCCAAAAGTACTTGCCTGATTTTAAAATAATTTGGCACAGATGTTCTTTGGGTCACTCTTTTTCAAGATTGTACAAATTATTCCGATCATTTGTAAAACATGGCCACCAGGGACCGGAGCTTATTTTCCTTACATGTGTATAGTGAAAAATCTTCATCTCAAAATGTGCTGGCCCGATTTGAAAATAATATGGCAAAGATGTTTCTTTGGTGACCCTTTACCAAGATCTGATCAGTTGAAAAATATGACTGCCAGGTGATGGGGCTTGATTTCCTTTAACTTCTTGTCAAATGTAGTGTTCCTAGGGTGACCATTTACCAAGTTATATTAAATCAGGTGAGCGATCCAGGGCCATCATGGCCCTCTTGTTGTTTGCTGTTTTTAGAATCATAACAATTATCTCCAGAAAATGTTCACCTTAGTTGCATCTGCAAATAGAAGCTGCCAAATATTGACTTTCAAAAAATGAAGTCCGTCAGAACAAAAAGGCTGTCTGGAACATGCCCAGGGGAAAGTACATTTTGGACGGCATGCACAAAAATACCTTTTACCCCTTTCAGCATAAAGACGCTTTCTGATCCCTCTGCAGTAGACGACTTTTGAAAATAATGTTGCAAAAGGAGAATTTGCTTATTATGAACAATTTTTCCTTTTGCCACAATGATTTCAACTTGATTCAATAATTATACTTTCATTAATGGAGATTTTCCACAGTGTTGTTTAGATGTTTTCAAAGTCGTCTGCCGCAGTTTGATGTATGTGGGAAAGGGTTAACTTACCATCCGGAGTCTGAGACTAATGACTTGAACCCACTTGAACATCCATACAAGTCTGGTCTGTGTGAGACAGTCTAATGTTGCCTACAAGAATAGAAGTCAAATCAGAGGCATACTCCAGTCTTGTTGATATTTCCATGTCTCACATCATTTAACCCTTTTCCTCAAATAGACGCTTTCTGACGCCTTTGCAGCAGACAGCGTTTTGAAAACATAGTGAAAAAAAGAAGAAATTGCTCCTTTTGTCACAATGTTTTCCACTTTTAGTCATAGGTTATCCATTCAATTATAGAGATTTTCCATTATTTGACAAAATATGTTCAAAGTCGTCTGCTGCAGAATTGTCGTATTAGGGAAAGGGTTAAATTGTAATGACGTACAGCCAGTGAAGCTACAATTCTAGTATTCTGTCAGAAGATGAATTTAAGTAAGCATTTCTGTACATTGTTGGTTCAGATCACTCTGGCCTTCTGCTCTGAGTCATATCAGAATCTATATGTCAGAGTAGATGATACTAATATGTGAACAGTCTAGTTCTAGATTAGATTGTGCCAATGAACTGGCTGTTATGGTTCGTTACTGTTCAAAGAAGTCAAGTTGCAGGGGCGTAGCTTGGCAATAATCAATGTGTAAGCCGTCTCGTGAGAAAAATCAACATTGTGGACTCTGTGTAAATGTCAGCCTAAGCATGCCACACAGTTGTACCCGGATATACAATTTTCACCTCCTGTGGATTTTCTGTTTCAGGAATCGCTACTCTATCTATCCCCCCTTAGACGGAATGTGTCGGGCGGATCAGTCTGCGCAGACAGCACAGGATGATCTGGTCGATACTTTACGCAGATGTGTATCGCCGCAGCTGCATTTTTGGGCATTTTGAGAAAAAATGTGTAGGCACGTGCCTACAGTGCCTAAAGGGAGCTACGCCCCTGACTTGTACCTTTTCACACTGATGGCCTGATATGAGACTGTGCACTATATTGATTGTACTGCAATAAGACCTCTTTTCACCAGATGCGGCTCCTGTATTTCCATATTGATTCAATCGGAGGACAAAAATAAGCCTGTATGTTTCATATTATTAGGACTGTTTTGACGAAATGAGGACAATTGTGTTATGATTTGTTCCTCACAATGGCTAAAAATCATGTGTAAAATTAACACTCTTCTCTCTAGATTATATGAGCCGTTCCATGAGAAAACCAACATTGTGGACGCTGCATAAAGTATCGACCCGGATCAGCCTAAGCATGCCGCGCAGACTAACCCTGACAGACACTTTTCGCCTACTGTGGATTTTCTGTTTCAGGAATCATTAGTTTATACCTCTATCCACCTGAGACAGAATGTGTTGGCCCTGATTAGCCTGTACAGACTGCGCAGGCCGATCTAGGGGTGATACATTACGGAGAGTCCATAATGTTGGTTTTCTTGTGGAATGGCTCATAGTTATCCTCTTTCCCCTATGAAGAATGACGGCATCAGATGGCATTTTGCAAAGTGTAATGGTCATTGCTCTGTGGAGTTTTATTAACTTTTGTAGAATATAGAATGAAATAATTATAGTTTTAATAGAAAGACGGCTTCCATTAAACCACTCGGGTCTAGCAAGAGTACTGTTTCTGTACACTAGAGAAAGCCCAGTAACATGGCATTGCAGTATTTCTTGTTTTGGATTTGCTATAGGTTTAACTTTTCTAGATCTTTTTGAAGTTCCATTATTTGAGGAATCCGCTGTAGAACTGGGCGTCTTCAGTTTCGATCCCCAAACCCGGTTCTGTGGTCATGGTTGAGTGCTCTTGGGCAAGGCACAGTTCCTAGCCTGATCATGAATAAGTGAACTGTTGCGGTGATATAACTGAAATAGTGTTGAAACGGCGTTAAACCCCAACCAAACAAAATCTATTATTTGAGATTGGCTATAATACTGTCAAGTATTTGTTATGGAATGAGAAATGAGTTTCCCTCTAATTGCAAAATCTATACTTTTAATAGTAAACAGATTTTGCAATTAACCCTTTCCCACTTGCACTCACATTCTAATGCATCTGCAGCATAAGACTTTTCTTAAACATTGTTGCAAAAGGAGAAATTGCATATAATGACTTAAGCACAACTGTGACCTTTGACATTGCAACTTTACCCTGCTTTCAAAGAAGTAGTAGTTCTTTTACTGAGATATTGTTACATTCATACAATACAGTATCTCATACTTGAAGACAAGTGAGTTAATTAACCCTTTCCCACCTGCAGATGCATTTGATGAAATAGCAGCTGACGAATTTTGAAAACATGATGAGCAATTTCTCCTTTGGCCACAATGTTTTCAACTTTATTTTACAATTAAGCTATCTCTTGAGATTTTTCAGCTTATGTCATGGCAAATTGTCCATTGTGCGTCCGTGCATTAACTTTTTCCTTTAAACAACTTCTCCCCCTAACCACTTGGCCAATTTGGTTGAAACTTCATAGGAAGCATTCTCTCAATGTCCTCTACTAAATTCCTTCAATTTTTTTTAATCCATCCAGAATTCTGGTTTCCATGGCAACCAAAAGAAAGAAATAGTGAAAACTTTAAAAATCTTTTTCTCCGAAAGTGTCGGGCCGATTTTCAAATAATTTTGTAGAAATGTTCCTTTGGTGACCCTCTATCAGATTCCTTCAAGCCAAGTTGATTGGTCGAAAAACATGGCCGCCAGGGGGCGGGGCTATTTTGCCTTATATGGCTATAGTGGAAACTTAAAAAATCTTGTACTCCGAAAAAGTCAGGGCGATTTTCAAATAATTTTGTAGAAATGTTCCTTAGGTGACCCCTTATCAGATTCCTACAAGCCAAGTTGATTGGTCAAAAAACATGGCCACCAGAGGGCGGGGCTATTTTGCCTTATATGGCTATAGTGAAAACTTTAAAAAATCTTCTCCTCCGAAAGTGTCAGGCTGATTTTCAAATAATTTTGTAGAAATGTTCCTAGTGTGACCCTATATTCCTTCAAGCCATGTTCATTGGTCAAAACATTGCCATCAGAGGTCGGGGCTGGAGATTTAATTTTTGCCTAATGGCCGTGGAGCGATACTGGCCCTCTTGGGCCTCTTGTTGTGATTATGTTTTCAAAGACTTCTGCTGCAGATTTGTTGTATGTGGAAAAGAGTTAAGTTTTGGGTGAACTGACCTTTGAAAATAACTGACCTATCATAACCCAGAGAGGCCTGCGCCTTTGCTTCACACAGTCATCTATCATTGATTCATCTGAAAAACTGTTTTGACTAAAGGGTCTGTTTTTGTATGATATGTCTCAAATAGGAATAGCCACTGAAAAAAGGGACACCGGTTGTTTATTCAATAAAATCATTATGGGAGTCCTTATAAGATTACCCTGATTAGGTTACGGATACTGTTGTTGTTGGTCAGTAATTACTGTTCTCCTCATTATTAACTTGTGGAGGTCCGTCATTCCTTTTTTGCCATGGGTGCTTGTGTCACTACTACTTGGTCCAATTTTTAACACTTTCCCACATACAGAAACTTTCTGAAGCCTCTGCAGACGACTTTTGAAAACATTTTGAGAAAAGGAGAAATTTTTCTCATTTTAACTTTAGCCAACAATTATACTTTCATTTATAAATCTGTTTCATATTTTAATCTAGAAGTCATCTGCTGTTTGTTCTATATTGTAATATTGTGTGAAGAAAACATGGTTCAGTTTGTTCAATTTGAAGACGAGTTCATGTAAAGGCATCTAACAACACATGATAATTGTTGGTGTCTTTTCTTCACTTTTTGATACACAGAGGTTGAGTGGCCAGCACAATTCAAGATCAAAGTAATGCTAGCAGTACAAATGTTGTATGAATATGCTGCTCTTCTGCTCTTTAAAATTACAAGGGGCAAAACAAGGTTATAACAAACCCAAAATACAGAACATGGGCATTACTAACCAGAAATGCAATGTTGCTTTATAGAACTTGTATAATTATCATGTGTTAATTTTCTACCCAATACATTTCATTATCGTAACCCATATGCAAAAGCAGCCTTTCATCATGGTAAGGCTGTGACACTAATGGGTAAATAGAATAGGTTTTCTCTAGCTTTCTGTGAAATTGGAAAGCCTACATGCTAGTCCCATTGGAATTGATAATTTCTTGAATGACCGTATTGCCCTTTACTATTGTCAATCTCCATAGAGGGAGAAGATCAGTATATGGAACAGAGGCTGGCTACAAATGATGGAATTTTAGGTCAATATTCTTTTCAACCAGTTGTTGGCTTGACCTCTCAGGCCCTGAGAATTCAGCCCAAGCTCTAAACATCTATGTTCTATTTGTTCTTCTTGTGAATCTAGCATCTTGGTGAAAATGCTGCTTTAATAATGAAACTCTAAAAACTTCTGGTCTTAACCCTTTCCCTCATATAGACGCTTTCTGACACCTCTGCAGCAGACGGCTTTTTGAAAACATAGTGACAAAAGAAGAAATTGCTCAGAATGAGCAATTTCTTCTTTTAACACAATGTTTTGCACTTTTAGTCATAGGTTATCCATTCAATTATAGAGATTTTCTAGTTTTGACAAAATATGTTCAAAGTCGTCTGCTGTTGAATTGTCGTATGAGGGAAAGGGTTAACCAGATGAATGACATCTGGTCATTAAGTCCTCTGTCTGTGTATGTTGTTTCACAGTGGCTAGACTCTTGAGTCGTATTGTAAATCAAATTTGTAATTTGTTTATAGGTCGCCACGGATTTGTGTAGAGGACAGAATGGATATATAATGACAAGCAGTACAGGTTGATACACCAAAACTAGATCCATCCATGCATGACTGGACTAAGGCCCTTTAAAATTGGCAAAATTGTTATAATTGACCTTGTGAACACGATAAGAACTTCATTTATTATCTGATGTTTACCAAACTTATTAAGTAGCCAGATATTCATGAGAGCTCGGTTCCTTTCGAAACCCAGCCAGATCCGTCCATGCATGGTGGGATTATGTCCCTTTAAAAATTGGCAAAACTGCTATAATTGACCTTGTGAACAAGTCGTCATTTATTATCCGATGTTTGCCAAACTTATACAGTAGCTAGATATACATGAGAGCTCGGTTCCTTTCGAAAACACATGTCCTTTACATTGATTTATAAACATGTGACCATGACCTTAGTGTGATCTTTTACAATCAAATATCATGCATTGTCTTTGGATGACCTTCACCATCACCTTTTGACCTTCTTATTTTTGTAGAGCAATTAAATTAGGACCTAAAAAAATTACTCTGTTATTATCTATTGGTTATGACAAATGTAGCCAATCTTTATATATTCGCCAGATTTCAGCAGTATATAATGATTATTTTCCCTTTTTCTAGACAGCAGCAAATGCTAATTTCAGTTATATCAAGGCAACAGTTCACTTATTCATGCTCCATTGCCTAACAAACAAGTACAAAGATATGAAACTTGCCCAACTCCACCATGACAACGGTGACTGAGGATCAAACCAGAGACGCCTGGTTACTAATCCCTAACGCTATCCATTTCTAAAAGTTGTGTATACTTTTAGTGAAGATGTTGAAGTTTATAAATATAATAAAAGAGAAATTGCTAGCTTATGTAAGAGCCAAAGGAGACATGCTTCAACATTGACTTGACTGCCCTTCAACTTACAGCTCCGTATTTTACCCGATAGGTGTTAACACTTGAGGAAAGCAAGGCAATTGCTAAGCCAGTTTCTTTTTCATTCTTAAAAAATTAAATATTATGTTTAACAATTGCTAACTGTTAGCCCTTTCCCAGATACAGCAATTCTTCAGCAGACGACTATGAAAATAGTGAAAATTTATTCTTTTGCCAAAATGTTTTCAACTTTATTTTATCATTAAACTCTCATTTCTGGAGATATTTCACATTTTTGACCCTATGTTTTCAAAGTCGTCTGCTGCAGACGTTGTATGTATGTGGGAAAGGGTTAAGGACCCAATTTGGCCATGTATAAGGGATAAGTTTTTAATCAGGTAGTACAGATTATAGAAATTGAATAGGTTTAACCTGACTGACCCACTGGTACTATTAACCTTTTCCCACATACAAAAAAAACACCAAGATAAAAATATGAAAATTCTCTTTAATTACCCTTTCCCTCATATAGACACTGCGCAGATGGCTTTTTGAAAACATAGTGACAAAAGAAGAAATTGCTCATAACGAGCAATTTCTCCTTTTGCCACAATGTTTTCCACTTTAAGTCATAGGTTATCCATTCAATTATAGAGATTTTCTATTTTTTGGCAAAACATGTTTGAAGTCGTCTGCTGCAGAATTGTCGTATTCATGAGGAAAAGGGATGAAAATAAGATTATAGAATTGAAAACATTTTGGTAGAAGGAGAAATGACTCATTTTCAAATGTTGTCAGCTGCATATGCGTCAAAATGCATCTGCAGCTAGGAATGGCTTAAATTGATCCAATACTCCATTATTCCTATAACATTGACCTGATTTTGTTTTTTAGCTCACCTGATTTATGCTCAAGGTGAGTTATTGTGATTGCCTTTTGTCCGGCATCATCCGGCGTGCGTCAACATCTTCACCTCAGTAACCAGTGGGTCAATTGGGATGAAACTTCACAGAAAGCATCCTCTCAATGACCTCACTAGAATTTCTTCAAATTTTGGGATCCATGCAGAATTCTGGTTTCCATGGCAACCAAACAAAAAAAAACTTTAAAATTCTTCTTCTCCCAAACTGGTCACTTGATTTTTCAAATAATTTTGTATAAATGTTCCTTGGATGACCCTCTATCAGATTCTTTCAAGCCATGTTGATTGGTAAAAAAACATGGACGCCAGGGGGTGGGGCTATTTTGCCTTATATGGCTATAGTGAAAACTTAAAAAATCTTCTCCTCCCAAAGTGTCGAGTTGATTTTCAGCAGGGCTTATATGGCTAAAGTGAACAAAAACAAATCAAGTGAGCGATCCAAGGCCATCATGGTCCTCTTGTTATATGATTCTGCGATACCCAGTCGTGGCACAACGGTCAAGGTAGAGTGCCCTTGGGCAAGGCACATTTCCTAGACTTTAGGTTAGTTTACCTAGGGATCATGATAAGGTGAACTGTCGCCGTGATATAACTGAAATAATGTTGAAAGCGGCGTAAAACCCCAATAAAACAAAAACTCAGATGAATCTACAAAATAGCATATAAGGTACATTTAAACAGTGACAAAGAAGTGATACAAAATGTTTACTGAATTATAAGGTAAAGTGTAAGCCAATGACAATATTTAAAGGGCTCAGTTGTCCTCATATGTCTCCTCTGACATGAGCTGAACTTGACTCAACGTAAAAGCAAAGTTACAAGAAAACCAACCTTTGGGATCAGTGACAATCCTGATAAAACTGCACTCAGGATTTCCCCTGTTCGCTAACTAGTTAAACAAGCTTCCGGAGTACAGAAATTACTTAACCTTGACACATTTTGAAGCATCTAGTAGCAGCAGCATAAGACTATTGAAAACATTGTGACAAAATGAGAAATTGCTCATGATGAGCAATTGTTGTGACTTTTTCGAAGAAAAAAAGGGGGGTTATTAATTTCGGTTTGTCCGTCTGTCTGTCTGTCTGTCTGTCTGTCTGTCTGTCTGTCACACTTCGTTTCCGTGCAATAACTGCCACAAATGTGAACCGTTTTTTTCAAACTTGGTAACAAGGTTAAATGCCTTAAGGGCTAGGCCAAGTTCGATCGTCACTTTCAGCGGACTTTATTTAGTGGAGTTATGGCCCCTTATTTAACACAAAATGTCGTTTCATGCTGTTTCCGTGCAATAACTGCCACAAATGTGAACCGTTTTCTTTCAAACTTAGTAACAAGGTTAAATGCCTTAAGGGCTAGGCCAAGTTTGATCGTCACTTTCGGCGGACTTTATTTAGTGGAGTTATGGCCCTTTATTTAACAAAACAAGTCGTTTCTTGCTGTTTCCGTGCAATAACTGCCACAAATGTGAACCGTTTTTTTTCAATTGGTAACAAGGTTAAATGCCTTAAGGGCTAGGCCAAGTTCGATCGTCACTTTCGGGGGACTTTATTTAGTGGAGTTATGGCCCCTTATTTAACACAAAATGTTGTTTCATGCCGTTTCCGTGCAATAACTGCCACAAATGTGAATTCTTTTTTTTCAAACTTTGTAACAAGGTTAAATGCCTTAAGGGCTAGGCCAAGTTCGATCGTCACTTTCGGCGGACTATATTTGGTGGAGTTATGGCCCCATATTTACAAAAGATGTCGTTTCCTTGCTGTTTCCATGCAATAACTGCCTACAATTGTGAACCGTTTTCTTTCAAACTTAGTAACAAGGTTAAATGCCTTAAGGGCTAGGCAAAGTTTGATCGTCACTTTCGGCGGACTTTATTTGGTGGAGTTATGGCCCTTTATTTAACAAAAAAAGTCGGTTCTTGCTGTTTCCGTGCAATAACTGCCACAAATGTGAACCGGTTTTTTTCAAACTTGGTAACAAGGTTAAATGCCTTAAGGGCTAGGCCAAGTTTGATCGTCCACTTTCGGGGGACTTTATTCGGTGGAGTTATGGACCCTTATTTAACAAAAAATGTTGTTTCTTGCCGTTTCCGTGCAATTACTGCCACAAATGTGATTTTTTTTTTTTCAAACTTGGTTACAAGGTTAAATGCCTTAAGGGCTAGGCCAAGTTCGATCGTCATGAAAAGTTATGGCCCTTTATTTAACAAAAAATGTTGTTCTCTTGTTGTTTTCTGTGCAATAACTGCCACAAATGTGAACCTTTTTTTTTTCAAACTTGGCAACAAGGTTAAATGCCTTAAGGGCTAGGCCTAGTTCGATCGTCACTTTCGGTGGAGTTTTGGTCCCTTAATTAACAAAAAAAGTTGTTTCTTGCTGTTTCCGTGCAATAACTGCGACAAAACTTGGTAACAACCTAGGTCAAGTTCGTTTAATTTACCCTGTAATACATGTTCAATAAAAAGACTACTGACATGTTTAAACCTAACCTCACCATTTTCCTACAATATTTCCTGCAAGCGGGGGGATATCAATTTCATGAATTTGCTTGTTATTATGGCGTTTCAGTTGGATTTTCTTTGGAAAGTTATGGCCCCATGATTATAATACCTAATTATAAACCCACATTTGATGCGCGTCCATGCTATTTCTTGGCAACAACTGACTAGAATTAAATGAAAATCATTTTTATATCCAAATTGAATTTTCATTTGATGTTTATTGACAGCGTTATTGTTAATTATTATTGGTCCCGAAAACTTTCGGGGGAAGCATATTCTAGTCGACGCTTCGTTCATCCTTCCAGATTTTGTCCGGGTTCCATGATTGTTTGACCTAGTTATTGACCTTTTATATAAAATAGCATAGAAAAATTCATGTCAAGGTTTTTCCTCCGCAACCACTTACTTGACTTTAATGAAACTTTATGGGATGCTTTGCTAACAAGAGGAGATGTACATATTATCAAAATGGTCTGGTTTGATAAATTTTTCACACAGAAATTGCCCTTGTATATAAAATGACATATGAGAATTCGTGTCCAGGCTATTTCTCAGCAACCACCAGTCAGAATTCATGATTCTTAATGGAAAGCTTCATTAACACGCTTTCACCATCTTCCAGCTGAATGATGTTTCACAGAATTATGGCTCTTTGAATTTCTATAAAGTATCATATAGGACCATTTGTGTCTGGGCTTTTTCTAAGCATCCACCAGTCGTATTTCAATGATACTTAAAGGGAATCATCACAAAAAGGAGGAGATGTGCATGTTACCAACATGTTAATTTTAACAGAATTTTTGCCCTTTGAATTTCTATATTGTATGATATACGAATATTTGTGTCCAGGCTTTTTCTCACCAAGTATATGTTGGAATTCAATGACACTTTAAGGAAAATATCATTAACTAGAAAAGATGTCTATAATGTAACTTTCAACTTTTGTACTAACGTTTCTTACAATTACATATAGTATATTGTATCACAACACTTTTGTCCTCGCTGACTTCAGGGTACATGCATCGGTTCATCCGATATCTTTTTATACATAGTGTTATTTAAAGGAAACTGTATTGAAAGCTTTTATACCAAGAGGATTTGTGCATATTGCATTGGCATTTCAGTTCATCGCTTTATGTTATGTTATGGCCCCTTGATTATTAGCTTGTCTGTATTTCGAAGAAAAACAGTTGTGATACCCTTGTTGTTGTCTGCGGCATCTGCATTGTCACAAAACTTTAACCTTACCTCATAACTCGTAAACTGTACAATTTTTTCATATGAAACTTGGTACCCATGTTCCTAGAAACAATATGCATGTCTATACTAAGTCAGATAACTCTGGATTTAATTCAGTAATGCCCCTTTTGCGACTTAAAAAATGCAAACGAGCGTTGGCGTTTGCTTGTGGCGGTCTTGTTATCCATATTATTACGAAGAGTCGTGTCTGTGCTATTTCTCAGAAACCACTGCTGGAATTCTGTAATATTTTCATGAAAACTTCTTTACCAAGAGCAGATGTGTATATCCTGTATGTGGTTGCAACCCACTTTTATGTTTGCGCTTTTTCTCATCAACAGCTGGGTAGAATTCATTAAAATTAAATTTTTAAGACGCTTCTTTCCCAAGATTATATAATGACATCCAAATTTGACAGTTTGTTTTATCTTTAGCTCACCTGAGCATGAAGTACACCTCTCCATCAAATCTTGGACAAGTTCGAAACTGGGTCATGTCAAGTCAAAATCTAGTTCACATGGTGAAATTGAAGGAAAATCTTGTTAACACTGGAGATCGCATTTTTAAATTGACCATGTTGGAACTCAATTGGCTTGATGATATCTATATAGGTAAAAAACTAGATCACTAGGTCAATTTGAAACACTAAAGACTGCATTATTTGTGTCAGCAGCTTGTCAAAATGTTTGTCATGATGATACCTAGGCCAAGTTAGATTATGGGTCATGCTGGGTGAAAAAATTAGGTCACTAGGCCAAATTGAAGAAAAATATTGTTAACATTTTTGACTTGAGCATGTTGAAATTTTGTCAGAATGGGTATTTTAATAATATGGAAGTTTAGTTTGAATATGGGTCATGTCCAGTCAAAAACTAGGCGAAATTGAAGGAAAATAATGTAAACACTGTTGACAGGTTTTTTTTTCTGAAAAATGGGAAGGGGCCTGGGGCCTTTGAGAAGGGGAAAACTTCACGGCATTTTAGAAAAAAAGGGGAAAAATTGTAAACTAGTATAATATGCATGTTTAACTTTTATCATTACAAGGCCATCTCTCTATTTTTCATGTTCTTGAACTCCTCCACTACATTGTCATAATCCAGTTCACTGAAACTATACCACTGTCAAGGGTCGAATTTAGCAAGATTTTCTACTTTCATTTTTAGCTCCACTGGCTGAAAGCCAATCGAGCTTATGTCATGGCGAATTGTCCGTCGTCCGTGCGTCTGTGCGTGCGTTAACTTTTTCCTTTAAACCACTTCTTCTCCCTAACCACTTGGCCAATTTGGTTGAAACTTCATAGGAAGCATCCTCAATGTCCTCTCTTAAATTCCTTCAATTTTTTTTTATCCATCCATAATTCTGGTTTCCATGGCAACCAAAAGAAAACAATAGTGAAAACTTAAAAAATCTTTTTCACCGAAAGTGTCGGGCCGATTTTCAAATAATTTTGTAGAAATGTTCCTTGGGTGACCCTTTATTAGATTCCTTCAAGAAATGTTGATTGGGCGAAAAACATGGCCGCCAGGGGGTGGGGCTATTTTGCCTTATATAGCTATAGTGAAAACTTAAAAAATCTTCTTCTCCAAAAGTGTTCAGCAGATTTTCAAATAATTTTGTAGACATGTTCCATGGGTGACCCTCTATCAGATTTCTTCAAGCCATGTTGATTGGTAAAAAAAACATGGCCGTCACAGGGCGGGGCTATTTTGCCTATATGGCTAAAGAGAAAACTTAAAAAATCTTCTCCTCCAAAAGTGTCAGGCCGATTTTCAAATAATTTTGTAGAAATGTTCCTTGGGTGACCCTTTATTAGATTCCTTCAAGAAATGTTGATTGGTTGAGAAACATGGCCACCAGGGGGCGGGGCTATTTTGCCTTATATAGCTATAGTGAAAACCTAAAAAATCTTCTTCTCCGAAAGTGTTCAGCCGATTTTCAAATAATTTTGTAGAAATGTTCATTGGGTGACCCTCTATCAGATTCCTTCAAGCCATGTTGATTGGTCGAAAAACATAGCCGCCAGAGGGCGGGGCTATTTTGCCTTATATGACCATAGTGAAAACTTAAAAAATCTTCTCCTCCGAAAGTGTTTGGCTGATATTCAAATAATTTTGTAGAAATGTTCCTAGGCTTACCCTCTATCAGATTCCTTCAAGACTTGTTGATTGGTTGAAAAATATGGCTGCCAGGGGGTGGGGCTATTTTGCCTTATATGGCTATAGTGAAAACTTAAAATATCTTCTCCGACGAAAGTGTCATGCCGATTTTCAAATAATTTTGCAGAAACATTCCTTGGGTGACACTCTACAAGATTCCTTTAAGCCATGGTGGTTGGTAAAAAAAATAGCCACCAGGGGGCAGGGCTGTTTGGAGATTTTATTTTTGCCTTATGGCCGTGGAGCGATACTGGCCCTCTTGGGCCTCTTGTTTATCTAAGCTAATTTTCAAAAGTTAAATATGAAAAAAAAAAAAAAAAAAAAAAAAATTATCGGAGGGGAATTTATATTTTAAGGGGAAAAACTATGCTTATTTTCCAAGGGGAAGGGGCCGTTAAACGGCCCCTTTTATATAAGGTATAAAAAACTTGAGCATGTTTAAATTTTGTCAGAATGTTTGTCTTGATGATATCTAGGCTAATCTTGTTAACACTAGTATTAGCTTACCTAACAGCATAATGAGTTATTGTGATTATCTATAAAGTTGGTATGACACAGTTGAGAGATCCAGTGAGTGCAACATTGTTATGTCAATGACCAGGCCATAATTGGTATGCATAACCTAGCCCCTGTGAAATAACCATGGTTAAAACATGGTTGACCATATTTCAAACATGATTAACCATGTTTAAAAAACAGGGTTGACCGTGTGTGGACCATGGATGAACCATGGTCAAACATGATTCATGCCATGGTATATTGCCGCCTTTCTGGACATGGTCAACCATGAATGAAAGTCTGACCATGATTATCCATGTACCAAAGTCACCTAATGACCATGGTCCCGAAAACCATGGTCAAACATGTTTTGACCAAGGTTGTGGTATATTGCCGCCCCTGAAAACAAGGTTGAACATGTTCGACTGTGTGTTGACCATGGTCAAACATGTTTTGACCAAACAACTATGGCTGCCATAAAGACCATGGTCAAACATGTTTGTACTGTGGTTTATTGGGCCTTGACAAGTTTGGAAAGGTTGACGGACATCAAATCTTCTAAAACTATTCTTTGAACCAAATAACATGACCCCTGCGAAATGATCAGTTACAGTTCATGAATGGTTCACATCTACAATTCATAAATGGTAACCTGTACAAAATAGTCTGGGTGTACTCAGGGTCAGATTCTGTACAGTAGAAAATACAGAGTCTTAATTTGCAGACTCTGTACAGAAAATATTCTGGTTCAAGTTGGCTCATATCATACTGATAAATGATGCAGAAAACATAAGAGCTTCAGATAACAGGGCATTGTTCATGTACTGAAATCTATATTTTATCTTCTCAAGACCGATGTTGTGGGTACTTAATTTAACCGCATTTTGACGCGACAGCAGCAGACGACGTTTGAAAACATTGTGGCCAAAGGTGAAATTGCTCATGATGAGCAATTTCTTCTTTGGCCACAAAGTTTCTTACTTTATTTAACAATTAAGCTATCTTTATGGATTTTTTTCAGGTTTTTGTCACTATGTTTTCAAAGTTGTCTGCTGCAGGTTTGCTGTATGTTGGAAAGGGTTAAAAAAAAAATCTCACTTAGTTGATTATTATGTGTGACCACAACAGGTGTTTAATAGAGTTATTAACTGAGATATGGTATATAATGACACAAAGACTTAGTTATGCCTTAATATCTAGCAATCTGCCTTTGTTTTTAGGTATTGACAATTCATTTGATTTGATGGAAAGTATTTCCTTATTTTAATGGGATGTACTTTTACTTTAATATAACTAGGAATATGCCTTGCACAAGGTGCTCCAATGTCACTTCACCTGCTGCGATTGGGACTGAATGGGAAATGCCTGTGTTGAATCTACAAGGGTAGATGGAGATTTGGCTTGAAAGCTAAGTGTAAGCTTGATATCACCCGCAAAAGTTACAAAGTAGAAATGACCATTGAGGTCAAATTAAAGTGTTCAGGACAATATAGAAGAAATTATGGAAATAATAGAAATTGTTGCTCTTGAATGTTCATCTTGACCAATTTCTTATTTACTCAACAAGGCATGTATGGAAGCATCAGAGTTTCTTTCTAGGAATGTTCGAGTTAAAGTATACTTTAGCAGAGATATTATAACCCATTCCCACATGCATCAGATAACTTTGAAATGAGGTCATTTTAGACAAAAAAAAAAACATTAACATGTTAAATCTTTTTAAATGAATTGACTTAGAGAGTTGAAACATTGCGGCAAAAGAATGAATTGCCTGTAAAAAGTAATTTTTAGCTAGTTTGAATTTCAAAGGAAAAAAATCAGACTATTGTGATACTTGATTGATTGATTGGGGTTTAACGCCATTTTTTAACAATTTCTCAGTTATATCACGGCGGCCAGTTCACCTACTCATGCATTTCCTGGTTTTCTCACACCAGTACTCTACACAACAAACTTCCCAAGCAACTGGCTGCTTTTCGACATAGATTTAGCCCATTGGTGGAAGACGAATGACGCATGTCACATTGATTTTTGTCAATCGTCGGAAAGAAAGTTGGCCGAGCCGGGATTCAAACTCACAACCCCTGGATTGACAGCCCGCGTCTCTACTGACTGAGCTACCGGGGCTTGGCCTATTGTGATACACTTGGCGTCGTCTGTGTCGTTGAAAAACTTTAACTTTTACCCCATTACTCAAAAACCGTTCAACATTTTCAAATGAAACTTGGTACACATGCTCCTAAGACCAATCCACATTTCTATACCAAGTCTCGTAACTCTGGCTTTAATCATTATTCAGTTATGTCCCTTTTTCTACTTAGAAAAAAAAAGAAGAGTGTTGGTGTTCGCTCAGCGGCGATCTTGTTCCCTTTGTGAAAAAGTTTTCAAAATTATTCTGTTGCAGATGTGTCATCATGATTCTGCTAGATTACAATGTTGACAACTCATTTGAAAGTATGCAAGATTTAAAAATATTTACAATATTTGACAGAATATATCTTAGAAAAGCAAAATTTATGTATAAAATATCAAAATCAAAGACTCCATCATATATTAATGAAATGTTTAACCTCCGACAAGTAAATGAAAATACAACTATAACACGGTCATGCTCTACAAACAGTTTTTTAATGCCTAAACCTAAACCCAACAAAGAAATATTCAAACAAAGTTTAACATACTCTGGACCAATAATTTGGAATAATTTACCTATTAATATTAAAGAAAAAAGTTCAACAATGGCATTTCAATGCAATCTAATTAAATTGATGTAAAATGTTTAAATTGTTTTTTAACTTATGATGGGCTTTATTGTTTTTGTATATATGTATTGTTGTTGCTACATATCACTTTCAGTTGCAGTATATGTGTGGGTAAAGTGAGTGATATATTTTAATTGATGTTGATGTTCTTGATTTACTATCAGGCGCGTAGCTAGGCTTACAAGAAATATTTTGAGAGTTCCAATAATGAAAATGAAACAAATGCGAAAAATGCAATAAAAACTGGACCCTACGGAGGGTAAGGGTTAAAACGGACAAATCAGAACAATTCAGATATGATCAAAATGTCACATGAATAATCTATATTTATTGATAATATTAGATGTCCTATGTAGTTTGTATACAGTTATATAGTATTTTCATATTGTACATGGGAGTACGATATTCGACGTATATTGTTGGAGCGAATTGTTGTCCGTGCTATTTATTTGGATCTGAGAAGAGATCGCTAGTGTCGCAACCTGCAACAATCAACCGACCCAAGCAATCTTGGCAAGGTTATCACCGCTCACATTAAGTGCAAAACACATGCGCATTCGCTTGAAGCGGCTGAACATTTCACTGCAGTTATGTCTGGAATTAGGAAAAGCATTGCCCAATCAGTTTCCTATGCCAATGATGTCCTAGTTAGCAAGAACATACATGTATTACAAGGCATAATTGATACAATTATATCCTTTGTTGTAAACACAATCTAGCTATACATGGTCATGAGGATACAAATAGTAACTTTAAAGCACTTTTAGAATACCAAGCCAAATATAACCCTGTGATGCGTGATCATTTGAAGAACGGTGACGCGATACACTTCATCCGCTATACAAAATGAAGTAATCACGATATGCAGGGATCAAATCAGTGAGGAAATTTTGTGCAAATGCAAAAGTGTTCCGTTCTTTGGGTTTATGACAGACGAAGCCACTGACGCGTCTACTATGGAGCAAGTGGCGCTCTGTTTGAGGTACTTCGACCATACAAACAAGTCGGTTAGGCTACGATGGAGCATCCAACATGTCCGGAAAGTTCCGTGGTGTTCGAGCGAGTTTGGCAGATAATTCCCGACGCAGCCAGTGTACAACCACTACAAAGCTCACTGTCCAAACCTTGCTATATCATGCGTCCGAGGAGCCATTTGCCAGAAACATGATAAAGACCTTCAAGAAGTGGCGTTCCTGTTTTACTTCTCGGGCAAACGGTTGTTGCGTTTTCATGAAACTAAGTAAGCATAAAACACATGGAAAATCGGATTAAATTACAGTCGCACTTAACACTTTCAAATGCTCGTATACGACGGTCGTTGACAGCTTAGATGACTTCTTCCTTAACTATGGTGATGCCAAAGCCGGGGCATATGAACTGCGATCACTCAGTTCGGTTTCTTCGAGGTTTCACTTTTGTTGAAGTGCCAGTCAATGTTGGTAAAAATAAATTCCAAATGCTGCAAACGTTTTTAGGGTATTTTGTGTAGATATGCCGTACATAAGGGTATCAAGTAGGCTCATTTAGAAATTGTGAAATATACACCAGAAGTCACCTGAGCCCATATAGACGAAAACAAATTTCCCGGGACCCCCCTAGAATGGTGCGTAGTCCACAAATCGACCCAGCTACGCGCCTGACTATGTTATGTACATCTACAGTCATTTGACATTTCATATGTATTTTTGTTGTATATAATGTAAACAAGAGAAAGTTGATGCAACGCCGGATATTCATAGTGCAGTTATGCATAACACTAACATTATAGTAGTTGAATAAACAGTTATCAACTGAGGGGCATATTGGAACATCAGGGGTGGGGTCAAGTGAAAATGTATCATAACTTGCATTGTTTTGTCAACGAAGTGAATGATAATTGAAGCCTTTCATTGTTTATGATCAATCTCCATTCCAAAGTAGGTTGACCATACACACAACCAACTAATTATTGATCATAAACAGTAATGGAAATGAGTAATCTTGCCAATCATTAGTCTTAGTATGTATACAGTGCTTTCATTAAGGAATAATTATAAGATTTATGAATTCCACATACACTTTTCAAGATGTTTGTCAGAATATTTGAATTTTATTATTTTTCAATAAAACCACAAAACAGACAATTTAGGATTTGCATGCAATAGCACGTCATTTTACCTTTCCTCTATTAAAGTCAACAGTGGACACCTTTGCAGCAATCTACTTTTAAAACAATGAGATAAGGGTTAAATCGCTGAAGACATGAGTTTCTCTTTTTCTCAAAATGATATTAGCTTGGCATCCTAATTATATCATACTTTAACAAATGTTGAAATGAAGTCCAATATTTATAAATTAGACCACCTTCGAAATATAATATCAACTAAACAGTTAAATCTCATTGAAATTGTTGTATAATTTAAACTTAATTTCGAACATAAACTTAGCACTACAACATGTTAATTTATTTTAATTCTTTCCTTCCTTTTTTATAATGAAAATAACAAACTACTCATGTTATGATGAGCGCCCTTGTGTCAATGATGCATAACAATATGCAGATCGGAAGCAATATGCCTTTAGGGAATTAAATGACACATTTAAAATTGTCAAGGACGAAATAATTTTGTACGAAAGACCCGATTCTTTCTTATTCGCAGAGGTGTCGTTCTTGAAACTCTCTTTATAGGCAGAGAGTGTTCGTTCAAAGTAATTTTTCTATTAAAACCAGTTTTATCTCGGTTTGTTCTTTTCTTCATTTGTTTCGAACCAAATAAACATTTTAAATCACCTATGATTTACTATTTGTAAGTGAGTGCTGCGATATAATAATAATAATAATGATAATAACGACTTTATTTTATGAGGCTACACATTTGGGTTGTCCCAATCTTCCATGTGGGCCTCAGAGTTAGCAATACATTATATACACAATGTTATACATATAAACAATTCAAAATAAAAGCAAATTGGTAATAAAAATAAAAGATCACTTAATTTCAAGAACTACTGGTAAACATCCACGCTAAATATAATTTCTTAAAAGAATTTAATATAACTGAAATACCATTGAAAACGGCAATAAAAACTAATTAATTATTCAAACCGTCTTTCTTAAGCTTTCTGACGCATCTGCAGCAGACAGATTTTTGAGAACATGGCGACAAAAGAAGTAATTGATCAAAACAAGCAATTTCACTGTTTGTCACCATTTTTTTAACTAAATTCAATTATTTATTCATTCATTTAAAGGGAGTTTCACTTTTTTTTTCGGGATTGTTTTCAAAGTCTTCTGCTGCAGATTTGTTGTATGTGGGAAAGGGTTAAAAAAGATAAGAGCTAGGACCATGATACTTAATTGGGGGGGGGGGGGAGCTATTTTGCCTTATATGTCTATAGTGAAAACTTAAAAAATCTTCTCTGACGAAAGTGTCAGGCCGATTTTCAAATAATTTTGTAGAAATGTTCCTTAAGTGACCCTCTATCAGATTCCTTCAAGCCATGTTGATTAGTGAATAAACATGGCCACCAGGGGTTGGGGCTATTACGCCTTATATGGCTATAGTGAAAACTTAAAAAAATCTTCTCCGACGAAAGGGTCCGTTTCAAATACGTTTATTTAATTCCAAATAATTTGTAGAAATGTTCCTAGGGTGACCCTCTATCAGATTCCTTCAAGCCAAGTTGATTGGTCGGAAACTATGGCCGCCAGGGGGAGGGGCTTATATATCTAAGGTGAAGAAAGAAAAAAATCAGATGAGCAATCTTGTTTGCATTATATGGCTATAGTGGAAACATAAAAAATCTTCTTCTCCAAAAGTGTCAGGCCGATTTTCAAATAATTTTGTAGAAATGGTCCTTGGGTTACCCTCTATCAGATTCCCTCCAGCCATGTTGATTGATTGGAAAACATGGCCACCAGGGGGCGGGGCTATTTTGCCTTATATAGCTTATATGTCAGTTTTTCAAATAACTTTGTAAAAATGTTCCTAGGGTGTGCCTCTATTAGATTCATTCCAGCCATGTTGATTAATTGAAAACTATGGCCGACAAGAGGCGGGGCTTACATGGCTAAAGTGAAGAAGAAAAAATCAGATGAGCGATCCAGGGCCATCTGGCCCTCTTGTTTAAAGTTTGCATTATATATATTTATATTGAAAACAAGCTCCAGCCTCTGATGGCTATTTTTTTCAACGGATCACTATATACATCGAGGAAAACAAGCCATGCCCCCTAGCAGCCTTGTTGATCAACGTGCTCAGGGGAGCTAAAAATAAATGAAATGGCTGAAAAATCATGTGTATGATTCCTATAAGAAGTTGAGAATATAAAGTTCTCCATTTGACAGCAGTTTAGCAGTGAACGTATGTTGTAACATGTACTATTCACAAGCTGGTAGTTGTTGCATGTGTTAGCCGTACAATGGTTGTATAAAAAGGATGTTTTTGGTGGGTTCTCATCAGTGGAATACTTTTTAGACGGTATAAAGGAAGAACTCACTCATCACAGGATTCGAACCCTGGATCTATTGTATAAAGATGCTCTAACACTGCTCTACCACTGCACCACTGTCTTCCTGATATGGTGAAAATGATTATTAGTCCCCTACAATTATTCTCCATAACAAGATGATGTGTTGTGCACATCACCCAGCCACCAATTCCCAAGGTCAAGGCCACAATTTGGACTCAAACATTCTCAGGCTTTTCTGACGTGTCTGGGCTGTGTCTTCCACATACTTGAATGGATTTTGATATAACTTCACTCAATGATTCTTGTGTCATGCAAAATAACCAGCCACTTACTCACAAGGTCAGTAGGGGACTTTTGTATTGCTTGCAGTACTCTAGCTATTACCGGTAACTTGTTCTATAATAAAATATATTTATGTTGACTTGTAAGAGTGATATAAGGTCATCATGGAGCTCTTGTTAAGTCATCTGCTGCATATGCCTCAAAAGTCGTCTGTATTAGGAAATAGATAAGATGTCTGATATATATAAACAGCTGTTGACCTGGATTTAGAGGAGTCCAATAATAATTGTCCATAACTTGCAAAGTGTAGGGGGGGGGTAATTAACCTGTAACTTGCCGCTGTGTAAGGTTCAAGTACGTAGATTGATGTAACCGAATTTAGTTCATACATATATGATAAACTAGTGATGTCAAAGGAAAAATGGTCATCATGAGAAATTCTCCTTTTGCCACATTGTTTTTACCTCTATTTGACAATTTACTTTCATCTTAGAGATTTCCATATTTCCCCCTAGAATTTGCTTTAAAAGTGATCTACTGCAGATTTTCTACAGGTGGTAATTTTGTTTAACCCTTTCCCTCATATAGACGCTTTCTGACGCCTCTGCAGCAGACAGCTTTTTGAAAACAAAGTGACAAAAGAAGAAATTGCACAAAACGTGCAATTTCTCCTTTTGCCACAATGTTTTCCACTTTTTGTCATAGGTTATCCATTTAATTATGGAGATTTTCTTTTTTTGACAAAATACGTTTAAAGTCGTCTGCTGCAGAATTGTCAGATGAGGGAAAGGGTTAAATAACATGGACACAATTGTGTGTGTCCAGACTTTCTCGCATCTGTACTTGACACAACATTTTTCCAGGCAACTGGCTACCTTCCCATCATACGTTTATTATATCATTTGCCAAAATGTTTTTAGCTCACCTATGCACGAAGTGCAAGGTGAGCTATTGTGATCACATTTTGTCCAGCGTCCGTCCGTCGTGCGTCGTCCGTCGAGTATCGTCAACATTTGAGCTTGTTAACACTCTACGGGCTACATTTTGCATCCAATCTTCATGAAAGTTTATCAGAACGTTCATCTCCATAAAATCTTGGACAAGTTCGAAACTGGGCTATATGAGGTCAAAAACTAGGTCACCAGGTCGAATTGAAGGGAAATCTTGTTAACACTCTGGAGGCCACATTTTCAACTTGAGCATGTTGAAACTTTATCAGAATGTTTGTCTTGGTCACTAGGTCAAATTGAAGGAAAATCTTGTTAACACTCCAGAGGCCGAAATTTTTGCTTCAGCAGTTTGAAATTTTGTCAGAATGTTTGTCTTTAAAATATCTAGGTCAAGTTCTAATATGGGTTATGCCGGGTCAAAAACTAGGTCAATAGGTCAAATTGAAGGTAAATCTTGGTAACACTTTGGTCGCCGTATTTTTTGCCTCAGCAGCTTGAAATTTGGTCAGAATGTTTCTTTTAAAGATATCTAGGTCAAGTTCAAATATGGGTCATATTGGGTCAGAAACTAGGTCACTAGGCCAAATTGAGGGAAATTTTGTTAACTCTGTAGAAGCCACATGTTTTGTTTCAGTTTGAAATTTTGTCAGAATGTTTGTCTTTAAAATATCTAGGTCAAGTTCTAATATGGGTTATGCCGGGTCAAAAACTAGGTCAATAGGTCAAATTGAAGGTAAATCTTGGTAACACTTTGGTCGCCGTATTTTTTGCCTCAGCAGCTTGAAATTTGGTCAGAATGTTTCTTTTAAAGATATCTAGGTCAAGTTCAAATATGGGTCATGCCGGGTCTAAAACTAGGTCACTAGGTCAAATTGAAGGAAAATCTTGTTAACACTTTGGATGCCGCATTTTTTGCTTCAGCAGCTTGAAATTTGGTCAGAATGTTTGTCTGAATTATATCTAGGTCAAGTTCGAATATATTGTCTTGATGTGTTTTGCATTGCAGTACATTGTATAATTAAGGTGAGCGATCCAGGGCCATCATGGCCCTCTTGTTTATATATCCCTGTTGATAGACGGGCCGTATTATGGGAACACCTGCCGCGGGGTGACTGCATCCACAATTGCCACTATTTAAGAGTTTTCATCCGATCTGTACCAAACTTTGTGAACATGTTTGTGGGTATAGTGTCTGGTCTAAGCTTGTTAACCAGCAAATGCTCTTTGGGATTATGGCCCTTTAATTATCCAAAATTGGCAAAAGTGGCCTTGCAATGTCCACTCTCTTAACCCTTTCCCTCATATAGACACTTTCTGACGCCTCTGCAGCAGACAGCTTTTTGAAAACATAGTGACAAAAGAAGAAATTGCTCAATACTAAAGCCCACCCACCACCAGAAGAAATCGCTCCAAACTAAAGCCCAACCACCACCCTTATAAAGACACTTAGATAAATAGTTTATTTTTATTTTTTATAACAGGTATCTCATTTGCATATTAATGTTATTCATTCCGTAAAAGGGGGTTAATTACGGAATGAATTGCATACTTGTGGGGTGCACCACAATATTTTCAAATAACTTTTTTTCTACTCAAAGGATTACATTGAAACTTCTGACAAATGTTTATATCAATGTGTGTGATTGATTCACAAACGGGGGATAATCCAAATATTTTTGTATCAGAGTTATTGCCCCTTTTCTGTCAAAAATTATAATTTTCTGACAAGGCCCCGGCAGGTGACACACATGCTCTAGGGTGCACTCCATTCTAGTTTTGACAAAATACGTTCAAAGTCGTCTGCTGTAGAATTGTCGTATGAGGGAAAGGGTTAAGCAAACAGTTATCATACCATCTTCACCAAACTTATTTCAATAACTAGCCAAATTGCCTAATTGTTCTAAATGGAACCGTTTTCATCCAATCTTTACCAAACTTCGTGAACATGTTTGTGGGTATAATAATTATCTTGGTCAAATTCGATAACCAGGCAAATCAACTTGGCACTTTTGGATTATAGTCCAAAATTATGTAAAATTGACTAATTAGCCTTGTCTGCTCTCTAAATGGAACAATTTTCATCCAATCTTCACCAAACTCGGCCAAGTTCATTAACCAGCGAAAGCACTTTTGGTTTATTGCCCTTGATTTATCCAAAATTTTTGGAAAAAAACTGGCCAAATCACTTGCATCGTTTTAGAGTGATGCCTCCCTGACTGGCGTATTTCGTGACAGTTTGGTACCTCTTAGTATCTTGTCATTAGGTAACATCTTCCATTTACAGAGTTATTCCATATTTTTGTTTGAATGTTTTCTAAGTCATCTGCTGTGGATTTGTTTATTGTCGGTAAGTGTCGGTAAGTGTGAACTCTTTTCCACAACCTAAACGTTTGCAGCAGACATACACATTGTTATTAAAAGGAATTGAAAACGTTGTTGCAAAAGGAGTTTCTTATATTGGACTGTTTCAAAAATGGTTAATGCATGAAATTTGAAAATTATAGGTATTGCATTTAGGGCCACTTGTGTGTGACAGGGCCCCAACAATATTGCTGTCTTATCAATGTCAACATAGACCATGTGAAAATTCTATTAATAGATACATATATTTTACGGACTTGAAAAAATAGATACACATGAGATATGGAGTAAACCTGTTGGACCTAAACAAACAAATTGGAAGGGGGTTAGAGGATTTTGACACATGTATATTTCTAGTATGTATACATTATAATATACCATACAACTAGTGTAGAGTTTATTTTAATCTTCATCAGTACAGTGAGTGGTTAGGACAGTGTTCGAAGGAAGGATTTATGTTACAGCTTTCGTTTGGTATTGAACGGATGAAGGTATAAAGGATATTAGTGTTATGTGTGGAATATAATATTAGATCAAAAGCTCCAACTAGTGTTGTTTCATGCTGGATTTATTAATCTTTTCTATGAAAGTGGAAGTTGGTTGGTTTTACTTGTGAAAGTGATTTATCATGTATGGGGTTATTGTAATAAGGAATTGAAATTGGATTTTTTTTTTGTGACATAATTTTTGAATTATGAAAAATATTTGTTGCAAACAATTATTTAAAGTCTTTCCTTGTACTTGACTTTTGAAGCATCTGCAGCAGAAAAGTTTGAAAACAATGCAGAAAAAGTAGAATTGCTGAAACGGAGCAATTACCCTTATTTTGCACATTATGTTTTGAACTCTGAACTATATACATCTACCAGTTTATGTTTATCCCCTTTCGACAAACAGCAACTCTGCAGCAGATATTTTTAAAACATTAATTAAAAAATATGGAGGGATCCGCTGTGGTCGAGTGGTTAGCGTCGGGGCTTTCGAAACCGGGTGTCCAGGGTTCGATCCCCAGTCGCGGCACTACGGTCATGGTGGAGTGCCCTTTGGCAAGGCACATTTTCTAGCCTAGTACTGGTTTGTTTACCCAGGGATCATGAATAAGTGAACTGTCGCCGTGATATAACTGAAATATTGTTGAAAGCGGCGTAAAACCCCAATAAATAAATAAATAACAAATATGGAAGCTATCTTAAATAACAATTATTGAATAAAGTTTAAAACATTGTGACAAAACTAGAAATTGCTCATCTTGAGTAGTTTCTTCTTATGCCACAATGTTTTCAATAAGGCGTCAAAAAGAGCCTGTATGTTGGAAGGGTTAAATAATGAATTCTTCCTTAGATGTTTTTAGCTGGGTTTGGACTCTTTCATTGTTCCTGGAGGTAACAATGTTTTTCAAAAGATCATGGAAAGGATTAACCCTTTCCCTTTTCCCTCATACGACAATTCTGCAGCAGACGACTTTGAACATATTTTGTCAAAAAATGGAAAATCTCCATAATTGAATGGATAATCTATGACTAAAAGTGGAAAACATTGTGACAAAAGGAGAAATTGCACGTTTTGTGCAATTTCTTCTTTTGTCACAATGTTTTCAAAAGGCCGTCTGCTGCAGAGGTGTCAGAAAGTGTCTATATGAGGGAAAGGGTTAAAACAATATTTCTATTATAGAAAAGATTGAGGAAGAGGGCTTATAATTCTGGATTAGATATATCACCAATCCCTTTCTTCATGTATTGGAAACTTGTAAATTTATAAATAAGAGAGTATTAATTAATCTAGATATAGAAAATCTTTAAAAATCAAACCATGCAGTTAATTGTTTCCTCTGTCCATTTTGTTAGATTAATAAAGGTTTACCCCTTGTCCATGCAAGACAAATATGCAGCAGATTACTTTGAAAACATCTAGGCAAATATATGAAATCTGTAAATGAAGGTTAAATTATTGAAAAGCGGCGCAAACAATCCCCTTTTACCACAATGTTTTCAGAAGTTGTTTGCTGCAGAGGCATTAGTAAAGCGGCTGCATGTGGGAAAGTGTTATACAGCAGTGACGGCTCATTCTCCAAGTTGATTTATAGTTCTTTTAACCCTTTCCCTCATATAGGCGCTTTCTGACGCCTCTGCAGCAGACAGCTTTTTGAAAACATAGTGACAAAAGAAGAAATTGCACAAAACGTGCAATTTCTCCTTTTGCCACAATGTTTTCCACTTTTTGTCATAGGTTATCCATTCAAGTATGGAGATTTTCTACGTGTTGACAAAATATGTTCAAAGTCGTCTGCTGCAGAATTGTCATAAGAGGGAAAGGGTTAACTCTTTCCTACTTCCGGACGCATTTGCAACAAACAACTTTTGAAAACATTGTAGCAAAAGGAGAAATTGCTCATAATGAGCAGTTTCCCCTTTTGCCACAATGTTTTCGACTCTATTTAATAATGATTAAACTCACATTTTGGAGATATTTCACGTTTTTTTGTTAATATGTTTTGAAATTCGTCTGCTGCAGAATAATTCTTGTATGTGGAAAAGGGTTAAATTATTAAGTTAACAAATAGACACTATGCACTTTCACATATAATTACATTAAGATCACAGATTGAAAGCAAATTCTCCAGTGCAGATAACTTTTAATACTTCTGAAGCTGACAAGTTTTGAAATCATTTTAACTGTTTACCCACATACAGCGAATATGCTGCAGACCACTTCGAAATCATCTTGAGAAAAATATGGAATAAACTTTATAAACGAACACATAATCTTAGAATAGAGTTGAAAACATTGTTGCAATTTGTCATTGTCATTTTGAGCAATTTTTATGCCCCCGGAATCACCGATTCAGTGGGCATCTATTTTTTGGCCTGTCTGTCTGTCTGTCTCTTTGTCTGTCTGTCAAAAAAAACTTTAACCTTGACCACGTATACTTTTGAACCATAACAGGTACGGCTACCATATTTCACATGTGTATTCCTTGTGACATGACCTTTCTGTTTGACCTTGCGACCTTGAGAATGGCAACATGTAGGTCAAAGGTCAAGGTCGCAAGGTCAAAAATGTTGGTACTGACAGAAAGGTCATGTCACAAGGAATACACATGTGAAATATGGTAGCCGTACCTGTTATGGTTCAAAAGTAGTGGTCAAGGTTAAAGTATTTTTCGAGAATGGCAACATCTAGGTCAAAGGTCAAGGTCGCAAGGTCAAACATTTTGGTTTTTTAAATTCCTTGTTTTTTTCCATGGTTTTTCCATGGTTTCCGTGTATTTTCCGTGTATTTTTGTATTTTCTGTTATGAGTCCCCGGAAAAGCTACAGCCGGGTTCTGACGCCTCTGCAGGGAACGACTTTTGAAAACATTCTGACAAAAGGAGAAATTGCTCAAAACAAGCAATTTCTCCTTTTGTCAGAATGTTTTCCACTTTTAGTCATAAGTTATCCATTCAATTATAGAGATTTTCCATTTCAAAACAAGCAATTTCTCCTTTTCCCATAATATTTTCAACCTTTTTTCAGTGACTATATATACATGTATTTTGAGTGATTTTCTGCGTTTTTGGCTGGAAAATTTCAAAGTCATCTGTTGCAGATTTTTTGTATGTGGGAAAGCATTATCTAGTTATGTTTCCAAAGTTGAATACTGCAAATCAACCCAACCATACCTGACTTTGTCTTCTGCTTTGAAAACATTTCATGAAAAATAAACACATCTTCGTAATTGATAGAATAAGTGACATGGTTAGAATAGGAGAAATTGTTTGTCGTAACCCTTTCGGACATACAACAATTCTGCAGCATACAATAAACTTTAGTAAATTTAGGAAAAATATCAAGAATTGAAAGTATACATAACTTTTCAGAGCTGAAAATGTTTGCAATTTAAAGTAATCTGCAGCAGATACGTCATTATAATGCGTCTGCAGGGAGGAAAGGGTGAATTGAGCCTTTAACCAGATTGTTTTGTTTTTTTCGAAAAATTGTCTTTTCTATAATCAGGGAAAACTAAAGATTTAAGTCAGCAGTAAAAATACAGTTTGTAACATGATATCAAAATTGTACTGTTTTGAGTAGTGGGCTATGACTGCACTATTGTGTATATATTATTTAACAGTGAAGGTCATAAAACATGTCATAAAAAAAATGCTTAACCTTTTCACAACAAGTCTGCAACAGACAACTTCAAAAATATGGAATCTCTCTACAATTGAAAGTACATATATTGAATAGATTGTCAGGTCTGGGTTTTTTGGCGCCCACCGTAAATAATCCACAGTGATGTGAGAGAGAGTAGTAGTTGTTCCAATAAGGGAAAACATACTTTAAAGGACCAACAAAAGCATAAATATGCTTATAAGTTATAAAACTTATCTAGTCTCTAACTCTACATGAACTACATGAACTTGTTGTAAATTGAATGATTCAAAGACGAATCTTCACATGGAGGGGGAGTTAGTATGTAGTAGAGTGGTCTGTCCCATACATTGACAACATGTAGCCATGTGTTTGTATAAGGGGATACTTATACTGCCTTGCTAAAGAGCTAGCTTTTGTTGCCAGGTGGTAGACTTTTCACCTTTGGGATAAGAGTTCCAAAGGTGGAGCCCTGGTTGTGTCGGACTCATTCAGCTGGGTTACATATCTTCTTTACCTTTGTGAGTGTTAACTTGTGAAGATTTAGATTCCTTTCAATAACTGAAAATCTAATCAGGATACTTACTCTCTATAGCAAACAATCAATTAATTATTTAAGCACAGACCTTTGGTTTAAAAAAACCTTCAGTTCATGCCCTTTACAGCAGTAAACTTTATACTAAGCATTATCTCTGATGTCTTCTTGATAATTATATTTTCAATTCCTTTTCAAAATTTCATTTGTCTGAACTTTCAATAAAAAAAACCCTAGGGTTTAATTGAGTTGTACCCCCAAACTAGGGTTTAAATGAGTTGTACCCCAAACTAGTGTTTAATTGAGTTGTACCCCAAACTAGGGTTTAATTGAGTTGTACCACACACTAGGGTTTAAATGAGTTGTACCCCAAACTAGGGTTTAATTGAGTTGTACCCCAAACTAGGGTTTAATTGAGTTGTACCTCAAACTAGGGTTTAAACCCCAAACTAGGGTTTACTTGAATTGTACCCAAAACTAGGGTTTAAATGAGTTGTACCTCAAACTAGGGTTTCATTGAGTTTGTACCTCAAACTAGGGTTTCATTGAGTTTCACCAAAAACTAGGGTTTAAATGAGTTATACCACAAACTAAGGTGTAATTGAGTTGTACCTCAAACTAGGGTTTTATACCACAAACTAAGGTGTAATTGAGTTGTACCTCAAACTAGGGTTTAATTGAGTTGTACCACAAACTAGGGTTTAATTGAGTTGTACCACAAACTAGGGTGTAATTGAGTTGTACCCCAAACTAGGGTTTAATTGAGTTGTACCTTAAACTAGGGTTTCATTGAGTTGTACCTCAAACTAAAGTTTAATTGAGTTGTACCACACACTAGGGTGTAATTGAGTTGTACCACAAACTAGGGTGTAATTGAGTTGTACCCCAAACTAGGGTTTAATTGAGTTGTACCCCAAACTAGGGTTTAAATGAGTTGTACCTCAACATAGGGTTTAATTGAGTTGTACCACACACAGCATAGGGTTTAATAGAATAATAGGAGTGATAATCTGGAAGAATGATATTTTACTCAATTATCTAGACATATCAAGCTGTATCTTTCCCACTTAATCCGACAACTTCTAAAATTATCATAGCTAAAGGAGACTCTAGCCACAATGTTCTCAATAATTGTAATTTCATTTTACAGAGATTCTCCATATTTGTTCTGCTGCAGATTTGTTGTATGTGGGAAGTGTTAACGCTTTCCCACATATAGACCCTTTCTGATGCATCTGCATCAGACGACTTCGAAGAAGTAGGTTTTCCTATTACATGAGGGCCTATCCTCTGTAGAGATTACTGTAATTATTTTTGGTTTGATTTACCAATATGCCAATCAACGTATTGAATTATGTTCTATGGTATTTATAGTGAACTTGTAATTCACAATTTATGCATGCAATTTCTCCTTTTTCCACAATGTTTTCAACTCTGCAGAATTGTCGTATGTGGGAAAGTGTTATTAGTCGCCGGGCAGAAGCCCGCGACTTCTATTTTTAATAGGTTTTCGGAAATCACATGGGAGGGGGGGTTATTATTAGATTTTTTTTTTTTAAATGTCTTGAACATATATTACAATTGCGTTTGTTTAAAAACACTAAGTTATGACACATTTAAAATGAAATAAATATTCTGATGTTTTAAGTATGTGCAGTTTCTTTATTTTGACTTGCTGGTTGGAAGTAGGTTTTCCTATTACATGAGGGCCTATCCTCTTTAGAGATTACTGTAATTATTTTTGGTTTGATTTACCAATATGCCAATCAACGTATTGAATTAGGTTCTGGTATTTATAGCGAACTTGTAATTCACAATTTATGCATCAGTTGTTTAGATCAGGTTTTTTACATGCATTTCAACTGTTAACCTGATAGGATATCTTTCAATATTGTCTGCTCAGAAAATATCTTTTCACAAGTATGAGTCAACTTAATGCTTAAGAAAATGTTTTCACAGAGAGCAAGAATAGAAATTGCTCAAAATTTCTTTATCCTCAATAATTCCTGTGGCAAAAGGAGAAATTGCACGTTCTGTGCAATTTCTTCTTTTGTCACTAATATATATGAGCCATAATATGGTGTCCGGATTTTGAGTTACATCACAAACACTGTGGTGTCCTCTTTTGTAATATTTGACTTTTGTCAAATTAAATGCTATATATATGTTTAGAACAATATCTAAAGCTGTTAAATTCTAAATGACAAAATAGATTTTATCTTTAAATAAAGAGAAATGTGGGTTTTAAATTGTATTGTTAGTAACACAGGACACCATATAATAAATCAATTTTATGAAGATTATGCCTAGTTAAATTTGTTTAGATCTAATTTACATTTTCACCATCTTTATTTGGAATTATTTCAATAAATAAATGGTTTATTTAGTGAAATAATTAATAGTATACAACTAGATAAAGAATGGTGTAACAGGACACAACATGATGTAACAGGACACAAACTGGTGTGTAACAGGACACAAACTGGTGTGTAACAGGACACAAAATGATGTAACTGGACACTTATTCAATTGTATTGTTAGTAACACAGGACACCATGAAATAAATCAATTTTATGAAGATTTTGCCTAGTTGAATTTGTTTAGATCTAATTTACATTTTCACCATCTTTATTTGGAATTATTTCAATAAATAAATGGTTTATTTAGTGAAATAATTAATAGTATACAACTAGACAAAGAATGGTGTAACAGGACACAAACTGTTGTGTAACAGGACACAAAATGATGTAACTGGACACTAATTGTGCACTTCATATAAGTGTGTAACAGGACACCTTAGAAAAAAATAAACAAATCATATAATAGCATAAACATTTTCAGTATAAATAATTCTCCAGTTAAATTAAAATATACTAATCATGCAAATATGTATTTATTACGTAAGCAAAGTGCTTATGGAGGTAGAATATGCTTTCCAGGACAGTCAACGTTACAAGGCAAAAGAGACAAAATTCGCGATTTTTTTTCCCCAGTCAAAAATAATAACAAGTTCTTCGTAGTGAATTAAATAGGTTCGCAAACATCTCTGGACAATTTAAATAACGAAATAGGAAGTTACTACGCATTGCGATACATTATAAGCAACCATTGATGATCGCAATTGGCTTGGTGGCGGCGTAACAAAATTTCAGAAGTCTGACTGTCATTTTCGAGCCGCCATTTTAAAACACTCTTGTCGTAAAACGTCTCTAACTGTCGTAAATTGTTGCGATGTTTAATGTCGTAAATAGAACAGCCAAAATTTAGTTTCCTCCTAGGTGATCGACGAAGCATTTATTAATTATAACAAAATAATAGGGCGTAACAAAAAAAGACACCATTTTGATAAACATATTTTGACTCCCTGTCAAATAAAAGATATCTGTCCCAGAACAACATGTTTACGACATTAACAAAGAATGTAAGTGATCACGTGATTTGAATGCAATGAAAATATGGTTATCGGTCCAGGTTTCGAGTTTTGATGCTATTTAGACGTGATGTAACTTGGTGGACACATTCGTTACGCCAATGTCTAGGATTTTATATTCAAATCAAAATCATATTTACGTCGCTCTATTAAATCTTAAAGTTATATTTACAAGTAATTTGTTAAATTATTATTTCACACATATTAGTTTCCAAACTTTAAATATAAAGAAAAACAGTTTGTTTTGGTTTTCAAAAAGTCCTCCCATGCCTTTGTCGGGAAGGACACGGCGAAAATGCTCAAGAAAAGTATTAATTAAAGGAGTTTATCAGTTCTTTCAGAAATCAATAGCATATTATTTTATAGATTTAGTAGTTTCTAACAGTTTGTGACATGCTGTTAAACTATAAAACACATTATTCTTCAAATAAAGGAGAATAAATAATGACTGTGTGATGTAACACAAAATCCCGGACACCATATTATGGCTCATATAGTTTTCAAAAAGCTGTCTGCTGCAGAGGCGTCAGAAAGCGTCTATATGAGGGAAAGGGTTAACAGTGAACATCCAGTTCTACCAAATCTCTGTCAAACATTAAAATGGGCCACATGGGGTTAAAAACTAGGTCTCTATGTCAAATTTTAGAAAAACATTGTGAACACTCTAGAAGTTTCACTTTGCATCAAATCATCATTAGAGTTCATAAGAAGATTCACCTCCCCTTTTGCACACTCCCTTATTGTTAGTCGCCGGGCAGAAGCCCGCGACTTCTATTTTTAATAGCTTTTCGGAAATCACATGGGAGGGCGGCTTATTATTAGAAAGAAACAAATCTAGATGATTTGAACATATTACAATTGTGGTTGTTTACGAACACTAATAAATGACACATCTAAAATGAAATAAATATTCCGATTTTTTAATGTTTGCAGTTTTTTTTATTTCACTCGCATTTAAGTTTTTTGTCTTATTTACGAAGACAAAAGTGGTCCCTTCAAGACGTGAACCAACACCCCCTAATGCAGACTCTTATGTGTCATCATTGAGGTCAATTTCGGATTCTCCTTTTAATAGCAATTTTAACTTACTAAATGTTGTTTTCATGTTCAAAGAGATGTCTTGATTTGTGTAGAATTCATTTAATAATGTTAATCCATGAATATCTAAAGTAGGAACTGTTTCTAAGCTAAATATAGACCCTATCCTGTTGTGTAGTTTCGTGACCTTTAACATCGATTTTCGCGCATGCGCATTTCGATATGAAAAAGCGAGTGATATTATTTTATTTTAGACAAGTACAAGACGAATGTTGACGCAAAGCGTCAAAGAGAAGCCGCAATATTTCGTTGTACATGTAGAAATAAGAAAAAAAGAACATTTTTAAATCCACAAACAATAGAACAATTTAAACTGTAGACGGTAATGCTGATATATTTCTCCTTTTGAAGACTTTTGTTTTCTTCAAATTACCTCCCTTTAAAGCAATACCAGGATATTTACCTTGTGATTCGAATAAGATTGACAAACATTGAAATTATATGAATGAATACTTTTATTTAAATAAGTAACAACAGCAAAATTAAATTAAAGCCAGATAAATGTGTACACATTTCGTTAATTTGTTATAGATACCCTAATGTATAGATATGAATATAAACTTTATAACCAAATGTTTTCATTTCAACGTTCCTAATGTTTGAATAGACTAAGGAAAGTCAAGAATACATAAATAAATCAATGCAGTCTTTTCCGGCGACATTGATGCCTTGCATCAACTTTCTCTTGTTTTCAACTTAATACACCTTTCCAAATAGTTGTACTTGTAGGGTTTTCATAGAGCAGACAGCTGTTACAAACTGCTCTGTTTCAGGGAAAATGACTGAAATCATGATTAACTGCTTCTAAAAGAAAAATTTGATGAAGAGCAATGATCTATTGTGTTCAGTATTTCTTTTTCATTGGTTTTAAATCTGGTAGATAAGCCAAGGTTAATAATGGATTATGGTCTGCTTAACATACATTTATTTAACTTAATGTTTGTAAACCTACTTGTGTACTGAAGTATTTTACCTATGTACATGTATTAAAATGTTTATATTTTCTTTTTCCTGATGATTTTTCACTTAGCAAAGTTGGCTTTAAGCCTTTCCCATACACAACAAATCTGCAGCATACATAAAGTGTTTTGTATGTGGGAAAAGGGGGTTTACCCTTTCCCTCATATACACACTTTCTGACGCCTCTGTAGCAGAAAGCGTTTTGAAAACATAGTGACAAAAGAAGAAATTACTCAAAACAAACAATTTCTCCTTTTGTCACAATGTTTTTCACTTTTAGCCATAGGTTATCCGTTCAATTATGGAGATTTTCTTTTTTTTGTCAAAATATGATCAAAGTCGTTGGCTGCAAAATAGTCGTATGATGGAAAGAGTTAAAGGGCTATCTGCTTCCTATTTCCAGACAAAAAAGGTTTTAGGCTATAGGGACATTCTGTTATAATCATTTAATCCTTGGCTTGTTTGCAATTGATTCTTTAGTGCTATACGAAGCTTTCGACAATTTTTCAGATATATCACAGCGTTTCCTGGGTAAGTTACCAGTACTACTGGTCCATTTATCTTAAGACCAGTCAGTCAGTTAATTGTAATGCTATCCCTGTAAACCTTAGCACCAAGGAGAGAATTAAACCATTACTACCATTATGAAGTGCTTCTTTAATGATTCAATACCAAAATAATGATAATAACTTGTTGTCAACTTTAGGTCAAACCGGAGGCAGTGACCAATTTGTGAACTGTATGCCTTGACATGACAATAAATCTGTTGAAAAAAGCATTAATTTCCAATCACTGAATCAAGTTTTTAGCTCACCTGAGCACAAAGTGATATTAGTGCTCATTAATGAATACCAAAAATATGATAATAACTTGTTGTCGACTTTAGGTCAATAGGTCAAACCTGAGGCAGTGACCAATTTGTGAACTGTATGTCTTGATATGACACTAAATCTGTTGAAAATAGCATTAATTTCCAATCACTCAAGCAAGTTTTTAGCTCACCTGAGCATCCCCTGAGCACAAAGTACTCAGAGGTGATCTATTCTGATTACTCTCCGTCCGTCTCTCCGTATTCTGCTGTCTGCCATCCGTAAAGAATTCCTACAAACGACATCTTCTAAACCGCTTGGCAAATTTTTATAACACTTCTCAGGGATGTTTCTTGGGTGCAGACCTTTCAAAGTTATTAAAAGAAATAAATTCCATGCAGAATTCAAAATCTCCTTGTCTGAGCCGAAAGGCCTATCTATTGCTTAGATATTTGTTGAGTAGCATTGTCTAGTGGACCTCTACCAAGATTGTTCAAATAATTACCCTGGGGTCAAAATTGGCCACACCCCTGAGGTCACCTCTTTAAAAATCTTCTTGTTTGAAACCGAAAGGCATAGAGCTTAGATATTTGGTGAGTGACAATTGATGTTTAGTAGTCGTCTTCTGACCTTGTTCAAATCATGCCCCTTTGGTCAAAATTGGCCCCGCCCTTGAAGTCACCTGTTTAACATAGAAATTTATTCGGAAATTGTGAAAATCTTCATGTCTGAAACCAAAGGGATATAGCTTATAGATATTTGGTATGTAGCATTGTCTAGTGGTCCTCTTCTAAAGCCACGTTCACACTGGCATCATGAACATAACCATTTTTTGTTGACGAAAATGTTCTTGCAAACGTTCTCGCCAGATCAAACATTCGCCTTAATCGTCGCCTACGATTCCTTACCGTCATCGTTCTCATGAAATAGAACATAAAAATAAACATTCGCATGGCTCGCCGTCGCCAATATTGCTGATTTTTATCATCATTGTTCTGCGGTTCCTCCATTTTCACGTGTGTTTAAAGCATACATGTGAAAGTTATCAGTCAGCAGTACCAATTAGGAATGAGGCATTTTTGTCATATCGTTTTCCGGAGACTGGTTTGGGGAATTCGATTTGAAACTGGGAAGTGGGAACACGACTCAAGATTGTTCAAATTTTGCCCTGGTCAAAGGTGGACATGCCCCAGTGGTCACCTGTTTTACATAGCAAGATATTTCTTTTTGAAATCTTCTTATCTGAAACAGACCTATCAGTTTCCTTATGTCATATTAGTTTGACAAAAGACAGACAGTATTGGTTGGGTTATTTGTGGAGCTTACTTATAATGCTTGACATTTGGCCTCTTTTTTTGGGTGAGCGATCAAGGGCCATGATTGTTGTCTGCTGTAGGGGAAGGATTATCCCTTTTTTCACATATGGACAATTTTGACAGTTCTGCAGCAGACAACTTTTGAAAACACTGACAAAAAGAGAAAATATTCAAGATGAGCAATTTTTTCTGTTGTCACAATGTTTTTTAACTTTATTAGCTCGACTTTTGATAAAATGAGAGCTATTGTCATGACCCTGGCATGGTCGTCCTTTTTGTTCAGCTAGCTCAGCTTTTTTTCTGTTTTCTATCAGTCGAGCGTCTGTGCCGTACGTGGTGCTCTTGTTTTATATATAATTATCCTTTCCTTTTTCGAGAATAACCATATTTTTGCATAGATATTTTCAAAGTCGTCTGCTTCAGATTTGTTGTATGTGTGAAAGGGTTAACCCTTTCCCTCATATGACAATTCTGCAGCAGACGACTTTGAACATATTTTGTCAAAAAATGGAATATTTCTATAATTGAATGGATAACCTATGACTAAAAGTGGAAAACATTGTGGCAAAAGAAGAAATTGCTCGTTTTGAGCAATTTCTTCTTTTGTCTCTATCTTTTCAAAAAGCTGTTTGCTGCAGAGGCGTCAGAAAGCGTCTATATGAGGTAAAGGGTTAAAAACCATTTTAGGCAAAGTACCTGTCACAACCAGCAGTTACAAGTTGCACATTTCCATCCCTGAAAGCCTATAATCTTTCTACAATTTCCCTTTGGCTATAGGGCCACACATTGGATAGTTGGTGCTAAAATACTGTAACTTCCGCTTTACAAATGACATTTTTAAATCTGTTTGGCTCTAAACATTTTACCCCTTTGAACATATTTTCTCAAAAAATCTCTATAATTGAATGGACAACCACCTATGACTAAAAGTGGAAAACATTGTGGCAAATGGAGAAATTGCTTGTTTTGAGCAATTTCTTCTATTGTCACTGATTTCAAAAAGCTGTCTGCTGCAGAGGCGTCAGAAAGGAAAGGGTTAAAGAGATTTTCATTGGTTTTTTTTAGCTCTACTGGCCCTTATGTCGTGGCGATTTGTCCGGCGTCCGGCCGTCCGTCCGTAAACAATTTCTTGTTAACACCATACAGTCTTCATATCCATGAGAGCTCGGTTCCTTTCGAAAACCAGCCAGACATGCATGACTGGATTATGGCCCTTGAAATGGTCAAAATTGCTATAAAAGAGCTTGTTAACACGATACAGTCTTCACTTTTGATTGTATCTCAACCAAACTTATACAGTGGTTAGATATCCATGAGAGCTCGGTTCCTTTCGAAAACCAGCCAGATCCGCCCATGCATGACTGGATTATGGCCCTTGAAATGGTCAAAATTGCTATAAAAGAGCTTGTTAACACGATACAGTCTTCACTTTTGATTGTATCTCAACCAAACTTATACAGTAGTTAGATATCTATGAGAGCTCGGTTCCTTTCGAAAACCATGCATGGCTGGATTATGGCCCTTGAAATTGTCAAAATTGCTATAATTGCATAATACAGCTTGTGAACACAATAGAGCTTCCATTTACTATCTGATCTTCACCAAACTTAGATGGTATTTGAATATTGATGACATATTGGTTCCTTTTGAAACAAGCCAGATCAATGCCAGTAGAGCATAGGCCCTCATGGGCCTCTTGTTCCTACACGTTTTGAAAGTCATCTATTGCAGATTTGTTGGATGTTGAAATTGGGGTTAAATGACATGTGAGGTAATCTAGCCTATAAGTGTTTCAAAGCAGACAAACGTGATCCACGCCACAGGAAAATGGTCCTTTGGTTCTCTGCACTCAACGAAAAAAGACCAAGATCAGCCAACACTAGCACACAGAGTGATCAGGATCTGTGTTTATAGTTCATCATGCAGTTATAGGCATGTTGTAATGGTGACAATGTTTGTGCAAACAATAACAGAACAAGTTTTTACATGAAGCTTCTATACCAAAAGGAAATGTGCATATCCTAAAGGGGTTACAATTGCATGTTATTTTACAGAGTTATGGCCCTTTTACTTATTAAGTTATGGTGTAGGTCAAGGTGCTGTTTAGGGGGTATTTATCATCTTCAGTGATAGTTCTAGTTAGGGTTGTATTCACAGTTTATCCTTTGCAACATACAACAAATCTGCAGCAGACGTCTTTGAAATATATAGTTAAATTTGTTGAAACTATCTCCTAATGAATATGGACTTATTGAATAGAGGTGAAAACATTGTAGCAAAATGAGAAATTGTTTATAGATCAATTGCTCCTTTTAATACAATGCTTGCAAAAGACTTCTGCTACAGAGCTGTCAGAAAGTGTCTGTATGATGGAAATAGTTTCTAGAAACTTGAAGGTCTTTTTTGATGACAAAGCTTTAACCCTTTCCCTCATATAGATGTTTTCTGACGCCTCTGCAGTAGAAGACTTTTTGAAAACATAGTAACAAAAGAAGAAATGTTTTCCACTTTTAGTCATAGGTTAATAATCCAGTAAATTATAGAGATTTTCTATATTTTGACAAAATATGTTTTAAGTCGTATGAGGAAAAGGGTTAATGGTGTTCCGCCTATAACTCTCATGACTTGGGATAATTATGGGTTTGGATATAATTCATAGCTCTAGATTTAAGCTGTGCATTGCAACTCCTAACATCATTATTCTTCCCCTGATCTTTATGGAGTAGGTGCTAAAAGGGATCGTCTCTGTGAATTAAGAGAGTTATTTTTGAGTGTCCAAAACTAAGTATTTAATTGAGCAAGCAATTAATGAGATATTTTAATAAAAATAATTCTTTTCTAGAAAATAAAGATATTTTTTAAAATAACCATGTGAGAAAACTCTTTATCTTGTGCCATGCTGTTCTTTGAGGTCACATTATCCATCTACACCCAAATGGTCCTTAAAAACCCCTTTGTTTGCGTAGAAAGGAATGAATGCATATTGTTTTATGGCGCATCGACAGCTAAGGTCATTTAGCGCGCAATTAAATTTAATTATTCATGATCCCTGGGTAAACAAACCAGTACTAGGCTAGAAAATGTGCCTTGCGCAAGGGCACTCCACCATGACCGTAGTGCCGAGACTGGGGATCGAACCCGGGACACCCGGTTTCGAAATCCCCGATGCTAACCACTCGACCACAGCGGATTCCATGCGTAGAAAGGAGTGTATACCATCACCAGAATGCATTTAATATATATGTATGACATTGAGTTTAAATTCAGTGTAAATGTGTATAGGATACATTGGGGAAATGATTGATTGGCTCACTTTTATATTTTGACCTTGTTTGAAAGTGAAAGTAGAAAATGCTAAACACCGGTTTTGTCCAGGCCCGATTTGGTCCAAAATGACGGTAACCATTTTCGCCTGGTGAATTCTTTCTTGCATAATGCATGACCCCTAATATGAGAAGTGCTTTGAAAGTGTGACAATTTAGGGCTGAAACTGGTCCATTTACATGGAAACAAAGAAGGAAATTATTTGGTGTATTGTATGTAACCTTGAGATACACAAATAGACATATTTTGTATAGAACCACATTCTTAGTAGAATACTTTTGAAACATTCATGAGTCAAGTTTACTTTAACACTTTGTGTGACAGTTTAAATAGTTAAACACTTTGTATCAAAGTGAAAATAATCAAACGCTGTGTCGGGCAATAAATAATTGTGTTTGTGATACCTAAAACTTGTGACGCTTATTAGTCGCCGGGCAGAAGCCCGCGACTTCTATTTTTAATAGGTTTTCGGAAATCACATGGGAGGGGGGATTATTATTAGAAAGAAACACATTTAGATGTCTTGAACATATTACAATTGTGTTTGTCTAAAAACACTAAGTAATGACACATCTAAAATGAAATAAATATTCCGATGTTTTAGGTATTTTCAGTTTCTTTATTTTGACTCGCATTTATGTTTTGTTGTTTTATTTACGAAGACAAAACAGTCCCTATTAGCTAGACTGGTATACTTTATTTTTACACTATATACTACATGTACTCAAAAGGCGATAACTACAAACTTTTACGTCGCAGTATAATTTGTATACATACGCGCACCTGCTTGAAGCGTGACTCGCGAATACCAACTGCGTAGATCAATCTCCTTTGCAGAGAGCCGTCTTGTTACACTCACTTACAAATAGTAAATCGTAGGTGATTTAAAATGTTTAAAACGACACCTCTGCGAATAAGAAAGAATCGGGTCTTTCGTACAAAATTATTTCGTCCTTGACAATTTTAAATGTGTCATTTAATTTCCTAAAGGCATATTGCTTCCGATCTGCATATTGTTATGGATCATTGACACAAGGGCGCTCATCATAATATAATTTTAAAACATGAGTAGTTTTGTTATTTTCATTATAAAAAAGGAAGGAAAGAATTAAAATAAATTAAAATGTTGTAGGGCTCAGTTTATGTTCGAAATTAAGTTTAAATTATACAACAATTTCAATGAGATTTAACTGTTTATTTGATATTATATTTCGAATGTGGTCTAATTTATAAATATTGGACTACATTTCAACATTTGTTAAAGTATGATATAATTAGGATGCCAAGCTAATATCATTTTGAGAAAAAGAGAAAACTCAGCGATTTAACCCTTAACTCATTGTTTTAAAAGTATATTGCTGCAAAGGTGTCCACTGTTGACTTTAATAGAGGAAAGGTAAAATGATGTGCTATTGCATGCAAATCATAAATTGTCTGTTTTGTGGTTTTATTGAAAAATAATAAAATTCAAATATTCTGACAAACATCTTGAAAAGTGTATGTGGAATTCACAAATCTTATAATTATTCCTTAATGAAAGCATTGTATACATACTAAGACTAATGATTGGCAAGATTTCTCATTTCCATTACTGTTTATGATCAATAATTAGTTGGTTGTGTGTCTAGTCAACCTACTTTGGAATGGAGATTGATCATAAACAATGAAAGGCTTCAATTATCATTCACTTCGTTGACAAAACAATGCAAGTTATGATACATTTTCACTTGACCCCACCCCTGATGTTCCAATATGCCCCTCAGTTGATAACTGTTTATTCAACTACTATAATGTTAGTGTTATGCATAACTGCACTATGGATATCCGGCGACATTGATGCATTGCATCAACTTTCTCTTGTAGCACTTATGAAATTAAATGTGATGTAAAGCATGCAATGTTGTAAGAATGCTTGGGAAAAAATTATTCCCACAAAAAATAAATCTATTTGGAGTATTTGGTTGAGGAAGTAAAATACGGTCAGCCTTAACCCTTTCCCTCATATAGATGCTTTCTGACGCCTCTGCAGCAGACAGCTTTGTGAAAACATAGTGACAAAAGAAGAAATTGCACAAAACGTGCAATTTCTCCTTTTGCCACAATGTTTTCCACTTTTTGTCATAGGTTATCTATTCAAATATGGAGATTTTCTATGTTTTGACAAAATACGTTCAAAGTCGTCTGCTGCAGAATTGTCGTATAAGGGAAAGGGTTAAAATGTAACTAATAGCAAAATGAGTGTAAACCTGAATATGTATTGCTCAAAGTCAGTTTTTATGACCACCCCTCATACAATGTCAATAATTACCTTGTGAATAACTCTTATCAAATCTCTGTGATGTTTAAAACTGGGTGCCTCAAACATAAATCCGTATATAGGTCAAAGTCAGATCTCGGTCATGTGAGGTCGAACAACTTTGTCACAAGGTCAAATTTTTAGAAATTTTTAGAGGCCACATTTTTCATCCAAACATTTCATTAGAATAAAGTCATCTTTTTCATTAGCCTCTGTCAAGTATGTGAAAAGGTCAAATATTGAGACACTTGTTAGATCATTTTTCATGCAATCTTTGTTTTGTCAGACCATTTGTCCATCAAATCAAATGATTAATCTTGGTCACATTTCGAACCAGGATCGCTTTTGGTTAAAAACAGGGTCACCAGTTCAAATCTTCTTAATGCTCTAGACATTGCATATTTTAACTGATATTCTTGTAAGTTTATTGGATTTTGTCTCTAAAACCTTGTGTCTATTTTGAAACTTTGTTTTCAAAGACTAGGTTACTTACACAACACTCAGTTGAGCCATTAACCCTTTCTGATGCTTCTGCAGCAGACAAGTTTTGAAAACATTGTGGCGAAAATGCTTAATGTGAGCAATTTCTCCTTTTACCACAATGTTTTGAACTCTGGTCAATGATTAAACTTTCAATGATAGAAGTTTACAATAGTGTTGACCAAATGTTTTCAAAGTTGTCTGCTGCTGTTTGTTGTATGTGAGACAGGTTACCCTTACGAAAAGCAGTTTCTGACAACACACTTCCGATAAACTGGTAATTAGCTAACACTACACTGATGTCTTCAAAAAATACTTTCCGACAACACACTGAGATCTATTGTTTTTCACACTGGTGTGATTTTTTTTTTTCTGGAATATACACTGACAGAAACTTTCAGTCTATTGCCAGTTTCTGACATTAGACTGTTGGTACAACTGGTTATAGACTGACAAGAATCTGTTGCAAAAGGTGGTATGACTACACACTGACAATAACCTGACACTAGCATGTGAAGAAAAACAGACTTGACATTAGACTGACAATAAAAAATTTAAATCTAATATGACTGTTAGTATCTGAATATTAACTGACAAAGGAAGGACATTAAGCTGGTAATAAATAACATGTTACATTTTTGTTTGAGGTCTGACAATAGACCGATGATAATTCTCAGTCATTTCTTCAACAAACTTGTACACTGACAATGCACTGGCAAGAAAAAAAAACAACGACACCAACAACAACAACATCATCAACAACAACAACATTTTTCAAAATGGACGATTTAAATGACATGTGATGGTTAAATTTCGGCAATGTTTTCGCAAAACACTCGGCTCTCATGGATTGTAATCAAATATTTTGTGAATAGTGACTTGTAAACAACTTTTCTACATATCTAAGTGATAAATTCAGACAAAATAAACATTAAATGGAGCATGCAGGCACCGAAATTAGTCGTAGAAGCTTTGAGTTACCTCTTGAGGATTTTTTAAAGAATTTATTAACACCTGCTTATTGGGGGAAGCTAAAGAAGACATCAAAAAATGTATTGTGGAATAAAAGTTATGAACGACAAGTGTAGCCACCAAAGGAGAGCAAAAAGAACAGACTATATGATAGGGAAAGATATCTACTCTCCAAACAACTTCGCACTCCTCTTTGAAATTTATACAAGGACTAACAATCTGTGTAGAACTTTGGTTCTTCACTTGCTACTATAATACTATCAATCAGGTTATTGATTTAGGGCCATCTGGGCCCTGTTGTTGATGTTATGTCAGTGTGTTGTCAACTACTGAATTCATTTTTAGCTCACCTATGCACGAAGTGCAAGGTGAGCTATTGTGATCACATTTTGTCCGGCGTCCGTCCGTCGTGCGTCGTGCGTCGTGCGTCGTCCTTCGTCAACATTTGAGCTTGTTAACACTCTACGGGCTACATTTTGCATCCAATCTTCATGAAAGTTTATCAGAACGTTCATCTCCATAAAATCTTGGACAAGTTCGAAACTGGGCGATATGAGGTCAAAAACTAGGTCACTAGGTCGAATTGAAGGAAAATCTTGTTAACACTCTGGAGGCCACATTTTCAACTTGAGCATATTGAAACTTTATCAGAATGTTTGTCTTGATGATATGTAGGTCAAGTTCAAACATGGGTCACGTTGGGTCAAAAGGTAGGTCACTAGGTCAAATTGAAGGAAAATCTTGTTAACACTCCAGAGGCCGCAATTTTTGCTTCAGCAGTTTGAAATTTTGTCAAAATGTTTGTCTTAAAAATATCTAGGTCAAGTTCGAATATGGGTTATGCCGGGTCAAAAACTAGGTCACTAGGTCAAATTGAAAGAAAATCTTGTTAACACTTTTGATGCCGCATTTTTTGCTGCAGCAGCTTGAAATTTGGTCAGAATGTTTGTCTTAAATATATCTAGGTCAAGTTCAAATATGGGTCATATTGGGTCAGAAACTAGGTCACCAGGCCAAATTGAGGGAAAATCTTGTTAACTCTGTAGAAGCCGCATGTTTTGCTTCAGCGGCTCGAAATTTGTTCAGAATATTGAGCTGAATGATATCTAGGCCAAGTTCGAATATGGGTCATGTCGGGTCAAAAACTAGGTCACTAGCCCAAATTGAAAGAAAATCTTTTTTACACTTTGGATGCCGCATTTTTTGCATCAGCAGCTTGAAATTTTGTCAGAATGTTTGTCTTAAAGATATCTAGTTCAAGTTCAAATATGGGTCATATTGGATCAGAAACTAGGTCACTAGGCCAAATTGAGGGAAAATTTTGTTAACTCTAAAAGCTGCATTTTTTGCTTCAGCAATTTGAAATTTTGTCAGAATGTTTGTATAAATGATATCTAGGCCAAGTTCGGATATGGGTCATGCCGGGTTAAAAACTAGGTCACTAGACCAAATTGAAGGGTAATCATGTTAACACTCTGGATACTGCATTTTTAATTTCAGCATGATAAAACTTTATCAGAATGTTTTTCTTGATGATATGTAGGCCAAGTTTGAATATGGGTCATGCTGGATCAAAAACTAGGTCACTAGATCAAATTGAAGGAAAATCTTGTGAACACTTTGGATGCCGCATTGTTTGCTTCAGCAGCTTGAAATTTGGTCAGAATGTTTGTCTGAATTATATCTAGGTCAAGTTCAAATATGGGTCATATTGGATCAGAAACTAGGTCAATAAAGGAAAATATTGTTCAAACTCGGGAGGCCACATTTTTACTTTGAGCAAGTTGAAACTTAGTCAGAATGTTGTCTTGATGATATCTAGTCCATGTTGGAATATGGGTCATATCAGGTAAAAAATATAGATCACTAGGCCAAATGAAGGAAAGTATTGTTAACACTGTGGAGGTTGCATTCAGAATAATTGTCTTGATGTGTTTTGCATTGCAGTACATTGTATAATTAAGGTGAGCGATCCAGGGCCATCATGGCCCTCTTGTTTTAATTCCCAGCTATTGTTAGTATCATATCATTGTGTTGCCAGTGATATTGTTACAGCCAGGATGCTGTCAGTGCGAAACCAGTGTAAATGTAATGTCAGTGCATTGTCAGCTGGTTTAAAATTTAATGTCATGTAAAATCTGACGATAGACTGGTTATACCCTAGCAATAGACTAAAAAGGCCAAAATCTAGGCTGATGTTAGTGTGATGTCATTGTGTTGCCAGACAATATGTTAATGTCAGTTTGTTGTTTGTGTGTTGTCAGTTCATTCTTGTGAGGAACTCTTCAAATTTGAAGAAAATGCAACAATTTAATGTCTCAATTATAACTCTAAAAATATAAATTTATGCATTATTTGATCTGACAATAAAATTGTTTTTGCTGGTAATACACTAACTGCATGACTTACAATAAACTGGTTTTCAACTGACAACAGACTGAATCAGTGTAATGTCAGATCGGGTAATAGACTGATAATTGACTGGAAAGAAGCTGAAGTTTAGCTGGCAAGAACATGGCAATACACTGATAACACGCTGACAATGTACCCAATTTCCGTAAGGGTAAGGACCATCATGTCCCTTTTGTTCATCTTTATTCGCTCGAGTGGTTAGCGTCGGGGATTTCGAAACCGGGTGTCCCTGGTTCGATCCCCAGTCGCGGCACTACGGTCATGGTGGAGTGCCCTTGGGGCAAGGCACCTTTTCTAGCCTAGTACTGGTTTGTTTACCCAGGGATCATGAATAATTAAATTTAAATGCGCGCTAAATGACCTTAGCTGTTGATGCGCCATAAAACAATATACATTCATTCATTCATTCATCTTTATTCAGATTACACAGATGTATTTAAAACCCTGTCCTAAATACAACAAATCCATATCTGAAGACTAGACATAGGTATGGAAAATCTCAAGAAATGCAAGTTTAATAATTGAATATTTTTGAAAATGTCGCGAAAAAAGGAGAAATTGCTCATCATGAGCAATTTCTCCTTTTACAGCAATGTTTTCAAAAGCCTTCTGCTATTGAGGCATCAAAACGCATCTGCATGCAAGTGGGAAAGGGTTAACCCTTTGTTAACGGACTTTGTACGTATTTTGTCAAAACATAGAAAATCTCCATAATTGAATGGATAACCTATGACAAAAAGTGGAAAACATTGAGGCAAAAGGAGAAATTGCACGTTTTGTGCAATTTCTTCTTTTGTCACTATGTTTTCATAAAGCCGTCTGCTGCAGAGGCGTCAGAAAGCGTCTATATGAGGGAAAGGGTTAATAGGCTAAACAGGTGGGAGTATCTGTTGTAAATTTTCTCCATGTTTGTGTAATTTACCACTGTACAAGATGTATCTCAAAAATCATGTTATTTTACCATTTATTAGTCGCCGGGCAGAAGCCCGCGACTTCTATTTTTAATAGCTTTTCGGAAATCACATGGGAGGGCGGCTTATTATTAGAAAGAAACAAATCTAGATGATTTGAACATATTACAATTGTGGTTGTTTACGAACACTAATAAATGACACATCTAAAATGAAATAAATATTCCGATTTTTTAATGTTTGCAGTTTTTTTTATTTCACTCGCATTTAAGTTTTTTGTCTTATTTACGAAGACAAAAGTGGTCCCTTCAAGACGTGAACCAACACCCCCTAATGCAGACTCTTATGTGTCATCATTGAGGTCAATTTCGGATTCTCCTTTTAATAGCAATTTTAACTTACTAAATGTTGTTTTCATGTTCAAAGAGATGTCTTGATTTGTGTAGAATTCATTTAATAATGTTAATCCATGAATATCTAAAGTAGGAACTGTTTCTAAGCTAAATATAGACCCTATCCTGTTGTGTAGTTTCGTGACCTTTAACATCGATTTTCGCGCATGCGCATTTTGATATGAAAAAGCGAGTGATATTATTTTATTTTAGACAAGTACAAGACGAATGTTTGACGCAAAGCGTCAAAGAGAAGCCGCAATATTTCGTTGTTCATGTAGAAATAAGAAAAAAAGAACATTTTTAAATCCACAAACAATAGAACAATTTAAACTGTAGACGGTAATGCTGATATATTTCTCCTTTTGAAGACTTTTGTTTTCTTCAAATTACCTCCCTTTAAAGCAATACCAGGATATTTACCTTGTGATTCGAATAAGATTGACAAACATTAAAATTATATGAATGAATACTATTATTTAAATAAGTAACAACAGCAAAATTAAATTTAAGCCAGATAAATGTGTACACATTTCGTTAATTTTTTATAGATACCCTAATGTATAGGTATGTATATAAAATTTATAAGCAAATGTTTTCATTACTACGGTCCTAATGTTTGAATAGACTAAGGAAAGTCAAGAATACATAAATAAATCAATGCAGTCTTTTCCGGCGACATTGATGCCTTGCATCAACTTTCTCTTGTATCAATGTGTATATACCACGTGACTTTTGACGTCATATTTGCATGGTCAGACAGCAATAATTGCTCTTGTATCTCCATATATACAAACAATTTCATAGTCTCCCAAGTGTCTCAATGATAAAGTGCATCTGTCATGCAAGAGTTGCACAGTAATGTTGTCTGAAACAAAAAATTTGAGATAGTCAGGGGTTGAACATGTTATTGTTGCATAACCTGATACAGTATTTAAAGTTTTTCTCTTCTTTTGAACATTTTTCCACTTGCAGATGCACTTAGACACATCTGCAACAGACGACTTTAAGCAATTCCTGCTTTAGCCCCAATGTTTTGAACTCAATCCAATATATTATTTAAGTTGCCAGTATATATTTTTTGAAAGGAAATGATTAATAACACTGAACAAACTGCCAGGTTTAGGATTTCAAGAAAAATATGCTATTGTGATTGATTGATTTGGGTTAAACACCGTTAATGGAGGCCAGTGAGGAGACCTTGTGATGGCCTTGAGGTGACCCATGGTTTTTACCCTGTCTTGATTGCCTAGAAAATTGTATGGTAGCCTTCAAGTCACTGCACGGCCGCAGTACAATATTTAGAACATCCTACAGCCCCCTTGCGGTGGTCTTGCTGCATCTGTGAGGTGTCTGTTCGATTTTTTAAACAACCGTGAATGAGGGTGCCTTGCAGTCACCTCACGGAATTTGTTCTCATGACTTGTATGACTGCCGAGTGGTCGCCGTAACATTTGTGAACACTGCTACCACAGCCTGCAAAGCCGTACAATTTGTAAAAATCACATCTACAAACTGCAGACTGCAGAACTGAACCGTACGGCGGCATTAGTGCAATATATGGTGGAATTTGTATATTTTGGAAAATAGGTTGATTGTCTTAGATTTGTAAAATATGACAAATACTTTCTAAAACAAGAAATTTATTCTGCTGATTTTCTTGTCTTCCTTCCATCTGAGAGTACTGTCAACTAAGTGCCGCTCCAGGAAAACCAACCATAGGGCATTTGCAACTAGGATTATAGCCAGATAACCCTGCACATTTGTGCAGTCAGCCCCATTTAACCCTTTCCCACATACAGCAAATTTGCAGCAGACGACTATGAAAACATGGTGACAAAAACATGAAAAATCTCCATAAAAGATAGCTTAATTGTTAAATAAAGTTGAAAACATTTTGGCCAAAGGCAAAATTGCTCATCATAAAATGTTCTGCGTTCTGTCAATTGAGCTTCATACTCCAAATAAGAATTCTGATAGGTCATTATTGGTCAATTTCAAGTAAGAGGTTGCTTCTGACCAGACTGATACTTCATTTGGACACAAGTTCTGAGTACAGAGTATACATTTATAGTATTGGAGCCATATCGGGATGGCAATATTTTTATACCCCCCCGCAAACAAAGTTTTGGGTGTGTATATAGGAATCACCCTGTCCGTCCGTCTGTCTGTCCATATGTCTTGTAAGATCAACTACTCCTTAACGGCTGTACCGATTCTGATGAAACTTTACAGTACACAACCTGAGGATGTGCATGAAGTAAGATTATCCCGGTCAGAAATATTTCAAGGGAGATAATTGCCATTACTGCAGTGTGGAACGGGGGTATCCTTTTGTGAGTTCACACACAGTTCTAGTTATCATTAATTCACAAAATCATTTAACAAGCTTTAGAGATGAAGTCTACATTTGAATCAAATAGCAGGAATGTGCTGACAGATCTTTATCTACATATGTCAAAAGTTTTGAGGTTGGTTTTCCTGGAGCTTGAAGTTTATACTTACGGTACAAGTCACATTCATGTCACAAGTTGTTGGTGTGAAGTCATTATCTATCCGTTTCCAACATACAGAGACCTTCTGATGAAGTCTACATTTGAATCAAATAGCAGGAATGTGCTGACAGATCTTTATCTACATATGTCAAAAGTTTTGAGGTTGGTTTTCCTGGAGCTTGAAGTTTATACTTACGGTACAAGTCACATTCATGTCACAAGTTGTTGGTGTGAAGTCATTATCTATCCGTTTCCAACATACAGAGACCTTCTGATGCCTTTGCAGCAGCTATGACAAAAGGAGAAATAATTTAACCCTTTCCCACATGTAGATGCTTTCTGACGCCTCTGCAGCAGATGACTATTAAAAACATTGTAGCAAAATAAGAAATTGCTCATAATCTTCTTTGCTACTAATTGTTTTCAACTCTTTTTAGAATTAATTTCTTATTTATGAAGATGCTTCATGTTTTTGCCTAGATATTTTCAGTCATCTGCTGCAGATTTGTTGCATGTGGGAAAGGGTTAAAATGAGCTATTTTTCCATATTTCACAATGTTTTCAATATACTTTTATTTAAAGATAATTCAATAGTTTTTGCCCAGGTGTTTACAGAGCTGTCTGCAACATATTTACTGTATGAGGGAAGGGGTTTAACCCTTGCCCACCTATAGACACTTTCCGACGCCTCGGAGCAGACGACTTTTTGAAATTATTGTGACAAAAGCAGAAATTGCTCCTTTTGCCACAATGTTTACAACTTTCTTCAGTAATAATACTTTTATTTAGAGAGAGATTCCATGTTTTTGCTGAGATGTTCTCAAAGTCGTCTGCTCCAGATTTGTTTTATGTGGGAAAGGGTTAATGTGCTTTCTGTGGTTGAGAATGACCCAGAAATAATGTTATTAGATGTGTTACCAGATAAACAATTAAGTCATCCTAGTGACCCTTCACATTATATACAACTTCAGTCCTTTCTTCCATATTACCAATCTGTAGCAGACAATTGATAAAAACCTAGGTAAACGTTAGGACATTTCTTAAATTAAAGTATCATTCAGTGTCCAATCTAGGAGGCAGATCGTGCTAATTCTCACACTGTTTTGAATATTGCATGCCCCCTAATTTTATATGATGGGGGAGGATTCTTTTTACATAGACATACAAGGAAAAAAATCTCAATTTGTTCATAAAATCATATTTCTGATCATTATTGAATACAGTTCATTTAAAACAATTTATCCTTTTAACATTTATAAACTTGTCTGAAAGCCAGTCAAGCTTATGTCATGTTGAATTGTCCTCTGTGCATCCGTGTGCACATTGGCTTTAAACAACTTTTCCTCTGTAACTAACCACTGAGCCAATTGGAATGACTCTTAAAATACTCTTCTCACAAATTCCTTCTAATTATTTTAATCCATGCAAAATTCTTGTTAACATGGTAACAAATAGATCTTTTTTAAAAAATCATCTTCTCCAAAACTTGATGGCCAATTTCAAATAATTTGTTGAAAAGTTCTTTGGGAAACCATCTTTCAGATTCCTTCAAGCCATGTTGAATAGTAGAAAAGCTTTGGCTCATGGGGTCTTTTTCCCCACTTGTATGGCTAAAATCTTCTCCTCTGAAAGCAACGGGTCAACTTTCTAATAATTTTGTAGACATGTTCCTTGGATGTCCATCTATCAGTTTCGTCGAAATAATTTTGTTGAAATGTTCCTTAGGTGACCTTATAATATTATGAGCTTCCTTCAAGCTGTGTTGATTGGTTGAAAAACATGGACGTTGGGCTATTTTGCTTTCAATGGCTATAGTGATTAATTTTTGCCTAATTGTAGTGAAGCGATACTGGCCCTCTTACTCTGGTCTCTTGTTATAATTCGGAGACAACTGACAGGGATATTAGTTCTAGCAGAGAAAGATTATACTTATAAAATAAGCAGTCCTTTTTCTTCCTATGGTTTCAAAAGTCACTGGCTGCAATGCATCAATATTCAGCTCTGCATGGGAAAGAGTTTATTATTAACCCTTTCCCATGTACACAAATCTGCATGAACCTACTTAGAATATAGATAATTATTGAATGGGCAATTTCCTTTTTTGCCACAGTTATAGTTGTCTGCTAAAGATGTGTCAAAAATCTCACAATATGTCTGAATGTGGGTAAGAGATGAGGAGTGTTGAGACTTATTACACATCCTGGACGATTTTTAGCCCAACTGGCTGAAAGCTAGTCACGCTTATATGTTGTGCATCCGTTAAACTTTCGCTTCAAATGACTTCTCCTCTGCAACCACTGGGCCAGTCCTAATGCCTTTAACTTTGTGGATCCATGCAAAAATCAGAACAGAAAGAAAAAACTCTCCAAACTGAATGGCCAATTTTTAAAGTTTTGTAGAAATGTTCCTTGGGTAGCCTCTATCAGATTCCTTGGCCGACAGGTGGCCGGACAGGGGCTGTTTTTCCTTATATGGATAGAGTAAAAAATTAAAAAATCTTTGCCTATGAAAGTGTGTGGCCGATTTTCAAATAATTTTGTAATAAAATTCCTTTGTTTATCCTCTATCAGATTCTCTGGGGCCATGTTGATTTGTCTGAATGCATCGCCACAGGGGGCAGGGCTGTTTTGCCATACATGGTTAAAGTGAACCTATAAGATTCTTCTCTGACAAACGTATCTGATTGTTTTTAAAATAATTTTCTAGAAATGCTACTTGGGTGACCCTCAGATTCCTTCAAGCCATGTTGATTGGTCTGAACCGATGGTCACCAGGGGGCGAGTCTGTTTTGCATTATATGGTTGTTGTAAAACTTTTAAAAATCTTCTGTGACAAAAGTATCTGGCCAATTATCAAATTGATTTGCTGGAATGTGCCATGGGTGACATTGTATCAGATTCCAGCAAGGTATGTTGCCAAGTCTAAAAACATGGCCACTAGTGGGGGCTATATTTGCCCTCTTTGGCTTTTTGTTTTTCAAATCTTGATGATTTGATAGCAAACCGCCGTAAAAGCATGCTATCAGGTAAACATTAAACCTTTCCCACTTGCAGACGCATGTTTGCGCATCTGCAGCAGACAACCTTTGAAAACATTGTGGCAAGAATGAGTAATTTCTCTTTTGGCCATATAATGTTTTCACCTCTATTTATCTTTTACAAAGTTTTACCATATTTTTGTGAATATTTTTCATAATCATGCATTTGCTGCAGATGTGTTGTATGTGGGAAACGGTTAAAGACAGGATTGCTATATTTGGTTAGGTTATTAGCCTACATAAGTGTTTATGTGGTGGTATTATTACCCCAGTTTAGAGTAACAAAGTAATAACTTCTGGCTTCATGATGTAGGCCATATCATGATGACATGATGATGCCTTCTAAGATTAATAAATTGTCATCCTTGTAACAATGCTCCCCCTCACATATTTGTCTTGTCCCTTTCCCACATACAGCAAGTCTGCAGCAGTGGAAAAATCTCTATAATTGTAGGTATAATGACTGAAAAAGGTTGAACAAGTTGTGGCAAAAGGTGAAATTACTTGTTTTGAGCTATTTCTCCTTTTGTCACAATGTTTTCAAAAGTCATCTACTGCAGATGTGTCAAAATGCGTCATCAGGTGGGAAAGGGTTAATTTGAACAGTGACGTACATTTATAAATAGTAAGTGAGAAGAACTAAATGCTGATAATTGCTAGCTATTTATCCAGTTGCCGGAATGAGGTAGATCCCTTTTCCACATGCAGATGCAATAACTAAATCTTGCAGCAGGTGACTTTATAAAACATTGTAACAGAGGAGGAATAGTTCATAATGAACAATTATCTCTATGCAGAAATCTTTTCAACTCAGAACTGTAATCAATAATTTAAAACTTTCACTTAAAGAGATTTTCCGGAGAATGTTGACTGTTGTACATATTTTGTATATGGGAAATAGTTGACCTAAAGACCCTTTCTGATGCCTCTGTAGCAGACAACTTTTGAAAACATCGTGACAAAAGGAGAAATTGCTCAAAACAAGCAATTTCTCATTTTGCCACAATGTTTTCAACTCTTTTCAGTAATTATACACCTTTCAGAGATCTTCCAAAATAATTCTAACTGTTTTCAAAGTCGTCTGCTGCAGATATGTGGGAAATAGTTAAGCTACTGGAGGCAATTTAAATTAGTACAGAGGTCAGAGGATGCTAGAATAATTATGCAAATTTGAACCATGGCTCTTCCTTCAGAGCCATCTTCCTTCAGAGCCATTATAAGTTGATCTGTTACCTGATATGTTAATATTGGGCTCTTCCAAATTCAATCCTTTCCCACACACAGACACTTTCTGATTCCCTTCGCAGCAAACGACTCTAAAAAACAATGTGGCAAAAGTAGAAATTGCTTACACAAAGCAATTTCTCAATTTGGCACAATGTTTTCAACAACTCTTTACATTTATTATCATGCTTTCATTTAGTTGTCTGCTGAATATTTGTTATATATATATTGGAGTTATTGTGATCGCCTTTTGTCCAGGGTCTGTCATGCATCAACGTCTTCTCCCCAGTAACCATTGGGTCAATTGCAGGGCTCAAATTTAAACGTTTTCTCCACTTGCAAATTTTTGCAAATGGGAAAATCTTCCACTTGCAACTTCTAAAAGTTACTTGCTTTTTATGCCCCCGGAATCTCAGATTCGGTGGGCATCTAGTTTTTGGCTTGTCTGCACATCTGTCTGCACGAAAAAAACTTTAACCTTGACCACTACTTTTGAACCATAACAGGTACGGCTACCATATTTCACATGTGTATTCCTTGTGACATGACCTTTCTGTCAGTACCAAAATTGTTGTCCTTGCGACCTTTGACCTAGATGTTGCCATTCTTGAAAAAAACTTTAACCTTTGCCATTACTTTTGTACCATAACAGGTACGGCTACCATATTTCACATGTGTATTCCTTGTGACATGACCTTTCTGTCAGTACCAACATTTTTGACCTTGCGACCTTGACCTTTGACCTAGATGTTGCCATTCTCGAAAAAAACTTTAACCTTGGCCATTACTTTTGAACCATAACAGGTACGGCTACCATATTTCACATGTGTATACCTTGTGACATGACCTTTCTGTCAGTACCAAAATTTTTCACCTTGCGACCTTGACCTTTGACCTAGATGTTGCCATTCTCAAAAAAAACTTTAACCTTGACGACTACTTTTGAACCATAACAGGTACGGCTACCATATTTCACATGTGTATACCTTGTGACATGACCTTTCTGTCAGTACCAAAATTTTCACCTTGCGACCTTGACCTTTGACCTAGATGTTGCCATTCTCAAAAAAAAACTTTAACCTTGACCACTACTGTTGAACCATAACAGGTACGGCTACCATATTTCACATGTGTATATCATGTGACATGTCCTTTCTGTCAGTACCAAAATTTTTCACCTTGCGACCTTGACCTTTGACCTAGATGTTGCCATTCTCGAAAAAAACTTTAACCTTGACCACTACTTTTGAACCATAACAGGTACGGCTACCATATTTCACATGTGTATTCCTTGTGACATGACCTTTCTGTCAACATTTTTGACCTGGCGACCTTGACCTTTGACCTAGATGTTGCTATTCGGGGGCATCAGTGTTTCACAAACACATCTTGTTTTCAAAGTATTTAATTAGGTTGATTAAGCATTCTATATGCATATAATAAAGTAACTAAAGTCAATGCAAGTGAGTTTTAGTTAAATGTTTAATAAACAAGTGATTTTCATAATAACACATGATAATAAACAGGGCTCGAATTTAAATTAAAATTGAAAACATCAGACATTCTGAGGGATTTTGATCCAAAGGTCTAAATAAAACTTCTATTCAACTATCTTTAAACAATACATAACAATAATCAACATTGAAGCACAGTAACTGTATAAGGCATCTATACTGATGATAAATCATATTCTATGTCCATATGGTAATGTTGTTGGCCTCTTCTGCCTCTCGCCCGGAAACCACCACCTCCTAACAGCCACCTTTGGATCAAAATCCCTCAGACTGATGTTTTCTCATAATAATGTCCATGATAACACTGTCAAGTGCACACCTCCAATCAGACTTGATTCTCTTCATTGTAGAGAAGGCCCTTTCGCATGTCGCCTGTATTGGCCGTCTTGTATGTCCTCAGCTATCTGCATCACGGATGGTCCATCGTTGTCAAACAACTCACGTAGAGATGCTTCTGCACCTTGAAGTTTTTGTGACAGCACTATATATATATATATATATACACTGTAATGTCGTCTCTCTGGAAAAGTAAACTGACCTTTGCAACTTCATTTAGAACATCCTTCACGAAAGCCATATACCACACCATCTTGTGTTGCTTCAACCTTTCAGATAACCTTTCACCTTTGCCCTATCTTGCGGTTTATTGGAGTTATCTTCTGCGTAATTCTCCATCTGTGTTATCACAACTAGCCAGTTTTTAATAAGTTTTGTCACAGCCCTCAACTTGTGGTCAACCCATCTAGTAGTATTTGCCTTCTCATGTTTAAGAAATGTTTCGCCAACAATTCTGCTATGTCATTGGCCTCTTTGTACCGTTTGGCAGACCCCCTGTAGAAATAGTAAACAGACACTAACATTTCGATTACTGTATCCATGTAGGTGCCTTTAAAAGCATCCTTGACTGCCAATTCAAGTCTGTGTGCAAGACACCACACTGGAAGAATCCATTCAGCATTTCCTGCATCCTTAAGGAGCTTTATAAGTCCTTTTCTATTCCCCATCATTACGCTTGCCCCATCAGAGCAGAACTCAACTGTCTTCTTTTTATAACTCTGCATGTTAAATTCTAGGTATGCCCTATCAATCGCCCCAAGAATACCCTCAGCCTTCGTACTTTCAGGTTCCTCGAGTTTGAGGTATTTCGTCTTCGGATAGAAATTATCCAGTACCTTTACGAAAATCACCTCTTTCTCAGTTTCTGACCTGTCAGTAGACCCATCGCAGAAAATAATCAGCTTGGTGTATCAAACTGCTGACCTGATCATGATAAACTCCACCGATCTGTGTTATGAAGGTTTTGCCACTCTTATCATTCCTATAGGTATCTCCTAATGCTGTCAGTCCATTACATTCTTGCAGATCAATCAGCTCTGGAAAGTCAGTTAAAGGACTTACATTCAATGCAATGTAATATGCTGTTCTGAAGAGTTTACCCATTTTTCTGAGGTTTCCATGTCCATCTTGAGGAAACTCTCTTGAATTCCATGCGTCTGGTTTTGCGAAGATTTCTCACTTGCAGACTTGACGTTGAGTGCCCTGGAGTGCATCACTGACTTTATGTGAAACATCACTGACTCTTGCTTGACTGTGGTACTCCCCTTTGCAAGCTGAAAAACGGAGATTTGCATTTAATAAGTAAATCTAAATTTGAATTTTTAAAGTATGGTTGAAGGGACATCCGACAACAGTTTTACAATTTCAGAAATGACATGTTTTAATAGTAGATCTATATAAACTTAAATGGTTACAGGTAGTCAAAATGAAAATGCTCTTTCAGAAATACACTTGTCACTGTTACACAACCCCACCTCTTTTAAAAGCAAACACAAAGAAACAAATATTTACATCAGATTATCTAGACTACGTTCCACACAGTGCTTTGATTCCACTACCGATACATTTATCATGATCATGACGTCGGCTCTTTCTGTACAACATGCACTTAATGTCTGGAATATTGTGCTAAAATTGGCAAATATTCACCACTGTGACACAAGTGGATATGATTCTAAGAGATATTATTAATAAATACTGGTGTAAATGCGTATAAATATTTACATTTGATGACATGCCAGGGGGTGCATACGTCTTGCAAACTTTGCAAGTAATTCTGTTCACGATATTCATCGTATCGACCGAGTAGTCTAGGTCTATGTTGAGCTCCTTCATCCATTTCTTTACTGTTTTTATATCAAAAATACATTACCAGTCATTTAATACCTGATATATCATCTCTATACACCTTAATTATCCAAAAAAAACGCCCACGCTAGCATATCCCTCACGTATCCGTGACATACACGGCCGCCCGGAAGTACAGGCGCGCACGTGAGCGGGTAGTCACTTTTCATTTTTGGATTCACCGGAGTAGTCGATAAGAAAATTTATATTATTATTTCTTCTTCCAATTAACTCTTTTGTTTTATAAGGCCCTGCCTTATAATCATTTAATTGTCCAAATATATTTTGTCTGCATTAACGTCACAGCCGTAAATTATTTACTTTATTGCTGTATTATTGTTTTGTAGCGGACGATACTCTGAGAAGCACGTGGATTACCCCACCCACTAATTTCAGTTACCGTCTTCGGGTGCGGAAGTCGTGCTGTTTTCAATACTTTTTCCCTACCCTGTTAGCGATAGTACATTAACTATTGCTGTATGAATTATTGACTGCTCTATTCAATATTTGTGAAAAAATTTTGAAACAAAATTTATTTCAATATACGTGTCCAAGCTACCGGTGTCCCCGTGGCGTGGATATAGAAAAACGGATTATATACGGATTATTTACTGTTTGGTGAGTATTTTGAATAATGTCTATGTCAATCACTGGTGAAGGGATGCGGAGCCCATGTGGTCATGCTGTGCACCTATGGGATTCGCATCCGACCTGCGTTGTGTGCACCAAATGCACACAGGCTTCACCTTGCGAGTACTGCTCGACATGGCCTATTACTATTTGGAAAAAGGTCGTGCGGAGTAAGACTCGTAAAAGCAGGAAGATAAAGAAGACCCCTAAGAGGGTGCCTTTATCTTCATCGAGTGAGGCAGAGTTCGAGGGGTTCTCCCAACCGGACTCTGCAACGGTGTTGAGCGAGTCGAAGGGCAATGCTGAGCCTTCTTCTCCGCTCAACACAACCGTTTTTCCGCGCGCTGAGGAAATTCGGATGGTAGCTTTGGGTGAGAGTTGCTCCGTCGGGAAACTTCAGAAACCGTACGGAAACAGCGGGGAAAATGCTCAGCTGGAACATTTAACCGCTGAACCTCACCATCTGTCGCCTGGTGTTAGGGCTGGGCCTTCGAAAGAAGGAGTGCCTTTGGTAGCTTTCCGGGATAACCGCATGAGTTGTACCAATCCGACACCATACTCTGAGCTACAGCAGTCTTCGGACAGCTGCAGAGTACCGGTTACCTACGTCGGGGGACGTAGTGTTCCGGAGACTTTGTATAGTGCAGCTTCACTCCTGCCTATGCATAGTCAACCTGGGTTTTGTTGGGCTGAGCAACAAAACCCAAATACCGAGGCACGTCAGGTCACCGGGCAACCGGAGAGGAGTCATTTGTTAATGACGCGACCTGTCACCAGTCAGTCCGGGTTGGACTGGACTGGGCCAGTCAGTCACGTTGCCATAACTAGACCAGGTAATCGCTCACGTATCCGTGATGCGACAGGGCAAAGGTCCGATTGCAAGGACCCAGCCAGGCAAAAGGTTGATCGTTTAGCAGCGATTCATCCTGGCAGTCAGACTATCTTAATTGATTCGACGACTAGCCAAAATCGCGCGCATGGAGACATGCCGCATCAGGTCAGTAGCCCATTTCGTTATGGTGCTACGGGCCAATCGGTCACGCCTGTGAACACGACACAAACACTACCTGTCACCAGTCAGTCCTTTTTGGACACGACCGGGCCAGTCAGTCACGTTGCCATGACTAGACCAGGTAGTCGCTCACTTAGCCGTGAGGCGACAGGGCAAAGGTCTTATTGCAAGGACCCAGCCAGGCAAAAGGTTGATCAGTTAGCAACGATTCATCCTGGCAGTCAGACTTTCTTAAATGATTCGACGACTGGCCAAACTCGCGCGCATGTAGCCATGCCGCATCAGGTCAGTAGCCCATTTCATTATGGTGCTACGAGCCAATCGGTCACGCTTGTGAACACGACACAAACACCAGTGTCTTGTGTAAACACAGTGCAACCGAGTAGTCAGGCATTTTTCAATGCCTCGTCTACACTGCCGGCCGGCTATGTAAACATGGCGCGTCCAGGCACGGGTTCTGTAGTGATAGACCGTATTGATTCAAATTATCAGTCGATCTCTGCTCCACTACAGAATCAGAATAATTATAACCCAGGTATCGCACCGGGTTCTATTATTCCTCTGTCTTCCATCGGGTATGGGGGTTACGGAAAATCTTTTTCCTCCCCTGGGGGGACAGTGTATGTCGCTAGAGAATACGCTGCTCCTCAATACCAACCACCGGTCCATACTATGGAACCGTTAGGTGTTAGACGGGGTTCAACGGCCTACCGGGATCAGCATTACCCATCTCATGGGGATTCACTGCTCTCGGGGGGGACACCTATTTGATAGGCAGTCCGGTTATAGGCAACCTCGGGATCAGAATACATTGCGTCATTCTGTGAAAGAGAGGTCGAAACCGTCCAATACGGTCAGTTCGGCCCCGGCAGAAGTTTTTGCATGGCCGTCCTCTGCTGCGGAGAGGGGGCCTGCTTCGCAAAATCTTCGGCAGAACATGGATTTTCTGATTTATCCCTGTCTGAGTCGGACATAGATCTACCGGTTGGAATACCGAGTAGACAACCTCAGAGGAGTACCTACAACCCTACATCTTCGTCTGACGATAATGAGGGAAATAGGTCAACTTCCGATGAGAAGCCAGCTGTAGAGCGTTGGTCTCTTCAGCAGGCTATTGACGAAGTATTTCGGGTGGTGCCGAATACTTCATGCCCTAAGGTTGACGCTCCCCACGTCGCAAAACCTTTCGAGCCTAGAGGAACTTAATGTACAAGCTTTTCGCCAGTGCACTTGCTTCCTCAAACTAACAACTTGGGTAGGTTGTTAGACCAATTGCAGTCGACCAGGTCTCTAGAGGCTATACCTCCAGGCCGGTCGGTCCCAGGATCCATTTCTAGGAAATGGGTCAACTCTAAGGCGTATTCTACGTCTAAGGAGTTCTTCCCGGTCAAAGTGCCAGCTTTAGACGGGGATGCAGCTACACTGGGGTTAACTGCACCCGCTTCTGTCCAGGTCTCTTTTAAGATACTAAAAGTGGGAGGCCAGAGCAAGACTGGGTGTATTGGTGTCATCTCATGACAACCATTTCGCAGTCGCTCTGTCTTTGTTGTTGAAAGAGGAGAATATCTCTAGCCTAGGGGCTAACAGAATTCTCGAAGCTTTCGACACAGGCAACAGGCATCTCATGGCACTGAATCTTCAGACCATCACAGAGATACTGTCCATGAGGAGGGACGCAGTTATAGTTGCTCCTAACTCATTGCTACGTGCTAGCAAGGACAGCCTGAAAGCCGCACCATTGGAGTCGAAACAACTCTTTGATGGAAGGATTGCTGCGGTGACAGCTTCTGATGCTTCAGAACAGTCGACGCCTTTCGGCGAACGCAGCTAAGGCTTTTGCGCAGGGCCAGAAACGTTCAACGTATTCTGCGAATGTGGGTAGTTCTAAGAAACCCAACCCAGCAAAGAAGCCAAAACGGTATGTGAAGGCGTTTCAGCCTAAACAAACCCCTTCCACGGGTCAGAAATCGGCTAAACCGAAGCGCCCCTTTCAGGGTACTAACATCGGCAGCCTGCTAGAGTTAACACGAATCCGAAGCCGCAGCCCTAGGGATTCGCTCCTCTCTATGACAATCCCAAGGTCGGAGATTGCAGTCGGGGGCCGCCTGTCATTTATCACGGAGGAGTGGGAAAGTGTCACATAGGATCGTTGGATTTAGTCTGTGATACAGGAAGGGTGTCTGATTCCCTTCATTTCCCCCCCTCCTCTGACAGGCGTGCCGATCGACATTTCGTCACGTCATCCGGCCATGTCAGAGGTGATTTCATCGCTTCTGAAAAAGAATGCCATAGACAGCGTTCTCAACCTCAATTTTCGGGGTTTCTACAGCCGTCTTTTCCTTGTTCCGAAGAAAGACGGCAAGTGGAGACCGGTTATAGATTTATCTGAGCTAAATCTATTGATTCCGGTCGATAAATTCAAATGGAGTCGACCCGCTCCATCCGAGTTGCAATTCGGAAAGGCGACTGGGCGGTCTCTCTAGACCTAACATACGCCTTTTATCACATCCAGATCGCTTCCTCCTCGAAGAAATACCGTCGGTTTGTGATAGAGGGAGAAGTGCTCCAATTCCAGGACTCTTCCCTTCGGCCTCAAGTCCGCCCCTCGAGTGCTTACGAAGATATCAGGGCATGGGAGCCTTTCTTCGTATGAAAGGACCCCAACTTCTTCAATACGTCGACGATTGGCTTCCCCACAGGACGGATCGTGTACTTCTAATTCACGATCTATCCCTAGCCTGGCGGACCATTCTGCGGTTGGGTTTAATACCCAACATGCAGAAGTCGGAATTAATTCCGTCAAAGAGGTTCACGTTCGTGGGTATGACGTTTCTCACCGACTTAGCGGTAATTTGAGTACCTTCGGACAGAGTCGATTCACTAATACAGAATAGACAACTATATTCCACTCATTCGGCAGTGGACGTTCAGAATTCGCAAAGGAATAATAATAATTACTCCCCGAGTTCATAATGAGGCTAGAACCAGTTCGTCAACTTCCGGTTTCACTTCTGAAAGGGAAGATGATGACAGAAACACTCCTCTGGCCCAGAGACCGTGGTTATACGTCCTTCTGGCCTGCCTATCGACATAGCCGTTACATCTTCCTTAGATATAGACAGTTCTTACCGATTGATGTTAATAAGGTAGGTCAATCTCTCTGAACGTTTGTCGACGGCTACCGCTTCTTAAGTTCTACTGAGAATTATAAATTCGTATTGCTTGGCGAACACTAACAGGGAAGTGAGTTCTTTGCTTTCAGTAGAAACGAATTACATTAAGTTCCACAGACTGATGGTTAGAATTAGAAAAACCCAATTGTAGGAGTTAATTCCAAAATAGGATTTGTCTTGCGTCCTTTGGTCGCTTACAAGAGCTCCATACGAACTCTTGAATCGACGTCTTTAAAGTTTTTTACTTATAAAACCGTCTTTTTATTAGCTTTAACTACAGATCGTCTCTGTAGAAACCGGGCAGATCAGATTCAATGAATCTGATGGCTCCTTACTCTACTGTGTCAACAAGGGTTCCTGTCTAAGAACCAGTTGCAGTCGGTCCTGCCTGGGTCCCCTTGTGGCTTCACAGCGAGTGGTTTGCTAATTCACATAATCCAACACATAAATAAAGTGAATACCGATTGAACCTGTATTCAATCCCCTCTTTCCCCTTATACATCCGTTGGAATCAAGTATGTTTGTTCTTAAAAAATATGGAATAATATACTACAACGTACCTGGAACGACAGTAAGTATTGGTCGAACCTCCCGTCCTATGCTACGAAGTCATCAGGTATTAAATGACTGGTAATGTATTTTTGATATAAAAATGAAGTTTTTTTAAGTAAAACATATTTTTATTAGAAAATACTTACCAGTCATTTATAGAGTCCCACCTCCCAACCCCGCGTCGTCACCAATACTTAACGGTGAATGAAAAGTGACTACCCGCTCACGTGCGCGCCTGTACTTCCGGGCGGCCGTGTATGTCACGGATACGTGAGGGATATGCTAGCGTGGGCGTTTTTTTTGGATAATTAAGGTGTATAGAGATGATATATCAGGTATTAAATGACTGGTAAGTATTTTCTAATAAAAATATGTTTTACTTAAAAAAACTTCATTTTAAGGTAAGCAGTGACGGTGTTTTCAGTTGTTTTTGTCTTTTTAGCTCACCTGAGCTTTGCTCAAGGTGAGTTATTGTGATCGCCTTTTGTCCGGCGTCCGTCGTGCGTCGTGCGTCAACTTCTTCTCCTCAGTAACCAGTGGGTCAATTGGGATGAAACTTCACAGAAAGCATCCTCTCAATGACCTCACCAGATTTCCAACAAATGTTTGGGATCCATGCAGAATTCTGGTTTCCATGGCAACGAAATGAAAAAAACTTCAAAATTCTTCTTCTCCCAAACTGGTTGGCAGATTTTCAAATAATATTGTAGAAATGTTCCTTGGATGACCCTCTGTCAGATTCCTTCAAGCCATGTTGATTGATCGAAAAACATGGCCGCCAGGGGGGCGGGGCTATTTTGCCTTATATGGCTATAGTGAAAACTTAAAAAATCTTCTTCTCCCAAACTGGTTGGCAGATTTTTAAATAATTTTGTAGAAATGTTCCTTGGATGACCCTCTATCAGATTCCTTCAAGCCATGTTGATTGGTCAAAAAACATGGCCGCAAGGGGGGGGGGGGGGGGCTATTTTGCCTTATATGGCTATAGTGAAAACTTAAAAAATCTTCTCCTCTGAAAGTGTCAGGCCGATTTTCAAATAATTTTGTAGAAATGTTCCTTGGATGACCCTCTATCAGATTCTTTCAAGCCAATTTGATTGGTCGAAAAACATGGCCCCCCAGGGGGGCGTGGCTATTTTGCCTTATATGGCTATAGTGAATACTTAAAAAATCTTCTTCTCCGAAAGTGTCAGGCCGATTTTCAAATAATTTTGTAGAAATGTTCCTAGAGTGACCGACTTTCAGATTCCTTCAAGCCATGTTGATTGGTCAAAAAACATGGCCGCCACTGGGCAGGGCCATTTTGCATTATATGGCTATAGTGAAAACTTAAAAAATCTTCTCCTCCAAAAGTGTCAGGCCGATTTTCAAATAATTTTGTAGAAATGTTCCTTGGATGACCCTCTGTCAGATTCCTTCATGGCCGCCAGGGGGGGCGGGGCTATTTTGCCTTATATGGCTATAGTGAAAACTTAAAAAATCTTCTTTTCCCAAACTGGTTGGCAGATTTTCAAATAATTTTATAGAAATGTTCCTTGGATGACCCTCTATCAGATTCCTTCAAGCCATGTTGATTGGTCACAAAACATGGCCACCAGGGGGGGGCGGGGCTATTTTGCCTTATATGGCTATAGTGAAAACTTAAAAAATCTTCTTCTCCGAAAGTGTCAGGCCGATTTTCAAATAATTTTGTAGAAATGTTCCTTAAGTGACCCACTTTCAGATTCCTTCAAGCCATGTTGATTGGTCAAAAAACTTGCCGCCAGTGGGCAGGGCCATTTTGCATTATATAGCTATAGTGAAAACTTAAAAAATCTTCTCCTCCAAAAGTGTCAGGCCGATTTTCAAATAATTTTGTAGAAATGTTCCTAGGGTGACCCTCTATCAGATTCCTTCAAGGAAACTATGGCCGCCAGGGGGCGGGCCTTATATAGCTAAAGTAAAAAAAAAAATCAGGTGAGCGATTCCAGGGCCATCATGGCCCTCTTGTTTGGAGGTAACTGTTTACTTGCTTCGTCCTTATCAACAAGTGAACGTTTTAAAAATTTGTCCATTCTGATATATGATCAACAGACGACAACAGACGACAACAAACAACAAATTATAATATGAACGGTAAAAACCGAAGGTATCGAATAGCACGCTCTGTGCACCACAACAAGAATGTACTACGTCATCAAAATCGGCGCTCGCGATCTGAGACATAATACTATAAGCGTTTAATTCTTACCCAGGGCTCTCACTAGGCTTTAATTTTATGGCGAAGTGATGAGACCTAGGGAGAAGTGATATTTCTTGTTTGTCGATCATCACGCGTCGTAACCTCATCGTTTGGAATAGAACACATTAACTTAAACAATGGTGAAATAAATCGCCGAAATATAAATAACAATTAATAAGTGGACATCTTTTAATTATTTATTTGCTGTTTTCCGGTTTCTCCTTTAATAAATTGAACTCGGCAACTTACGTATTTCCTAGTTTGCGACCTGAAAAATTGTGTTCTAAAGTCGCCGAAATATAATTAATGAAGCTACCTTTTACTCCGTCCATTCCGTAAAGGTGTCAGGCAATTTGTAAAGAAGCCTGTTGTAAGTGTCGCAAACAACATAAATTATTTGTATCGAGTTTGAGATCCGAACATTGTGTTCTTAAGTCGCCGAAATATAATTAATGAAGCTACATTTTGTTCGCAGTTTCAGGCATTTCGTAAAGAAGTCAGTCGTAAGTGTCCAAAACAACGTTAATTATTTGTATCGGACAAACATACAATCTCTTTACGAGTAGAATTATATAGGTTATTTGTTGAATTGAGGTATTGTCTTTTGATTGGTTAATTACGAATATTATGACACCCCCATGCTACAGCATTTATTATGAAGCCCCGAAAAATATTCTGATGTGTTTTCAATTTCTCAATTTCTCAATTATTGAAGACAATTTTCTCATTAAACGAAGAAAAGATTCACAACATCATTAATACTATTGAAATGGTTAACAAATAATTCGACTTCAATCTCATTTACATCGGATACGTATTTAATGATTTTACATGGGGCACCATAATATTTGATATGTCAATCGGTTCTTTGTTAATTAGACGATTTTGATTGGACAATCGGTTCAACGTCATTGTGTTAGTTAAATGATTTGTTCCTCAGCTTTAAATGTATATATACACACTCAGATGTCAAATATTACAGTAACTATTGCATGCGTACCCGTTAGCGTTTGTTTTGTAAATAAGGGACTTGCGATTTTTAGCAAGTTGATTTTTTAGCTCACCTGAGCTTTGCTCAAGGTGAGTTATTGTGATCGCCTTTTGTCCGTCGTGCGTCGTCCGTCAACTTCTTCTCCTCAGTAACCAGTGGGTCAATTTGCATGAAACTTCACAGAAAGCATCCTCTCAATGACCTCACCAGAATTCCTTCAAATTTTTGGGATCCATGCAAAATTCTGGTTTCCATGGCAACGAAACCGAAAAAACTTCAAAATTCTTCTTCTCCCAAACTGGTTGGCAGATTTTCAAATAATTTTGTAGAAATGTTCCTTAGATGACCCTCTATCAGATTCCTTCAAGCCATGTTGATTGGTCGAAAAACATGGCCGCCAGGGGGGGGGCTATTTTGCCTTATATGGCTATAGTGAAAACTTAAAAAATCTTCTCCTCCGAAAGTGTCAGGCCGATTTTCAAATAATTTTGTAGAAATGTTCCTTGGGTGACCCTCTATCAGATTCCTTCAAGCCATGTTGATTGGTCGAAAAACATGGCCGCCAGGGGGGGGCGGGGCTATTTTGCCTTATTAGGCTATAGTGCAAACTTAAAAAATCTTCTCCAAAAGTGTCAGGCCGATTTTCAAATAATTCTGTAGAAATGTTCCTTGGGTGATCCTCTATCAGATTCCTTCAAGCCATGTTGATTGGTCAAAAAGCATGGCCGCCAGGGGGCGGGGCTATTTTGCCTTTTATGGCTATAGTGCAAACTTAAAAAAATCTTCTTCTCCATAAGTGTCGGCCCGATTTTCAAATAATTTTGTAGAAATGTTCCTAGGGTGACCCTTCAGAATTCCTTCAAATTTTTGGGATCCATGCAAAGTTCTGGTTTCCATGGCAACGAAACCGAAAAAACTTCAAAATTCTTCTTCTCCCAAACTGGTTGGCAGATTTTCAAATAATTTTGTAGAAATGTTCCTTAGATGACCCTCTATCAGATTCCTTCAAGCCATGTTGATTGGTCGAAAAACATGGCCGCCAGGGGGGGGGCGGGGCTATTTTGCCTTATATGGCTATAGTGAAAACTTAAAAAATCTTCTTCTCCGAAAGTGTCAGGCCGATTTTCAAATAATTTAGTAGAAATGTTCCTTGAATGACCCACTTTCAGATTCCTTCAAGCCATGTTGATTGGTCAAAAAACATGGCCGCCAGTGGGCAGGGCTATTTTGCACTATATGGCTATAGTGAAAACTTAAAAAATCTTCTCCTCCAAAAGTGTCTGGCCGATTTTCAAATAATTTTGTAGAAATGTTCCTAGGGTGACCCTCTATCAGATTCCTTCAAGCCAAGTTGATTGGTCGGAAACTATGGCTGCCATGGGGCGGGGCTTATATAGGTAAAGTTAAAAGATTCCATCATGGCCCTCTTGTTATCAGGTCGCTATCAGCAAAACTGACTCGCATTTAGCGAGTATGCGAGCTTAAGTTCGAGCCCTGAATTGGGATGAATCTTCACAGAAAGCATCCTCTCAATGACCTCACCAGAATTCCTTCACATTTTTGGGACCCATGCAGAATTTTGGTTTCCATGGCAACAAAACGAAAAAAACTTTAAAATTCTTAGTCTCCCAAACCGGTCGGCAGATTTTCAAATAATTTTTTAGAAATGTTGCTTAAGTGACCCTCAATTGGATTCCTTCAAGC
>JASEVX010000001.1:130624369-130819156 GCA_031761405.1 Serripes groenlandicus | reverse complement strand
ACCTATTGACTAAAAGCGGAAAACATTGTTGCGAAAGGAGAAATTGCTCGTTTTGATCAATTTCTTCTTTTGTAACTATGTTTTCAAAAAGCCGTCTGCTGCACAGGCCTCAGAAAGTGTCTATATGAGGAAAATAGTTAACTTTACAAACAACAATATGGATATAATTATAGGTTATAGATATGAGGTCAAATTAAAGTACAAGAAAAAAGTCTTCACATGGTTCTAAGTAACTTCTATTTGATGTACAAACAGTTAACCTGTTTTTTGCAGTAAGCAACTTCTGAAAACATTTTGGTTAAAGAAGAACATTTGCTAATAATGAGCTAAAGATTGTTTTTAGGTTTGTTGTATTAGGGAAAGAATAAATACATAAATATTTGTTGACAAATAAAATCCCTCATATAGACGCTTGCTGACGTCTCTGCAGCAGACGGCGTTTTGAAAACATAGTAACAATAAAAGAAATAGCTCAAAACAAGCAATTTCTCCTTTTGCCACAATGCTTTCCACTTTTAGTCATAGGTTATCCATTCAATTATGGAGATTTTCTATTTTTTAACAAAATATGTTCAAAGTCATCTGCTGCAGAATTGTCGTATGAGGGAAAGGTTTAAGAGAAAACATTCATATAGTAGTAATTAGAAAAGCCTGTAGGCACTATGAAGATCATTAACCCTTGTCCAAAAACATAAAATCTGCAGCAGACCACTTTGAAAACATCTAGATGAAAACACTGAAAACATTATAAATGAATGTTTAAATACTGAGAAAAGTTGAAAACATTGTGGCAAAAGGAGAATTTGCTAATCATGAGCAATTTCTCCATTTTTCACAATGTTTTCAAAAGTCGTCTGCTGCATCGTGTGTCAAAACTCAATAGTTGTCTGCTCCAGATGTGTCGAATTGCGTCTATAAGTGGGAAAGGGTTAACATTTTAATGACATGATATGGTAACGAAAGGTCAGTGTACTATTTCCCCTCTGGGAGAATGTAGTTTTACCCTTTCTGACTGTTGTTTTATGCAACAATTAACAACATGCAACATTACAGTGTCATGTCTTTGCTGTTTCCTGGGTAAATGATTATCCTGAAACAGGTGGATCATTTATATGTCTCCCAATTGCTCCATTGACTGACTGACTGTCTGTCCACCTGTTCGTCACAAATCATGATTGCCCCATAACTTCGAACAGCTTGAAGCATTTTTAGCTCACCTGTGCACGAAGTGCTCAAGGTGAGTTATTGTGATCGCCCTATGTCCGGCGTCCGTCGTCCGTCGTCCGTCAACATTTTCTCCTCTGTAACCGGTGGGTCAACTGGGATGAAACTTCACAGAAAGCATCCTCTCAATGTCCTCACCAGAATTCCTTAAAATTTTCGGGATCCATGCATAATTCTGGTTTCCATGGCAATGAAATGAAAAAACTTCAAAATTCTTAAAAAATCTTCTCCTCCGAAAGTGTCAGGCCGATTTTCAAATAATTTTGTAGAAATGTTCCTCGGGTGACCCTCTATCAGATTCCTTCAAGCCATGTTGATTGGTCGAAAAACATGGCCGCCAGGGGGGGCGGGGCTATTTTTCCTTATATGGCTATAGTGCAAACTTAAAAAATCTTCTCCTCCGAAAGTGTAAGGCCGATTTTCAAATAATTTTGTAGAAATGTTCCTCAGGTGACCCTCTATCAGATTCCTTCAAGCCATGTTGATTGGTCGAAAAACATGGCCGCCAGGGGGGGCGGAGCTATTTTTCCTTATATGGCTATAGTGCAAACTTAAAAAATCTTCTTCTCCAAAAGTGTCTGGCCGATTTTCAAATAAATTTGTAGAAATGTTCCTTGGGTGACCCTCTATCAGATTCCTTCAAGCCATGTTGATTGGTCGAAAATCATGGCCGCCAGGGGGGGGCGGGGCTTTTTTGCCTTATATAGCTATAGTGCAAACTTAAAAAATCTTCTCCTCCAAAAGTGTCGGGCCGATTTTCAAATAATTTTGTAGAAATGTTCCTTGGATGACCCTCTATCAGATTCCTTCAAGCCATGTTGATTGGTCTAAAAGCATGGCCGCCAGGGGGCGGGGCTATTTTGCCTTTTATTGCTATAGTGAAAACTTAAAAAATCTTCTCCTTCAAAAGTGTCAGGCCGATTTTCAAATAATTTTGTAGAAATGTTCCTAGGGTGACCCTCTATCAGATTCCTTAAAGCCAAGTTGATTGGTTGGAAACTATGCCCGCCAGATGGCGGGGCTTATATAGCTAAAGTGAAAAAAAAAATCAGGTGAGCAATTCCAGGGCCATCATGGCCCTCTTGTTACAAATATTCACCATATTGAGACATGTGCTTGAGTGCATGTTACAACCTGAGCTTGGTTCAAGGTCAAGGTCATAATTAGAGATTAAAGGTCATATTACTATATTATCTGCTCGCTCCATAATTGTTAAACCACTGGAAGGATTGTTAAATTAACTCGCCACAAATGTTCACCATATTGAAACGATATGCAGAGCGCATGTTACAACTAGCTTGGTTCAAGGTCAGAATCAGAAATCTAAGGTCATGATTATATTTCGTGTTTGTTCCATAACATAACTGTTGAACCACATGAAGAATTATGAAATTTCTCTGCACAAATGTTCACCATATTGAGACAATGTGCAGAGTACATGTTAAAATCAGCTTGATTGAAGGTCAATTAAAGGTATTGTGTTTGTTTACATAGCTGTTGAACAACTTGAAGGATTATAAAGGATTACATATGCTCGCCATTTTCAGACAATATGCAGAGCACATGTAATGACCAGCTTGATTCAAGGTCAAGGTTGCAATAAGAGGTGATAGATTTTATGGCTACTATATTTCTTGTCCACTCTATAACTGTAGGACCATGCAGTTGAAGGATTATGAAATAACTCGCCACAAATGATCCCCATGCTGTAATTGTATCCAGAAAGAATGCTACAACCAGTTTGGTTTAACCCTTTCCCACATACAGCAAATCTGTAGCAGACAATTTGAAAATGTCTTCTAAAAGATATGGAAAATCTCTATAACTGTATGTATTTACTGAAAAAAGTTGAAACATTGTCGCAAGAGGAGAAGTTGCTTGTTTTGGGCAATTTCTCCTTTTTTCACGATGTTTTAAAAATTCGTCTGCGGCAGATATGTCAAAAATGCGTCTATAGGTGGGAAAGGATTCAGATCAGCGTCACAATTATAGATTCAAGGTCAGATGACTATTTTTTGTGTCTGCTCCTTATAACTTTGAAGTAACTTGCCACAAATATTCACAATATTGAGACAATTTTAACCCTATCACTTAAAACGATTTAAGAATATTTAAAATACTCCCTTTAAATGATCACTATATTGAGACGATGTGTCAAGTCAAGGTAATATTTAAAGGTCAAGTGTCATTCGACCATATTTATTATCAGTTTCATATTTCATAGGATTTTGAAACAACTTTTCACAACAAATATTCACCATATTGAGACAATGTTCAGAGTGCATGTTTCTGTCAGCTCAGTTGAAGGTCAGTCATACTGAGGGTTCAAAGGTCATATGACCTTGTTTCATGTCCACTCCATATCTCTTCTACTGCTTGAATAACTTGCAATAAATGTTCCCCATATTGAGATAATGTTCAGATCGCATGTTTCTGCCATAATTTTTTTCTTCAAACATCCTGTATACGACGTATTAATGACAAACTGCCATAGTGAGACATGTTTTTGTTTAAAAACCCAACCATCTAGTTTGTAGTTCATACAATCCCCACTAGCATGGGTAATACCCACTGCTGCATGCATGAGCTATCTTAACCATTTCCTACTTGCAGATGCATTTTGATACCTACTTGCACTAGACGACTTTGGCTAAAGGAGAAATTGCCCATGATTTCTTCTTTGATCACAATATTTTGATATTGAAAGGGTGTCTTTTTTTTCAAGGATGAGCTACTTCCCTTTTAGAATGCCCTGCTCATATGATATGTAAACTGTTTCCCACATACAACCCAAACTACAGTAGAAGGCCACATTTAAAACATCTTGGTCAAAACAAAGACAACCTCGATAACTGAAATGATAATAATTGTTAGTAAATTAAACATTGTGGCAAAAGGGGTAATTGCTCATTATGAGTAAATTCTCCTTTTGCCACACAGTTTTAAAAAGTTGTCCTGCTGCAAATGTGTCAGAATGCGTCTGCAAGTGGGAAATGGTTTAAATGCTTACATAGAGCATTTAAACAGCAGGATTTCGGTAATAACACAGTGTAGCGCTAAATTCTCATAATAAAAATCAAGGAGATATTGAATAAACTTGACAGTTAATGTAAAATTTCAATTGTGTAATCGTTTTCACTGCACTTATTCAATTAGACATGTAGTATATGATACCACTGTGTGAAATGTAATAGGCTGTGTATGTTAAAACAAATAACCTTATATATCATCCAATTAACCACAAGATTTCTGGCTTATTGGGCTATAGATAATAAAACATTGTGGACTCTTAACATTATGGAAAATGGTTAGGATTCTTAAATGAAAACATCTTACAGAGCTCTAGATACGGGGCATTTTTCATGATGTAAAATCCTTATTTGACATTCAAACCCTATGTTGTGGGTTGAGAACACACTACATAGGATTTTGTTGAGTAATAAGAGAAATATTGTGGGGAAAAGATCTGTTCACTCTCTCTTATCTAGTCATCTGATCTTAATTTAACCATTTAATTTCTAAATAGTGAAAAGTAAAAGTTTGAGGCCATAATGGGAAATATACTTTGCCTGCTGCAACTAGATGTACAAGCATACTGCGACGATGGTTCTCTCTTGTCTTTACTCTCACGACACCGCACGAATAATGAAACAAGCTATCGAGTTGTCGCGAGAACAGCGTCAAATTCACTTGAATATTTCTTCTCCTCGTGTAAAAGTACGGGAAACGGAAGTTGTAATGGATTTGTGAAGTGCTCTCTGGTTGGTTGATATTTGGTCGTGTCCGGATTTTTAGCCAATCAGCGATCAGGTAATAGGAAACCATTTCTTTTTGTGTCGATATATTTAGTTTTGACGTGTCTGTGTTTTCCGCGGAAATGGTACCCCTTACGGCAACTCAAATATTAAGAAAACGAAGAGACGGATCAAAAATCGGGACGATCATTCGATGTAGCAACTGATGGGCGACACAACGCACACCGACTGGTTTCTAAATTCGAAAAACTGTGGAAGGAGATAGTTTTTGCAGGAAAAGCGGTTTTTGCCCGTTTCCATAGCAACGGTGATTTCTATGGCGACCATACTGCAAAAGGAACAACTAGAGCCTAGACCCTTCATCCCTACAAAGTTTGGTCGAAATCCATTGAATAGTTTTGGCGCTACACTTGCCACAAACATTTTACAAACAAACAAACCGACAGAAACGAAGACCGACTTTAAGGGTCTCTAGAAGAGATTAACAAGTCAATTATATCAAGAAATTATATTATCCACCTGAATGGAGGACATAGAAGTATTTATTTTTAGAGTTGCATTGATATACAAAAGAACAGTCAATTTGTTTTTATGTTTCCAACATCACCGTTTTTAGCTCACCTGAGCACTACATTTTGTGGTCTTTAACCGTTTTCATTTGTCCATTCACATTTTCCTACAAACAACTTCTCCTAAACCAATGGACAGATTCACAGGAATGTTCCTTAGGTGGTCCTGTTTCAAAGTTGTTCAAAGAATGAATTCAATCCCATGCAGAACTTTGTTTTCTGCAGCATCAGAAAAGGGGAAAATTGCCAAAACTTCAAGCAAAATACTAGCCCGATTAGAAACGAGTTTCTTACAAATGTTCCTTGGGTGACTCCCCTTTCAAGATTGTTAAATTATTCATATCCGTTGAAAAAACATGTTCCAGTGGGCGGAGCTTGTTTTCTTTATATGTATATGTAGTGAAAACTTCAATCTTCTCGTCCAAAAGTATTGAGCCAGATTTGAAAATAATTTGGCGCAAATGTTCCTTGGTTGACCCTCTACCAAGAATGTTGAAATAATAAGGGTCCATTGATAAATTGACCACAGAGGGCTCGTAAGAACATTGAAAACTGTGCTTTCTATTAAATCAGGTGAACGATTGAGGACCATCATGGTCCTCTTGTTTCTGAATTTACCAGTTCTACTGGTCCATTTATTCTGCCACCAGTGTCAGTCATAATGCTAACCCCACAATCTGAATTGCCAAGAAGGGAAAATCATTGCTACAGTTTTTAGAGTCTTTGGTATGACCTAAATGGGGAACAAACAAGTGACCTCTGGTACCTAAGACATACACCCTACTTCCATTACGCAAACAAGGCATTACAAGTAAAGTCAAACTGAGGCTGTGATAATGTTGAAGTTAAATGACAAACTGTGTTCCATTTTTAACCAGGTTTTCCGAAGGAAAAATCTGGTTATTAGTTTGGCAAAGTCGTTGGGCGGGCGGGCATCAACTTTCCTTGTCCGGACCATAACTTTGTCATGCATAGAGATATTTTCAAATAACTTTGCACAAACATGCACCATATCAAGACGATGTGCCAAATGCAAAAAAAATTCTGTACATTCAAGGTCAAGGTCACAGTGATAAGAAAAAGACTTTAATTGAACTTTTCTTGTCCGGACCAAATCTTTGTCATGCATAAAGATATTTTCAAATAACTTGGCACAAACATGCACCATATCAAGACGATGTGCCAAATGCAAAAATAAATTCTGTACATTCAAGGTCAAGGTCATAGTGATAAGAATTAGACTTTAATTGAACTTTTCTTGTCCGGACCATAACTGTGTCATGCATAGAGATATTTTCAAATAACTTGGCACAAATATGAACTATATCAATATGATGTGTCACATGCAAAACTTTTGTTTGTAGCTTTAAGGTCAAGGTCACAGTGACAACAAATAGACATCTGTTGAACTTTTCTTGTCCGGACAATAACTTTTTCATCCATAGAGATATTTTCAAATAGCTTGGAACAGATATACACCATATTAAGACGCTGTGTCATATGCACAATTTATGTGTTTAGCTTCCAGGTCAAGGTCACAGTGACAGAAAATATACTTTACTTGAACTTTTTTTGTTCAGACCATAACTTTACCATGCATATAGATATTTTCAAATAACTTCGCGCAAATATGCTCCATATTAAATAACTTGGCAATTTAAAAGAACATAGCATAGATATGAGTAAGTTTCATAACCTCGGGCCCTGGATCTAGTCTGTTTGCAAAGGCATAAACGTGTTACTATCAAGTAAAGGGTTAAGGCAGACCACTGATTATCAACCTGGCATTAGGGATCCTAAAATGTGGCTGCTTACAACAAAAGGTTGCTTAATATCTGTTATCTATTATATGTTCTTAATAAATGAGGCCATCAACACACGATTGACTGTATTGAACTGATATTTGTTAGATAAAATTGTGATATATTTAATTGACAAAGTAATTATGATTATTCATCAATAGAAATATTCCCTGTTACTTGAATTACTAGCTTTGATTAACTATTAACAGAAAGATTTGACAGATCTGTTAATTCTTAATTAAGCACCTTCCATTATAGAAAACCTGGTTTCATGGAATTTCCATGTCTTGTTAAATCTTATCTTGGCACTACAACTTCTTTGTTGATGAAAACTGACATTTGGGAGATATTATTGTACACAATGGGAGCCAGGCCATTAACCCTCTCCCACATATGACAACTCTGCAGCAGACGACTTTGAAAACTCCCTTTAAATGAAAGGACAATAATTGAATAGAGTTGAAAACATCGTGATAAAAGAAGAATTTGATTGTTTTGAGCAATTTCTTCTTTTGTCGCCATGTTTTCAAAAAACTGTCTGTTGCAAAGGCACAGAAAGGGTCTATATGAGGGAAAGGGTTAACTTAACTGTGAGCTCATTTATTCCACTTACACTTCAAAAAGTGAATCCAGTGCATCTTGAAATAAGCCTTTTCCACCTGCAGTTGCAATAGGATGAGTCTCTAGCAGTCAACATTTGCAGACACTGTGGCAAAAGGAAGTTTTCAACTCTATTTAATATATTTACTTTAACCTTTTTTTGAGAGCCTAGAAGTTTTCAAAGTCCTCTGCTGATGAATTGTTGTAAGTGGGAAAGGGTTTACAGATCTTATCATATATTACTTTTCACAAGGGTCCACCTTGATGTGTGAACATTTATATAATTACTCAATTTAAAGTATAATGTCCATATTTCATATCCTTGGTTGTACATGTATCTATTGATTGATTGTTTGGTGTTTTATGCCACTTTCAACAATTGTTCAGCTATATCACCGCGTTTCCTGGGTAATAGTTACCAGTACTACTGTTCCATTTATCCTGACACCAGCCAGTCAGTCATAATACTAAACCCGCAACCCCTTTTTAGCTCACCAATGCACGAAGTGCAAGGTGAGCTATTGTGATCACATTTTGTCTGGCGTCCGTCGTGCATCGTCAACATTTGCCCTTGTAAACACTTTACAGACTACATTTTGCATCCGATCTTCATGAAAGTTAAAAACATTCATATCAATCAAATCTTGGACAAGTTCGGTCATATGAGGTCAAAATTTAGGTCACTAGGTCAAATTGAAGGGAAATCTTGTTAACACTCTGGAGGCCACATTTTCAACTTGAGCATGTTGAAACTTAATCAGAATGTTTGTCTTGATGATAAGTAAGTCAAGTTTAAACATGGGTTATGTCGGGTCAAAAAGTAGGTCATTAGGTCAAATTGAAGGAAAATCTTGTTAACACTTCAGAGGCCACATTTTTTGCTTCAGAAGTTTTTTTTGTCAGAATGTTTGTCTTAAAAATATCTAGATCAAGTTCAAATATGGGTCATATTAGGTCAGAAACTAGCTCACTAGGCCAAATTGAAGGGAAATCTTGTTAACATTGTAGAAGCCGCTTTTTTTTTGCTACAGCAGCTTGAAATTTGGTTAGAATGTTGAGCTGAATGATATCTAGGCCAAGTTTAAATATGGGTCATGCCGGGTCAAAAACTAGATCACTAGGCCAAATTGAAGGGAAATCTTGTTATCACCCTTGAGGCCGCAATCTTTGCAGTTTGAAATTTGGTCAGAATGTTTGTCTGAATTATATCTAGGTCAAGGTCGCATATGGGTCATATTGGGTCAGAAACTAAGTCAATAAAGGAAAATATTGTTCAAACTCCGGAGGCCACATTTTTACTTTGAGCAAGTTGAAACTTTGTCAGAATGTTGTCTTGATGATATCTAGTCCATGTTGGAATATGGGTCATATCAGGTAAAAAAATATAGATCACTAGGCCAAATGAAGGAAAATCTTGTTAACACTGTGGAGGCTGTTGCATTCAGAATAATTGGGTTGATGTGTTTTGCATTGCAGTATAATGTATAATTCAGGCGAGTGAACTAGGGCCATCATGGCCCTCTTGTTTAAAGTCTTTGGTAAGAATAGGATGGGAATCAAACAAACACCCTCCCAAACTTGAGGTGGATGCTTAAATACCACACTCCACCGAGGTGATATTTTTAATTCCGAATCTTAACTTTACAATGCCATTTTGATTTTTTGGTGAACAGTTACAAGTACACAAAGGTAAAAGATCTGTGGAAATGATCAAAATATTAAAGTTCACAGATTTTGTTAATGGAACCTGCCGGCTTCATAATGCATTTCTTGATTACCTTGTATATGACAAAAAAATATCCTGGATTACTTTTGTCACTGTTTTTATTGTCTGCGGCAAAGACGTTAGAAAGTGTCTATATGTGGGAAATGGTTGATGTCAACATTCAAAAGAACTGTCATTTTAAGATAGCACACCCAAAAAAGGGTTATGTTGGGTAATAAGTGTAATAAGTAATTATATTGTGGGTAAAGTCCATTTAACTCATAACCTTTGTTCGAACACTTTCACATATACAGATGCATTTGGATGCATTTTGTTGCAGACTACATTTGAAAATATTGTAGCAAAAGTTGTAACACAATTAAAATTATACTATCATTTATAGAAATCTTTCGTATCTTTGCCTAGATGTTTTTAAAGTTATTTGCTGCAGATTTTTTGTATCTGGGAAAGGGTTTTGTTAAGTTTTGATTTTTTATCAGCATGAAAATGTAACATTAGAATCCTCAGTTCAAAATAATTGATTGCTTTTTATTAATTCCATTAAGCACACGTTTAAACATTTTCTTAAATCCACACAGATTGAACTAGTAATTGCTAATTAAATATAAAAGAAAGGGGATTCTGATTTTTGTGTGATTTAATCATAGCTTTTGAATTCTTTCCAAGCTTAATGTAGGATTCACTGTGTCATGTTCTCAGTATTCTTGGGAATTTACCCTTTCTGTGATACAGATGACTAATAATTAAACAATCTGGAAAAATTGTGAAAAAAATGAGAAATTTTTCAAAGTGAGACAACAATACCCATACCATATTCACAATAGTTTTAAGATTTGCCCGTATACACAAATAATCTAATTGTTATCATAGTTGTATTAGGTCTTAGATTAGGAGCAAATTGTCTCCTTTTGCCACAATGTTTTCAAGATTCGCCTGCTGTAAAGGTGTCAGAAAGCGTCTGTATGTGGGAAAAGTTTTGAGATGTTTTCTTTTTTTCCTCACAGTGTTTTTTGTGAGAAAAATCTAAAAATAATTCACCATCAGGTTGAAGTTTTATAATGTTATGCTGTACACCTTGCTGTTGTAGTGGTTAAGTCCACCCCAGCCATGCAGGTCATATTAAAAACCTAAAACATGATGTAATGGCTAAAGTGAAAAAATAAAATATCAGGTGATTGATCCAGGGCCATCATGGCCCTCTTGTTCATGGAAATGTTCCAGATTTTTGTCACTGTTTACTAAATTGTCTGCTGCAGATTTCCCGTATGAGGGAAAGGGTTAATGGAAAATAATATAATGGCCATCTATCTTTTTGTACCCTTTCTCTATCTATCTTTTTGTATACCCTTTCTCTCATACAATAAATCTGACTTGGAAAAGACTCTTAAGGTAAAAAGATGGAAAACAAATATGAATGAATGTATAAATCTTAAATGAGTTGAACAAACTAGAGCAGAAGAAGGAAATTGCACATTTTGCCACAAAATTTCTTATAGTTGTCTGCTGTAGTAATGTGTCAAAATATGTCTGCATATGGAAAAGGATTGAAACGGATTTCATCTTGATTGTTGTACAAGGCAAAATTTTGTCTATGATAGTAGTGTTGGAAATGGATGGCAGCGTCTCGCATTTTAGCCCATTTAATTGTTCAATTAAATTCTTTCATTTGAGTAATGGTTATCTTTTTATCTCCAGCACTTTAATCTTTTTAGTTTTAATCAAATTCTAAAATAAATATGATTTTGTTTCAAGTCTCTTTATACAGTCTGGGATAAATCTGGAAGAAAAAAAATAAATGAATTTGCTATGGCTTATGTCTGAAAGTTTGCCTAATTCCGTGCAATGCGTGAGACAATATATTGAACACACTCAGATAACTCCTTCAAATATGAAACTTTGTTGGATTATTGGTAATTTCTCCCTTCTACCAACTCTCTGTTTGTCAGTCAATTTTTCAATTAAATTCATTAGCACATCATTGGTGTTTTCAGTATACTGTACAACACTTTGAATTTGTGAGGTCAACATTTCAGGATTTTTGTCTATCGTGGCCGGATTTATAATGTGACATCTGCTACATCAAAAAACCAGAAGCGGTGCAACATCGTCATCACAATGGTTCAATGGACACCAATGAAATGATACCTTGTAGAACTTACCGGATATCACTTGCCGGCAATAGGTGTGAAAATAAGATAATATTAACCAAAGAATTTCATCGGGTACTTGTACCGGTATTAACAAGCGAAATTGTACCAACAGCCGTATTAACCAGAGGCTATATGTGAAAAACTCGACTAAAATGTGTCACTTCTTTGTTACAATTTGTCAAAAGTCAAAGTAGAATGCAGTCTACCAGTTATAAATTAGTTAAGACCGTAAATATATAATTATAACATACTTTTAATCATCAAATTGGCCAAAGAAGAAATTACTATGGGATGTTTAACAATTCCGGACATTATTAGCGGTGACTAATATTTTATGAGGAAGTGACAATTCGCCAAAATTAGTCTCACACCAATAAAACCTGTTTTACAGTACTTGAAGGTCAAGGTTACACTTCCAAGTTCAAAGGTGAAATATCTTCAGTTGTGTCCCCTTATAGTTCAGGTACTTCTGTGTTAATTGCCTGTAGTATATGTAAGTCATTAACCTTTTCAACATACGACAATTCTGCAGCAGACGACTTTGAAAATATATTGGCAAAAGTGTGAAATATCTCCATAAATGAGAGTTTAATCATTAAATGGAGTTGAAAACAAGGTGGCAGAAGGGGGAAATTGCTCATCATCATGAGCTATTTCTCTGTTTACCACATTATGTTTTCAAAAGTCGTCTGCTTCAAATGCATTGGAAGGCGTCTCCAAGTAGGAAAGGGTTAACTTGTCCTTATGATGAATAAGAAACAACCCAAACATTTTCTAGAATTGACATTTTACCATGTTTATCACTGTCTGCCAATTTATTCATTTATAACATGAAAATCATGTTGCAGTGACTTTTTCTCTTACATTGTTGAGCTCATTTAATTACGTTTGTTTTCGCCAGATTTGAAAGCGGCTTGACTTAGCCTATACGTAACGTAACGAGTTAATTGAAAAATACATTGAGCTGTCTTTGCGATAATGCAATAATGATTTATGGAAGGCAAACTGTGTATTATAGTTACTTCATGAAGATAAGAAAATTTACTTCAACTGATTTCCTCTTAGTTAATCATTTAATTGAAATTCTACTTGCAGACTCATTTCTTTTAGACATCTGAGTTGAAAATGTAATACATGTTTATTAAAAACTGGTAGTGGTACTTTGACAAAGAGTTGAAAACATTGTAGAAAAATGGTTTGCCTGCTTCAGCAATTTCTTCTTTTTGGAAGCCAAACCCTGCTGGCTGGCTGCCTGCAGTGTCTCAGATTGATTCTGTAATATGTTATTTGTATCATATACAGTAGGTGAACTGAACCGCAATAATATTGGTTCATCTCTGTATATCAAAATGTCTGATACTGTTATATTTTTCAGATTTTAATGAAATTATTTCCTCAGTAATTAAGAAAACATTGCCATCTTGTTACTCCTGAGACATTTCTCATCAATTAATTATATAGCACAGATATAATGTTTATAGAATGGATAACCTATGAATAAAAGTTGAAAATATTGTGGCAGAAGGAGAAATTGCTCGTTTTTGAGCAATTTCTTCTTTTGTCACTATGTTTTCATAAAGCTGTCTGCTGCAGAGGCGTCTATATGGGGAAAAAAGGGTTGAACCTTGTTGATATAGACATATTCATGTCTCGGAACAAATATATTTTGTATTGTGAGAAATTGTTGATTAAAACCCTGTTGGTATAAAAGACAATTTTATGTGTCTATGTAATTATGTCAGGGAATTTGGTTACCAGCTATAGATAATTGAACCGTGTCATGAGACAATCTCCCTTATGGACAGTGAATCCAAGCTAGAAGAATGTATTTTTGAATCTGATCTTCCCCACAGAAATCAAATCTGCAAACGAAGACTTTGAAAACATCTATACAAAAAAGATTTTAACCCTTTCCCACATATAGACACTTTCTGACGCCTCTGCAGCAGACGACTTTTGAAAACATGGTGACAAAAGAAGAAATTGCTCATGATGAGCAATTTCTCCTTTTGTCACCATGTTTTCACCTCTATGCAATGATAAAACTTTTATTTAGAGATTTTCCATATTTTTGCCTAGAATTTTTTTTTTTTTTTTTTTTTTTGATAGAATTGAAAATGTTTTGGCAAAATTTTGTTCATGATAAGCAATTTCTTCTTTTGCCACAATATTTTTCAAAAGATATCTTCTGCAGAGGCGTCAGAAAGCTTCTGTTTATGGGAAACAAGGTAGGCTATAGATACTTAAAGTTTTATGCATCTAATATTTCAAAAGGCTTCTTCATGTTTTAAAGGATAAAGTATTATATATCAATAAACCTTCTGCTATCCTAAGGAAAGTTTGTCAAGGCTTTTGCTGGTTTCATCCAGAATAATACCATAGGAGTGAACTACTTCTACAATTATTTAGCTCGCCTAAGCACAAATCACTCGAGACGAACCAGCATTATATGTATACACCCCTTTTTATACCCCCAGATACATAGTATTATGGGGGCTATATAGGAGTCACGCTTGTCGGTTTGTCGGTCGATCCGTTGGTCTGTGGACATTTCTTGTGAACACTATTTCTCAGGAACCCTTTGTCAGAATTCAATATAACTTCACAAGAATGATTGATACCAAGCCTAGTTGTGCATATTGTTGGCGTGTTGCACTGGAATTATTTTTATATGAGTTATGACCCCTTGAATTTCTCATACATATGTATATTGTCGACATTTCTTGTGAACACTATTTCTCAGCAACCCTTGGTTAGAATTCAATATAACTTCACAAGAATGATTGATACCAAGCCCAGTTGTGTATATTGTTGGCGTGTTGCACTGGAATAATTTTTAAATGAGTTATGGCCCCTTGAATTTCTCATACATATGTATATTGTCAGGCACCAGCTGGGGGTATTCATCACCATCAGTGATATTTCTAGTTTATCTACCCATATGTACTGCGACGTTTTTCTCATCAACACTTTGCCAAATAAGACAAACTTTTTATGACACAAAAAATATTGTGTGGAAAGTAGCCAATTGCTGCCAAGTGCCCATGGCAAAGGCTTTGTATACCATGTTTGTGTCACAAGTAGAGAAAAACATGCAGCCAGTCCGGGGCTCAAACCTGGGATCTGTCGCTTTTGGGGCAAGTACTCCACCAACTGAGCTTCAACCGGGTCACTAACATGCACTCTCTCTCCAATGGTGTATAAGTTTGACTTGTGACTTATGTTTCGCTGTATGATTTCCTACTACATTCCTGAAATGCACGTACTGTTGAAAATAGCACCCAAAAAAAAAAAATCTGAAAGTGTAGAGAATACAATGCAGAAACCTATGCCAAAAGGTTGAGAAGCAATTGATCCACATATTAGATTTATGTATGTCACTTTTAGTAATTGTAGCAAATGAAATGTATCCTTGAAATGTTAAACTATATATAGAACATCAGCTGTACTTCATCATACAACAAATCTTGGCAGATGACTTTCTTAACATGTAGACACAAAATTAAAAACCTCAATAAGTGAAAACATATCTATTGAATACAGTTGAAAATATTGCGGCAATTTCTATCTTGCAACAATGATTTCAAAAGATGACTACTGCAGTTGTGTCAAATTGTATCTGCATTAGGGAAAGGAATAAGTTTATTAGTCGCCGGGCAGAAGCCCGCGACTTCTATTTTTAATAGCTTTTCGGAAATCACATGGGAGGGCGGCTTATTATTAGAAAGAAACAAATCTAGATGATTTGAACATATTACAATTGTGGTTGTTTACGAACACTAATAAATGACACATCTAAAATGAAATAAATATTCCGATTTTTTAATGTTTGCAGTTTTTTTTATTTCACTCGCATTTAAGTTTTTTGTCTTATTTACGAAGACAAAAGTGGTCCCTTCAAGACGTGAACCAACACCCCCTAATGCAGACTCTTATGTGTCATCATTGAGGTCAATTTCGGATTCTCCTTTTAATAGCAATTTTAACTTACTAAATGTTGTTTTCATGTTCAAAGAGATGTCTTGATTTGTGTATAATTCATTTAATAATGTTAATCCATGAATATCTAAAGTAGGAACTGTTTCTAAGCTAAATATAGACCCTATTCTGTTGTGTAGGTTCGTGACCTTTAACATCGATTTTCGCGCATGCGCATTTCGATATGAAAAAGCGAGTGATATTATTTTATTTTAGACAAGTACAAGACGAATGTTTGACGCAAAGCGTCAAAGAGAAGCCGCAATATTTCGTTGTACATGTAGAAATAAGAAAAAAAGAACATTTTTAAATCCACAAACAATAGAACAATTTAAACTGTAGACGGTAATGCTGATATATTTCTCCTTTTGAAGACTTTTGTTTTCTTCAAATTACCTCCCTTTAAAGCAATACCAGGATATTTACCTTGTGATTCGAATAAGATTGACAAACATTGAAATTATATGAATGAATACTATTATTTAAATAAGTAACAACAGCAAAATTAAATTTAAGCCAAGATAAATGTGTACACATTTCGTTAATTTTTTATAGATACCCTAATGTATAGGTGAATATAAAATTTATAAGTAAATGTTTTCATTTCAACGTTCCCAATGTTTGAATAGACTAAGGAAAGTCAAGAATACATAAATAAATCAATGCAGTCTTTTCCGGCGACATTGATGCCTTGCATCAACTTTCTCTTGTAATGTTAGTTTACTAACTGATAAATTGTGCTGTCATGATCCTCCATTGCTCATCATGCATTACTAGTGTTTGTGGTCATTACCTGTTTAATTTAGGCCAAGGTAGCTAAGTCTGTAGCAATGATGGCTGTCAATCCGGAAGATGTGAGTTCGAACCCCAGCTCGGCCAACATTCTTTTCGACGTTTGACAAAGGTCACCGTGACAAGCGTCATTGGTCTTCAGCTAATGGGCTAACAGTCTATGTGGAAAAAAAGCCAGTTGCTTGGAAAGAATGTTGTGTGGAGTTCTGGTGTGAGAAAGCCAGGAAACACATGCGTAGGGGAATGCTGGCCGCCGTGATATGACTGAAATATTGTTGAAATTGGCTTTAAACCCCAATCAATGGACCCACTACAACCAAACTTCACAAATATAACTACACATTTCGCCCCTTATATAGCTTTAGCCCTATACCACATATAGATGCTTTCTGTCGCATCTGCATCAGACGACCTTTAAAAACATTGTAGCCGAAGAAGAATTTTTCCTTTTTGCTACATTTTTTTCAACTCTTTTCAAGTATTGCACTTTTATTAGCTCACCTGTGCACAAAGTGCAAGGTGAGCTATTGTGATCGCATTTTATCTGGTTTCCGTCCGTCGTGCGTCATGCGTTGTCAACATTTGAGCTTGTTAACACTCTACAGGCTACAACTTGCATCCAATCTTCATGAAAGTTTTATCAGAACATTCATCTCCATCAAATCTTTGACAAGTTCGAAACTTGGCCATATGAGGTCAAAAACTAGGTCACTAGGTCAAATTGAAGGGAAATCTTGTTAACACTCAGGCCACATTTTTAACTTGAACATCTTGAAACTTTATCAGAATATTTGTCTTGATGTAAGTCAAGTTCTAACATGGGTCATGTTGTGTCAAAAATTAGGTCACTAGGTCAAGTTGAAGGAAAATCTTGTTAACACTCTAGAGGCTGCAATGTTTTCTTCAGCAGTTTGAAATTTGGTCAGAATGTTGAGCTGAATGTTATCTAGGCCAAGTTCGAATATGGGTCATGCCAGGTCAAAAACTAGATCACTAGGCCAAATTGAAGGAAAATCTTTTAAACACTTTGGATGCCGCATTTTTTGCTGAAGCAGCTTGAAATTTGGTCAGAATGTTTGTCTAAATGATATCTAGGCCAAGTTCGAATATGGGTCATGCCGGCTTAAAAACTAGGTCACTAGGCCAAATTGAAGGGTAATCTTGTTAACACTCTTGATACTGCATTTTTAACTTGAGCATGATGAAACTTTATCAGAATGTTTTTCTTGATGATATGTAAGTCAAGTTCGATCATGGGTCATGTTGGGTAAAAATATAGGTCACTAGGTTGAAATTTTGTCAGACCGTTTGTCTTAAAGATATCTAGGTCAAGTTCGAATATGGGTCATATTGGGTCAGAAACTAGGTCACTAGGCCAAATTGAAGGAATATCTTGTTAACTCTGTAGAAGACGCATTTTTTGCTACAGCAGCTTGACATTTAATAAGAATGTTTATCTAAATGATATCTAAGCCAAGTTTGAATATGGGTCATGTAGGGTCAAAAACTAGGTCACTAGGCCAAATTGAAGGAAAATCTTGTTAACACTTTGGATGCCACATTCTTTGCTTCAGCAGCTTGACATTTAATAAGAATGTTTATCTAAATGATATCTAAGCCAAGTTTGAATATGGGTCATGTAGGGTCAAAAACTAGGTCACTAGGCCAAATTGAAGGAAAATCTTGTTAACACTTTGGATGCCACATTCTTTGCTTCAGCAGCTTGAAAATTTGTCAGAATGTTGTCTTGATGTGTTTTGCATTGCAGTACATTGTATAATTAAGGTGAGCGATCCAGGGCCATCATGGCCCTCTTGTTTGCTTCAGCAGCTTGAAATTTCGTCAGAATGTTTGTCTGAATTATATCTAGGTCAAGTTTGAATATGGGTCATATTGGGTAAAAAACATGGTCAATAAAGGAAAATATTGTTCAAACTCTGGAGGCCGCATTTTTACTTTGAGCAAGTTGAAACACTGTCAGAATGTTGTCTTGATGATATCTAGTCCATGTTGGAATATGGGTCATATCAGGTAAAAAAATATAAATCACTAGGCCAAATGAAGGAAAATCTTGTTAACACTGTGGAGGTTGCATTCAGAATAATTGTCTTGGATGTGTTTTGCATTGCAGTACATTGTATAATTAAGGTGAGGGAACTTAAGGGCTCTCTTGTTTATATTTTTGCTTAGATGTTTTCAAAGTTGTGAGCTGCAGATTTGTTGTAAGTGTAGGAATGTGTTAAAGTTGAAGTTTATCAACAAATCTCATATCCTTAAATTGGCATCCAAAAGAAATTACTGAAACAATCATGAATAGCTTACAAATTATTTCATTCTTGAAGCCATGTTGATTTTATATAAAAAATATATAGGATTTTATAAAAAATATATAGGATCTGACATATATGAGTTGTCATTTCATAAAAAGTTTTATAAAACAATTTCTTGGACTAATTTAATAAACTTTATGAAATGACAACGAATGTCAAGATTCTTTTTATCACATGACGAAACACAAAAAGAAAATCATGTTTTCCAAAGCTATTTGTCAGTAAACCGTATAACAATGCCGCCAATAATTATGCCGAGGTCATACGCGGTCAGAAAATAGTCCCAACATGTAACACTTAATAAACTGTTAACTGATCACGAAAAATATATGACATTAACGAAAAAGTACCCTTTACCTCGTCCATCTATCGTGACGCTTGTGTTTACCGGATACACATTCTCAGCCATTTTGTAAACATTCGCGAATAAATACATAAATAGTGATTCGGTCATGTTATATTACACATGTTTCATATAAATACAAGCATTGTCATGTGATAAATATATATTATACTTACATGCTGTTTGATATTTTCCTCAAATATTTTCAAAACAGATTAGGTTAGACTAACAGTTAACATGAAAATAGTTGACAAGACAATTTTATTTGCTGTTATGGCTCAAAATTTGCAAGACGCAAAAAAAAGTTTCAAACCTAACTGTATGCAACATTTTGTGTGATGCAGAAGAAAGTCAATCATATATAGCCCAGAGCTCTAGATAAGGGGTGTTTTACATGTTCTAAAATCATTATTTGTCCCTCTAAATCTAACCCTATGTTGTGGGTACTCAAAAGAATCGTCTCAGTGAGATGATTATTTTGAGTACCCACAACATAGGATTTGCTTTAATAATAAGAGAGATATTGTGGGGAAAAGAGCTGATTACCCCTCCTTATCTGGCCCAATGGTAGCCTTTGCAAATTTCTAAGCGAGGTTGTGCCTGTTTACAGTCTAAAGTTGCATTCTTAAAAGCATTGCTGTAATGAGCTTAGGACAGCTTGGCGACCCTTTGCTATATAATAAACAATAATCCGAAAAGTTTATTATACCCCAAAAAATTGGTCGGTCGGTCGGAAGCCATATTTTGTACGGCCTATTTCTTACAAACCACTTGGTGGAATTCAATAAAGTTTTATATGAAGCTTCTATACCAAGAGGAGATGTGCATACCTGTACGAAAACTCTGAGCCAATTCTGTACAGAGTCTGTACCAATTCTGGGCAGAATACATACAGAATTTCTGTTTTCTGTACAGAATAAACACAGACACAGAATCTGATATAAATTCTGTACAGACTTTTTGTTTTTTTCTGTACAGAATCTTACTGAACCAGGTTTTTGTCTGTACAGATTATTGTATCAGACAGATTTTTCGCACTTAGAAAAAAAAGCGAACCAGAAAAATGGACTTAGACAAAAAGTGAACCAGAATAATTGAGCTTAGAAAATTTCTTAAATCATGCGTGTTTTTTTTAAATATTGAGGGACGTAGATAAGCAACTCCACCTGTACACCTGTTATCTGGTTAAAATATGACATGGAGAAATAAAATTTTCCAAATTTTCACATTTTGTAGCAATTAATTAAACTTTGAAGTCACATTTGGCACATGTATATAAAAAACCCATACATATTCTGAAAGCTTAACATTTCAACTAAAGTTAGAAATACATTGAACATCTAGAATTTGTTTGTGTTTTGAATAATGCCTGGTTTAAAAGACACAGGGAATGAGGGATTGTGATTTCTGTATTTTATTAATTTTGTTCCAAATATTGATAGAATGACATTACAGTATTCATAAGGATAAAATATTATCAAAGAGTGTAGCGTATTAAAATATTGTTATCCATTGGAACAGAACAATGTTTAAACTTCCAGAAAATATCTTTGTTATTTTCATATCTCATTTTTCATTTTCATTTCAATAGTTTTTGAGTTTTACTTGCTACAAATGTTACGACGGATTTTATTGGGTCACACTTACAAACGTGTGTTTATAACGGTGAACCGGAAATTTGAATGACTGCAATTTCAAGACGATGAACGTGCGGTGTTCGCCTCATATTCTACTACCAGGTATGTTTTTTCTGATCAATATCAAATTAAACCTTATAATCTGAGCTTTATTTTAATATAGAAATTCTGGAAATCGGCCTGAAATTGACAAATGCATAGCAATTCTAGTACGAATCGTGTTCGCTACGCGATTGGCCGCCATTTTATGTCTTTGTCAACACAGCGACAAATCGGTTTTAAAGTCCCGATTAATTCAATAAATACCTCAAAATAATGCGTGTTAAAACAGTAATACATTACTATTGCAATACATATTATCTTTCTAATGAAATTTATACTTTCTCAATCTTCAAAAGATATATTTTCATGATCTTCGACACATCTGTTTTTCTGGGTTAAATCCGTGAGAGAAATATTTAAATCTTCATCGTAGTTTTTGGTTTATAATTCTAATAGATATGATTATTTGTTGAAAAATACCTATCAAATATAATCTTACGTTATTCTGTTCTTAATATTTGATATTTCCACCTTTTTCACAGGTTTTTCGAAACCAGATGTTGAGAGCTTGCATTGATAACTAGCGTCGAATTCGGACACACTCATTTTCGGATAGTGTAGGATAAAATCTAAATTTTTACAGTAGGACTTATTTGAGGTGTTTTTTCAGTTAACACTTTCCCACACAAAACAAATCTGCAGCATACGCCTTTGAAAATGTCTATGCAAAAATATTTTAAGTCGTCAAAAATGAAATTTTAAATGGGAAAGGAGTAAAATAATAGCAAAATTTAAAAACTTCTTTTTTTTAAATTCCAGATGCTGTTACTCACATTATTGTTGGCATGCAGTTGAAAAATGGATCAAGCAAGAAATTCCTGGGCAAGCAAGGAAAGAGAAACAAGACGTTAAGAAACAAAAGATACAGTTTATGATTTAAAACCATTTATGACATTGAATACCAAGAGGAGATGTGCATAATCCTAAAGGTTGTTTAAAAGAAAATATCTCGTTTGATATTGAAAATGTTTGTGTTTAAACTTAAATAAAATATTATGTTACTTACACCATTTTTTTTGAGAATTTTTCATTGATTAATTTATCCTTTTGTCACAATGTTTTCAATTATGTCTAATAGTTGAATAGCTTTGAAAAACATTGTTGCAGAAGGAGAAATTGCTTGTTTCAAACAATCCCTCCTTTTTCAACAATGTTATCACAGGTTTTCTGGTGCAAATGTGTCTTCAAGTGGAAAAGGAAATATTACTACACATTTTTAGCATTTCTCCATACAGAATTAATTCTGTACAGATTTTTTTCTGGCCAGACTTTTTCTGCTCCCAGAATTTTTTCTGGCCAGAATTTTTCTGCACCCAGAATTTTTTCTACACCGATTTTTTTTCTGCCTAATTTAAATATTTCGCGAAATTCTGTACAGATTTTGCTCTTTGTCTCCATTTGAAAAATCTATTTATAGAATCTGGTTCAACTATGTCTCAATGAACCAGATTTTTTTCTGTACAGAGACTGCTGCACAGTTTCTGTATTTTATTCTGTACAGAATCTGGTTCTAGTCTGCCCAGACTATTTCGTACAGGACCCTAAATATCTTACAATTGCATGTTATTTTACAGAGTTATGGCCCTTTTACTTATTAAGTTGTTGGTCATATTTTGTCCGAAGCCATATTTTGTCCGGCCTATTTCTTACAAACCACTGGGTGGAATTGAATAACGTTTTACATGAAGCTTCTATACCAAGAGGAGATGTGCATACCCTAAAGGTCTTACAAATGCATGATATTTTACAGAGTTATGGCCCTTTTACTTATTAAGTTGTTGGTCATATTTTGTCTGGCCTATTTCTTACAAACCAGTGGGTGGAATTCAATAACATTTTACATGAAGCTTCTATACTAAGATGAGAATGTGCATAGCCTAAAGGTCTTACAATTACATGTTATTTTACAGTTATGGCTCTTTTACTTATTAGGTTGTTGGTCAGTCAGAAGCCATATTTTGTCCAGCCTATTTCTTACAAACCACTGGGTGGAATTCAATAACATTTTACATGAATTTTTTGCAGCAAACAACTTTTTAAAAACATTGTGGCAAGGGGAGAAATAATTGCTAATGCTGTGCAATTTCTCCTTTTGCAACAATGTTTTCAACTTTTTTCAAGATTTTTCATATTTTGTCTAGATGATTTCAAAGTGTCTGCTTTGTTGTCTTTAAGGGAAATAGTTAATTAATTAACCCATTACTTTACACTGACGACATTTGACGCCTGCTGTTGCAGATCTACTTTAGAAAAAATTGCAATAGAAGGTGAAATTGCTTGTTTTAATTGCAATATTTTCAACTCTTTGTCAAAAAGTTACTACCAGTTTTCCAGATGTTTCAACTCGTTCATCTGTTAATTGTAAAGTAGACATTTGAAATATATGATGGAAGTAACAGGTTAAAGGTTGAATGGGGGTTATTTATGGGCTTGGCACAGTAATGTCATAATAGTTTTACCCTTATAGGGTTTCTAAGACACCTGAAGTGTGAAATTATGATAATTTTCATGACAGGTTTGGATGATACCTTAGTGTAATTAAGTAATTTGTTATCAGATGCAAGCAGGTCATCTGACTGATATCTTCCTGTAGGGCTATTTAACCCTTTCCCTCATACAACAATTATGCAGCAGACGACTTTGAACATATTTTGTCAAAAAACAGAAAATCTCTATAATTGAATGGATAATCTATGACCAAAAGTGGAAAACGTTTTGAGCAATTTCTTCTTTTGTCACTATGTTTTCAAAAAGCTGTCTACTTCAGAGGCATCAAAAAGCGTCTATATGAGGGAAAGGGTTAAACATGCTCAAACTGTGGATGTCCTGTAGTTGCTTTCCCTCGGCAATTTTACAGATTTGTATTGTGAAAATGTTTTGACCATGCATAAGACATTTGACAACTGCACTAGAAAATAGGTTGGTTACTGTGACTTAACCCTTTCCCACATACGACAATTCTGCAGCAGACGACTTTGAACGTATTTTGTCAAAACATAGAAAACCTCTATAATTGAATGGATAACCTACAAGAAAAAGTGGAAAACATTGTGGTAAAAGGAGAAATTGCACGTTTTGTGCAATTTCTTCTTTTGTCACTATGTTTTCAAAAAGCTGTCTGCTGCAGAGGCGTCAGAAAGCATCTATATGAGGGAAAGGGTTAACCCTTTCCCACATACAGCAAATCTGCAGCAGACAGGCCTCGAAAATATTTAGACATAAACACAGAAAATCTCTGAATGAAGGTTTAATTGCTTTAAAAGTTGAAAACATTGTGGCAAAAGGAGAAATTGCTCGCTTTGAGCTATTTCTCCATTTGTCTCAAAGTATGTCGTCGCTACACAAGCTTCAGAAAGTGCCTATGTGTGGGAAAGGGTTAAATAATGTTTTTTACAAATCTTCAGAAGTAATTTGTATTAGAGAAAACATTATAACCCGGATTGATGAAACTAAATGTAAAACCTATGGAAAGGAATGATTCATGAACCCTAGAGCTGCATGACCTTCCTACTTTCAAATGCAGTGTGGTCCAAATACTTATGTATGTATTTGTCCAAGCGAAGGTCATCTATATTTCACAATACAGTCATAATACAGTCAAACCTGTGCTAAAGACCACCTTTGTTTATTAATTCCCTGTCTATAACAACCACACTTTTAATATCCCAATTATTCTTTTTCTGCATAAATGACCTTGCCATTAAAGACCACATGTGAACAATGACCTAGTTGTTCTCTTTCCATGAGTGGTCTTTATGCACAGGTTGGACTGTATTTGCATTCAAATTTTATTTCTGAAATATCAGGACTTTGAGGTTTTCAAAATCTTAAAATCTCACAACAGTCTATAACAAAGCTTTTACTTTGGGTATTGATCAGAATCAGAAGAGTTTAAAACGTAGCACTTGGTTAAAGTTGATTTTGTTCATTCAGTCACTTTTTCAGATTACACCACAATGTATAAATTTGTATGTGGGAAAGGGTTATATATTGCCTCTGGAATAAATGACTGATTCTAAGCTCTAACATTCGGCCATGTTCTGATAAACTTGAAAGTGTCCCAAGTGTCCTATAGTAAAGTGTGTGCTGTAATATAAAATTCTAAGCAGAAACATTATAGATGACACGATGTGGTTTTGGTAATATTGTAAAAGACAATATTTTGCTTCTGTGGAAGTTGAATTTAGGGGTGGATTTCATGACTGTTCTTTATGCCAATATTAGTCCTCTAAACATATGCCATGAGCGCTCAAAAAGGTTCTTTTGAGTACCAACAACATATCGATTTGTCCAGTTAAGAAAAGACTCCAAACTTGGGAGAACCACTTCTCAAAGAATGTTTTTTGCAAGGAGGTGTGCCTTATTGAGTCACACTTGAAAGCGTTTACACATAATGCAGACTACTTTTGAAAATATTTCTGCTAATTTGCCTCAATGTTTTCAGCCCAGTTCCATGATCATACTTCATTTAAAGAGATTTTTGTTAAAATGTTTTTTTAACCTCTGCTACTGATGATTCTGATGTCTGTGGGATAAACATAAATGTCGAGGAGAAACTGTTGGTAGGGTGATATCTATTGGGAGAACAAAATGAGGTTATCAAACTTCAGAGACTTATCAAGGGAAAAAATGATGTTGAATACAGGAAAGAAAAGTGTGAACACTGTGACACCTTTGGGACCCATAAACCTTATTAAAGACTTCTGAAAAGAAAGCCAATTTGATTATTATGCTAGCAATGTCATTTCATTGGATTTTATCTGATGTGTAAACATAAATCTTTTCACAGTGAAAGAGGCACAAAGGAGATCATTTTTGCTTTTGATAGCCCAATATTTGCTGGAAGGAAATACTGATTTATTTTGACTTGGTAGATTTTTACGATTGATCCGAATACAACAAATATTCTGCAGGCAAATTTGAAATCATAAGACAAATAATGCAAGAACTGAATAAATAAATTGATTATGTTGTTGAATCGAGATGAAAACATTGTAACAAAATCACCATAAGCGATTTCTCTTTTTGCCACAATGTTTCCAAAGTCATCTGCCTCAGAAGCATCTAAATGACTGTCTGCATGTTGGAAAAGGTGCATTGTACAAGGTCAACACTCTTGTCTCTTGTCTGTACAGCAAGGTTAATGACCTATGTTTTATTAGTCGCCGGGCAGAAGCCCGCGACTTCTATTTTTAATAGCTTTTCGGAAATCACATGGGAGGAGGGATAATTATTGGAAAGAAACACATTAAGATGTTTTGAACATATTACAATTGTGTTTGTTTAAAAACACTAAGTAATGACACATCTAAAATGGAATAAACATTTCGATGTTTTAGGTATTTTTAGTTTCATTTTGTTGACTTGCATTTAAGTGTTTTTGTCTTATTTACGAAGACAAATGTGGTCCCTGCTAGACTTGCAACCAACTGCTATATGTCAATATTGAGATATATTGAAATAAAAATCACGTCAAATTCTACTTTCAATAGTAATGTTAACTTACTGAATGTTATTTTCATGTTCAAAAATATGTCTTGATTTGTGAAGAATTCATTTGATAATGTTAACTCGTGTATATCTAAAATATGAACTGTTTCTAACCTAGAACTGTTGATTACGTCACTACCGAGTACCGCCCGCATAGATTTGTAAATTTTGCACACGCTACTATATACTACTGTACTTACTGTGTGTGCGATAACCAATGAAAAGCTGGATTTGCACGCGATACATTTTACAACAAAAACCTGCGTCGCTTACACTCATACTCTCATTCGATGGGCTGAATATGCACAATGACACACACACACTTGTATAGTTTCCCATGAACATAAACTGGTAACAGAAACAAAAATAAGAAATAATTTGTGAAAATATGTCTCAAATATAAGCCTGTTTATCGGTCGTGAACGTCGAAACGCCTTTTTCTCAGTTTGTGACCTAGTTTCATATTGCCAAAATGTAAACAAAGCGAAGTAACCGGAAGTACATGTAAACTTAGAAAAGTGACTAGGTTATGCAGACAAAAAATGTCGCACGACAAATTGATTTTTCTTAAACGTCACGAAACGAATGCATGGGTCGAATGTAGGAGAAATGCTTTTCTCTCTCGAATGCAGTGGAATAAAACATGCACTAAAGCTTTGCCTGATTTTTTATTCACTTTCTTCGATGTCTGACACTACGACTCGATGAAGCCTGACACGATGGTAAACATTTCGAAAGAATGCTCAAACACCTTATTACAGATAGATAGCTAATATTACACACTTAAATGATTAAATATATGTGATATTAAATGTTGAAACAAATTAAGAGAAGAACAAACTCTGATAAACAATAGATTTAGAAATAAAGAAAATCTGCTCTTTCGCACCCAATTAATTTCATACTTGCCACATATATTGTATGCATCAACGATTTAGATAAACAATTTAGCTGTTATATTGTTACAAGTGTGGTCTACTTGTGAAATAATTAGTATTAAAAAGGAGGAAGTTCATGTCTTCAGCAATTTAACCGTTTTCTCAATGTTTTAAGCGATTAAAGGTTTTCATTGTTGCTTCAGACATGGAAAGGGTTTTATAGCTTTTTATTGCATGTAGATTTAAATCCCAAAATGTATTAATTTGTTGGTTTTTTTGACAAATACAAAACATCCAAAATCCTGACCAAAAGATATCCTGAAATTTGTAGATCTATGTGGAATTTCAAAAATCCTGGAATTAATCCTTATGAAAACATTATGTGTATGTTTAGACTAATGAAAGTCAAGACTACATGTGTGTTAAAAAATAAATCAATGCAGTCTTTTCCGGCGACATTGATGCCTTGCATCAACTTTCTCTTGTCATTGTGTATAACACTCCCAGATTCTGTCATTGTCAGCGTGACACAAGGTCAATGCTCTTGTATCCAATTTCAGCATTGGGTGAATAATTATGTATAGTCCTTTTATTTTCATTCCAACCCCCCCCCCCCCCCTATGTTTGACAAAAGTCATTTTGACTTAGCATCATTCATCTTCCACCAATTGGCTAAGTAGTCTGTGTGGGAGTTGGCCAGTTGAACTGGCTGCGTGAACTTACTGAAATATCATTGAACATCGTGTAAACCTCCAAACAATGAAGTTGTCTGTCATTGCTGGTACAATTTTCAATGCCCTGAGCAAAAACAAATATATCAAGATTTTATTTAGTCTGACTCCAACATCTTATGACTTGAGAGTTGCAGTAAAATAAGGTTCATAAATCCTACAAAATAGGCTTGTTTTCTCTTTCCTGTTTATGTTGCATTCTTTATTATATTATGTTGTGATTTAATGCATGGCCTTGTACTCTTTACCACATACCACATATATGAATGCATTCTCAGATAAGACGACGTTTGACATTATTGTGACGAAAAGACAATTGTGCCAACATGATCAGCTTTAATATATAAACAAATGCTATATAATTATGATTAAGCGAAAATGTCCATATTGCAACTTGATTTCAAAGTAATCTGCTGCATATTTGTTGTATATCGGAAAGGGTTAATACTAAAGAATATATATTTCTCTAGAATAATGCTGTTTTGAATGCTAATTATGGTCAATAATACAGACTGGAATTCAACTTCATATTCTTAAGCCTTTCCCACATATAAACGTTTTTTTATGCCTCTGTAGCAGACGACTTTTGAAAACATTGTGACAAAAGGAGAAATTGCTCAATTTGAGCAATTTATTTTGCCAAAATGTTTTCAACTTCTTTTAAGTAATTGTACCTTCACTTATAGAGATTTCTCATAAACATTTGTTTAGAGTCCAAATAAAACCATAAATATTTTAAAAAAATGTTACAAAGTTCTTGCAGTGTAACAGCAGATCCAGAACACATAATTTAATGTCTTTCTGACATCTCTTTGAAATGCTCTGGAACATATTAAGGACAATCACATTCTAGAACTGTTAGTAAAATGTTTTAAGAACTGTTTTGGAACATATTAAGGACAATCACATTCTAGAACTGTTAGTAAAATGTTTTAAGAACTGTTCTGGAACATATTAGGAACAAAAATGTTCTGGAACTGTTCTTAAAATATTCTTGGAACTGTTCAGGTTTATTTGGAACAGAAATGTTCTTGAACTGTTCTTAAAATGTTCTAAGAACTGTTCAAGAGCACAAGTTCTAGAGCTTTGGCTTGATTTCTGTCAGGAACTGGACAAGAACTGTTCCTGACCATAAGAACCGAGTTTCCCAGGGGTGATCCCCGAGCAGGGTCATACCAAAGACTTTAAAAATGGTAGTAATGGCTTCCCTTCTCTGTGCTCCGGGTTGTGGGGATAGTTTATCAACTGATTCATGGATGTCAGGAAAAATATGACTGTAAATTACCCAGGAAACGCAGTGATATTACTGACATTCTTTTGGAAGAGGCTTATAAATTAAAACACCATCGGGAAAAAATTGCTTCATAAAAGATAAAAGACAGGAAAATGGTTAGTTACCCTTTCCAACTCGAAGACACATTTTGACTGATATTCAGCAGGTGGTGACTAAAAAACATTGTGGTGAGACAAGAAATTTCTCATAATGTGCAATTTTTTCTTTTGCCACAATGTTTTCAACTATATACTCTATAATTATACTTTTATCTATATAATGATTTTCCACTGTTTTCCAAATATAGTTTCAAGAATAGTTGTATGAGAAGATTTAAACCCTTCTCCACACAAAAGGAATCTCGAGCTGACTTTTAGGAAACAATCTCTAAATGAAAGAACACAATGCATCTTCATTTTGTATTTAATTAAGTTATTTCATTCCTGATTTGATTAAAGGTAAAATATGGATATTGTCTAATTTATAAATTTGATTAAAATTTTCCTTTCATAAAAGATGGCAAGAAGTTATTCTGGTAACAAGATCATCTTGTGAGAAATTGTTTTAACGCCATATTGAATTAAATTTAACTTAAATAATTTCTGTAATTTATCACATTGACTTTTGATTATATTTACTTAATTTGCTACTGTTTCAAACATTTACCTATTTCCACATGCAATAGCGTTGAAACATATGAGCAATGTTTTTAAAAGTCATCTGCTGCAGCGTGTGTCAAAATGTGTTAATATAAGGGATATGGTTAAAACAGCAGTAGCTCAACAGATGGGCAAATAACTCTTTGAGTTCAAGTCCCAGTTTGGCCACCATTCTGACACCTAACAATAGCCCAATATTGTGATTTGCATGATTACTGGTTTATACTTCTTAGAAGGTTGTAGTAATTGCCTGGGAAGATTGTTTTGTGGAGTATTGGGTTGTATTCAGATTTTCCTATGCCCAATTCATCCAATCAAATTATAGTTTTAAACCCTTTCCCACATACAACAAATCTGCAGCAGGCGACTTTGAAAAACTCAGAAACATCTGCTAGTTGGAAAGGGTTGGCTAGCACACTCCTGAGTGCTCTATGTGTTAAAACAATATGAATACAATGTAAAACAACCAGGTTCGATACCCAATCGCGGCGCTGCGGTCATGGCGAAGTGCCCTTCAGCATGCACATTTCCCCAATCTAGTACGGGTTTGTTTACCCAGGGAACATGAATTAGTGAAATGTTGCAGTGATGTAACTTCAATAATGTTGAAAGTGGCATAAAACCCAGATAAAGTAACTAAAACAGAGAAAACTTTTGAATAAATGAACTGCCCCTTTGTGGTATGACTAAATTACTTTTCACAATGGTGTCCAAACCAATATCAATCAATCTAAAAGATTACAACTATAATCCATGATTCAACTTTTACTTGTATACATTAAAAGCTTTTAATGTCTTTTTGCCCAAGAGTACTTACCAGATTTGGATATAATTTGTTTGTTCAAATTTTACCAATATACTGAAAAACACAGGGCTTGTTTTCCTTTATAATGATTATGTAAAGCGTAAGGACATTAAAAACAATTTCAGTTCTGTTAAATCAGGTGAGCGGTTTAAGACTATCCTGGTCCTATTGTATTATTTGTGATCCTTGCTAAAGATTGATTGGATAATGGTTTGGCATTGTCCATCCATCCTTCCATCTTTCCCTCCATATGTAGCCGCCTTATCTTAAAGGCATGGCTGGATGGTTTTAATTAAAAATATATGAAAATGTTAACAGCCATGGGGAAAATTCTACACAGCAAGTTTCACAAAGGTTGCCACAGAGACACCAGAGTTATGTCCCATTAAACTTATATTGTACAGTAAAACTTGTCTTAAGCAGCCACCAAAGGGAGAGTCAAAATATGGCTACTGAACACAGGTGGCTGTTTAATACAAGTCAAATTATATGTTGTTTTGGTGAATCTTCAAGTGGCTGCTTAATACAAGTTGACTGAATAACAGAGGTGACTATACATATATCATGGTTTATATCACAATTACAATGTGGACACTCTACAGGCTACATTGAACATCCAATCTTCATAACAATTTAGAAGAACTTCCATCTCTTCAAATCTTGGATGAACTATTAACTGTGTCACATTGAGAAGTAACTAGGTCACTAGGTCAAATTTTAAAAAAACCTCATGAACACTTTAGAAGTCTCATTTTTCATCAAATTATTGTAAGGGTTCATCATGGCTTCGAAAGAATGTTGTGTAAGTACTGGTGTGGGAAAGCCAGGAAAACATGGGTAGGTGCACTGACCGCCGTGATATGACCAAAGCTGTTGAAAGCGGCGTTAAACTCCAAACAAACAAAAAGTTAGGGTTCATCGGAGCATTCATCTTCATACATTCCCAGTCAGGTTTGAAACTGGGTTATGTCGGGTTAACAAAACCAGGTCACTAGGTCAAATTTTGGGAAAGCCTTGTTAACACAGTAGAGTATTAATTTTTCATCCAATATTTGTCAAATTTTAAAAAAACCTTACAGCAAGACTTGTTTAGGAACCTGAATACCACGATCATGGGTCCAAGCATTTTTTTCTAATTTTTATTTTGACTTATTTTTAACCAAATTGACTTGTTCAATTTGAAAGTATCTTTATTTAAATCACATAAAATTTATTGCTAATCTGCTGAAAAAATAAGCATTTAGGATAATGAACTGAAATTCCACTGCCAAACTCCTAAAACCTACTCGCACAAATTCTTATTATACCCCCCACAAACAAGTTTTGGGGGGGTATATAGGAATTACCCTGTCTGTCCGTCTGTCTGTCCATATGTCTTGTAAGCGCAACTCCTCCTAACGGTTGGATCGATTCTGATGAAACTTAACACAGTCGCAGTACACAACCTGAGGATGTGCATGAAGTAAAATTATCCCGGTCGGAAATATATTTGTCCATCTGTCTGTCCATATGTCTTGTAAGCACAACGGGGGGTATATTTGTGAGTTCACTCACAGTTCTAGTTTCAAATTGTCTCCTTATTATTTCAATGTTGCCAAGCCAACATAGTTTCTCTTGAAACAGGGGGATGCATTCATTCATGCTACTATTTTGTTTGTTTACATTTTGTCACAGTTGTGGTTTATGATTATTTTGCAGTGAGTCTTATCAAAACGGTTACTTCAGAGGGTGAGTTCTTATAAACAGTACACCTGTTACACATAATCTATCCTTTCTTCTCTTCATCACCTGTTCCTGTAACAGCCACCATTAACCCTTTCCCTCATACGACAATTCTGCACCAGACGACTTGAACGTATTTTGTCAATATATAGAAAATCTGCATAATTGAATGGATAACTTATGACTAAAAGCGGAAAACATTGTGTCAAAAGGAGAAATTGCACATTTTGTGCAATTTCTTCTTTTGTCACTGTTTTCAAAAAGCCGTCTGCTGCAGAGGCGTCAGAAAGCGTCTATATATGGGAAAGGGTTAAGAAAGATTACAGGCGCTTTCTTGTGGCAGACAACTTTTGAAAACATTGTGGTTAAAAGAGAAACTGCTCCTTATAAGCACTTTCTCCTTTTGCCACAATGTTTCAATATTCAATAGTAGTTCTTTCATGTATAGAGAGTTTCCATTTTTTTGCACAAATGTTTTCACGGTTCTCTGCTGTAGATTTCGTTGTAAATTGGAAAGGGTTAAGTGCAAGTCATAGGTTTATTCTTAATTACCAGTTGCTTTACCCTATTCTATATATATACAACAGATCTACAGCAGGCAGGATTGAAAGCATGGAAATAAAATAATCTGATAAAAAAAACTTGATTAGTGAATACACAATTAAGCCACCCTAACACTGGTACAACTTTTGTTCATGCAATGCCATGCAATGTGTCGTGCCAATGATTGAAGTCTTCATGAACGAGTGTGAAGAGTGCGGGGGTGCGTGCCATGTCGTAGAGAGAATTTTGAAATTTTCACGCATCAATTTCTTACAATGTGCGTGCCACTCGCGTGAACCATGCATGAACACTGCGGGAACTTGGCGCGAAGACTGCCGACGGTGCGTGTCAATGCGTGCCATCGGATTCCACTACACGCCATGCCACGCATTGTTCACGAACTGTTCACGTTGTGGATGCGCAAGTCTGCGCCGCGTTCACGCATTTGAGCGTGTCGCAGAGTGGTCATGCGGTCATTAGGATGTTTTTACGAGTTGTTCACGTGATCATTGCACGCCCAGTTCACACATAGTTCGCGCACGTCACGAACCGTTTGCGCAATGCACAATCTGCTCATGAAGTGTTCATGCATATTTCACGACCAATGACAGATGCCGGCGCTCACGTAAGTGTGTATACAAGCGGGCCCATCGCAAATTATGGCCACAACGCAACTCGCCATCGAACAGACAACATGCCTACCAAGAAGAATGCCAGGGGAAGGCGAAGACCAGTGCAGAAAAGGCAAAAAGAGGACAGGCCAGAGAGAGAGATACTAGATAAAGAGAGGGATGTTCCTTCTCCTTCCTCCTCCTCAAGTGTGGATGTTGTTTCAGAGACACAACCTGAAGTTATAACACAGACTCAAAAAGAACTGTCAAGTGAAGAAGAGCCCACAGTACCTCAGAAGAAGAGAATCCCAGTGTCCAAGAAAGACATTCCTGAGTATCCGTGGACAGATGATGGTGCCAGAAAATTAGCCGAATATGTAAAAGACCACCCAATGTTGTTTGACAAGAGACAAAAGGACTGGCTCAACGTGGCTGCAAAATCTGAGGCACCACCCTCTGCCCCAACATCAACATACAAGAACTTATACCCAGCATCTGCAACTGCCATGAGTACAATGCTGTTGAAGCCCTTGTAATTATAATAGAAGGAGCCTCCTTTTGGTGGCTTCTTCATAGCAACGTGCTTGCCTTCCAGTGCCCCCAGACAATTGTGGTAGTTCCATCTTCCACTCTTCTTCAGTTTTGGGGCAGCTGAGCACTTCGTCCTTGTAGACCGCAATGATGGCTTTGCACACCTCTGGTAAGAACTTGCAGATTGTACTTCCTTCAACTCTAAAGCTGTACTGTAGACTTGCATAGGAATTTCCAGTGGCTAAGAAGCGGAGGGTGGCAGCCAACTTGAGTCCAATTTCAAGCGGTCGTCTAAATGGTGTAGTCTGTTTCTGAAGGTGAGGGGCTAACTTCTCCACCATCTCTTGAAACAAGTCAGGTGTAATTCTCAGGTAATTCCTGTAACCTATGGGATCTTCCTTGTGGAGTCAATAGCTGATCATAATGTCCGAAAACATATCTTCTAGTCAACCATTTCCTAACCCACACTGCCCTTGCTTTCCTTGTTCTAGTTGGAGTCGTCTCTTCTTCTTTCTCATGCTCTTCCTTTTGCTTCCTTTTGTCCAGCTCTTCAAGAAGTAGCAGTCCTGCAGCTGCCAGATATAGGCACTTTTTCTGTTCTGCAATAACAGTGTCTCTGCTATTCTGCATCATGTATCGTCCGCAGCAGGTCGAGGAATGAAGTTAAAGGTGTGAAACTACACGCTATATATATAGCGTGCTGCTGAGCGGGACAAAGCGTGACTAAAACTTGCCCCGACGACTTCACACATGCGCGAAATCGTCGGGGTAATGCATTGCGACGCGGAAAGACAGCGGGAACTATGCGTGTCGTGCGTGACACTGCGGGATAATGCGGTACAGTAGACGTGAACAATGCGCGAACAATACTTAACCTATGCGTAAACAAGTAGTGTCATTGTGTGTCAATGTGTGCCAATGCGACCCATTTTTGGCCGCGCATTGCGTAGACAGTGCATAACTTATACATGTACAGTGCGCTAACAGTCCGCAAACATAGCTTCACGCTCTGCTGCGTAGCACCAAAATGGCACGCATTGCCACAACGCATTGCGTGGCATTGCATGAACAAAAGTCGTGCCAGTGTCAGGGTGGCTTTAGAGTTGAAAACATTGTAGCAAAAGGAGAAATCGCTCATTTTGGGCAGTTTCTCCTTTTGCAACAATGTTTCTAAAAGTTGTCTGCTGCAGATGTCTTAAAATTTGTATGAATTAGGAAATATTCAAAGGTTATGATACCTGTTGCAGGATAAGTGTTAATATTGAAACAGCTGAAAGGCACTGACAATCCTATAAGTGTGATGTGTTAGGCTGTCTTTCTGGTGATACAATTGAAAGCACTGATGAACCATTATGCACATGCAGTCTCTTTCCATTGCTGCCCATGGACAATGAAATTAGTATGTCATGTTAGCCTAGATTAACAATATTATAATCTACCCATCTCTTTTGCACCTGGTTAAGATAAGCATATCATATAGGATTCATAACTTACTAATCAAACCAATTACTATGATACCTAACCATACATACACAACACAATATTATAGATTTGTTACTTTCTCTGGATGCAGGCATTTATTTGAATGGGTTTTTATTGCTGTTTTCAACAGTATTTCAGATATCCCTTTTCCACTTTAAGGCGCCCTCTGCAGCAGAAGACTTTTGAAAACATTGTGGCAACAGGAGAAATTGCTCAAAACAAGGAATTACACCCTAATTATAAGAGATTTTATGGGGGTTTGCCACCATGCTTTGAAAGTCGTCTGCTGCAGATTTGTTGTATTTGGGAAAGGGTTAAATAAGAATTTTCTTGATGAATAACAATGCAGGTAAGTTTACCATAGTAATCACTATATTTCTAACATGGAATAAGAATTGCACATTTATAAATTATATATCATATCAGGTAAATGTTTGATGTTTTGTTGCTTGAATGATAGATTGTAAGACTTAAACGTGAAAAGAAGCAATTATTGTTTGTTTTTCCCATAATGTTTTAAGAACCACTGCAGAGGCATCACAATAAAGAGTTTGCCCAAATATTTTCCAATCATGAAGACATGGCACATTATAGCATACGTAAAAGCATCAAGAAGTGGCACATTCTGACAGATTGAATTTTCCAACCCTTTTTGAGTACAGGTAAAGCGCTGACATAGATAGATTGGACATTGACATTATTAAATACTAATTAATGTTAATCTGTGAAAGCCAGGTGTTGCACTTACCTGTGTGCATTTCACTTATTGACTATAAATTGGGCCGAGATTTTCATCAATGACAGTCAGGTTTTTAGATTACTTTAGGCAACTGTAGATCTCTTATTTAGCATTGTGTTTGAATTAGTATACTATATACCCCCAAGGGCATCAAGTAATGATGCACATATTGACAGACCTAAGGGCATCAAGTAATTGGGCACATGAGGACAGACCTAAGGGCATCAAGTAACAGAGTAATGGGGCACATGAGGACAGACCTAAGGGCATCAATCAAGTAATCACATTTCTAATAAGGACCTTTTAAAATGTGAAGAGTTACCTCTCTTTAACAAATTGACATTAAAAATATTAATGCCTTACACTTTATAATTAAGTGATAAGTAGATTTATTGTATTAATCTGGCTACTGCGCCTGTAGGATATTTCCATTTGAAAATGTGTAAAATAAAAGTATTAACATTCTTCACAATTGTAACCACTTGATTAAGAGGAGTGCAGCTTACCATTATTTTGTTTAATTAATTTTCATGTGCAAGTTCATCTTTACTCGTCTAAAAACATTTTCACTTACATCGTCATGGTATCAGGCAGGATCTTGATATCCTTTAGAACTGTTAAGAGTCGGCAAGCCTTTGTGTGAGATGGAGACAAAAAACAACCTGGAAATGTAGTCTAGCTGATTGTTCACCCGAACACTTGTATGTGAAGCAGAAGCAATATTTTAAGGATATTTAATTGAGCTCTACCAATGTCAGATCTTTGCAAATGCAGAAAACTGGAATGTACCTGTGCCTCCATAATGATAAATGTCTTCTCTCTTTGGAATACAATCCTTCATGCATCGTAAACATTTGCTTGTTAGCACTCTAGACGCAACATTTTGCATCCAATCATCATGAAAGTTCATCAGAACATACATCTCCATCAAATCTAGGCCAAGTTCGAAACTGGGTCATGTGGGGTCACAAACTAGGTCACTATATCAAATTAAATGAAAATTTTGTTAACACTCTGGAAGCCGCATTTTAAACTTGGGCATGTTGAAAGTTTGTCAGATTTTTTGTCTTAGTGATATCTAGGCCAAGTTCAAATATAGGTCATGTTTGGTCAAAAACTAGGTCGCTAGGCAAAATTGAAGGGAATTCTTTTTAACACTTTGGATGGTGCATTTTTAACTTGACCATGTTGAAACTTTATCAGAATGGTTGTCTTGATGATATGTAGGTCAAGACTGAACATGGGTCATGTTGGGTTAAAAAGTAGGTCACAAGGTCAAATTGAAGTACAATCTTGTTAACACTCTAGAAGCTGCGATTCGTGCTTCAGCAGCTTGATACTTAACACTGTAGAAGCCGCATTTTTTATTTGCTTCAGCAGATTAAAATTTGGTCAGAATGTTTTCCTGAATTGTATCTAGGTCAAGTTCGAATATGGGTCATTTTGGGTCAGAAACTAGGTCACTTGGCCAAATGGAAGGAAAATCTTGTTAACACTCTGGATACTGCATTTTTAGATCACCTAGAGCCGAAGGCTCAAGGTGAGCTATTCTGATCACTTTTTGTCCGTCGTCCGTCGTCCGTCGTCCGTCCGTCCGTCCGTCCGGCGTTAACTTTTAGCTTTAAACATCATCTCCTCCCAAATTCCAAGGACAATTTCCGTGAAACATCACAGGACTGTTCCTCTGGTTGGCCTCTTTCAAAGTTGTTCAAAGATTTAAATTCCATTGAGAACTTTGGTTGCTGCGGCATCAAAAAGGGGGCAAAATGTCCGAACTTTAAAAATCTTCTCCTCCGAATCTGCCTGTCAGATTCAAATATAATTTGGTAGAAATGTTCCTTGGGTGACCCTCTATAAAAATTGTTCAAGCCATACTGATTGGTCAAAAAACATGGCAGTCAGGCGGCATCAGAAAAGGGGCAAAATGACAAAATGACAAAATTCCATTTTTATGAAAGTGCTTGTCTGATTTTAAGAAAATATAATACGAATCTTACTTAAATGATCCTCTATTTAATTTGTTTAAGCCATTTTGATGGGTAACACAATCATAGCAACCAGGCGTCATCACAAAAGGGGTAAATTGAACTTTTAGCTACAAATGACAACCAACTCCTACCATTCCAATAGACCAATTTCCACAAAACATCACAGGAATGTTCCTTCGGTGGTCCTCTTTCAAATTTGTTCAAAGAATAAAATTCCATTGAGAACTTTGGTTGCTGCGGCATCAGAAAGGGGACAAAATGTCCAAACTTTAAAAATCTTCTCCTCCGAATCTGCCTGTCAGATTCAAATATAATTTGGTAGAAATGTTCCTTGGGTGCCCCTCTATGAAAATTGTTCAAGCCATACTGATTGGTCGAAAAACATGGCAGTCAGGCGGCATCAGAAAAGGGGCAAAATGACAAAATTTGAAAATTCCATTTTTATGAAAGTGTTTGTCTGATTTTAAGAAAATATAAAACGAATTTTACTTTAATGATCCTCTATTTAATTTGTTAAAGCCGTTTTGATTGGTTACACAATCATAGCAACCAGGCGTCATCACAAAAGGGGTAAATTGAACTTTTAGCTACAAATGACAACCAACACCTGCCATTCCAATAGACCAATTACTACAAAACATCACAGGAATGATCCTTTTGTGGTCCTCTTTCAAAATTGTTCAAAGATTAAAATTCAAATGAGAACTTTGGTTGCTGCGGCATCAGAAAGGTGACAAAATGTCCAAACTTTAAAAATCTTCTCCTCCGAATCTGCCTGTCAGATTCAAATATAATTTGGTAGAAATGTTCCTTGGGTGACCCTCTATAAAAATTGTTCAAGCCATACTGATTGGTCGAAAAACATGGCAGTCAGGCGGCATCAGAAAAGGGGCAAAATGACAAAATTTGAAAATTCCATTTTTATGAAAGTGTTTGTCTTATTTTAAGAAAATATAATACGAATCTTACTGTAATGATCCTCTATTTAATTTGTTTAAGCCGTTTTGATTGGTTACGCAATCATATCAACCAGGTGTCATCACAAAAAGGGTAAATTGAACTTTTAGCTACAAGTGACATCCAACTCCTACCATTCCAATAGACCAATTTCCACAAAACATCACAAGAATGTTCCTTTGGTGGTCCTCTTTCAAAATTGTTCAAAGATTTAAATTCCATTGAGAACTTTGGATGCTGCGGCATCAGAGAGTGAGAAAAAATACCCAAATTTTAAAATCCTTTTCCTCCATAATCTACTTGTGCGATTGCAAGATAATTTGGTAGAAATGTTTCTTAAGTGACCCTCTAAATAAACTGTTGAAGCCATATTGATTTGGTTGAAAAACAGCGCAGCAAGGCGGCATCAGGAAAGGTGCAAAATGACAAAAACTTTATAATTCCATTCTTATTAAAGTTCTTGTTAGATTTCAAGATATAAATGGCCTTTACTGATAAGCTGTTTCTTGAGAAGTGTCCACTCCTTTCAGTGGAAGACAGTGGTGCAGAGGTAGAGCGTCGGCCTCTCGTATCAAAGGTCCCTGGTTCGAGTCCCGTGATGAGCGTGTCCTGACTTTGGGATTTTTCCACACAAACGGCGCGAGTACTTGTGAAGTCTCCAGGAAGCAGACATCGAGCGTGATTAATCTAAGCCCAAGGCTTGTTTCGCAATCGATGTAAAATAAATAAGTTTAAACTAAACTCCTTTCAGTTTCATTTGCACTCCCTGATAAAATTTTCCAGATATTTGCAGTTAAATATTTGCTACTAATTTACTATCAATTAGGTGATCGATTTAGGGCCATCTTGGCCCTCTTGTTAATTTGAGCATGTTAAAACTTTATCCGAATGTTTGTCTTGATGATATGTAGGCCAAGTTTGAATATTGGTCATGTCTGTTAAAAAGTAGGTCAAATTGAAAAACAATCTCGTTAACACTCTGTAAGCCGCATTTTTGGCTTGAGCATGTTGAAACTTTATCTTCTTGATATCTAGGCTAAGTTTGAATATGGGTTTAATAGGTCAGGTCAAAAGCTAGGTCACTAGGCCAAATTGTAGATTTTTTTTTGTCAGAAAGTTTGTCTTGATGATATTGCCATTGGCACTGAGAGAGTCTTAAATAGCCCATTATCGGGTGAGCGATGCATGGCCCTCTTGTTTAAGCTACCAGTCAAGCTTATGTCATGGCGAAGTGTCTGTTGTGTGAGTGTGTCAACTTTTTGCTTCAAACGACTTCTCCTCTGTTACCGCTTGACAAATTGGCATGAAACTTTACAAGTAGCATCCTCTCAATGTCCTCTCCTAAATTCTTTAAATTTTGCTGCAGAATTGTCGTATGAGGGAAAGGGTTAACCCCTTCTTCCCACTTACAACAAATCTGCAGCAGAAAACATTTTGACAAATATATTGAAAATCTCTATTAATTAACCCTTTCCCACATACAACAAATATACTATAGACGACTTTGACAACATCTGCACAAAAGTATGGCATATGTAGAAAGTATTATCACTGAAAGAAGTTGAAAACATTGTGGCAAATGAAGAAATTGCACATTTTGAGCTATTTCTTCTTTTGTCAAAATGTTTTCAAAAGTCGTCTGCTGCAGAGGCTTCAGAAGGCGTCTGTATGAGGGAAAGGGTTAATGAAAGTCTTATTAATGGATAGAGTTTAAAACATTGTGGTCAAAGGGGAAATTACTCATTCATTATGAGCAATTTCTCCTTTGGCCACGTTGTTTTCTAAAGTCTTCTGCTGCAGAGGCATTGAAATGCGTCTGCAAGTGGGAAAGGGTTAATTGCCCCTAGAAGTGGTAAACAATAATCATTAATGGGTATAGATTTCAAGTGGACAACATTGATTAATCAACAAGCTATCGGTTAGGCCTGGGTTCAGATACATGGGATTATAACCCCTTAGATTTGTTTGTGCTGCTTGCCTTACAGGGTGACAAATCTGACAGTTGGATGTATAATTAAGATAAAAAGTTGAAAACATTCTAGGCATAGTAGAAAATGCTTTTGCCATTCCCCCACAATATTTTCAGATGTTGCTCCTCAAATGTTGTCTGTATCGTGGAATATGTTTAACACTATCCCACATCAAATGCTATTTTACACCTCTGCAGAAGATGCATATTGAAAATATTGTGGCAAAAGGAGACACTGCTCATAATGAGATATTTCACCATTTCCGACAACGTTTTCAATAATTTCATTATAAATAAAGATTTTCCTTATTTTCGCTTAGATGTTTGTGTCTGTCGTCGTTGTCTGTACGTCTGTCTGTTAACAATTTCCTACAAATTACTTCTCCTACTAAAACAATGGACTGATTTCAAAATAACTTCACAGGAAAGTTCCTTAGGTGGTCCTCTTTTAAAGTTGTTCAAAGAATTCAGAAAAGGGGAAAAAAAATCTGATCCGTAGGAAAACATGGCCACCCGGAGGCGGGGCTTGTTTTCCTTATATGTGCATTGTAAAATCTTTCAAATTCTTCTTGTCAAAAAGTACTGGCCCGATTTAAAGTTAATTTGGCACGAATGTTCCTTGGGGGACCTTCTACCAAGAGTGTTCAAATTAATCTGATCCATTGAAAAACATTGCCCCCAAGGGCGGGGCTTGTTTTCCTTATATGTGCATTGTAAAATCTTTAAAAATCTTCCTTTTCAAAAGTACTGGCCCGATTTAAAGATGATTTGGCACAAATGTTCCTTGGGTGACCTCCTACCAAGGTTATTCAAATAAATCTGATCCGTTGAGAAACATGGCCACCAGGGGGGTTGCTTGTTTTCCTTATATGTATAGAGTAAAAACTTTGAAAACTATTGAAGTTCCATTAAATCAGGTGAGCGATATAGGACCATCATGGCCCTCTTGTTTGTATGTTGGAAAGGGTTAACTGATAAATATAATTGCTTGCATTAATTACTGATGTCAATCTAGATGCACCCATGGTCATTATAGTCTGAGCCTCCATGAAGCCACATCTTATCAGACATTTTAGTGTCTGTTACAGTATTAAACCTTTTGAACCTCACTTGCAGACACATCTGAACCCATATGCAGCATATGACTTGTGAAACATCATAATGACCAATTTCTCCTTTAGCCACAATATTTTCAACCATATTCAATAATCATTCTTTAATTATTGAGATGTTTTCTTATTGGCTGCAAATTTGTGGTAAAGTGTTAAAGCAAGATCAGTCATATAATTTAATAAAATTAATTTTAAGTACTTAGAATTTTGACAAAACTTGAAGGTTTGTTCATACCTGTACAACACTAATTATAGTCCTACCTTATGTAGTTATTTGAGGTTCTTCGAAGCTGAAATCATATAGAGAAAATTAAAGTGGAAAAAACAAATGTGTGATTTATAACCTAGTTAGTAAGTTTTGCAGGAAATGTAGAAGTTCTTACTTATGCTAAGCATTTCCTCCATTTGACACAGTGTTTTGAACATTTGACTGCTGTAAAGGGTGTCAGAATGTTTTCCTGTTGGGTTAAGGGTAATTATAACAAAGTTTTTGCACTTAGATTACTTTACCCTTACCTGCCTGCAGACGCAAACTGCAGCTGACTACTTTAGAAAACATCATGGCAAAAGAAGAAATTGGCCATGAAGAGCAATTCCTGCTTTTGCCATATTTTTTTCAACTCTAATAAATAATTAGACTTTAATTTATAGAGGTCCCCCGTATTCTTGCCTAGATGTTTTTATTATAAGTTGTCTCCTGCAGATTTGTGGTGTGTTGGTAAAGGTTAACCCTTTCCCTCATATAGACGCTTTCTGACGCCTCTGCAGCAGACAGCTTTTTTCAAAACAAGCAATTTCTCTTTTTGCCACAATGTTTTCCACTTTTAGTCATAGGTTATCCATTCAATTATAGAGATTTTCGGTTTTTTTACAAAATATGTTCAAAGTCGTCTGCTGCAAGATTTGTTGTATGTTGGAAAAGGGTAAGATATAGCAGATAAGTATAAAATAAGTATTTATATAGTTTCTGTCATAAAAATCTGATTGTTTTGGTCAACATGACAAATTATTGATTTGATCTTGTCAACCTTCTCTATCAGATATATGGTACATGTACTTAAATTTGTTGGAAAACATTGCAGGAAAAGATGTAACTTCAACTCCAAAAAATACACTCTAAGCAGATTGCTTTAACCATATTTGACCCCAGGTGTCTCCTTATCCTCAGAGCCAAACCCATCTAGCTTGGTTGGTGTAGCAACTTGGGCTGTCAACCCAGAGGACATTAGTTTAAACCCCAGATTGGCCACAATCTTTCCAATATTTGACTATAATCAATGTGACAAGCATCATTTGCCTTTCATAAATTGGCTAATAGGTCTATGTGAAAAGTAGCAAGTTGCTTTGAAAGATTGCTGTCTGGAGTGCTGGTGTGAGAAAGCCATGAAAAAAGATTGGTGGTCGGGTGAACTTGTGAAATAAAGACTGGCATCTTATTTCTGTGCAGTGGTAATTATACTAGGAAGTCTAGCCCTGTACTGACAAGCAGTATTTGAGCCTAGGAGCCAAGTCCTTTTACTGAAGTAATTGACCAGCATATTATAGTCTGTCCTTGCATGTTATGCATCAAACTGACCACCATGAAGTGGCTAAATATTTGTTGAAACCAAATCTATCATTCTTACCTGTAGAACTTCATTGTATAGTAATTACTTACTGTAAGTGTAATTATGTATGTTTTTAAAGATTTGAGGACAATATTGCTACATCTGAAATATCTGAATTATTATTTTGATATACAGAAATTTCCCCCATAATGTTTTCTACATTCATCTGCTCCCAGAGTTCCAGTTCATTTTTTCTAGATCCAAACTGAACTCTGGTTTCTATGTAAAACGAAAGAGAAAACTTTAGTCCAGAAAATGTTTGGACGATTTTCAACTAATTGTGTTGAAATATTTCCTGGGGAACCCTATTAAAAGCCTTGTTGATTGGTCAAAAACATGGCAGCCAGGGTGCTGGGCTTTTTTGCCTTTTATGGCTATAGTAAAAAAACCATTCCGTCCCAAAACGTCCTTGCAAAGAAATGTTCCTTACTTGCATGACCCTCTACATTAGATTCCTTCAAGCCATGTTGATTGTTTAAAAAATCTGGCCGCCAGGGTGCTTTTTAAAGTTGGAAACCTTATCACATGGATCACATCTTAATAAAAACCAGTGATCATAAATGATTATATTACACAGATGAGCGATGCAATGCCATCTGTGGCCCTCGTAATTGCTTAAATGCTTCACAACAAGCAATTTCTCCATTTGCCACAATGTTTTCAACTTCTTGCATTAATTAAAGTATTTTAAAGGTTTTTAAGTATGATATGAAGTAAAGGTTAAGGGTCACTTAATGTCCCCTCTAATTGTATGTCTGACTGGACAGCATTATAGTTAATCTGCCTACCTTATTAACCCTTTCCCTCATACGACAATTCTGCAGCAGACGACTTTGAACGTATTTTGTCAAAACATAGAAAATCTCCATAATTGAATGGATAACCTATGACAAAAAGTGGAAAACATTGTGGCAAAAGGAGAAATTGCACGTTTTGTGCAATTTCTTCTTTTGTCACTATGTTTTCAAAAAGCCGTCTGCTGCAGAGGCGTCAGAAAGCGTCTATATGAGGGAAAGGGTTAAGGATTAAAAATGATTTGTTTATGCTTCACAGAAGAAGCAAGTAGATTAACCCTTTCCCCACCTACAGACACTCTCTGTTGTCTTTGCTGTGGTAAAGTTCAACAAACATTGAGGCAAAAGGAGGAATTGCTCATAATGAGCAATTTCGCCTATTGCCACACTGTTTTCAATTCTAGTCAAATATTACACTTTTATTCACACAGAGTTTCCATATTTTTGTAAAGATGTTTTCAAAGTGGTCTGCTGTAGATTTGTTGTATCTGACTGTCAATTAAGACTGTTGAAATAGAGAGAAATCTTCTTGTCTTCTTGTATAATTCTTTAAATATTTTGGGGGCATTAACAAAGTTACATCCTGTATGTTTTTCTTCAAAATTACAAAAAAAATGAAATCTGTGAGTTCTGAAGTTAATCTCCTGCAATAATTGTTCATTTAAAACTTGTAACTACATTTTGCAAGCCCGCGATTGCATTTTCAAAAATATTTTGGATATAGGAGAAGTTACTCATTATGAGCAATTCCTCCTTCTTCATCAATGCTATGGAGTCTTTTAAATTTCTTAAGCTTAACCCTTTCCCTCATACGACAATTCTGCAGCAGACGACTTTGAACGTATTTTGTCAAAACATAGAAAATCTCCATAATTGAATGGATAACCTATGACTAAAAGTGGAAAACATTGTGTCAAAAGGAGAAATTGCACGTTTTGTGCAATTTCTTCTTTTGTCACTATGTTTTCAAAAAGCTGCCTGCTGCAGAGGCGTCAGAAAGCGTCTATATGAGGGAAAGGGTTAAGTATCTTTTAGACATGTTCTCCTAGATCTTTGATATTCAGCTAAGATGAATCTTATTTATTTGCTTATGGGAGTAAGGATTAAATCAGATCTTATATCGACCCTTTTATGTACAGAATCTTGAACTCTACATGTGTTTGTAGCAGATTTGAAAACCGTTGGAAAAGGATTTTCTTTCTGAAAAGGCATAGTTTCTCCTTTTTCTAGAATGTTTTCTTCTACACAGTACGCTTGGTCTCATAATGAGGCTGTTACAGTTAGCTATGCATATTTTACATTCTTTGCCTCTGATATTTTGAAATAAAACAGTCTTAAACCTAATCCTACATGCAGACAGTTTCTTACGTCTCCGAAGCAAAACCACTTTTGAAAATATTGTGGCAACAAAAGAAGAAATTGCTCATATAAAGAAATTTATCCTTTAACCACAATGTTTTCAACTTTATCAATAATTGTTCTTCCATTTGAAGGTAGTTTCAATGTTTTAGACAAAATACTTTCAATGTCGTCATCTCTGGATTTATTGTATGTGGGAATGGTTCAAGACTTTAATGGAAGCATGTAGAACTGGCGTATCGGGTAATGGGTGACAGATTATGTTTATTAATGTACCAACATTTTGATCGGAAGGGTATGAGATATTCTATACTGTGGAGAGGTTAACACTTTTTAAAACAATACAAACGTGTTTTATGGAGTTTATATGTGTTTCTCTTTAGTAATAGTACCATAAAAGTATTTTATGAAGGAGTTATTGGTAGCAATTAATAATCACAAAGCATCAGGAATTATATTTTTTCACAAAAAGGGAATGACATTTTATGGCTGAAGGATTGTTTTCATCTCATAGCTGACAATATCCTGTGGAATTCCATGTTTTTTTTTCTTTATGAAAGTGTGAGAGGACAAAAGGTGGCGGCTTCCTTCAACTTCTGCTGATGAAAGTCATGGAACTATGGGGCACTTCAATCACCATGACATTGTATTAAACCCTTGATTCTCATCATGGTTTTGAATTAATTGATCATTTTGTGACAATATTCAGATACCACCTGGTCAATTCTGCAGCAGACGGCTTTGAACATATTTTGTCAAAAACTAGAAAATCTCTATAATTGAATGGATAACTATGACTAAAAGTGGAAAATATTGTGGCAAAAGGAGAAATTGCTCGTTTTGAGTAATTTCTTCTTTTATCACTATGTTTTCAAAAAGCCGTCTGCTGCAGAGGCGTCAGAAAGCGTCTATTAGAGGGAAAGGGTTAAGCATTTGCCTCGATCTAGGAGACCCTGGTTCGATCCAGGTCAGATCAAACCATAGTTATGGCCTCCCTCCTTGCAGGGTTGTGTGGGTATCATTCAGACTTATGCCCAGGTTTCAGGATACACATACCAGCAGAACTGGTAATTTACTAACCAGAAAATGTTGTGATATAACACTGCTGAAAGTGGGGTTCAACATTACTCAATCAATCAATAAATGTTGACCACTGTTGACCTAATTTTAAGCTCACCTATTCAAAGAAATAGGGGAGCTTATGTAATCACTCCGGCGTCCGCATTGGCGTCCGCGTTGGCGTCTGCGTTGGCGTCCGCATTGGCGTCCACGTTGGTGTACGCGTTGCCAGCTTGGTCAAACCTTTGCGTGCAAGGCCTTTTCTCATACACTATGTATGCTGTTGCTTTGAAACTTCACACACTTATTCAGGGTCATTAGATGACCTTGTATCTGAATATTGATGAGAGCACGGTTCATTTCTAAAACCAGCCAGATGTGCCCTTTCATGACTGGATTATGGCCCTTGAAATTGTCAAAATTGCTATAATACAGCCAGTGAACACACGAGAGCCTCCATTTACTATCCGATCTTCACCATACATACATGCTCTGGATTAAAAATTACCAAATAACCATCCCAGTAGAGCATAGGCCCTCATGGGCCTCTTGTTTATTTTTAGCTCACCAGAGCACTTTAATGTGAGTTTTTGTGATCGCCTTTTGTCCGTCATCAGTCGTCCGTCGTCAACATTTGCTTGTTAACACTCTAGAGGCAACATTTTGCATCCAATCTTCATGAAAGTTTATCAGAACATATATCTTTATCAAATCTAGGCCAAGTTCAAAACTGGGTCATGTCGGGTCAAAACCTAGGTCACTAGGCCAAATTGAAGGAAAATCTTGCTCTGCAAGCCATATTTTAAACTTGAGCATGTTGAAACTTTGTCAGAAAGTTTGTCTTGATAATATCTAGGCCAAGTTCGAATATAGGTTATTTTGGGTCAAAAACTAGGTCACTAGGCCAAATTGAAGGAAAATCTTGTTAACACTCTGGAAGCCGCATTTTAAACTTGAGCATCTTGAAACTTTATCAGAAAGTTTGTCTTGATGATATCTAGGCCAAGTTCGAATATGGGTAATGTCCTGTTTAAAACTAGGTCACTAGGCCAAATTTAAGGGAAATCTTGTAAACACTATGGAAGCCATATGTTTGGCTTGAGCATGTTGAAACTTTGTCAGAATGTTTGTCTTAGTGATATCTAGGCTAAGATTGAATATAGGTCATGTCAGGTCAAAAACTAGGTCACTAGGCCAAATGTAAGGAAAAGCTTGTTAACACTCTGGAAGCCACATTTTTGACTTGAGCATGATGAAACTATGTCGGAATGTTTGTCTTAGTGATATCTGGGCTAAGTTCGAATATAGGTCATGAATGGTCAAAAACTAGGTCACTAGGCCAAATTCAAGTAAAATCTTGTTAACACTCTGGAAGCCACATATTTGGCTTGAAGATGTTGAAACTTTGTCAGAATGTTTGTCTTAGTGATATGTAGGTCAAGTTTGAATATGGGTCAGGTCAGGTCAACAACTAGGTCACTAGGCTAAATTGTAGAACAATATAGCTAACACTATAGAGATTGCATTTTTTGACTTGAGCAGCTTGAAATTTTGTCACAAAGTTTGTCTTGATGATATTGCCATTGACGCTGAAAGAGTAAAGTCTTAAATAGCCCATTCTCAGGTGAGCGATTCCAGGGCCTCATGGCCCTCTTGTTGTTTAACCCTTTCCCACCTGTAGACGCATTTTGACGCAATAGCAGCAGACGACTTTTGAAAAAATTGTGGCCTCATGATGAGCCATTTCTCCTTTGGCCACAATGTTTTTAGCTCACCTGTCACATAGTGACAAGGTGAGCTTTTGTGATCGCCCTTTGTCCGTCGGCTGTCCACAATTTATTTGTGAACACGATAAAGTCTTCATTTATTATCTGATGTTCAGCAAACCTATTCAGTAGCTAGATATACAGCTTGGTTCCTTTTGAAAACCAGCCAGATCCATCTATGCATGACTGGATTATGGCCCTTTAAAATTGGCAAAATTGCTATAATTGACCTTGTGAACAAGTTAAAGTCATTATTTATTATCCGATGTTTACCAAACTTATACATTAGCTAGATATACATGAAAGCCCGGTTCCTTTCGAAAAGCAGCAAAATTGTTAAAATTTACTTTGTGAACACGATAAAAACTTCATTTATTTGTCACATGTCCTTTACATTGGCAATATTGACACATTGTTGGATGATGCAGATATTGAAAACAGAAATTCTACCTTTACATGCGCTCCTGGAGAAGGTCAACGACCTCTCAGTATTTTTCAAGATAAAGATTCAGAATGTTCCTTAAGTGACCCACTATCAGGTTCCTTCAAGCCATGTTGATTGGTCGAAAACTATGGCAGCCAGGTGAGCGATATAGGGCCATCATGGCCCTCTTGTTTAACTTTATTGAACAATTAGGCTATCTTTTATGGAGATGCTTTAGGTTTTTGTCACTATAATATATTTTCAAAGTCGTCTGCTGCAGATTTGTTATATGTGGGAAAGAGTTAAATTGTCTGTTAGTAATGCCAATTATTAAGGAAAGGGTTAAGGTACAAAAAAAGACACAGAATTATGTGATTAGAATCAGTCATGACAGGTATTTGAATTCTAGGATTTTTTTTTCATCTGACAGAATCACCTGTGAATAAAATTGTAAAATCAATGATGAGACCAGGAGTGATTAATAACGTCTGAGTCTTTAACCCTTTCCCTCATATAGACGCTTTCTGACGCCTCTGCAGCAGACAGCTTTTTGAAAACATAGTGACAAAAGGAGAAATTGCTCAAAACGAGCAATTTCTCCTTTTGACACAATGTTTTCCACTTTTAGTCATAGGTTATACATTCAATTATAGAGATTTTACATACTTTGACAAAATATGTTCAAAGTCGTCTGCAGCAGAATTGTTGTATGGGGTAAAGGGTTAAGAGAACTGGATCATTATCTTGTTCGTAACACAAATATCTTCCATAGAAGGAGTTGTTTTATTTCAATGTGTCCAGAATTACCTGAATTCTCTGTTTTCATTGGATGATGATTAGTGAAACATTGTTTAGGAGTAATTAATTTGTGTTATCTAAGTGTCTTTTCTTTAATGAAATTTGGCTGGAATGTGTTTTGTACTTCTCAGACTGTCAAGATCTAGAGAGAGGGGAGGGAGGGAGGTATGGAGAGAGAGAGAGAGAGAGAGAGACAGAGACAGAGATAATAAAGCTGCAGTTTGCACTTACTAGTTTCATAATAAATATTTATTTATTTATTTATTTATTGGGGTTTTACGCCGCTTTCAACATTATTTCAGTTATATCACAGCAACAGTTCACTTATTCATGATCCCTGGGTATACAAACCAGTACTAGGCTAGAAAATGTGTCTAATGCCCAAGGGCACTCCACCATGACATAATAAATAGAAACCTACTGTATAATTCACTGATTAATGTTGTTAAAGGGGGTAAAAAACAAGGACAAATATCATGGGAATTCCTGCAGGATTAAATTTAGAGGTTAAAAGCATAAAGCAGTTTGTCTTCAACAAAAAAAGACTGACAAGTGATTAACTCTTTCCCTCATACAACAATTCTGCAGCAGACGACTTTGAACGTACTTTGTCAAAACATAGAAAATCTCCATAATTGAATGGATAACCTACGACGGCAAAAGGAGAAATTGCACGTTTTGTGCAATTTCTTCTCTTGTCACTATGTTTTCAAAAAGCTGTCTGCTGCAGAGGCGTCAGAAAGCGTCTATATGAGGGAAAGGGTTAAAAGCATAAAGCAGTTTGTCTTCAACAAAAAAAGGCTGACAAGTGATTAAAGAGCCTGCTGTAGAATCAAACAATTTTTGCAATGCATTGCACTCCTGTTGCTTCTAATAACATGTTCCATCTATTATTTAACCCTTTCCCTCATATAGACCCTTTCTGACGCCTGCAGCAGACGGCTATTTGAAAACATAGTGACAAAAGAAGAAATTGCACAAAACATGCAATTTCTTCTTTTGCCAAAATGTTTTCCACTTTTTGTCATAGGTTATCCAATCAATTATGGAGATTTTCTATGTTTTGACAAAATGTGTTCAAATTCGTCTGCTGCAGAATTTTCATATGAGGGAAAGGGTTAACTCTTTTTCACATACAGCAAATTTGCAGCAAATTACTGAAAATATCTATGCAAAAATATGGAAAAACCTCGGGAAATTGGATAGAGTTGACAAAATAGAGAAATTGCTCATTATGAGCAATTTCTCCTTTTGTCATAATGTTTTCCAAATTCTTTTGATGTAGACCCATCAAAATGCACCTGCATGCGGCAAAGGATTAATTAGCATGCCATGCAATAACTTATGTCTGCCGATAAACTGCCAATCTAATAATGGTGCAGTACTGAATTAGGGGTTTATCTAATAGTACATTAACCCTGGGGACACTTCTATCCTTCAACCACCTGTGTCCATCATTGGACCTAATTTCTGACAATAAAGTCATAGAAAAATTTACTGAATAGTAGTAACTACATTTTGTTTTACCTTTTGAATTAAAGACCTGGTTTTTTTTTCGTGCATGAATGTTGCACCAATGGTTAAATATGTGCAAAGGAATCGGCCATGGCCGAGTGATAACTAATAGGGTCCTGGATTTCGAACCGGCCATGCTCGTTTCAATTCCAAGTCGCGGCCATCATGTTGGAGTGCCCTTGGGCAAGGCACATTTCTTAGCTTGACTGTACTGGTTTGTTTACCCAGAGATGCATGAATAAGTGAGCTGCAGTTGCCATAATATATATAATATTTATCCTTTCCCTCATACGCCTTGATACAATTTCATTTTTATTGTAGCATAAAACACCATGCAAAAAGACTTACAAATTAAACATGTTCTATGTGTATTTATAGATTGTCAATTCACAACCATCAGTATTCATGCAAAATATTTATTTTTAAGTGGTACCTTCATATTGTTCTCCCTTTTTATGCTGACCTCATTTTAAATTTTGGCTTGCAATTAAGTCATCTTATGCTGTATGTGGGAAAGGGTTAAGATTTAATCAGCCAGCTATCATTATGCTTAGTCCCGGGCCTCCTGGGACAGCTCTCGTTTTCTTCTCCAGTCTCAAAACATATTTGTCTTTTTGTCTGAAGATCTTCAAATGTTTTCAATTTCGGAGACTATAGAAATGTTATATTGTATTAATGTAGGTATTTGGGTTTTAATTGCAAACTTGATTTATTACAAACTTGATGTATTACAAAATCGTGCTTGACAAAAATACTTTTCAATTAAGAAGATATTCCCATTGTTTGTACAAAATTGCAACAGTATAATGAGAACTTGCTTCACTATTTTAACAGATTACCAATTAAAACCAGTCATTAAATGGATTCTATAAACAGACTTGACACAAAATCCATGTAAAAAAAAACCCACCTTGCTATGCAATTGCATAACAAATGTATAACTATTCTTTAAAAGTGTTTGAATAAACATTCAGACTCGGGAATATGCAAAGATGGAGTTAACATGTGTGCGCATTCCGTTATTACAACTTTTAACTTAAACAATATGATGGTAATTTCTATACCTGCTGAAATTCTGTGAATTTTATTGTTGGGAAACAAAACTGGATGTTACTATATTACTTATTGGATTATAATCATGGCTCATTATACGAGTCTGTGGAAGACATTGCTGAAAGAGAAGTTACGACCTCTCGGAGGAAAGCTGCTTGGTCGCAGTGAGAAGGAAAAGAAAAGGTGAGTTCATTGTATTCCAATTTTATGCAACACTTCTCTTGCTGTAAACGAAACAGGATAGGAATATGATTAAAACCTTTACCCTGAGACAATAAACTGGATAGGAATATAAATAAAAGATTTACCTCTAGACAAAAAAATAATGTTTCATGTGCGCACATCTTTTGGAAACAAAATGGATAAAGCAGAAATGGCTAGAAAAAAGCAATCATTTCTTTTCCCACAATGTTTTCATCATAAAATTACTTTTCCTACTAACCCTCTAAATTTGACAGTTATATGAAAGAATACTGACAAAAATGAATTTCATACATATGATGTATCTCATTAACCCTTTCCCTCATATAGACGCTTTCTGACGCTTCTGCAACAGATGGCTTTTTGAAAACATAGTAACAAAAGAAGAAATTGCACAAAACGTGCAATTTCTCCTTTTGTCACAATGTTTTCCACTTTTAGTCATAGGTTATCCATTTAATTATAGAGATTTTCCATTATTTGACAAAATATGTTCAAAGTCGTCTGCTGCAGAATTGTCGTATGAGGGAAAGGGTTAAGTAAATGATGATGATGCCTAACCTTGAAATGTTGTTGTTCAAGATTATTTCCCCCCCCCCCCCCCCCCCCCTTACTAGCACTTTCTTCTTTTGTTGCCATGTTTTAAAAAAGCCGTCTGCTGCAGAGGCGTCAGAAATCTTCTATATGAGGGAAAGCATTAAACACCGTTTGCCTTACCATCCACTTACAGATGCAATTTGAAACATCTGCTGCAGCCAACTTTTGAAAGCATTGTGGTAAAAGGAGAAATTGGTCATAATGAGCCACGAAGTTTCCATAAAATTAACTATGCAAATATGTATCATTGAAAGACAGTTTCCATACATTGCCTTGAATTTTCTAAAGTTGTCTGTATCAGAGATTTGTTGTGTGCAGGAAAGTTCAAACTACAATGGCAAACTATGTTGACCAAGATCAGTCTGAACGTTTGTGCAGTCTTATCTTGTCAATGTTTTGCTTCTGACTAATCAATGATTAGGAAATACTAGTCCATGGATATGTAAGAACTTATAAAAAAGTAGAGATTATCAAGCTGGTTATTAACCCTTTCCCACATACAACAAATCTGCAGCAGGAGACTTTTCTCACATCCTGGCAAATATTTGAAAGATCTCCATAAATGGGAGTTAAATCAGTCTAATTCCATGAAGAACTTTGGAGGCTGCGGCATCAGAAAGAGGGAAAAGTGCAAAAACTTTAAAAATTGCTTTGCACAATAAAAATTGTTTCTTGGATGACCAAAGAATATATCAAGATTGTTCAAAATATTCTGATCTGTTTCAAAACATGGCCATCTAGGGGCAGAGCTTGTTCTCCTTATAAGTATGTGTGTAGTAAAATTTAAAAGATTCTTCTTGTGCAAAAATACTTGCCTGATTTAAAAATAATATGGTACAAAATATTCCCTTGGTGACCGTCTACTAAGATTAATGAAATGAATCTGATCCGATAAAAACATGGCTGCCAGATTTGTTGTATGTGGGATATAGTTAATTTAACATCCTAACTTAACACTTTCCCACATATAAACGCTTTTGACGCATCTGCAGCAGACGGCTTTTGAAAACATTATATCAAAAGTACAAATTGCTCAAAACAAGCAATTTATCCTTTTGCCACAATGTTTTCAACTTTTTTCATCAATTTCACCTTCAACTATAGAGAATTTCAATGTTTTTGTCTAGATGATTTCAATGTTGTCTGCTGCAAAATTGTTGTATGTGGGAAAGGATTAACGATTAACAAATCATATGCTGGGTTATTATTACATAAATTGAATGTGTTGGGTTTCTTTTTACCAGAAATATCTTATTATCTTCTCTTTCAATTCGTGAATTACTATGATGAAATGTAGAACTTCAAAGATAAAAATCTCAGATAGATTACAGATAAAAGTGAACAATTTCTACTGTTAATAACTTGAAAAAGAAGCTAATGAAAGTATGCAAGGTTATATAAGTATTTCCGTTTGATGTTTATGAAACTTAATTGTTGGGGCAAGCTGTGATACCTTAGTATGATAAGAGGGTTTTGAAAACAAAGTGTTCATAGTTGTTTGATCTTTCAATGGCTACTTGCAGAAAGTTTTTCGTACTTGAAGAGATTGAAAGTGCATCCATTAAATTATGTTGTGCACATTGTTAAAGTGAATATTTTACGTTCTGCATCTAAACCTGTTCCCACTTGCAGACATATTTTGATCGAATTACAGTGAAAACACTGTGGCGAAAAGGAGACATTGTTCATAAAGATTGCCACAATGTTCAAAACTCTATTAAAAAATTATAGTCTCATTGATACTTGTTTGTCATTTATTGGTCCAGATGTTTTCAAAAGTGTCTGATAAAACATTTTATATTATATACCTGCACATTTTCAGCTGAAATACATGCAGATTGTCACATGCAATTCAAACATGACAGATTTAAATCCCGTATTTGACTTGGTCAAATAAGTTACCAAATAAAGAAATGGTTCTTCACTGATATATGATGTGGGGCATGGATCAAATGCCAATTATAACTTTTATTTTAAGAGTAAGTTGTGTTATTTTTAGCTCACCTGAGCTTTGCTTAAGGTGAGTTATTGTGATCGCCTTTTGTCCGGCGTCCGTCATGCGGTGTGCGTCGTGCATCAACTTCTTCTCCTCAGTAACCAGTTGGTCAATTGGGATGAAACTTCACAGCAAGCATCCTCTCAATGACCTCACCAGATTTCCTTCAAATTTTTGGGATCCATGCAGAATTCTGGTTTCCATGGCAACGAAATGAAAAAAACTTCAAAATTCTTCTTCTCCCAAACTGGTTGGCAGATTTTCAAATAATTTTGTAGAAATGTTCCTTGGATGACCCTCTATCAGATTCCTTCAAGCCATGTTGATTGGTCGAAAAACATGGCCGCCAGGGGGGGCGGGGCTATTTTGCCTTATATGGCTATAGTGAAAACTTAAAAAATCTTCTACTTCGAAAGTGTCAGGCCGATTTTCAAATAATTTTGTAGAAATGTTCCTTGGGTGACCCTCTATCAGATTTCTTCAAGCCATGTTGATTGGTCGAAAAACATGGCCGCCAGGGGGGCGGGGCTATTTTGCCTTAAATGGCCATAGTGAAAACTTAAAAAATCTTCTTCTCTGAAAGTGTCGGGCCGATTTTCAAATAATTTGGTAGAAATGTTCCTTTAGTGACCCACTTTCAGATTCCTTCAAGCCATTGTTGATTGGTCGAAAAACATGGCCACCGGTGGGCAGGGCTATTTTGCATTATATGGCTATAGTGAAAATCTTCTCCTCCAAAAGTGTCAGGCTGATTTTCAAATAATTTTGTAGAAATGTTCCTAGGGTGACCCCTCTATCAAATTCTTTCAAGCCAAGTTAATTGGTCGGAAACTATGGGCGCAAGGGGGCGGGGCTTATATAGCTAAAGTAAAAAAAAAAAAAAAATCAGGTGAGCGATCCAGGGCCATCATGGCCCTCTTGTTTTTATTAAGAATAAAGATTTTTTTGATTTTCCTTGAACCCATCTTAAAAAGGTAAACATGGTAAATAATAAAAGGAAAATTATGTTGCAGTAGTGTTATTTAGCTTTGTATTGTCTACTCTGGACGTGTAAAATTTGACATCTCCCATAAGTCTCGCAAGATATCAATTTTCTTCGCCCCTCATAGTCAAATACTAAACACGGCCTCTGCATGTTAGAAAGGTTTAAGATTACTCGGCATTAGTCTGTCAGACAACATATTATCATAATCCATATAAAGAAGACATTGTGAGCCATAATATGATGTCTGGGATTTTGTTTTACATCATAAACACTGCCGTGTCCTGTTGGTGTGATGTAACTTGATACCAATTAACTACGACACCAAAAAATGCACCAAGTGTGTAACAAAAGCACCAATCACTGAACAAATCACTTAAAAGCATAAACCTGTTCAATATATTCTCCATTGAAAAGAATTTAAAAAATAAGTTGCAAACATGAATTTATTATGCAGTGGCTATGGAAATAGAATATTCTGTCCATTACATGCAACATAACAAGAGACACAAATCGTCATTTTCTTCACTTAAAATTAAATTAAAAAATCTTTGTAGTGAATTAAATAGGTTTGCAAACATCTTTGGACAATTTAAATCAAGAAATAAAAAACATTGCGAACGATTCAGAGCAACCACTGATTAATTAAATCAGTGATGTCGATGTAACAATGTTTTAAAAGTCTCACTGCAACCGTTCTTGACCTACAATGGTGACACACTCTGTTGTAAAACTGTTCAAACTGTCAAAAATAGGTTTTATAGTTAATGTTAATTGTAAATAGAACGAAAAATTTCATGTTTCATCTTGGGCGATAGAAGAAGAATTTGTTAATTATAAAAAAAATTGTGATGTAACAAAAAAGACACCATTTTATTACTCGATATGTGTCAGAATTAAACTTTGTGTCCAAGAACAACCTGTTGACGACAATAACATAGAATTTTAACAAACATGTGATTTAATAAATTGTGATGTAACAAAAAAGACACCATTTTATTACTCGATATGTGTCAGAATTAAACTTTGTGTCCAAGAACAACCTGTTGACGACAATAACATAGAATTTTAACAAACATGTGATTTAAATGCATCGGTAATGAGCTAGCGATGAAGGTTTCGAGTTTAGATGGGTTTAAGACATGAAGTAACTAGGAAGACGCATTTCGATATGTTGCATTCAAAGATTTTATTTTGAAACAAAATCGTATAAATGCCTTAAACATGTTAAAATTACAAATAATGTGTTTATTATACCCCCGCAAACGTAGTTTGAAGGGGGTATACTGGAATCAGCCTGTCGGTCGGTCTGTCCGCAAAATCTGTTCCGTTGTACTCCTCCTTCAGTTTCTACCTGATTTACTTGATACTTGGCATAAATGTTAATCAGGAGTAGTAGATGTGCAAGACACAAATTTCATGTCCCTGTGACCTATACCTTGACCTCTGACCTTGAAATAGGATTTTTTTTTGTTAAAATCTAATCTGTTGTACTCCTCCTTCAGTTTCAACCTGATTTACTTCATATTTGGCATTCATACTTGGCGTAAATGTTCATCAGGAGTAGTAGATGTGCAAGACGCAAATTTCATGATCCTGTGACCTTCACCTGGACCTCTGACCTTGAAATAGGATTTTTTTTTTGTTAAAATCTAATCTGTTGTACTCCTCCTTCAGTTTCAACCTGATTTACTTCATACTTGGCATAAATGTTAATCGGGAGTCGTAGATGTGCAAGACGCAAATTTCATGTCCCTGTGACCTTCACCTTGACCTCTGACCTTGAAATAGGATTTTTTTTTGTTAAAATCTAATCTGTTGTACTCCTTCAGTTTCAACCTGATAAACTTCATACTTGGCATAAATGTTAATCAGGTGTAGTATATGTGCAAGATGCAAATTTCATGTCCCTGTGACCTACACCTTGACCTCTGACCTTGAAATAGGATTTTTTTTTTTTTTAAAATCTAATCTGTTGTACTCCTCCTTCAGTTTCAACCTGATTTACTTCATAAATGTTAATCAGGAGTAGTAGATGTGCAAGACGCAAATTTCATGTCCCTGTGACCTTGACCTTGAAATAGGAATTTTTTGGTTAAAATATAATCTGTTGTACTCCTCCTTCAGTTTCAACCTGATTTACTTGATACTTGGCATAAATGTTAATCAGGAGTAGTAGATGTGCAACACGCAAATTTCATGTCCCTGTGACCTTCACCTAGACCTCTGACCTTGAAATAGGATTTTTTTTTCTTAAAATCTAATCTGTTGTACTCCTCCTTCAGTTTCAACCTGATTAACTTCATACTTGGCATAAATGTTAATCAGGAGTAGTAGATGTGCAAGACGCAAATTTCATGTCCCTGTGACCTTCACCTCTGACCTTGAAATAGGATATTTTTTGATATCATCTTAGTATTTCTTTTTGATACTGATATTAAAATTGTCTGAGTCAAAGATAATACTATACAGCTATTTACTCCTCTTGAGGTCAATAGTGAAAAACTATTCTTCCAAGTGAATGACTATTGACCCGAAATAGAGAACTATTGACCGAGACGAAGTCGAGGTCAATAGTTCTCTATTTCGGGTCAATAGTCATTTGCGAGGAAGAATAGTTTTTTACAATTGAACTCAAAGGGAGTAAATAGCTGTTTTATTATATATCTTCATGAAAAACGCATAATTTAACTAGTTTATTTATAAAATTATAACGCGCGTTAAAATGTTGGTTATGCACGTGCATGACGTCATTTCAAACAATAACGTCATAACAGATGAACTATTGACTCGAAAATGGACTATTGGACCTGAATTTTAGAATAAAAGCGAAAAGGAGTCAAATAGTCATTTTTTATTGAATCACACGTGACTGCTTCTCGTCCAATCAAATACTTTGATTCATAGTAGGTATATAATAATGTGAGATATAATATGTGTCAGGGGTTGGGGCGGGGGTATTAAACACCTTTATTGATAGTTCTAGTTTATTATTTCGCATACATAAAAAATAAATAAATTTTGATTTGGTTTTAAAACACCCACCTGTGATAATGTTGGCGAGGACACCTGCAAAATGCACTAGAAATGTGTAATTAACATTTCATTTTAAGGTCGCAATGTCATATATCAATTAATACCGTTAGTTGTTTCTGACATTTTTTTAAACTATTCAACACTTTTTCATTAACAAGTAATTAAACTAACAAATCTGTAATGTAACACAAAACCCCGGACTCCATATTATGGCTCTTTGTTTCATGTTGAAGTATTGTGTTTTGAAAATATAATTTCTTTGACCACAGTTTAATTACTATACTAATTGTCAACCAATGTAGTGGTTAGAGCGCCTGCTTGTAAAGGGGGAAACCTGTGGGTTGATCTCTAGTCTGAAAATGGAAATTGTTGCTTCCTTACTGGGTGGGTACTCAGGGTTGCGGGGATAGCATAAGGTCTGATGTGCTGTTGTCAGGATTAGCTTACTGCAGTACTCGTAATTATCTCCTGGTAAAGACGGATGTGATATTGTTTGGCGTGATCTGTCCGTCCTTCCGCCCGGAGCCATATCTAGCTATGATACTTAGTGATATGCTTGAAATAGTATTGACAGCAGTGGCGTGAAACACCATACAAACATAAATATGATTGATAATACAGTTATATTTCAGAAATGTTTTCTACTAGTTGTTTGACACTTTTAACATACAGAAGTGATTTGAGGTATTTCAATGGACGACTTTTGAAAACATTGCGCAACTACTAATTAATTTCTTTTGTTGCCACAATATTTTCAACTCTGTCCAATAGTTATTATAATTTCCATATTTTAGCTTTAATATTTTCACAGTCGTCTGCTGCAGATTTGTTGTCGTAGGAAAGGGGGTTAGAAAAGGGTCACTTTATGTCAAAGATTTCAAGATAATGCCTTTCCCTCTTACAACAATTCTGCAGCAGACGACTTTGAACATAATTTGTCAAAACATAGAATATCTCTATAATTGAATGGATAACCTATGACTAAAAGTGGAAAACATTGTGTCAAAAGGAGAAATTGCTCGTTTTGAGCAATTTCTTTTTTTATTACTATGTTTTAAAAAAGCCGTCTGCTGTAGAGGCGTCAGAAAGCGTCTATATGAGGGAAAGGGTTAATTCAGTAACATTATATTTGAATTTTCTTTAAATAGCACATTAATGAGAGGGGCTTGGCTGTTTGTCATAAAAGATATTGAGAAATCATGATGTTTCCCTTTTGCAGGGTAATATTGTTTGAAATATTTCACCGTAATTTTCTTTGAAATAGGCTTCATTTTCCATGATTATTATGTTCACCCTTTCCCTCATACAGAAAATTTGCAGCAGAAGACTTTGAAAACATCTTTGCATAAGTATTGAAACTTTCTATAAATGAATCAAATTATCGAAACAGAGTTGCAAATATTGTGGCAAAAGGAGAAGTTTCTTGTTTTCAAAAGTCGTCTGCTGCAGAGATATCAGAAAGCGTCTGTATGTGGGAAAAGAATAATTTCATTATTTGGGAAGAGTTGTATTTAAGCAATAATGGAGTTCTAATTATGTCTCCCCCCATACATGGGGGTGACATATTGTTTATGCCCATTCCCTCCGTACTTCTGTCCGTCACACTTGTTTCCGCTCAATAACTGAAGAATGCTTCAGTGTAAGAACTTCATACTTGGTATGCAGGTTGGTAATGACCAGTAGCTGACCCCTATTGATTTTGGTGTCAGAAGGTCAAAGGTCAAGGTCATGGTGACCTTGTGAGTTAAAAAATTATTTCCGCTCAATAACTGAAGAACGCTTGGGCCGAGGAACTGCATACTTGGTATGCAGGTTGGCCATGCCCAGTAGAAGACACCCCTATTGATTTTGAGGTCAGTACGTCTAAAGTCAAGGTCACAGTGACCTTGAGCTGAAAAATTGTTTTTACTTGAACCCAGGAACTTCATAGTTGGTGTGCAGGTTGGTCATTACCAGCAAATGACCCCTATTGATTTTGAGGTCACTAGGTCAAAGGTCAAGGTCACATCCATCACACTTGTTTCCGCTCAATAATTGAAGAACGCTTGGGCATAGAAACTACATACTTGGCATGCAGGTTGGTCATGACCAGTAGATGACTCCCATTGATTTTGATGTCAGACGGTCAAAGGTCAAGGTCATCGTGACCTTGTGAGGTAAAAAATGTTTTCCGCTCAATAACTGATGAACACTTGGGCTGAGGAACTCCATACTTGGTATGCAGGTTGACCATGCCCAGTAAAAGACTCCTATTGATTTTGAGGTCAGTACGTGTAAAGGTCACAGTGACAATGAGATGAAAAATTGTTTTTGCTTAATAACTGTAGAATACTTTGGCCATGGAAGTTGATACTTGGTGCTCAGGTTGGTCACCAACAGCAGATGACCCCTTTTGATTTTGTGGTCACTAGGTCAAAGGTCAAGGTCATGGTAACCTTCAGCTGAATAGTGGTTTCAGCTCAATAACTAAACAATGCTTATCTCGAGGAACTTCATACCTGGTGTGCAGGTTGGTCCTAACCAGTAGATGACCCTTATTGCTTTTGTTTGATTTTGAGGTCACAAGGTCAAAGGTCAAGGTTATGGTAACCTTTAGTTGAAAAGTAGTTTCAGCTCAATAACTAAAGAATGCTTATGTCCAGGAACTTCACACTTGGTGTGCAGGTTGGTCCTAATCAGATGACCCCTATTGATTTTGATGTCAGTAGGTCAAAGGTCAAGGTCACAGTGACATTGGGCTGAAAAATGGTTTCCACTCAATAACTGAAGACTGCTTGGGCCCAGGAACTTCATACTTGGTATACAGGATGGTCATGACACCTTCACCTTAAAAATGGTTTCCGCTCAATAACTGAAGAAAGCATGGGCCCAGGTACTTCACACTTGGTATGCAGGTTGGTCTTTTTATTATGTCATTTTGGAGGAGGAATTTCTTACATCCACATTCATTTATTCTTAAAAAAATAACCACTAATCTTGTGCATCTTATGCAATACATGTCCTCTATTGTCTACAGGTTAATAGGCCAAACTTCAAAGTCACTGTTGCTTATTCTCCAGTCCAAAACTACAAAATTCATCTCCATCATTTCTATTCCTCCCCTACGACCACACAAATGGAGAGACAAGCGCTTTTTCAAAAAGCAATCTCTAGTTTACATTGGTGTGTACTCAGATCTAGGTCTGCCTTCAGGTTGCATAGGAAGTAAATTTCCTTAGTTATGTTCATGAGCTTCAAGGTTTAAAAATGAAATGGCTAGTAATTTTGAACCTATATTATTTCTTGGAAATATTATTTTCTGGAATGGCAAACATTCAGGAATATCATCCATTCATAACATTATCCGTCTACTTTTAGGTTGCGTAGGAAGTAAACTTTCTTAGTTATGATATATAAGCTTCAGGATTAATAGCTAGTCATTTTGATCCTATATTATTTCTTGGAAATCTTATTTTCTGGAATGGCAAACAATTTATCATCCTTTCATAACATCATCCCAATCCACTTTGACCTGACACATCTGAAATGGCAGTTTTTAAACATTGATGCAGAGTTAAAAGTTGATCACTGTGTCAGTTTTTTGGTTGGTGGTCCATCAGTAGGACATAATGAAGTATACAGAGCTAACTTGTACTCCAGTTTTCAAAATATTTAAACCCTTTCCCACATATAGGCAATTTCTGATGCCTGTTGAAAACATTGTGACAAAAGGAGAAAATACTGAAAACAAGCAATTTATTTTTTGACACAATGTTTTCAGATTTTGTTTCGCCTAGCTCTTTTCAGAGTCGTCTGCTGCAGATTTATGTGGGATAAATGAAATTTGTTCATAATGTTTGTAAGAGTTGTCTGCTGTAGAGGTATATAAGGGTGTTGTCTTTATCATTGAAAGGGTTTTAACCCTTTCCAACCTATAGACACATTTTGATGCCTAATTGCAGTAAACGACTTTTGAAAATATCATGAGAAAAGGAACAGTTGCTGAAAGCAAGCAATTTCTCCTTCTGTCACAATGTTTTCAACTTTTTTCAGTAATTAACTATACCTACAATTCTAGATAATTTCCATATTTTTTAGTAGACATTTTCAAAGTCGTCTGCTGCAGACATGTTGTATGAGGGAAAGGGTTAAGAGTTAATGAATACCATGTGGGAGAAATTCAATAAATTGTTCAGATTCCATCAAACATTTGAATTGTTACTTGGTGTGTCTGGAGGATTAGGGAGGGACCTTTGCCTCTTGAACTGGCTTTTATACTGCAGCTTCCATCTTTTGGAAAGAAATAAGAGCAAAGAATTGTTACTTTTTCCAAAATATATTTACCATTTTATAGACACACTATTTGAAATTTAATCAAGAAGAATTCATCACATCTTGATAATAGTAGAAGTTGCTCATCATGAGCAATTTCTACTTTTGCTACAATATTTTCAAGAGGGGCATGAACCATATATACATCTTTGTGTGGCATGATACTCACAGTCTGTAACCCTTTTCCTCATACTTTCTGACGAGTTTTGAAAACATTGTGGCAAAAGGAGAGATTGCTTATTAAATGATCAATATCTCCTTTTGCCGCAATATTTTCAACTTTGTTTAATGATTGTGTTTTTAGCTTGACTATTCAAAGAATATGAGAGCTGTACTACTCACCCTGGCGTCCGCGTCCGCGTCACACCTTGCTTAAGGTTTTACATGCAAGTACTTATATACTAAATATATTGCTTTGAAACTTTCTACAACCCTACCTAACTATCACACCTATGTAGATTATCAAGTAAGATAACTCTATCCTGCATATTTTGCAAGTTATGGCCCTTTTTGTGCCAACCTGCGTAGCATGGTAGGCACTTAGGGATTACTATTTTTTTTGTCCGGCGTCTGTCCGTCACACTTTTTCATCACACTTTTTCGTCACACTTTCAATGAGCAGGTGCAGTCACACACCCCTGCAATTTTTTTTATGAATGTTTCATGAATTATTCATGTTCTTTCTTGAACTGTTCATGAACCAAATGCATGAACCACCCCTGCAAAAAATTTATGAATGTTTCATGAATTATTCATGTTCTTTCTTGAACTGTTCATGAACCAAATACATGAACTATTCATGAACGTTAAATGGCCAATTTCATAAAATGTTCATGAACCAACCATTCATGAACTATAAACCCATGAACTATTCCTGAATGGTTCATGAACATATTTGTTCAATAACCATTCATGAATGATTCATGATCTCATGGGTGGCCATTTCATGTATAATTCGTGATTTCTATTCATGAGTAGATCAAAGAATATTTCATGAATGTATATGTTCATGAACTCTTCTAAAACTATTCTTGAACCAAATAACATGACCCCTGTGAAATTTTTATGAATTGTTCATGAAGTATTCATGTTCTTTTCTTGAACTGTTCATGAACCATTCCATTCAGTGTGTACAATGGTAACCTGTATGAAATAGTCTGGGTGGACTGGAACCAGATTTTGTACAGAAGAAAATACAGAAAGCCTGTGCAGATTCTGTACAGAAAATATTCTGGATTATTGAAACATAGTTGCACCTTAATTCTATAAAAATATTTTTTTTATATGAAGACATGGATTCATCTATATGTGGCAATGTGATACTTTAATTAATCACCAATATACACATGTTGTTTATAACATAGCACAATACAATATGCTAATTAAACAATGTAACATTTAAGACATTTACCAAATGTGCCCATCAAGTTGTTCATATGAAATTACCAAAATCTTCTCTGTGCCTTTGAAACACAACATATTTCTCCCACCAAAAAACGTAAAGGAAGTAGTAAACATTACTAACTTCTTTTTGAAGAGTTCCTATGTTTTATACTAGAATTAACTCCCTTGGTATATTTCAAATTCAAGTCCTGAGTTCCAGTGGTATTTTTGGTTATTCCACTGGTATTCCAGTAACATAGCAGGTACCAATGAAATTCCACTGCAATTGCATTGACTTTTTTCATTAGGGACTTCACTCTTGACTAGAAGATTTTAAATTTGTTCACTATAATACATTTATAAGAACTGTTTTGGTTCTAGCAGTGTTCTAGAAGTGATCTATAAATGTTCTTATTTCTCTATTCAGAGTGGAAGTTTGAGTGATTCACACCGAGTTAAAAAGTCATTGTAATGTAATTAAATTGACTGGGTAAAAATATATATATTTTTTTCAATCATGAGGATTTAATAAATGTACTGAAGTGGATATTCATTACATATTCATGACTTCTTCTTGAGAACACTTCAAGAATTTTTTAAGCATCTAATATTCTTAAATGCTCATAAAATATTCATCAGTTATTTTAAGAATATTTCATGAACCATAGAAGAATAAAGATCTTCACAAAAATTCATGATTTATTCTTAAAACAGATCATGAATATTTCAAGGCTTTTATGAATAGTTGAATAATTCTTGATATCTTCATGAAGTGGATCACACCTCACTTCATGAATAAAACTTCATGAAGTTAGCTTAAGAATTGATCAAGGACAATTCATGAAGAATGATTGAAAGTAGGAAAAGTTCATGATATCATGAATTCCTTTTCGAAGGGGACGTGCTCCGCTGGGCACTCCATTCTAGTTTTACTTAGAAATTCTGGTTAAAGTTTTTGCGTGCAACTAAATTAAGAGTTCATATCTCAGTATTTACTTAATGCATTACATTGAAACTACAATGCTTCCCAACTACCACAAACTAATACAGTTTGATAACTCTATCCTGCATTTAATGCTAATTATGGCCCTTTTTTACTTGGAAATTCTGGTTAAAGTTTTGCATGCAACTAAATTAAGAGTTCATATCTCTGTAGTTACTTGATGCATTGCATTTAAATTATATTACAACCCTTTCAAACTATTACACCTATGTAGATTATCAAGTTAGATAAGAATCTGCATTTAATTTTAATGCAAGCTATGGCCCTTTTTTTACTTAGAAATTTTGGTGCAACTACATTAAGAGACCATGCCTTTGTAACTATATGTATAGTTGATGCATTGCAATGAAACTTTATACAACCCTTTCCAACCATCACACCTATGTAAACAATCAAGTATGATAACTCTATACAGTTTATGCAAATTATGGCCCTTTTTTTACCTAGAAATTTGGTTAAAGTTTTGCATACAACTAGATTAAGAATCCATATCACAGTATTTACGTTATGCATTGCTTTGAAACTGTATACAGCCCTTCCAAGCCATCACACCTATGTTACACACAATCAAGCAAGATAACTCCATCCTGCATATAATGCAAATTATCACCTTTTAAGAAATTCTGATTTAGAGGCCATATCTCGGTAATTAATAAGCGATGGAATAGTCGAGCGCGCTGTCCTCCGACAGCTTTTGTTCTTATACTTATTATAAATAAAGTTGTCCCTGAAGAATTTTTGTGTATGTATGGAAGGGTTTATATTGTTTTTATCAGTCACTGAATATCACAAGGTATCACAGGATGTCAAATGAAAACTCAACTTTCTGGAAGTTGCAAACCATAGAGACCAAGATTATCTTCCATGGCTGCACAATCTGATCATGGTCTTTTCTGTTTAGTTATCTTTTCATCCTACTGCCTCGATGCTGTAGTTGTTAATTGTCCGCCTCAGGTGCGGGAGTTTGCAGGTACGATCCCCGACAGGGTCATACCAAAGACCTTAAAAATGGTAGTAATGGCTTTCCCTCCTTGGTGTTCAGAGTTGATGGGTTAGCATTATGACTGACTCGCTGGTGTCAGGATAAATGGACCAGTACTACTAGTAAATTACCATGGAAACACTGATATAACTGAAACATTGTTGAAAGCGGCTTAAACACCACATGAATGAAATAAACAGTTATCTTTTTATCCTTATCATTGAAAGATCTAGAGGAAAGTTCTAACCACAAAGAGACCTGATGGTCTGTTTATGCATGGCTTGAGTCATAAGTAATTTGATTAACGCTACTGTCAGTGTTAACTGATTTACCTTATTTAAACCACTTACAAGAAATTACTGTAATGATATCAAGGCAGTCCTTGTATGATGTAAACAGACAGTTTGCAAGCAGTAAATTTCTGAAACTGGACTAAATCAAGGTTCTTAACTATTTAACCTTTTCCAACCTGCAGACGCATTTTGACGCAATAACAGCAGACGACTTTTGAAAATATTGTGGCCAAACGCGAAATTGCTCATCATGAGCAATTTCTCCTTTGGCCACAATGTTTTCAACTTTATTTAACAATTAATCTATCTTTTATGGAGATTTTTCAGGTTTTTGTCACTATGGTTTCAAAGTCGTCTGCTGCAGATATATTGTATGTGGGAAAGGGTTAAAGCACAGGCAACATCAGAAAAAGGGGGTAAAATGACAAGATTTTGAAGTTCTATTATGAAAGTGTGTTTTCAGAATTGGGAAAGAGATGAAAAGTAAATACCTTTATTTTAGCCAGTCAGAGAAGTAAATAGCCTAGTTGATACACCCTATTCCTTTTTTCAGTTTTACTTGCAAAGTCATATTCTTAAATTTCTCTTATTTAAACCCTATCCCAATTTATTATTTAGGAATATAAAGCAACAACATTTTCTTGAAATATCATCTGAATCAAAGAAAGGGTAACTCCATTGGGATTATTTTTTGTTAGGTTGTCTTCTTTGCAGAAACAGATCAGTCATAATTTGTCTGGACAACATCCATTGTATAGACCTTCCAACCTAGACAAGATTTTGAAACATTGGATGACTTAGTTTGATACAAAATGGTGTTATTCCCCTGTCATCTAGAGGTCTGTGATTTATATAGAGGGTGCCATTCTACAGACATCCATTCTTGGTTCCAGTAATTGCATTTTCTGTAGACTGACTATATTCTCTCCTGCATTGTGTTTAATTCATTGCATTGATTAATCCTTTCCCACATACAGCATATGTGCAGCAGACAATTGTGAAACAAGCAAATGTTTTGAAAATCTCTATGAATGAATATATAATTATTCAGTGCAGTTAAAAACATTGTAATCAATTGAGACATTGGTCATAATGTTATCAAAAGTCATCTGCTGCTAATGCATCTGCATGTGGGAAAGTCTCCTATTGAATGAGGGCTATTGTAGTAAGTTCTATTCACATGATTATACCAAAATTAATCTCATAACATTTATTACATTTGTTACCCCGCAATCAGACTACTTTGACTGCTTTTGCAGAAAAACTTTTGAAAACATTATGAAGAGTGAGAAATGGCTCTGCTTTGCCACCTTTTCCCAGCTATATAACCTATACCATTTCACTTCAAGTTACCATATTTGGTATGCATTCACATAAAAAAATGTGTTGCCATGACCATGACCTAAACACAAAGTGCTCACAGTGATTTTTTATGCCCCCGGAATCTCCGATTCAGTGGGCATCTAGGTTTTGGCCTGTCTGCACGTCTGTCTGTCTGTCTGCACGAAAAAAACTTTAACCTTGACCACTACTTTTGAACCATAACAGGTACGGCTACCATATTTCACATGTGTATTCCTTGTGACATGACCTTTCTGTCAGTACCAACATTTTTGACCTTGCAACCTTGACCTTTGACCTAGATGTTGCCATTCTCAAAAAAAACTTTAACCTTCACCACTACTTTTGAACCATAACAGGTAAGGCTACCATATTTCACATGTGTATACCTTGTGACATGACCTTCTGTCAGTACCAAAAATTTTCACCTTGCGACCTTGACCTTTGACCTAGATGTTGCCATTCTCGATAAAAACTTTAACCTTGACGACTACTTTTGAACCATAACAGGTACGGCTACCATATTTCACATGTGTATACCTTGTGACATGACCTTTCTGTCAGTACCAAAATTTTCACCTTGTGACCTTGACCTTTGACCTAGATGTTGCCATTCTCGAAAAAAACCTTTAACGTTGACCACTTCTTTTGAACCATAACAGGTACGGCTACCATATTTCACATGTGTATACCTTGTGACATGACCTTTCTGTCAGTACCAAAATTGTTCACCTTGCGACCTTGACCTTTGACCTAGATGTTGCCATTCTCGAAAAAAAACTTTAACCTTGACCACTACTTTTGAACCATAACAGGTACGGCTACCATATTTCACATGTGTATTCCTTATGACATGACCTTTCTGTCAGTACCAACATTTTTGACCTGGCGACCTTGACCTTTGACCTAGATGTTGCCATTCGGGGGCATCAGTGACATCTTGTTTGTGATCACCTTTTGTGCTAGTTAACACTCTAGAGGTCTTCATGAAACTAATTGTTTGTTTATCTTGCAAGTTCTAGGCCAAGTTCAAATGTGAGTCATATCAGGCCAAAAATATCTCTCTTATTAGCAGATAAAGAAGAGTAAAAATATCTCTCTTATTAGCAGATAAAGAAGAGTAAAAACATCTCTCTTATTAGCAGATAAGGAAGAGTAAAAAATATCTCTTATTAGCAGATAAGGAAGAGTAAAAATATCTCTTATTAGCAGATAAGGAAGAGTAAAAATATCTCTCTTATTAGCAGATAAAGAAGAGTAAAAATATCCATCTCATTAGCAGATAAGGAAGAGTAAAAATATCTCTCTAAATAGTATTAGCCCAAAAATCTCTATGTTGCAGTAACTGTCTCAAAATGTTCTTCTTGAATACCAACAAGGTAGAGTTTAAGTATCAAATAAAGAATTTCAGACCCTGAAATACACATGTTATGGAAAGCTGTATAGAGAAAAAATACTCCGCTTTTATTTGTCTAATTATACTATTAATTTACAAGAAATGCTCTTTGCAATAGAATAATGTTATCCTCTTTGATAGAAGCACCGGATGTTGGAATCAATATTAATCTTTTCCAGACCATGTTTATGAAAGGACATTAGTTAAGTTAGATGGAATATGTGTCAAATCTTAACCCTTGTCTTGCATGTTTAATTACATTTTTTTTTAGCTTGTTGGGGTTTTATGGCATTTTCAACATTATTTCACGTTATTCACGGCAAAAGTTCACTTATTCATGATCCCTGGGTAAACAAACCAGTACTAGACTAGGAAATGTGCCTTGCCCAAGGGCACTCTACCATGCTGGGGATCGAACCCGGTAAGCCCGGTTTCAAATCCCCGACACAAACCACTCGACCAAGGCGGATTCCTCTTTAAATACTGCAATAGTTTATATAACCATTTCCTACATGAAGACAAATTTGAATGTTCTTCCTGCAGACATACTATGAGAAATTACTCATGATGAGTAGTGATAAAACTGTATCCAGGAAGCAGACATTGAACGTGATTTATTTTAGAAACAGGAACTTGTTTTCACAATCAATGTCAAAACATTGTTAATAAGCTAAAACTTATAAACCTTCATACAAATAATTATGACTACACTCACCACTTTACCTAATGCAGATGCAAATAGAAACTTCTGCAGGAGACTACTTTTGAAATCACTGTGGCAAAAAGAGAAATTGCTCATAATTGGCAATATCTCCCTTTTCAACAATAGTTTAAACTTTATACAGTATTTAAGCTTTTATTTAACCCTTTCCCACATGTAGACGTTTTCTGAAGATTCTGGAACAGACAACTTTTTAAAACAATATGTGACACATGAGAAATTTCGCCTAGATAGTTTCAAAGTTGTCTGCTGTAGATTTGTTGTATTTAAAATATTGTTAAGATTGTGTTCTGCTTACTTTGTCGTGTGCCAGTCAATGATTGGGAGAAGAGGCCAAAACTGCGAAAAGTATTTCTCATCAAATAAAAAGAGCTATATAACATTTTGATGAAATATAGCAAATCTCATTGGACTAGAAAGTAGTTTTTTTAACAACAGAGGGTGTTATTAGTGATAGCACCATTACCTCTTGCCCTATTGTGTTTCCCTGTGGACAAGGAAATGATGATATTATAAAACAGTAATGTAATAAACCGAGTAATAACCTAGCCTGTTGATGAACTGGAACAAAATGGAGGGACATTCTTTCACACTATTGTCATAATTGAGCCCCCGCAGCTTAGTCGGTAGCGACGCAGGCTGTCAATCAAAGGGTTGAGAGTTCGAACCAAGACTTGGCCAACATTCTTTTCAATGGTTTGACAAAAGTCAATGCGACAAGCGCCATTTGTCTTCTACCTATGGGCTAACAGTCAATGTGGAAAAGCAGCCAGTTACTCATAAGACGTTTATGTGATGTTCTGATGTGAGAAAGCCAGGAAATACATGGGTTGGTGAACTGGCTGCTTTGATATGACTGAATATTTTGAAAACGGCGTTGCACCCCTGAATCATCATTCAACTTAATTGACAAAATATTCACTAGTTCCCATTTTTACTATCAGATATTTAATTTTTAGAATCGCCTTCTTTAAGAATATTGAATAACAAATAGAATACATTTTGAATTTGAAAGTATGGTATACAGAGTTGAAATAAATATTGGAAAAGGAAAGGAGTTCCTATTTTGACCGATTTGCTCTTTGTCGGAAATCTTCTGCTGCAGTGTGTGGAGACATCATGAATGTATCCGGGAACGGGTTATTGGAGGCTGTGCAATACCCTACTATATATAACCCTTTCCGACATTTGAAACAAACAACTTTGAAAATATCTAAGTGAAAGTATAGGTTATCTCTATAAATGAAGGTGAAATTATTGAAAAAAAACCACCTTAAAATCAGTGTGGCAAAAGGAGAAATTGCTGGTTCTAAGCAATTTCACCTTTCATCACAATATTTTCAAAATTCGTTTTTTACAGAAAGCCTTCACATACAGACGCATTATAACGCCTCCGCAGCAGACGACATTTGAAAATGCTGTGGCAATTTAAAAAAATTGCTCATGATGACCAATTTTCCTTTTATCCACACTGTTTTCAACTCGAAATAAAAAATGAATCTTTCATTTGTAGAGATTTTCCATATTCTTGCCAAATGTTTTAAAAGTTGTCTGCTGCAGATTTGAAATATGTGGGAAAGGGTTATGGACACAAAATAATTCATTGTGTACACACAAATTACCTTGTTCTTGATTTGATGCCTGCTATTATATGTTAACCACCATAGTTGGTTTCTCAACTTTGTCTTGGAGGCCATTAGCCTCTTGGGTATCAGTCTTCATAATGTGTTTGCACAGTAAGACCTTTCCTTTCCGTCTGATGCAATCTATATTCCTTAAGTACCATCTTCAGAGCTCTAGGTAAGGGGCATTTTTCATGTTCTTACATCCTTATTTGACATTCAAACCCTATGTTGGGGGTACTCAAAAGAATTGTCTCAGTGAGACGACTCTTTTGAGTACCCACAACATAGGATTTGGTTGTGTTTATAATAAGAGAAATTTTGTAGGGGAAATACCTGTTCAGTCCCTCTTATCTAGTCCTCCACATCTTGTTTCCTGTGATATTTGTAGCAAAGGGCATACGTAGACTTGCAGTAGCTTAACCCTTTCCCTCATACGGCAATTCTGCAGCAGACGCCTTTGAACGTATTTTGTCAAAACATATCCTATGCCAAAAAGTGGAAAACATTGTGGCAAAAGGAGAAATTGCACGTTTTGTGCAATTTCTTCTTTTGTCACTATGTTTTCCAAAAGCCGTCTGCTGCAGAGACGTCGGAAAGCGTCTATATGAGGGAAAGGGTTAACTTTACTCAGACGAAGCCAATAGACTGCACTGTATCCTGAAAATTAAGATTAATGCATTGGGGACACATGGTCGAAATAAAGTCAGGGTATTGTGATACCCTTGGTGCTGTCTGATCGTCTGTGTCACAAAACTTTAACTTTGTCTCGTAATTCAAAATCCGTCTAAAATTTTCATATGAAATTTGGTAGACATGATACACATGTTCAAGGAACAATACACATGTCTTTACCAAGTCACATAACTCTGGCTAAACTAATTATTCAGTAATGCCCCTTTTCCCACAGATGCATGAGCAACTTGGTGTTCGCTCTGCAGCACGCTTGTTTCTATCTTGACCGGGAAAGGGTAATTTACGGAACGCCGCAGCTTTGGATTTATAATGTGTTGATTTAGTGTTGAAACATATTTGGAAATCAGGAAACCTGCATGCTCATTTGGAACTGTGCAGTTCTCTTTTTGTGTGACCATTGACATCTTCTCGTCTGTAACCAGTGGGTCAATTGTGATGAAACTTCGCAGCAAGCAACCCCTCAATGTTCTTATAATGGCAACCGAAAGAAATCACTTAAAATTCTTCTTCTCCGACATGGCAAATTCTGCTTTTGCCCACAATGCTTCTAACTCCATTAATATACTTTAATCATTTGAGAGGGCACATTTTTGCCGAAGTGTTTGTTGCAGATGTGTTGTATTAACGTACATTTAACTTTTTCTAGGTTTAATGTTCAGTCCTTGTATTTGGGAACTAATTCAGAAACTGCACCTACAATGATGCAGATGTTGTGCATTATTTTAACCTGCAATGATGCCAATGAGAAAATTAAATACAAAAGGTGTACAATGAAACACTGAGAGGGAATAATTTACATCATGAATTGTTGTATGAAGACCTTTCTTCATTGCTGACAAAGACACTTTAAATCCTGCTTAATAACATCAATTAGTTTAATTTCAAACCATGGTACAAGTATAAAGGAAAGTGAAATATTCTATAAGTGTTATAGAACACTTTCCCTAATCCAATAAATCTGCATCAGACAAATTTGGAATGATCTGGAGAAAACTATTGAAAATCTATTTAGTTCAGTTTTAGAATAGAGTTGAAAACGTTTTAGCCATTACAATTACATTGTGTTATTACAAGCAATTTCTCCTTTTGTCACAATTTTTTTCAAAAGTTGTCTGCGGCAGAGGTGTCACAAACCGTCTGTATTTTTGAAAGTGTTTAACTATAAGGCATTTTTTTTTGTTTTTCTATTGGTCGTAAATTAATTATGTTAATTTGTCATTAAGTTTTGTCAAAAAACAGTGTAAGAACTATTGTGCATGCTGCATCTGGAGTTACTTAACCATCTACAGCAGAAGACATTATGACAAAAGGAAAATTACTCAAAATTAATACTCAATTTCTTATTTTGCCACAAAGATTTCAGCACTGTTCAATCATTATACTACCTTACATAGAGATATAGCATTTTTGCCTTGATGAATTACCAATCATCTGCTGCAAATTTGATGTAAGAAAGGTTAATTGGATATCCTGTTTTGATACAAGTTAAGAAGAAAATCGTTCATTTCTTGATTGGATATTTCTATCCTGGAGTTGAATGGGATAACCGCCGGGTAAAGCCATACGTATTTCATACCCTAACAAGAGAAAGTTGATGCAACGCATCAATGTCACCGGATATCCATAGTGCAGTTATGCATAACACTAACATTATAGTAGTTGAATAAACAGTTATCAACTGAGGGGCATATTGGAACATCAGGGGTGGGGTCAGGTGAAAATGTATCATAACTTTGTTTTGTCAACGAAGTGAATGATAATTGAAGCCTTTCATTGTTTATGATCAATCTCCATTCCAAAGTAGGTTGACCATACACACAACCAACTAATTATTGATCATAAACAGTAATGGAAATGAGTAAACTTGCCAATCATTAGTCTTAGTATGTATACAGTGCTTTCATTAAGGAATAATTATAAGATTTATGAATTCTACATACACTTTTCAAGATGTTTGTCAGAATATTTGAATATTATTATTTTTTAATAAAACCACAAAACAGACAATTTAGGATTTGCATGCAATAGCACGTCATTTTTACCTCTATTAAAGTCAACAGTGGACACCTTTGCAGCAATCTACTTTTAAAACAATGAGATAAGGGTTAAATCGCTGAAGACATGAGTTTCTCTTTTTCTCAAAATGATATTAGCTTGGCATCCTAATTATATCATACTTTAACAAATGTTGAAATGTAGTCCAATATTTATAAATTAGACCACCTTCGAAATATAATATCAACTAAACAGTTAAATCTCATTGAAATTGTTGTATAATTTAAACTTAATTTCGAACATAAACTGAGCCCTACAACATGTTAATTTATTTTAATTCTTTCCTTCCTTTTTTATAATGAAAATAACAAACTACTCATGTATTAAAATTATATTATGATGATCGCCCTTGTGTCAATGATGTATAAGAATATGCAGATCGGAAGCAATATGCCTTTAGGGAATTAAATGACACATTTAAAATTGTCAAGGACGAAATAATTTTGTACGAAAGACCCGATTCTTTCTTAATCGCAGAGTTGTCGTTCTTGAAACTCTCTTTATAGGCAGAGAGTGTTCGTTCAAAGTAATTTTTCTATTAAAACCAGTTTTATCTCGGTTTGTTCTTTTCTTCATTTGTTTCGAACCAAATAAACATTTTAAATCACTTATAATTATGTCTCCCCCTGTATACAGGGGAGATATATTGTTTTTGTCCTTGATGTCTGTCTGTTCGTCCCCAAAATCTTGTCCGATCCATATCTCCCAGACGGCTTGAAGGATTTTCATGAAACTTGGGTCACATGTTCACCTCATCAAGGCGACGTGCAGAACCTGCGTCTCGACAATATAGGGTCAAGGTCAAGGTCACGCTTGAAGGTCAAAGGTTTGAGGCTTTATTTCGTGTCCGCTCCATATCTCCCAGACGGCTTGAAGGATTTTCATGAAACTTGGGTCACATGTTCACCTCATCAAGGCGACGTGCAGAACCCGCGTCTCGACAATATAGGGTCAAGGTCACGCTTGAAGGTCAAAGGTTTGAGGCTTTATTTCGTGTCCGCTCCATATCTCCCAGACGGCTTGAAGGATTATCATGAAACTTGGGTCACATGTTCACCTCATCAAGGCGACGTGCAGAACCCGCGTCTCGACAATATAGGGTCAAGGTCACGCTTGAAGGTCAAAGGTTTGAGGCTTTATTTCGTGTCAGCTCCATATCTCCGAGACGGCTTGAAGGATTTTCATGAAACTAAGGTCACATGTTCACCTCATCAAGGCGACGGCAGAACCTGCGTCTCGACAATATAGGGTCAAGGTCACGCTTGAAGGTCAAAGGTTTTAGGCTTTCTTTCGTGTCCAGTCAATATCTCCAAGACGGCTTGAAGGATTTTCATGAAAATTTGGTCACATGTTCACCTCATCAAGGCGACGTGCAGAACCCGCGTCTCGAACATACTTGGTCAAGGTCAAGGTCACGCTTGAAGGTCAAAGGTTTGAGGCTTTATTTTGTGCCGCTCCATATCTCCAAAACAGCTTAAAGAATTTTCATGAAACTTGGGTCACATGTTCACCTCATCAAGGCGACGTGCAGAACCCGCGTCTCGACCATACCGGTTCAAGGTCAAGGTCACGCTTGAAGCTCAAAGGTTTTAGGCTTTATTTCCTGTCCACTCAATATCTCCAAGACGGCTTGCTTATGTTTAGCAACAGTTGTTAACTGTTTTGAAGAATACTTCAGTCTTGAATGTTACAGCTGCAGTAAAAATATGTGTTTCTGTAAACCATTTGAAATCATGTCCACTTTGTACCAGGTCAAGACAAAACATTAGTAATTAAAAATTGAGTACTGTCCAACTTGGTCAAATTTTTGTTTGTCTGCTTTATAGGTTGGAATGTTTTGAGAGATTTTGACAGATATTTGAGGGGGAGACATATGTTTTTGTCAAAACAATTCTAGTTTACTATTTGTAAGTGAGTGTAAAGAGCGGCTCTCTGCAAAGGAGATTGATCTACGCAGTTGGTATTCGCGAGTATGTAAACAAATAAATTAGACTGTGCGACATAAAAGGTTTGTAGTTATCACCTTTTGATTACATGTAGTATATAGTGTAAAATAAAGTATACCAGTCTAGCTAATAGGGACTGTTTTGTCTTCGTAAATAAAACAAAAAAAACATAAATGCGAGTCAGAATAAAGAAACTGAAAATACCTAAAACATCAGAATATTTATTTCATTTTAGATGTGTCATTACTTAGTGTTTTTAAACAAACACAATTGTAATATGTTCAAGACATCTAAATGTGTTTCTTTCTAATAATAATCCCCCCTCCCATGTCATTTCCGAAAACCCGGCGACTAATAAAACCTCAAACTTTGCAAATTAATTCTTACATCTATTACCTTTCTTTTGTAGCGCTTGTTTCATTGCATGTTATTATTGTCCAAGATTATAAGACATTTTTTCTGTTTCTTTCTCCATTGTGACAACAACAAAGTACTGCCCTTGAAGACCATCAGTTAACCCTTTCCCTCATACAACAATTCTGCAGCAGACGACATAATTGAATGGATAAACTATGACAAAAAGTGGAAAACATTGTGTCAAAAGGAGAAATTGCACGTTTTGTGCAATTTCTTCTTTTGTCACTATGTTTTCAAAAAGCCGTCTGCTGCAGAGGCGTCAGAAACTGTCTACATGAGGGAAAGGGTTAATTGAAGTTGATTGCATGTTATGATTGCACAAGAAAGCTTAGATATGGAATATTGACATTATCGAGGGCTTGGTGTGAAACGGTTGTTACTAAAATTTGTATTTTTTTACCAAGGTTAATAACCTTGCCATAAAGTCTTTATAAGCGTTGAATAATTTTTCATGATAAACAATGGAAATTTACGTGCCATTGCTCGTTCTGAGCAATGGCACCTAAATTTGCATTGTTTACAAAGGGGTCAAAATCGCCCCTAAACCAGTGTCTTCAAAGTAGGTTTTTAGTTACAACTGTTTCATGCCAAGCCCTCGATATGACAGCTTTTTTCTTTCCGTGGGTCCTGAAAGGTGGACAGAAATGCATCTATTTCTATGGTGCAATTAATATCAGTAGAGTGAAAAATCTTGTATGCTTTCCATGGCATTTGATTGTAACATGGATCCCATACATTCATGAATGATAAGAATTGAAATCAATACAGTTGATTGGCAATGACACTTTATATGACAAGATTTCTTTCTAAATGTTGTGTCCTGTACTATCAGTGTTGGTGTGATAAATATAGATCATTCCAAGTGAAAAGTTTCCCCCTTTCCCACTTGCAGATGCATTTTGAAACATCTGCTGCAGAAGACTTTTGAAAATATTGAGTTAAAAGAAGAAATCGCTCATAGTGAGCAATTCTTACGTTTGTCACAATGTTTTCAACACTATTCTGAAAATCAACTTTAATCTGTAAAGATTTTCTTTAAGTTTCCTCAAATGTGTTCACAGTTGTCTGCTGTAGATGTGTTGTATGTGGAGAAAGGGTTACCTAGTAGTGCCTAGTAAAAGTAAGTGAGTAAGCTATCCATTTGTTTTGATCCTAATTACCTATTACCTGCTACAGATGAGTTTTATACCTCTTCATCAGTGTCTGTTGTTAAACATTTTTGGGAAAAAAATTGCTCAAATGTGCAAATTCTCCTTTTTCAACAATGTTTTTAACTGCAGTCAAACTTGCTGCGATCAGCAGCCACCCGAGGGACATGATAAAACTGGCTGCTTTTATAACAGATGGCTGCTGATGACAAATTTCATCACTTGGTCGGATTTGTTCAAGTTTTGTCTGTTCACATAATATTACATGTAACTGTTAGGAATAGTCATTACATTACAAATAGTAAATTGTCTTTATAAACTTGTATTTAAACACTGTTATGAAGATTTGTAGCTTTTTAGCTCACCTATGCACGAAGTGCAAGGTGAGCTATTGTGATCACATTTTGTCCGGCGTCCGTCCGTCCGTCGTGCGTCGTCCGTCGTGCGTCGTCAACATTTGAGCTTGTTAACACTCTACGGGCTACATTTTGCATCCAATCTTCATGAAAGTTTATCAGAACGTTCATCTCCATAAAGTCTTGGACAAGTTCGAAACTGGGCCATATGAGGTCAAAAACTAGGTCACTAGGTCGAATTGAAGGGAAATCTTGTTAACACTCTTGAGGCCACATTTTCAACTTGAGCATGTTGAAACTTTATCAAAATGTTTGTCTTGATGATATGTAGGTCAAGTTCGAACATGGGTCACGTCGGGTCAAAAAGTAGGTCACTAGGTCAAATTGAAGGAAAATCTTGTTAACACTCCAGAGGCCGCAATTTTTGCTTCAGCAGTTCGAAATTTTGTCAGAATGTTTGTCTTAAAAATATCTAGGTCAAGTTTGAATATGGGTTATGCCGGGTCAAAAATTAGGTCACTAGGCCAAATTGAAGGAAAATCTAGTTATCACTTTGGATGCCGCATTTTTTGCTTAAGCAGCTTGACAATTTGTCAGAATGTTTGTCTTAAAGATATCTAGGTCAAGTTCAAATATGGGTCATATTGGATCAGAAACTAGGTCATTAGGCCAAATTAAGGGAAAATCTTGTTAACTCTGTAGAAGCTGCATGTTTTGCTTCAGCGGCTTGAAATTTGTTCAGAATGTTGAGCTGAATGATATCTAGGCCAAGTTCGAATATGGGTCATGCCGGGTCAAAAACTAGGTCACCAGGTCAAATTGAAGGAAAATCTTTTTTTTGCTTTAGCAGCTTGAAATTTGGTCAGAATGTTTGTCTAAATGATATCTAGGCCAAGTTCGGGTCATGCCGGGTTAAAAACTAGGTCACTAAGCCAAATTGAAGGGTAATCTTGTTATCACTCTGGATACTGCATTTTTAATTTCAGCATGATGAAACTTTATCAGAATGTTTTTCTTGATGATATGTAGGCCAAGTTTGAATATGGGTCATGCTGGGTCAAAAAATAGGTCACTAGACCAAATTGAAGGAAAATCTTGTGAACACTTTGGATGCCACATTTTTTGCTTCAGCAGCTTGGAATTTGGTCAGAATGTTTTGAGCAAGTTGAAACTTTGTCAGAATGTTGTCTTGATGATATCTAGTCCATGTTGGAATATGGGTCATATCAGGTAAAAAAATATAGATCACTAGACCAAACGAAGGAAAATATTGTTAACACTGTAGAGGTTGCATTCAGAATAATTGTCTTGATGTGTTTTACATTGCAGTACATTGTATAATTAAGGTGAGCGATCCAGGGCCATCATGGCCCTCTTGTTTCTATCAAATATTTCATTGTGCCAGCTATTCTTTAGTTTAAACCGACGTTAACAACTAATTTGACTATCAAATATTTTCCGAATAACGTATCCGGAAAAATAGCATCCGAATCTACGTCTACATCTTGCACAAAATTTTACTCGATAATCTTTAGATTTAAAATGGAAATGGGAATATAAATTGACTTGGGTCTTCAAAGTTGACATTAACTTTCATTTTAACATATAAATGTACTGTCTTTCGGTCTAAAATGCTCATAAATATCTTCTTCATTTTATCACTTTTGCCCGACATCGTAAACAGAAAAGAAACCAAAATCGCAACTTCTTGTTGATGAATCATGCAACTATCATTCGGCACACATCAGCTGTTTTCGGTACCCTAGATCTAACATGTAAACAGCTTACGCGTATGAAAAAACCCGATAATGTGATTGTCACAGTATGCTTTATTACCTGTATTAATTTAACACCTTGCGAATCCAAGTTGTGTGTTGGTTGACCGTTGAACACAATAAGATTATAGTTAATCTCGACCAATTAGTGTGGCTGCTGGCCGCCTTTCAAAGGGGACCGCTGATCAAGGCAGTTTATAAAGTATAATTGGTTGGGAGGGATTTAAAGTGACCGTTTAACACCGGTGACCGCTGATCGCATGTGACCGCTCACACAAGTTTGACTGTATGTTACTAACTTGACTATTTTTCCAATTTTCCAGTTGTTATAATTCCCTAGGTTCTCTAGACAAAAATTTCAATTTCTCCTTTTGCATCAATGTTTTCAAAAGTCGTCTGTGGAAGATGCTTAAAAATATTTATAATAATAATGACTTTATTATGCCCCCTTCGAAGAAGAGGGGTATCTTTGCACATGTCTGTCAGTAGGTCCGTTGGTAGACCAAAGCTTGTCCGATTGATAACTTAACAATGCCTAGACCTATGGTCCTTAAACTTGACTTGGAGGTTAGGCCTGACCAGTAGATGACCGCTTTTGATTTTGAGGTAATTGGGTCAAAGGTCAAGGTCACATTGACCATGAACGCGAAAAGCTTATCCGAGTGATAACTCGACATTGCCTGCAACCATGGCCCTCAAACTTGACATGGAGGCTGGGGGTGACCAAGCTTGTCCGAGTGATAACTCAACAATGCCTTGACCTATGGTCCTCAAACTTGACTAGGAGGTTGGACCTGACCAGTAAATGACCCCTATTGATTTTGAGGTCATCAGGTCACAGGTCACAGTGCTGCAGAGGCGTCAGAAAGCGTCTATATGAGGGAAAGGGTTAAGTTAGATTTATGCAGCCAAGGAATTGACGTACATTTTTAGCTTCTAGTGAAGATATATGCTTGATTTCTCAAATTGTTCATGCATTATAAATGAAGCTGGGGACTCAAACATCCAATGAAGTCATACATCTAAACAGTTCCTCAGAGTTATCCTATAGGTATTGAGTTATAGCTGTACAACAACTCAAGCAGTTATGGAAGAAATTTACAAGGGAGATAACTAGTTTGGTATTGTACTGTTTTTGAATAAAAGTACATATGAAGTTTACATGAGTTATTTCCCTTAACAATGATGATATTCCCTCTAAATGGTGCCTATAATATTTCAAAGTCTTTGCAAACTTTATGATGACTCTGAAAGAAATAGAATTTAATGTATCTAACATCCATATCTGAAGTAAACAAGGAGACATATCTGCAAAATCCTGTCTTCTTTCCTGTTATGTTTTAAAAGAAAATACTTAGTTCCAAAATTGTGATAAAATTGTTCAAGACTTGACATGTAGCTACTTAACCCTTTCCCTCATATAGACGCTTTCTGACGCCTCTGCAGCAGACAGCTTTTTGAAAACATAGTGACAAAAGAAGAAATTGCTCAAAATGAGCAATTTCTCCTTTTGCCACAATGTTTCCAACTTTTAGTCATAGGTTATCCATTCTTTTTTGACAAAATAAGTTCTAAGTCGTCTGCTGCAGAATTGTCTTATGAGGGAAAGGGTTAAACTTATTTGATTGGTTAACTTGATGGTCTTTGGAGAGACCAATAAAACAGCTTCTGATTTTGTTATTCAAGATATTGCAAGCAAATGGCAATCATTATTTAAATCACTGCGTCCGTTTGTGAATGAAATTCTGATTACGCCTGCTGCAGTATTGTTGTTTGTGGGAAGAGATTGATTAATCCCTTACTCATTTACAAATGCTTTCTGAAGCCTCTGCAATAGATGACTTTTGAAAACATTGAGGCCTTTACCAAAGGTCCCGGTTTCAAATCCCATGATGATCAGTTTCAGCTGTTTGGATTTTTCCACACAAACGGCGAAAGTACTGGTTTAGTCTCCAGGAGACAGATATTAGCTGACCTTGTTTCACAATTGATGTAAACTAAATAAGTTTCACAATTGATGTAAACTAAATAAGTTACACAATTGATGTAAACTAAATAAGTTTCACAATTGATGTAAACTAAATAAGTTACACAATCGATGTAAACTAAATAAGTTTCACAATCGATGTAAACTAAATAAGTTACACAATCGATGTAAACTAAATAAGTTTCACAATCGATGTAAACTAAATAAGTTACACAATCGATGTAAACTAAATAAGTTAAACTTAACCCATTCCCTCATACGACAATTCTGCAGCAGACGACTTTATACATATTTTGTCAATAAATAGAAGATCTCTATAATTGAATGGATAACCTATGACTAAAAGTGGAAAACATTGTGGCAAAAGGAGAAATTGCTATGTTTTCAAAAAGCTGTCTGCTGCAGAGGCGTCAGAAAGTGTCTATATGAGGGAAAGGGTTAAAGGATAAATTGCTCATATTATGAGCAATTCCTCCTTTTGCCACAATGTTTTCAGCTTTATTTAATAATTTAACTATCATTTATTGAGATTTTCCATACTTAAGCCTGGAAGTTTTCAAAGTAATCTGCTGCAGATTTTTTATTTTGTGGGAATGGGTTAAAGTGAGTTAGGAACTTCTTAGAATCCAGGCTTCCTCCCAATTGGTTTGTCATCATTAATCCAGACCCTTATCTAAGACATGGTTGGATGGATTTAATGTTAATAACCATAGTAATGTGACACAGTAAATTTCAATAGGATTGCTTTAGAAACATTAAGGTTATGTCGCCTTGAACTTATGTTGTACACATGTTCTGTTTTTCAAACCTTTCCCTCATAAAGACGCTTTCTGACGCCTCTGCAGCAGACGGATTTTTGAAAACATATTGACAAAAGAAGAAATTGCACAAAACATGCAATTTCTCCTTTTGCCACAATGTTTTCCACTTTTTGTCATAGGGTTATCCATTCAATTATGGAGATTTTCTATTTTTTGACAAAATACGTTCAAAGTCGTCTGCTGCAGAATTGCCGTATGAGGGAAAGGGTTAATTAGTTGTAAAGGGAGATAACCCTCTTGTAAACATGTAATTCAGTGTTTAATATGCTTCAAACTAGGTTTACTTAATTAGATTTAAAGGAATATTGTTCTTTAACCCCTCCGCTTTCCCACATACAATCAATCTGTTGCAGACGACTTTTTGAAAACATACCCACAAAAAGATGAAAAATCTCTTTAAATGAGAGTATGATTAGTGAATAGAGTTCAAAACATGTGGCCTTGAGAAATTGCTTATTATTAGCCATTTCTCTATTTGCCTAAAAGTTTTCAGAAATCATCTGCTGCATAGGTGTCAGAAAGGGTCTGTATAGGGTTGAATAGATACACCTTTAACAGGTCAGTATATAATAAGCATACATATACTTGATTGCTTCCTTCTCCCCCACCAAAAGTAGATAATTACAATATTGGTTTGGTGTTGTCCATCAATCCGTCCGTCCGGAGTAATATCTAAGCCATTGTTGTATATATTTGATAGAAACCATTTGGAAATAATAACTACAATAAGGAAATGTGACATATCAAGATTCACAAATATTGCCTCAGAAACACCATTGTTATCCCATGTCCGTCCTTCTGTCCGCACACACGAAAGGACACTTGTTGGGTACTGTTGTTCTCCTAAAGCCCACCCACCAACCTGATAAGACAGTTTGATAAGACACTTTGATAAGTGTTTTTTTTTATCATTTTCTAATGGGTATCTAATTAGCATATTAATGTTATTTATTCCGTAAAAGGGTGATACTTACGGAATAAACCGTACCCTTGTTGGGTATACCCAAGAAGAAAACGTCAAAGGAAAATACCCAACAAGTGTCCTTTTGTGGGGACGTCCGTCCGTCTGTCTGCCTGTCCATATGTCTTGTAAGCACAACTCCTCCTTAACGGCTGGAGGAATCCGCTGTGGTCGAGTGGTTAGCATCGGGGATTTCGAAACCGGGTGTCCAAGGTTCGATCCCCAGTCGCGGCACTACGGTAATGGTGGATTGCCCTTGGGCAAGGCACATTTTCTAGCCTAGTACTGGTTTGTTTACCCAGGGATCATGAATAATTAAATTTAATTGCGCGCTAAATGACCTTAGCTGTCGATGCGCCATAAAACAATATACATTCATTCATTCCTTAACGGCTGGATGAAACTTTACACAGTTGCACTACACAACCTGAGGATGTGCATGAAATAAGATTTTCCCAGTCGGAAATATATCCGTCCGTCTGTCTGTCCATATGTCTTGTAAGCGCAACGGTTCACTCACAGTTCTAGTTCAATTTATTCTGTACCTTTGTAGGGGAGGTGAACATGGGTAGATCTACACACAATGTCATATGAATATACCGGTTAACAGTAGACTGTTACGCGTGTCTAAAAGGTTGAAATGACGTCATGCACATGCATAACCAACATTTTAACGCGCGTGCCATGTAACGTATACTGTTAACCGGTCAAAAACGTACTGTTACCATGAGACAGTTAGAAATTGTCCATGATGAGCATATATAATGAGATGGTTAATGTCACAATTACCTTGTGAACGATAAATAGAGGCCACATTTTACATCTAATCCTGATCACTTGGCCATGCATTCAGGGTTTTGTAAAGAAATTAATTTTTTGAAATGAGTCTACCACAGCATTCAAACAAATCTGATCTGTAATACTGAACACAGACAAATGAGGCATCTTGAGTCTACTACAGTGAATACAAGTTGGCATGTTGGCTATTAAAGAGCTGTGCCTCATTTGTATTATGAGCACATTCTCCTTTTCTCACAAGGATTTCAGAAATCTTAAAAAACTAAAGGGTTTGCTGCACTGTCAAAATCTGATTGTTTTTGGGAGTAATGAGTATGTTGATTTGCTAATTAGTTTAGAGAATTAAACCAGTACTTCACACAGACGACATTTGACACCTGCCATTAAACACGACTTTTGAAGAAAACGTTGCAATAAAAAGTGAAATTGCTCAAAACAAGCAATTTCACCTTTCATTGCAATATTTTCAACTCTTTATCAATATAATCTTTCAGTTTTCTAGATTGTTAAAATTGTTCATCTGATGATTGTAAAGCAGAAGACCTTTGAAAAGTCATTAGTTTGCTGAACGAACTCATGGAAACTCATGAGGAATCTTTTGTATTCTGCACAGGATTATGGGTAATCTTGATAAATCTATTCTCCTGACACATTTGGATTAAGTTCCTAATGAAAATGGGGAAATGACCCCGGGTTATTCACTTTTGTGTACTGTCAGTGGGTGGCTAGATCTCTATTGTAGGTCTTTCCTTCTCGTGTCTGATAACTCGTTTCTGCTAATGCAAAACATTTATCAGAATTTTAATTCCATTATACATATATATGGATGTAGATCAGACAGGTCAATTATCTGTAATTAACCCTTTCCTACCTGCAGATGCATTTTGACGCAATAGCCGTAGACGACTTTTTAATCATTGTGGCCAAAGGTGATACTGCTCATGATGAGCAATTTCACCTTTGGTTAAAATATTTTCAACTTTATTAACAATTAACGGAAGCTACCTTTTATGGAGATTTTTCAGGTTTTTTTCACTCTGTTTTCAAAGTAGTCTGCTGCAGATTTGTTGTATGTGGGAAAGGGTTAAACATTTGCCAGTGTCACAATTTATGATTTTAAAAAGACTGATACCCCTCTGTTTATAATAATGTTTTGATCACTGCAGAGGACTAGATAAGGAAGAGTAAACAGGTATTGCTTCTACAAGATCTCTGTTAGAACTCTCTTAACCCTTTCCCTCATATAGACGCTTTCTGACGCCTCTGCAGCAGACGTTTTTTTGAAAACATAGTGACAAAAGAAGAAATTGCACAAAATGTGCAATTTCTCCTTTTGCCACGATGTATTCCACTTTTAGTCATAGGTTATTCATTCAATTATGGAGATTTTCTATTTTTTGACAAAATACGTTCAAAGTCGTCTGCTGCAGAATTGCCTAATGAGGGAAAGGGTTAAAACATATGCTATTGGTACTCAAAAGAATCATCTCACTGAGTCGATTCTTTTGAGTACCCACAACATAGGGTTTGGAAGTCAAATAAGGATTTTAGAACATACAAAACACACCTTTTCTAGAGTTTTAGATCAGTGATAAAATGAATTCAAGTTATACAACATGTGTAGGATTTGTCATTATTTTTTCTATGTTTATTTAATATGGCAGATATTTATTGATAAATTGCCACAAATATTTTCCTGTGATGAGAGAGTAGGTTGCCTGTGAGTGCCAAGTCCATAAATTTGAAGTATTGCTGACTTATTTAAGGTTAAAGGTCTACTGAGGTACATTTCGTTTTATCAAGCTTTCTATTTTATTTTGACTTTTTAATCTTTCATAATCTGTTTGATAGAAAAAACTTCTTGGATGTCAAGAATTATCTAAAAGTCTCAGATTGAAAATTTGACCAATTATCTTGTAATGCAAAATAAGTTAAGGTTAGAAGTCAATTTAGTTCAAGTAGTAGAAATTATTTTAATACCATAGCAGGCAGTATGATTTATATACCCCACATAAATAGTAATCTTTGAGAATGATCAACTATTGAGTACCCAGATCAGTCTATCCCTCGGCAAAGTCTGATCTGGACATTGTCTGCTGCTCCCTATCAAGTGGAACAAGCAACCTGTAATCATCAAGGAACTTTAACCCTTTCCCTCATACGACAATTCTGCAGCAGACGACTTTGAACATGTTTTGGCAAAAAATGGAAAATCTCTATAATTGAATGGATAACCTATGACTAAAAGTGGAATACATCGTGGCAAAAGGAGAAATTGCACATTTTGACAGACGCTTTCTGACGCCTCTGCAGCAGACGGCTTTTTGAAAACATAGTGACAAAAGAAGAAATTGCACAGAACGTGCAATTTCCCCTTTTGCCACAATGTTTTCCACTTTTTGTCATAGGTTATCCATTCAGTTATGGAGATTTTCTATGTTTTGACAAAAAACGTTCAAAGTCGTCTGCTGCAGAATTGTCGTATGAGGGAAAGGGTTAAGGGCAAGTTGGCATTTTCATTTAATTTTTTATTTTTTCTCAATAAGTATTTGTGCTAGGGCTTTCATATTTGGAATATAGTTACATCTTATACCTTTCTTCACATTGAATGCTGAAGATGCTGAGTGTGACCTTCTTTTTTGGGTAAAAAACATGATATTCGGTGGTTAAAGTTTTAGGGCAAGTTAGTATTTTCATTTGATTTTTTAATTTTTCTCAATAAGTACTTGTGTTAGGGCTTTCATATTTGGAATATAATTACATATAATACCTTTCTTCACATTGTATGTTGAAGATGCTGAGTGTGACTTTTTGGGGGTAAAAAATCATGATTTTTGTTTGACTTTTGAAAATTTTAGATAAATTCATAATTTTTGGTTACGTACGTTCCTTTCCTTTCGTTTTTGTGATCATTCATTTATCAAAATAATTCTTCCAACATATCAAACGGGTTTTGGTGTCAAACATTTGGAAAACTTTTTTTTAAGGTTTTGCTATTTTTGGACTCGGTCAGTTTTAACATTTGCGTTTAGCTCAGCTCAATCATCATTCAAATCAGTTCATACTTGTTAAGGACCATCGTACAATTAGGTTAGATAACTCCATTGTATCCTAAATAAGCGGCATATAGTCGAGCGCGCTATCCTCCGACAGCTCTTGTAATAATTAAACTGTCATTTATGGAGATTTTTCACGTTTTTGAAAAGATGTTTTCAAAGTTGTCTGCTGCAGATTTGTTGTATGTGCGAAAGGGATAATGTGTCTGCATCTGAGGGTAAATGGTTGAATAATGTAGAGTCATGAAACTATTTGGAAATATATATCTCACATTGTATAGTTGTTTAACTAGGGTATGGTTTTGGTATCCCCACAGTCATACTAGAGTTATGGCCCTTTAACCCTTTCCCTCATACGACAATTCTGCAACAGACGACATTGAACATGTTTTGCCAAAAAATAGAAAATCTTTATAATTGAATGGATAACCTATGACTAAAAGTGGAAAACATTGTGGCAAAAGGAGAAATTGCTCGTTTTGAGCAATTTCTTCTTTTGTTACTGTTTTCAGATAGCTGTCTGCCACAGAGGCGTCAGAAAGCATCTATATGAGGGAAAGGGTTAAAGTAAGCAATATTTGTAACATTAGAGGGGTAATATGTGGCCGTTGCCTTAACTATACCATTACTAAGTCCATCAATTTTAGGCCATCTTCGCCCTCTTAGAAAGCTCACAATTGTTCTGTAATTAAGGCAAGAGACTATTTGAATTGTTGGCAAAATTAAAGAAATTGTCTATTGATTTGGACCCGGCCGGGTAGCTCAATTGGTAGCGTATCTGACTCGTGATCTGGAGGTCACGGGTTCGATACCCGGTTGCGGCGACATTCTTTCGGGCGATGTTTTCCATTGCCTCTCACCTCTGATCTATGTGAGAAAGTAGTCAGTGGCTTCGAAAGAATGTTGTGTAAGTACTGGTGTGGGAAAGCCAGGAAAACATGGGTAGGTGCACTGACCGCCGTGATATGACCAAAGCTGTTGAAAGCGGCGTTAAACTCCAAACAAACAAACAAACTATTGATTTGGATTCCAGAAAACCATCTGCTTTAGATAATTGATATTCAAAAGGCGCTTTTATGAGAGATTGAGGATTTACAAGTCCACATCAAACTATTATGTGATAAACCATGATTATAACAGATGAGAATAAATCTTGTTTAACCCTTTCCCACATACAACAAATCTGCAGCAGACGACTTTGAAAATAGAGTGACAAAAACCTGAAAAATCTCCATAAAAGATAGCTTAATTGTTTAATAAAGTTGAAACATTATGGCCAATGGAGAAATTGCTCATCATGAGCAAGTTTCCCTTTGGCCACAATGTTTTCAAAAGTCATCTGCTGCTATTGTGTCTGGGTGGGAAAGGGTGAATAAATCTTGTTTTCTCCCTAAACATAGTAACCTTTTCCCCCGCATAGAACAAAAACCTGCAGCAGACAACTTTGAAATCATGTCAGCAAATATAGGGAATATCTCTATAACTTATATATTAATTATAGAATAGAGTTTGAAATATTGCTGTAAAAGGATAAATTGCTCATTATGAGTAATTTCTCGCCTTGGCACAATGTTTTCAAAAGTTGTCTGCTGCTGTAGACATCAATATGTTGGTAAGGGGTAAAGAAGTTCTAATTTGTCCTTTGGGAATAATACAAACAAGATTACTAAGTCTAATAGTCCTCAAGGTTTTTGTCCAATTTTTACTCAAATTGTCTTTATTCCAATGACATTGAATCAGGAAATGGTATTTGTATTGATATAATATGAGAAAGATTAAAACTGATATCAAATTATCAAATTGAAAACAAAATAAAACAAAAGTCGTAAAAGAATTATAAGACGACTAGCACCAGTGGCAACCAGTAAAGCCTATGTTATGGCGAATTGTCCGACGTGCGTCTGTGCGTCCGTTAAATTTTTGCTTCAAACGACTTCTTCTCCCTAACCACTAGGCCAACTTCATAGGAAGCATCCCCTCAATGTCCTCTCCTAAATTCCTTTTTTTAAGTATCCATGCAAAATTCTGGCAACCGAAAGAACAAAATAGTAGTGTAAACTCAAAAAATCTTCTCCTCCAAAAGTGTCAGACCGATTTTTAAATAATTTTGTAGAAATGTTCCTTGGGTGACCCTCTATCAGATTCCTTCAAGCCATGTTGATTGGTCAAAAAACGTGGCCTCCAGAGGGCGGGCCTATTTTGCCTTATATGGCTGTTTGGAGATTTAATTTTTGCCTAATGGCCATGGAGCGATACTGTCCCTCTTGGGCCTATAATTTAACCCTTTCCCGCATACAATAAATCTGCAGCAGACGACTCTGAAAATATTTTGACAAAAACATGAAAAATCTTCATAAATAATTAAGAGTTTTATTATTAAAAAGATTTGAAAACATTGTGGCAAAAGGAGAAATTGCTTGTTTTGTAAAAAGCATCTATATGTGGGAAAGTGTTGAATAACTTGTTACAACTGTGTATGTTCAACTTTTGAAAATAGTCCTCCTTAAACTGCTTGGCCAATTTTGATAAAACTACACAGGGCTATTCCTTGGGTATGCCTGTTCTAAATTGTTAAAGAAATAAATTCGGTCCAGAAACCCAAAGGCCTAAAGCTGAGATATGTTTTGTGTAGCATTGTCTAGTGATCCTCTTCAAAGAGTGTTCATATTATGCCCTTGGGTCAAAATTGGCCCCACCCGGGGTCACCTGTTTTACATAGAGATATAGGGAAAAACTGAAAATCTTCTGGGCTGAAACAGAAAGGATTAGATATTTGGTGTGTAGCATTTTCTAGTGGTCCTCTACCAAAATTATTCCTATTATGCACATGGGATCGAAATTGGTCCCACCCCAGAGGTATCCGGTTTTACATACAGATATATATAGGGAAAAAATACATCTTCTTGTTTGAAACCGAAAGGTTTAGAGCTTAGTTATTTGGTTAATGTAGCAATATCTAGTGGTCTTCTACCAAAATTGTTCATATAATGCCCCTGGAGTCTCCTGTTTTGCATAGATATATATATATAGGGAAAAACTTAGAAAATCTTCTTGTTTAAAACTGAAAGGAGCTTAGATAATTGGTGTGTAGCATTGTCTTTTGGTCCTCTACCAAGATTGTTCAAATTTTGCCCCTAGGGTCACCTGAAGCTCTACATAGAGATATATGGGAAGAACTTTGACCACATTACAAATCGTATTCCATGACTCAGATGAGGGATCATTAGCCATCATGGCCCTCTTGTTTATTTCAATTAATTTCTGATGTATCAATTTCAAACTTTGTAGGCGACTTGAGACCTACAGATGCTCAGTGCACAAGAATTATAACTGTAGCATGCTTAATTTTGTGAAGTTTTTTGTCTGACTTATTTATTCACATACTATCCAATTTTTGACTTTCACCGTGGACACATATGTTCAGTGGAACGCCCTTGTCAGTAAATGTTTTCAATTTGGAAGAAATAGCATGTCAACTGATTATATTAAACATGAACTTACTCTTATATTCTTTATCCATTTTCATGTGCTGTTTGCTGATCACTAAAATAGGTAAGTGATGTTATGATATAAATTTGAATTTTATTTATGTTATGCTCGATGCAAATGGGAGCTTGTGGACATGGGAAATCCTAGTTATTCTCCGTGTCTCCATGCAGTTTGTTTACTCTTTTCCCACCTGTAGACGCGTTTTGATGCAATAGCAGCAGACGACTTTTGGAAACATTGTGGCCAAAGGTGAAATTGCTCATGATGAACAATTTCTCCGTTGGCCACAATGTTTCAACTTTATTTAACAATTAAGCTATCTTTTATGAACATTTTTAGCTCACCTGAGCTTTGCTCAAGGTGAGTTATTGTGATCGCCTTTTGTCCGGCGTCCGGCATCCGTGGTCTGTTGTGCGTCATGCATCAACATCTTCTACACAGTAACAAGTGGGTCAATTGAGATGAAACTTCACAGAAAGCATCCTCTCAATGACCTGACCAGAATTCCTTCAAATTGTTGGGATCCATGTAGAATTCTTGTTTCCACGGCAACCTTGTATGGCTGTAGTGAAAACTTAAAAAATCTTCTCCTCCGAAAGTGTCAGACCGATTTTTAAATAATTTTGTAGAAATGTTCCTTAAGTGACCCACTATCAGATTCCTTCAAGCCATGTTGATTGGTGGAAAAACATGGCCACCAGTGGGCAGGGCTATTTTGCCTTACATGGCTATAGTGAAATCTTAAAAAATCTTTTTCTCCAAAAGTGTCCGGCCGATTTTCAAATAATTCTGTAGAAATGTTCCTAGGCTGACTCTCTATCAGATCAGATTCCTTCAAGCCAAGTTGATTGGTCGGAAACAATGGCCGGCGGGTCTTATATGGCTTAAGTGAAAAATCAGGTGAGCGATCCAGGGCCATCATGGTCCTCTTGTTCTGGTTTTTGTCACAATGTTTCCAAAGTTGTCTTTTGCACCTTTGTTGTATGTGGGAAATCATTAAAGTCGGACAAAATTATAGCTCAGGCACAAAACCTTCTGGAGAGCAATGAAGTTTGCTCCAAGAGTATCACTCCTCTGGTTATAGATAAAGTCTAGCAGGTAATTCTCACTCCACTGGTAATAGATAAAGTCTAGCAGGTAATTCTCACTCCACTGGTAATAGATAAAGTCTAGCAGGTAATTCTCACTCCACTGGTTATAGATAAAGTCTAGTAGGTAATTCTCACTCCACTGGTTATAGATAAAGTCTAGCAGGAAATTTCTCACTCCACTGGTTAAAGATAAAGTCTAGCAGCTAGCTAGATCACTCCACTGGTCTGGCATGTAATTTCTTTTTTGAAAGTTGCGAACATTGGAAAGGAGCTGTACATGGCCATTTTGTGATCTTAATCACACTCTTTAACCCTTTCCCACATACAGCAAAACTGCAGCAGATGACTGAAAATATCTAGGCAAAAATATGGAAAATCTCTATAAATGAAAGTTTAATTATTGAGACGAGTTGAAAACATTGTGGCTAAAGGAGGAATTGCTCATTTTGAGCAATTTCTTCTTTTGTCACAACGTTTTCAAAAGTCGTCTGATGCAGAGGCGTCAGAAAGCGTCATGTCAAGGTAAATTGGCATACAATAAATGGGGCTAAACATCTAGTATTTTGTCCAAAGATGCATCTTGGTATTCATAACATGTACGCACACTTTGGGGGCTGGGCTGTTTTGCCTTATATGGCTATAGGGATTTAACTTTTGCCTTATGGCAGTGAAGGGATATTGGCCCTCTTGAGCCTCTTTTCATTAAGTCATCTGCTTCATAGACATCACAAGTTGTCTGTATGAGAGAAAGGATTAAAACAATCCCACATGCATCTAATCTGCAGAAGACGAAAAACATCTAGGTTTAAAAGAATGGAAAACCTTGAAAGTACAATTATTGAATGCAGTTTAACCCATTACTTCACGCAGACCACATAAGTTTTATATTGCAATATTTTCCATTCTTTTTTAACCCTTTCCCTCATACGGCAATTCTGTGGCAGACTACTTTGAACAGACTTTGTCAAAACATAGAAAATCTCCATAATTGAATGGATAACCTATGACAAAAAGTGGAAAACATTGTGGCAAAAACGTGCAATTTCTTCTTTTGTCACTATGTTTTCAAAAAGCCGTCTGCTGCAGAGGCGTCAGAAAGCGTCTATATGGGGAAAGGGTTAATATAATTCTTTCAGTTTTCTATACTGGTAAAATTGTTTGTCTGATGTTTGTAAAGCAGACGATCGACCTATGAAAAGCGATGTGAAGTAATGGGTTACAACAGGAGCAATTTCTTTTTTTGCCTCAATGTTTCAAAAGTTGCCTGCTAAAAACATCAAGATGAGAGCATCGTCATGGGGAGAGGATTGATTTTGAAAGGTTATTCTATAATGGATGTGCAATGAAGACTCCATTAACCCTTTCCCTCATATGACAATTCTGTAGCAGACGACATATATTGTCAAAAAATAGAAAATCTCTATAATATTGAATGGATATTCTATGACTAAAAGTGTAAAACATTGTTGCAAAAGGAGATATTGCTCATTTTGAGCAATTTCTTTCTTTTGTCACTATGATTTCAAAAAGCTGTCTGCTGCAGAGGCGTCAGAAAGTGTCTATATGAGGGAAAGGGTTAATTATTCATCCTAGGATTAACCCTTTCCCACATACAGAGCCTTTTTATCTGCCTACAGCAGATGACTTTTGAAAAAGAATTTGCAAAAGAGAAATTGCTCATAATGGACAATTTCACTTTTGCCACAATGTTAACATCTCTAATAAAAAGTTAGCCTTTTGCTTATACAGATTTGACCTATTTTTGTCTAGATGCTTTCAAAGTGGTCTTCTGCAGATTTGTCGTATGTGGGAAAGTATTGAGAGGCAGGTTTTGATTGGAAATAGCTATACAGTAAATAATGGGGTTTGAGGGCTGGATGCTGAGATTGAAATTCATTGCTTATTCATTTATCACACAGTGGGATAGTTACACCATTTTACAATGATGCGATAAAATAATGACTGGGGAGAAAATATTGATCTACTTTCTAAAGGCATGCTGCTTTTAATGCTAAATGTTCTGAATCTTCTATGCTTGGTGAATGTAGCTGAACTGGTAATGTTTTATGTCCCCTATCCCTGGCCCTTCCCCACTTACAACAAATCTGCAGCAGACAACTGCTTACAAATTGGCAAAAATGTGAAATAACTTCTGCAAACAAAATTATATATGCTGATATTGGATCTGACTTTCCGTGTCCAGCATAAATAATGCATCTCCCGATGCATATGTAACATGCGATTACACCTGGTTAGGATACTTCTAAACATGCGGTCACCTGGGTCTAATCTGCACTCTGCTGACTCCCGAACGGTTCAATACTGTTTTCATACTGACACTAAACTGAACTGCTATACTTGACGCAGCTTTGAAACATTGACTTCAAGGTTCTGTAACGGTCTTGCCTAGCCGTTGTTACCCTTGGTCTTACTGACCTCGACCTGTCAGAAATGTCTCCAGATTGTCGAAATCGAACATTGAGACATGTAATTGTATTCTCTATAACTACTGTGAAACGTCCAACAAGACGCCAGCAGTTATAGGGCCTAGAGTCTCTCTTGTTTGCTAAGGTGTGTTATTGGCATTGGTATTGGTAATAAACTTTGTGCTTTCTTGTTAGAATGAACACCCTAGATACTGATACAACATTGAAACCGCAAGAAAATAATGAAGCATGATGATAACATGTAAAAGATTGCATAAGACTTATTTCAATTGATACGAAATGTCACAATGACCTCAACTGAGTGCAACTAAATGTTATTATGTCTCCCCCATTACATGGGAGTGACATATTGTTTTTGCCCGTTCCGTCCGTCCGTCCTTCCGTCCTTCCGTCTGTCACACTTGTTTCCGCTCAATAACTGAAGAACGCTTGGTCGTAGGAACTTCATACTTGGTATGCAGGTTGGTCATGACCAGTAGCTGACCTCTATTGATTTTGATAACAGAAGGTCAAAGGTCAAGGTCAAGGTGACCTTGTGAGGTAAAAAATGGTTTCCGCTCAATAACTGAAGAACTGAGGAACTCCATACTTGGTATGCAGGTTGGCCATGCCTAGTAGAAGACCCCTATTGATTTTGAGGTCAGTATGTCTAAAGTCAAGGTCACAGTGACCATGAGCTTGAAAGGTCACAGTGACAATGAGCTGATAAATAGTTTTTGCTTGGGCCCAGGAACTTCATACTTGATGTGCAGGTTGGTCACCACCAGCAAATGACCCCTATTAATTTTAAGGTCACTAGGTCAAAGGTCAAGGTCACAGTGGTCAAGGTCACATCCCTCACACTTGTTTCCGCTCAATAACTGAAGAACGCTTGGGCATAGGATCTTCATACTTGGTATGCAGGTTGGTCATGACCAGTAGATGACTCCTATTGATTTTGATGTCAGAAGGTCAAAGGTCAAGGTCATGGTGACCTTGTGAGGTAAAAAATGGTTTCCGCTCAATAACTGAAGAACGCTTGGGCCGAGGAACTCCATACATGGTATGCAGGTTGGCCAATCCAAGTAGAAGACCCTATTAATTTTGAGGTCAAAGTCAAGGTCACAGTGACAATGAGCTGAAACATTGTTTTTGCTTAATAACTGGAGAATGCTTTGGCCATGGAAGTTAATACTTGGTGTGCAGGTTGATCACCACCAGTAGATGACCCCTATTGATTTTGAGGTCACTAGCTTAAAGGTCAAGGTCATGGTAACCTTCAGCTGAAAAATGGTTTCCTCTCAATAACTAAAGAAAGCTTATGTTGAGGAACTTCATACCTGGTGTGCAGGTTGGTCCTAACCAGTAAATGACCTTTATTGAATTTGTTTGATTTTGAGGTCACAAGGTCAAATGTCGAAGGTCACGGTAACCTTCAGCTGAAAAATGTGTTTTACTCAATAACTCAAGACTGCTTATACCCAGGAACTTCATACTTGGTGTGCAGCTTGGTCCTAACCTGTAGATGACCCCTATTGATGTCAGTAGGTCAAAGGTCAAGGTCGCGGTGACCTTTGGCTGAAAAATGGTTTCCGCTCATTAACTGAAGATTGCTTGGGGCCAGGAACTTCATACTTGGTGTGCAGGTTGGTCACCAGCAGCAAATGACCCCTATTGATTTTGAGGTCACTAGGTCAAAGACCAAGGTCATGGTAACCCTCAGCTGAAAAATGGTTTCCGCTCAATAACTGAGGATTGTCACTGTTGCTTCATCTCCAGTCTAAAACTAAAAAATTCATCTCCATCATTTCTTTTCCTCCCCTACGACCACACAAATGGGGAGACAAGCGCTTTTTCAAAAAAGCAATCTCTAGTTAGTATACTTATTCTGTGCTGACAATTTGACTAAAATTGGTCGACTGGTGAGAAGTTACAATGAGAAATTCTTTCTTGACTGAGGATATATATAAATAGATATACTGCTGAAAACAAAGTCAATCCCAATAAGTTAAACTTGTTCTTATTGATCAGGCATGAGGAACAAAAGAGAGCTTCAAATGTGACAATGAAAGGGTGGATTAATAATGCTGCTTGACTTGATATTTAACCCTTTCCCTCATATAGATGCTTTCTGACCCCTCTGCAGCAGACAGCTTTTGAAAACATAGTGACAAAAGAAGAAATTGCACAAAACGTGCAATTTCTCCTTTTGCCACAATGTTTTCCACTTTTTGTCATAGGTTATCCGTTCAATTATGGAGATTTTCTATTTTTTGACAAAATATGTTCAAAGTCGTCTGCTGCAGAATTGCCGTATGAGGGAAAGGGTTAACCATCTTCGTGCATTTAGATGATTACATCAACCCTTTCCCACATACAGACTCTTTCTGAGGCCTCTGCAGCAAAAGACTTTTAACCCTTTCCCTCATACAACATCTCTGCAGGAGACGACTTTGAATGTATTTTGTCAAAAAATAGAAAATCTCTATAATTGAATGGATAACCTATGACTAAAAGTGGAAAACATTGTGTCAAAAGGAGAAATTGCACGTTTTGTGCAATTTCTTCTTTTGACACTTATAATGTTTTCAAATAGCCGTCTGCTGCACAGGCGTCAGAAAGCATCTATATGAGGGAAAGGATTAAAGACATTGTTGCAAAAGGATAAGTTTAGCATAAGAACAATTTCTCCTTTTGCCACAATGTTTACACCTTTATTCAATATTCAATAGAAGATATTTTGAATTTTGCCTTTGCAGCAGTCACATTTTGGAATAATTATTGCAATTCATCAAAACAAACAATTTCTCCTTTTGCCATTTTGTTTTCACTTTTATCTAATATTTATACTTTCATTATTTTCAATACTTTTGCCTAGATATTATAAAAGATATCAACTATGTGGGAAGGCGTTAAGCAAAGAAAATGTAATGAAGGTCATTAAGATCTAGAATTCAATAAGAAAAATCTACAGTTAGGATAAAACATGTCTTCAAATGTAACTTTTATGTTTCTTGATTCTTTACATTTGTGTCCACAGATATTTTCAGTTTTTATCCCTTTTCCACATACATCAAACCTGTGGAGGAATCCGCTGTGGTCGAGTGGTTAGCGTCGGGGATTTTGAAACCGGGTGTCCCGGATTCGATCCCCAGTCGCGGCAATTCGGTCATGGTGGAGTGCCCTTGGGCAAGGCACATTTTCTAGCCTAGTACTGGTTTGTTCATCCAGGGAACATGAATAATAAAATTTAAATGCGCGCTAAATGACCTTAGCTGTCGATGCGCCATAAAACAATATACATTCATTCAAACCTGTGGACAATGCAATCTCCAATTTTTCAAAAGTCATCTTGTGCATACAGTTAAGAATAATCATGAAATTGACAAATTTGCCGTTCACACTCTGCTCCGTCCCGTTCAGTTACGCTCTGTCACGTTCCAATCCGCTCTTAACCCTTTCCCTCATATAGACGCTTTTTGACGCCTCTGCAGCATACAGCTTTTTCAAAACATATTGACAAATGAAGAAATTGATCAAAACAAGCAATTTCTCCTTTTGCAACAATGTTTCCACTTTTAGTCATAGGTTATCAATTCAATTATAGAGATTTTCTATTTTTGAAAAAATATGTTCAAAGTCGTCTGCTGCAGAATTGTGGTATGATGGAAAGGGTTAAAGTGTTCAGTCGTTCAAATCATTGTGATTGCTTTTTTCTGGTCTGATCAAATTGATCGCTTTTTTACACTCACTGGGAACGCTTTTTATTCGATCAAAAATAGTGTCTTAAAAAAATTATTGAGTACATTGTTGCATTTTTTGCTTCAGCATGTTGAAACTATGTCGGAAAATTTGTATTAGTGATATCTAGGCCAAGTTCGAAACTGGGTCATGTCTGGTCAAAAACTAGGTCACTAGGCCAAATTTAATGAAAATCTTGTTAACACTCTGGAAGCCGCATTTTTGAGCATGTTGAAACTTTGTCAGAATATTTGTCTTAGTGATATCTAGGCCAAGTTCGAATATAGGTTATGTCAGGTCAAAAACTAGGTCACTAGGCCAAATTGAAGGAAAATCTTGTTAACACTCTTGAAGCCACTTTTAAACTTGAGCATGTTGAAACTTAATCAGAAAGTATTTCCTGATGATATCTAGGCCAAGTTCGAATATGGGTCATGTCAGGTCAAAAACTAGGTCACTAGGACAAATTTAAGGAAAATCTTGTCAATACTCTTGAAGTCTTATTTTAGGCTTGAGCATGTTGAAACTGTCAGAAAATTTGTCTTAGCGATATCTAGGTCAAGTTCGACTATGGATCATGTCGGGTCAAAAACTAGGTTACAAGGCCAAATTAAAGGAAAATTTTAAACTTGAGCATCGATGGCTCAGCGCAATACTATGCTAACTCTATATTTTTTCAAAGTTGGTTTTATTATAAATTTTGAACAATGATCAAACTCTCCTGGTTCACTTAAAAGTTCTTGATTATATTCTAAGTATTTAACAAGATATTTGAATTTCAAGAAAATATGCTAAGTCAAATCATTCTTTTTTTGAGTGCAAAACTATAGCTAAGTAGAGTTAGCTATAGTTTTGCACCGACAATATCATAAATTTAAAAAAAAATGTTAGCGCAAAACTATTACTAACTTGACTTAGACATAGTTTTGCACTGAAAAATAGTATAAAACATATACATGTTTCTCTCTTTTGTCCTATTTTAAAACATGTTAAATAGAAAAAAGTGTTTTTAAAGCAACAGAAATGTTCTATATAATCAAGAAAGCCTCAAAATGGACACAATAAGCCCTGGAGGAGATATTAATCAAAGGGAACAATGTTTATTACAATGTAGTAACAGCCTCATCTGGTGTACAGAAAGAGGAGTATCTACTTGTGAGTGATCTTCCAAATCAGTGGAGCAGTTTTAAAATCTGATGCAGGTTCAATTTTAAATGTTAAACCTTATGTAAGTTTGCATCAAACCATAAGAAAGAAAAAACAAATCCTTTTCTTAACAATGAAATGCTTAGTAACACCTCATTCAAGTAACAAAAACAGTATGGTAGAAACCAATAATGTAGACTGTTCACATCACACTGTAAGTTTGAAAACTTGATCCTGTTTTACATCAAGTTTGGGGGACCCAGAAATTGAACTCATAACATTTGAAGCCACACATGTAGATATTGTGTAGAATACATGTACTGATACAAGTGAATCAGATGATATTGAAGTAATAATCTTTCTGACATATCAGAAGGAGTATATTCCTATATTCTTCAAATAATTAATTGATTGGGATTTAACGCCGTTTTTAACAATTTTTCAGTCATATCACGGCGGCCAGTTCACCTACTCATGCATTTCCTGGTTTTCTCACACCAGTACTCCACACAACAATCTTCCCAAGCAACTACCTGCTTTTCCACATAGACTTAGCCCATTGGTAGAAGAAGAATGACGCATGTCGCATTGACTTTTGTCAATCCTCGGAAGAAAGTTGGCCGAGCCGGGATTTGAACTCACAACCCCTGGATTGACAGCCCGCGTCGCTACCGGGGCTCGGCATTCAAATAATTAAAGACACAAACGATGAGAAAATCAAAAGGATTGAAGAATAACTACAACAATGTAGTTTAGGTGATGACAGTGAACATAGTTTAATGTCTGTTCATAATGACTATTGGCTACAGCTATGTCATCTGAAGATGACATCCCATTATCTAAACTCTCAAACATCTTGAAGTCTGATACTTTCGGTTAGAATTAGAGCACATCTCTTCTGGTATTGAATAAATGTTCTCACAATTTGAGAAGAAAATGTTGAATGAAACTTACTAAGAATCAAGTTTATCCAATTGTATTCTTCCAAAAAGAAAAGAATAGAAACAATAGGTGCAAACTGAATTGAGTAGAAAGGCGTATGACATTAGGAAAATTTAATCTAGTTGATAAAACAGTTTCACCAAATAAAATGGAGCTCAGTTACTGTTATAAAGTAGAAAGGGGATCTAATAGTAAAGTAACTGACAAAACACTAATGGCCCAAGTTGAAGAAATTGTTCCAACTATTGTTGAGAGTGAATAACAACAGTGCATTGATTTTGAAAATGAAGATATAGTTGAAGACATTAACATGGAAGACTGCAAAGTTAGTAGCTGATCAGAGTGAAATACAATTTGAAAGTCATGGATCAGGGTTTGGGCATGACTGCAGAAATTATTGTAGAAGGGTCTATGTAGAAGCTATAGGGTTAGCATTTCTATTGACTAGTTAGTGTCAGGATAAATTGACCAGTAGTACTTGTAATTTACCCAGGAAACGATGTGATATAACTGAAAAATTGTTGATAGCGGCATTAAACACCAAACAATTGGAAGTTAGGAGATGCAATATGACAAAGGCAGTTTCTATTTAAGTATTCTACTCACAGAAGAAGAATGGAGATGCAATATGACAAAGGCAGTTTCTTTTTAAGTATTCTACTCACAAAAGAAGAAAGTAATAAACAGTCCAGTTCCATTAGTCAGAAATGAGTTAATTCATTTATGTGGATTTTGTCATTAAATGGTACAAATATTAGGGTTTGCAAGACATTTTTTCTCCGAACTTTGAATATTTCTCCTCAGAAAGTTCACATAGCCTTTAAAAATACCCAAATCATTATTCAAACTGTAGAGTCACACACAGAAGGACAATTATTATGTCCATGCCTGTATTGATAGGGCAAGTAGTCAAATTAGTGTGTACACAACTAATTTGTAAGAACTGCATGTCATAAAAATCCAAACCATGCTTAAGTCCATCCGACCGCCCGTACTAAAATTTGGCCAATCCGTGGTCAGATCTGTGTTGGGTCCGGGATAGTCCTGGATGGTCTGTCATGGTCAGGGATACCTCCCCGGCAATTTTAAACTCTTTAAAATTGCCGTGGTCATCCAGGACCGGCCAGAAGGATTCTTTAATTCGGGGTAGTCCGAGACGGTCTATGTAGCGACCGTGTTAACTCCAGGAAGCTGCCGTGTTGGTCCGGGGTGACGATGTTTTGCGACTTAATTTCACCCAGGATCATACTGTGTTGCTCTGTGTTGAGTCCGGCTTACGTGTGACTGTAGCTTTAGGAAATGAACTTGTCATATTCTTTTTACTTCAAGTCTGTTTCCAAAATACTAAATTGTTTATCAGGATTAAGAAAGGAACAAGGTTTTTGGACAGAGTCAAAATAGAATCTAACAATTCCAATATAGCAGAAATTTAGTATGATAACAATAGTCCAGTAGACTCAGTGGTTAAGAATTCAAATACTGTTCTGAATGTGATTGTGAAAGATATTGAGCTAAATATATTGCAAAAGGACTACTCCATGATTACATTTGAAAAGTACAAAGAGCTCATTTCCTTATGTAGGTAGGGTGTGATCCCTCATTCCCATTACATCGTTCTATGCAGTCATTTCTCATGAGATTCCCAACTAATTCATAGTACTGTAAGGCTATTTTGTTACCAATATGTACTTAAACAATCCTTAGTATATATAACAACAGTTTCTGTTTGTTGTAATAATGTACTTTTGTTACAATGATATGCTCACAAATATGTTGTGAATAAATAAGTTAACAACATAACTATTTGACTCTTTGCTCCATAGTTATTTTCTTAAACAGTCCACCAAATCAAAAGCATTAATTCACAACTTATCAATAATGGGTGAATTATGTTCACATTAACTGACAGAGTTGAAAATCTGTGAAGGAAAGGTTCAGATTGCTCGTTACGAGCGATCTTAAATTTCCTTCACTGTTCCCAAAGGCCTTCTTATCCTACAACTATTCATACATTGCTTCCAAATGCCTGCTTTATTGGATGTGAGGAAATGCGGTTTTATGGAGCAATGAATAAATAGTTTGAGGGCCATTTTATCAAATATTTTATGATAAATATTGGTAATCCTGCTCCATAGTCATTTTCTTGGACTGTACTAACTTGGAAGCATCAAGTCACCACTTATCAGTAATTAATGAACAATGGTAACATTTACTGTCAGTGTGACAAACAGTACAGGAAGATTTCAGATTGCTTCCTACACTGTTTTCAAAGGCATACTGTATTGGGTGCCAGAAAAGGCAGTTTATGTAGCAAAGATTTAATATATTTTTTTGATGTATAGCATTTTGTTTGAATAGGCAAAATAAAGTTATATAATTATCAAAAGATTGAAATTTTAACTCTTCCTGCACCCTTTTCCACTCTGTCATTAAATATAAACATAACTTAGCCATTACTGATAAGTGGCAAATAAATGCTTTCAATTAAGAAAGAGTCCAAGAAAACTCTTATGGAGCATGTTCTATTCATTGCATTGTTTAAACTTCAAAATAACTTCAAAATTAAATTGGTGAAATATATCTTACTTGACTTAGTATAGGTTTTACATAAAAAAAGATCAACATTTCATTAATTTTAAGTGCAAAACTATGTCTAACTTGACTTAGGTTTAGTTTTGCGCTGAGTTTTTTTTAACAAATCATTGATTTTCAGTGCAAAACTATGTCTAACTTGACTTAAGTTTAGTTTTGCGCTAAGTTTTTTTCAACAAATCATTGATTTTCAGTGCAAAACTATTGTTAACTCAAATAATTGATTTTAAACTATTAAGAAAGAGTTTCAGATTAAAAAGAATATGATCATTAGTTTTGAAACATTTATCAGCATATAGAACAGAAAAAATATCTACAAAATATCAAAAGGGAAAACATGTAAACAGTTTTTTCACTCTCCTGTAAAAAAATTGAAAATAGAGTTAGCCTAGTATTGCGCTGAGCCATCGGCATGTTGAAACTTTATCAGAAAGTTTGTCCTACTGATTTGTAGGCCAAGTTCGAACATAGGTCATGTCCTGTCAAAAACAAGGTCACTAGGCTAGGGAAAATCTTGTTAACACTCTGGAAGCCACATTTTTGGCTTGAGCATGTTGAAACTTTGTCAGAATGCTTGTCTTAGTGATATCTAGGCCAAGTTCGAATTCACATGTTTGTGAGAAAATTTGTCTTGATGATATTGCCATTGGCGCTGAAAGAGTTAAGTCTTAAATAGCCCATTCTCAGGTGAGCGATTCCAGGGCCTCATGGCCCTCTTGTTTTCATTCATTATGATTGTTTCATTCAGAGCTCAAAATTCTGTTCCGCTCTTAAAGCGTTCCAACTTCGTTCCAATTAAGCTCACAATCCAATCACGTTCCGCTCATAGTGTCAATTTCATGATGTTCTTAACTTTACAAGTAAAAATGTGTCTGCAAGTAGGATAGGGTTTCATATCAGAATATACCAAGGGCGAGGCGTCAACATTTTTTAGTAAACATGCATTTTTGCTCTGTTTAGTAAATTTGTTTAGTAAATTTGTTTACAGTCTGATCTGATTTATTCTTATATGCATTGAACAAATTCTTGTGCAAAAGGACTGGCCTGAATTGAAAATAATTTGGTCAAAATGTCTTTAATTTCCAAGATTGTTAAAATAATACCGATCCAATGAAAAACATAGGGGCTTGGCTATCTTTCCTTATATATATTGAGTGAAACTCTAAAAATCTTCTTGTAAATAAAAAAAGCACTGGCCTGATTTGGAAATAATTTTGCACAAATGTTCCACGTTGAAATTATTCTGATCCATTGAAAAACATAACCTCTATTAAGACCAGTCAATAGAGTTTGATGACAGCTTTATGGCACATTGCATTATGTTTCTATTGGTACAACATTGACTAAATGGATGCTCTGCAATGAAAACTCTCATTTTGATTTACTTTATGGCGTCCACAAATATATAATTGCCACTCCTTTATCCCTTTCACACATACAGACACTTTCTGACAACTCTGCTGCAAGTGACTTTTAAAACATGATGAGCAATTTCTCCTTTAGATTTTACACAATGTTTGCAACTTTATCCAATCATTATTCATTTCATTTACAGATCTTTTCAGATTTTTGTCTAGTTGTCTGCTGCAGATTTGTTGTATGTGGGAAAGGGTTTCGGCCTCCCATGAAATCCGAACCTTTACTGTAGTCTCATTTTATGGACATAATTTTCATTAACCCTTTCCCTCATATATACACTTTCTGACGCATCTGCAGGAGACGGCTTCTTGAAAACATAGTGACAAAAGAAGAAATTGCACAAAAAGTGCAATTTCTCTTTTTGCCACAATGTTTTCCACTTTTTGTCATAGGTTATCAATTAAATTATGGAGATTTTCTATGTTTTGACAAAATACGTTTAAAGTTGTCTGCTGCAGAATTGTCATATGAGGGAAAGGGTTAAAAACCTTTGTTCTGAACACAGGCACAATGTCAACATTCTTTTCCTGTAAAAAGTATGATTTGATTGAACGTTGTTTTATGCCACTTTCAACATTAGTTCAGGTATATCACGTGGGCAATATACCAGCTTTACCTGTTTTATTTATCCTGACACTGATGCATCAGTCGTAATGTTATCTACGCAACCTTTAGTGACAAGAAGCCTCATTTTACTACCATTTTACTACCAAGTCTTTTGTAAGACCCAACCAGGACAAAATGTATGAAGGTCTTGACATAAACCTTTCCCACTTGCAGACTCAATTTGACGCATTTGCAGTAGATGAATTTTGAGAACATTTTGGCAAAAGAAAAAATTACTCATAATAAACAATTCTTTCTTTTTACTAATATGTTTCCATATGTTTGAATATTTTCAAAATCATCTGCTGAAGATTTTGTTGTATGTGGGAACCGGTAAATGTTGTTATCATGTTGAGAAAAATGCCTCTGATCAGACATGATAATAGTTCATACATACATATATATATATATATATATATATATATATATATATATATATATATACATACTCTTTGGTGTAGTGGTATAGCATCTGCCTCTTGTTCAATATGTCTTGGGTACGATCTCTGGCAGGGTCATATATCAAATACTTTAAAAATGGTAGTAATCATTCTCCCTCATCTGTGCTCAGGCTTGTTGGGTGAGCTTTTAATAATGTCTGACTGGCTTTTGTCAGGATATATGGAAGAGTAGTACTGGTAGCTTACCCTAGAAATGATGTGTTGTAACTGATTTTTTTTTAAAGTGGCATTAAACACCATACAAACAAATACAGGATTCTGAGTACTGTTAAAATAGAATTACTCTGACCTTCATCAGACATTGCAATGACATAACCCTTTCCCACCTACAGATGCATTTTGACGCAATAGCAGCAGACGACTTTTGAAAACATTGTGGCCAAAGGTGAATTTGCTCATGATGAGCAATTTCTCCTTTGACCACAATGTTTTCTACTTTATTTAACAAATAAGCTATCTTTTATGGAGATTTTTCAGGTTTTTGTCACAATGTTTTCAAAGTCGTCTGCTGCAGATTTGTTGTATGTGGGAAAAGGTTAAGCACAATGGCAATTCCATGCCTGTACTGTTTGCAATGGTTCTTGGCTCCATAACAGCTGTGATCATTAATTAATTAACCCTTTTCCACCTGTAGACAAATTCTGAAGCATCTGAAGCAGACAACTCTTGAAAACATCATGACAAAAGGAGAAATTTCTCAAAACAATCAATTTCTCGTTTTGCCACAATGTTTTCATTGTTTTTCAGTAAATATACTTACAATTATAGAGATTTTCCATAGTTTTGCTTTGAAATTTTCAAAGTTCTCTGCTGCAGATTTGCTGTATGTGGAAAAGGGTTACCTGGAGCACTGTAACTGGTAAGTTGGTCTTGACACCAATGGTCCAATTGTAATGCTATCGCAGTAATCAGTTTGACAAATCAGTAATTTATGATGATATTCACCATTTTAAGTGTCATGGAGAAAAATACCATTGCAATTTCTGTGTCATCCACCTGTAAGATCTCACTTGTTGAACATAATTTTCCCTGTTAAGTGTTGGGCTGATTTCAAGATAACTTAATTGGAAGAAATGTTTCTTTGATGACCCGGTACATATTGTGTTCAAGTCATTATTGATTATTTGATATCATCTAGCAGGCGGCATTAGAAAGGGGGTAATGAAGTTGTTCGTCTGTTTTCAGGATAATATGATAGATTTTTTTTGTAGATGACCCTCTAATAAAAAGTCATGTTAATTTGATGAAAAACATAACCACCTGGCAACAATTTCAGGAATGACTTTAGTTTTATCTTTGAGCTTAGCATGTTATGTACTGCAGCCTATATATATTAATATGCTAAATATGTCAATAAATAGAATGTATCCTTTTAGATTCATAATTTTGTTAGCGTTGCCTTAGTTTCCCACTTTAAATGAGGAATTATGTTGACCACACCTAATAACATGCTCAACTGTATTCCCTTCCTTAACTGGGTTACCATGACAACACTAATTCAGTGAGAGCCAAACATTAAACTGTTACTATTTTAAACTTAATAATTAACTTACCTCGGCACAAAATGCGTGGTGAGCTATTGTGATGACTCCCCACCAGGCGTACATCATCATCGTCTGTCTGTCTGTTCACATTTTCCTAAAAACAACTACTTCTCCTAAACCAATGAACCAATGTTCAAGGAAATTGTTCTATACAGGTTACATTCTACCACTTATTGATTATTGCTGCGTAACTTGGGGAAACTGTACCAAGGTTGGACTAAATCGTATTCTAAAACTTCAAAAAAGGGCTGTAAGATTAATACTAGACCAAGACCCCCCTTTCACCATCTGGGCCCTTATTCAAAGAACTAGGATGGATGAAAATTGAGGATAGAATTAAATACCATAAATATCTTCTTCTGTTTAAAAGTTTGAAGAAAGATGCACCATCATACTTGGTAAATAAATTTAATTTTGTCTCTGAAAATAACACATATACATTTCGGAATGCTACAAATCTCAATTTAAAGGTTCCAAAAGTGAAAACAGAGCTATACAAAAAATCATTTAGCTATTCAGGTCCGATTTTATGGAATAGTTTGCCACAATCAATACGTAATACTCCAAGCCTTAATACATTTAAAGAAAAAATTAAGGATTATCTATTAAATCATGCTAACTTAACTAAAAATGATTGACATTGTTTTTGTTCTTTAAAAAGTTACTTGAGTGTTGTATATGAATGACGTAATTGTATGAATTTTGCTTCATGCTCATAATAGCATAGTTGTTGTATTCATGTTTGTATGTTACTTTTCCATTTGATGTATCTGAGGGCCTCAGGGAAGATTAGTGTATACTAACTGTGTTTACCCTCGTAAAATAAAGTATTATTATTATTATTATTATTATTATTATTATTATTATTAATTTCAAAATAATTTCACAGGAATGTGCCTTAGGTTGTCCTCTTTTAAAGTTGTTCAAATAGTTTAATTCCATGCAGAACTCATAATGGTTGTTGTTGCATCAGAAAGAGGGAAAAGGTCTTGTCCAAAAGTACAAACCATATTTGCAAACTGTTTGGCACAAATGTTCCTTGGGGGACCCTTTACCAAATTGTTCTGATACGTTATTACATATCATATGTTTCTTAGGTGACCCTCTAACAAGATTGTTCAACGTGTTCTGATGCATTGAAATACATAGCCACCAGAGGGCAGTGCTAATTAAGTCTCCCCCCATACATGGGGGTGACATATTGTTTTTGCCCGTTCCGTCCGTCCTTCCGTCCTTCCATCTGTCACACTTGTTTCCGCTCAATAACTGAAGAACGCTTGGGCGTAGGAACTTCATACCTGTTATGCAGGTTGGTCATGACCAGTAGCTGAACCCTATTGATTTTGATAACATAAGGTCAAAGGTCAAGGTCATGGTGACCTTGTGAGGTAAAAAATGGTTTCCGCTCAATAACTGAAGAACGCTTTGGCTGAGGAACTCCATACTTGGTATGCAGGTTGGCCATGCCCAGTAGAAGACCCCTATTGATTTTGAGGCCAGTATGTCTAAAGTCAAGGTCACAGTGACCTTGAGCTGAAAGGTCACAGTGACAATGAGCTGAAAAATTATTTTTGCTTGGGCCCAGGAACTTCATACTTAGTGTGCAGGTTGGTCACCACCAGCAAATGACCCCTATTAATTTTAAGGTCACTAGGTCAAAGGTCAAGGTCACAGTGGTCAAGTCACGTCCGTCACACTTGTTTCCGCTCAATAATTGAAGAACGCTTGGGCGTAGGAACTTCATACTTGGTATGCAGGTTGGACATGACCAGTAGATGACCCCTATTTATTTTTATGTCAGAAGGTCAAGGTCATGGTGACCTTGTGAGGTAAAAAATGGTTTCCGCTCAATAACTGAAGTACGCTTGGGCCGAGGAACTCCATACTTGGTATGCAGGTTGGCCATGCCCAGTAGAAGATCCCTATTGATTTTGGTTAATTTTGAGGTCAAAGTCAAGGTCACAGTGACCTTGAGCTGAAAGGTCACAGTGACAATGAGCTGAACAATTGTTTTTGCTTAATAACTGTAGAATGCTTTGGCCATGGGAGTTAATACATGGTGTGCAGGTTGGTCATCACCAGCAGATGACCCCTATTGATTTTGAGGTCACTATGTTAAAGGTCAAGGTCATGGTTACCTTCAGCTGAAAGATGGTTTCCACTTAATAACTAAAGAATGCTTATGTCGAGGAACTTTATACCTGGTGTGCAGGTTGGTCCTAACTAGTAGATGACCCTTATTGATTTTTTGTTTGATTTTGAAGTCACAATGTCAAAGGTCAAGGTCACAGTAACAATGAGCTGAAACATTATTTTTGCTTAATAACTGTAGAATGCTTTGGCCATGGAAGTTAATACTTGGTGTGCAGATTGATCAACACCAGTAGATGACCCCTATTGATTTTGAGGTCACTAGCTCAAAGGTCAAGGTCATGGTAACCTTCAGCTGAAAAATGGTTTCCGCTAAATAACTAAAGAATGCTTATGTCGAGGAACTTCATACCTGGTGTGCAGGTTGGTCCTAACCAGAAGATGACCTTAATTGAATTTGTTTTATTTTGAGGTCACAAGGTCAAATGTCAAGGTCACGGTAACCTTCAGCTGAAAAATGTTTTTAACTCAAGAACACTTTTGCCCAGGAACTTCATACTTGGTGTGCAGGTTGGTCCTAACCTGTAGATGACCTCTATTGATTTTGATGTCAGAAGGTCAAAGGTCAAGGTCCCGGTGACCTTGGGCTGAAAAATGGTTTCCGCTCAATGACTGAAGATTGCTTGGGCCCAGGAACTTCATACTTGGTGTGCAGGTTGGTCACCACCAGCAAATGACCCCTATTGATTTTGATCATGGTAACCTTCAGCTGAAAAATGGTTTCCGCTCAATGACTGAGGATTGTCACTGTTGCTTTGTCTCCAGTCCAAAACTACAAAATTCATCTCCATCATTTCTTTTCCTCCCCTACGACCACACAAATGGGGAGACAAGCGCTTTTTCAAAAAAGCAATCTCTAGTTTAATTTGTATATTTAGAGTAAAATCAGTGAAAAGTTTTTATTAAATCAAGTAAGTGATATTGGACTGTCATGTTAACATCTTGTTTAGAAATGTTAACATATTTAAGATCTGAATACAAGATGTTACTAGTTAACATGCTCAGCTGAGTACATAGCACTTTTGTGAAGGAATCTTCTGTGGTAAGTGTCTGTGATTTGGAACAGGCATTCTTAGTTCATTCATGGCAGGTCTCTTTCTTTTTTTTTTTTAACAAATTAAATTTTTTATTAAATAATTTACTTTCATTTTTGTCTCACAAATTTTTCATATCAGTGGTGCAAACATCCTTTGTCACCTCTGCAACGAACTGGTTCAAGATAATGGGTTTTAAAATAAATTGAACAGCATTGCATTTAATAGCAAAATCTCATTTTCCACATGGTTTTCATCAACATCAGATCATACAATCAAACCCTATGATGTCGGCATTCAAAAGAATCGTCTCATTTGAGCTTGAGTCTCATGGTGAGTCAGGGCCAAATCAGGATTTTAGAATATTACAAACGCCCCTTATCTAGAGCTCTAGATAGTAATTAAACAAGTTAATTTATCTTCTGCCCTAGGATAATTATACTGATACTTTAAAGCAAGAAATATAACACTGTTTTCATCAATGTGTAAATTTGCTTTAGGATACATTTATTTGTCAGATCAATGTTCTGAACCAGTGCGACATCTTGTGTAAATATAACATCCATTATCCCTGATAGAAAGAATGTCTGTTTTAGCAAGTCATGTCATCGGAAACACATGTTGTCATTTTTTATTGCAGGCAGTTTAGTGTGGTCTTGTGTAAGATTCTGCACAGGATTCAACTGTTTACCTTATGTTGATGAAAACATTGTGGAAAAGGAGAAAATATTCAAAAGCGCAAACTTTATAGAAATGTTGCAATATTTATCTCATATGTTTTCAAAGCAAATGAGTCTAAAAATTTCATATTTATAAGGGACGTGATATTTAACATCCTGTACTACTCAGTCCAAGTGTGATATTACCCAGGTATAGTCTGCATGCATGCAGCTGCAGGTTTTTTTCTGAACTTGAACTAGGTTAACTTAATAGACTGCTGGAACCAACTTTGCAAAGCCTAGCTGTACCACCAGTATCTGTTCAGGCAACCTTGCGCATCTGACCTGGCTCTCTACTGTTGGGTGCTTTTCTCAATATTTATCTTTTGAAATTCCTAAAATAGGCTGTGAACCCTTCAAAATTCAGTAATTCATAATGAACAATTTCACCTTTTGTCGCAATGTTTTTGAAAGTCATATGCAGCAGATGCGTCAAAATATGTGTATGTGGGAAAGCGACGTTCCTTTCATTTTAAAACATTTTTTTATATTTTCACCTTCATGTTTTTAAAGTAGTCTACTGCAGATATGTATTATGTATGTTGGAAAGATTTAACCCTTTCACACATACAACAAATACGCAAGAGACAACATTAAAAATGTCTAGGCAAAAATATAAATTCAAACCTTTCCTAAAGACCACCTTTGTTTAGACTGTTATTAAGACCACCAGTGTGAACAAAGACCATTATATTCTTTTCTTCCCAAGGTTGGTCTTTAATCCTTTCCCTCATACAACAATTCTGCAGCAGACAACTTTGAACATAATTTGTCAAAAAATAGAAAATCTCCATAATTGAATGGATAACCTATGACTTTAAGTGGAAAACATTGTGACAAAACGAGAAATTGCTCGTTTTGAGCAATTTCTTCTTTTGTCACTATGTTTTCAAAAAGTCAATTAGCCTTCTGCTGCAGAGGCGTCAGAAAGCGTCCATTTGAGGGAATTAGAGTTAAACGCAGGTTCGACTGTACCTCAAAGTGTTGAACATTCTGCTGCAAAAGGAGAAGTTGCTCATGAGCAATTTTTTCTTTTGCCACATGTTATCAAGAATCGTATATCGTAGATCAATGTATTTAACCCTTGTCCACCACCTATAGACACATTTTGACGCAATAGCAACAGACGACTTTTGAAAACATTGTGGCCAGAGGTGAAATAGCTCATGATGAGCAATTTCTCCTTCGGCCACAATGTTTTCAACTTTTTTAACAATTAACCCTCTCCCTCATATAAACGCTTTCTGACGCCTCTGCAGCTGCTAATTGAAAACATAGTGACAAAAGAAGAAATTGCTCAAAACGAGCAATTTCTCCTTTTGCCACAATGTTTTCCACTTTAAGTTATTAGGTCATCCATTCAATTATAGACATTTTCTATTTTTTTACAAAATATGTTCAAAGTCGTCTGCTGCAGAATTGTCATATGAGGGAAAGGGTTAAATGGTTAAAAACATTGTAACATTCTCCTTTTGCCACAATGTTTTCCACTTTAAGTTATTAGGTCATCCATTCAATTATAGAGATTTTCTATTTTTGCTAAAAATATGTTCAAAGTCGTCTGCTGCAGATTTGTTGTATGTGGGAAATGGCTGAGCTATCATTTATGGAGATTTTTCAGGTTTTTGTGACTAAGTTTCCAAAGTCATTTTCTGCAGATTTGCTGTATGTGGAGATTTTTCAGGTTTTTGTGACTAAGTTTTCAAAATCATTTTCTGCAGATTTGCTGTATGTCAATGGAAAGGGTTTAATGTGTCTACATGTTCGCATATCATTAATAAGGTACACAACTTCCCTATATACAACTTATCTAAAGCGGACGACTTAATTTCTCCTCCAGGCTTCAGAAAGTGTTAACTGTCACAATGTTCTTCTAAACATTGTTAGTGCTGATTTTCAAGTGATATGGCTCATTTTATATAACAATTAATAGGTTAGCAACAGCTGTTCTTCATTAGAAATATTCATGGTTAAAAAAGGGTATAAAGTATCAATACAAATTTGTAAACATTTTAAATCTTTTACTATACTTTGTTATCCCTTTCCCTCATATAGACGCTTTCTGACGCCTCTGCAGCAGACGGCTTTTTGAAAACATAGTGCCAAAAGACGAAATTGCACAAAATGTTATCCATTCAATTATAGAGATTTTCCATTTTTTGACAAAATATGTTCAAAGTCGTCTGCTGCAGAATTGTCGTATGAGGGAAAGGGGGTTATAGACAAATTAAATATTTCTGTGAATGTTATGCCTTTGTAGAAGATAATTTGTCAAACATATTAAGAAAAGGAGAAATTGCACGTTAAGAACACTTTTTTCCTTCTTATGTATTGTCTCTTAACTGTTTTTTCTTCAAAAACTCTAGGTGCTACCATTTTTTTAACCCTTCCCAACTTGGACATGAGCAGCATATGACTTTTGAAATCGCTCATTTTAATCAATCTCTCCTTTTGCTGCACTGTCTTCAACTCTATTCAGTAAGAATTGTAACTTGTGTTTGTTGTGATTTTCCATATTTTAGCCTCAATTGGTGTTTTAAAGTCATCTGCTGCAAGACTTAATTAATCCTTTTCCAAATGAGAATTGACTGCAGACTACTTTTAAAAACAATTGCAAAATGAGAAATGTCTCCCTTTGCCACAATGTTTTTTAACTCTATATATAATAATTATACTTTCATTATAAGACATTTTCCCAAATTGTTGCCCTGATGTCTTCTGCTCTGCAGGTAAGTTGTATGTGGGAAAGGGTTAAACAAGCATTTAAAAAAACAATGGTCTACCAAAACAGCATTAACTTGCACATCCCCCCTCAAAAAAAAAAGAAATATTATTATCAACTTTTTCATCAATGTAATTAAATTTCAAAGAGTTCTTTCAAGCTTTGGTTTTGTGACACGGTGTTACATCTAGAAGATTGCTATTTTATTTTATCACATAACTTGCGCTCCAGGAGTGACATAAATATCATATGTAACTATAGTTACATAAATAGCCGACTCACAGCATGTGTGTGACGTCACTTTAAATGACATCATAGTGTTTATAATTGTTCTGAATTTCGGCATTTATAAAAAATATTGTTTAAAGAGAATAAATCTAGATAAATGAAATGTTATAAGTGCCTTGTTGCTAATTTTGTATAAAATCAAAAGGTTATTAATAGGCACTACTTTTTACAGTGGAAGTATACATTTGAACTTCGGGGTGAACTTCGGTCACTGTTTACATTAGGACGAAGAAAGATCGATTTAAAGATTGAAAACAATCTTTTTATGGTGTTATGTAATAAATAGAATCTTACATTCGTGCTTATTTGATATTGTTTTTATGAAACTCGTCGACTGAAACGAATATGACACTCGGCAGAGCCTCGTGTCATATTATTTCAGTTGACTCGTTTCATAAAAACAATAACAAATAAGCACTTGTGTAAGATCCTCTATTTATTTTCATTACAAATTGCAAATTGCAGTATACAAAATATTTTGTGCATCGATTACGCAGCAATATCATAAAAATATACTTCCACAAAATAACACAATTGTGCACATCAAACTCTGCTTTTATTGTCTAAAATAGCAATTATTTGTCTCGGTGGTATAGCCTTCTCTGTTATTATATGCCCTAGTAGCTTCAATTGTTTCATCCTGATTTCACAATAGACCAGCAGATATCATATTATAATCAAACGTCTGTGCTTTATCTGGAACTATTCTGGTTGTATTACGTCCAAGATTCTTTTATGATTCATGAATATTACATTTTTTTGACGGATCAGGGACAGTATTATGTTTTATTGCCATTCTTGAATGAATATAAGCTTAGAAACGGGTCTCGGAGCAAGGGTTATAAATTGGCTTTATTGCAATATCTAACCCAACAGATTTGATTAGGCTTTAGAGGGAGTATCCAAAAGCATTTATAAATTCACCGTCTTCCCTTACAATCGAATCAAACTGTAAATTTATAGGACTTAGAGAATTTATAACACACACATTATCATCCACTGTACTCATATATCAAAGCTTTTAGATAAATACATAATTTGAAACATTAGGGTAAAAGCAGCATCATTCCTTATAGTACATGGCACTGCATGCTCTTGTCATGCACGATTGAACATGTGACGGCTATTGTAAGGCAATTTTATTTAGTCAATATTTTCTCCTGTTTTCCCTTTGTTCTGTTTGAATTTTGGTAACAGCATCAATTTATTTATTTATTTATTGGGGTTTTACCCCGCTTTCAACATTATTTCAGTTATATCACGGCGACATTTCACTTATTCATGATCCCTGGGTAAACAAACCAGTACTAGGCTAGAAAATGTGCCTTGCCCAAGGGCACTCCACCATGTCCGAGGTGGCGCGACTTGGGATCGAACCTGGGACACCCGGTTTCGAAATCCCCGACGCTAACCACTCGACCACAGCGGATTCCTGGTAACAGTATCAAAAGAAGAATGTGTAAAATAGAGAAAAATCTCATTAAAATCATCTCCTATTAACGCTACGCATAGGATCTGAGGACAACCGATACAGGGTTATGTTCAGACAACCTTTCCGCCAGCCAATCAGAACCTTGCTTTCATGTTTTTGAAAGTGAAAGTAAAAGTCTATATTTACCAAAAATATCTATATTTAGCATCTGATCCCAATTTTTGCATAGTGATTTACACACGTGTATAGTTCTTATGACGACCGCATCATGGCTACAAATGCGGAAATGAGGCAAAACACCGATACAGTCTTTCCCTGACCATACAACATCGAAAAGTGTTCTTTGCTCTGGTTTTGAATGGTCTATTTTAAATTTGCTCGACTTCGTGAATTGACGCCATTTTGAAGGTTAAGCCAAGTGTTTGTTGAAACGAGTCCTCTGATTGGTTCAAATAAAAATAGCTTGGTGGATCAAAAAATAGTGATATTGGAAATCTGATAAAACAAGAAGATGAATTCGAATGGATCGCCATCAGATCTTACATTTGGTCAGATCGTGTACTTTAGTCAGATTGGGAAAATACTTTTAAATTATGGGAAATATCTTATTTTAGATTGTTTGATTTGGGTTTAACGCCGTTTTCAACAAGTGTTCGGTCATATCACAGCAGCCAGCTCACCTTCCAAACAAAAAGCATGGCCACCAGGGGGTGGGGCTTTTTTGCCTTATATGACTATATTGAAACTATTAGAAATCTTCTACTCCGAAAGTATGTGAATGATTTTCAAATAATTTTGTAGACATGTTCCTTGGGTAAACCTCTTTCAGATTCATTCAAACCATAATGATAGGTCCAAAATTATAGCCACCAGGAGCAGGGGACGGGGCTGACTTTCCTTTTATCCCTATTGTAATTTTAATTTTATCCAATGAAGTCACGCAACCATGGAGCGATACGGGCCCTCATGGGCCTCTTGTTTTCTTTTTGCCACAATAATTTCAAGAATTGTATTTTGTAGATGCATCAAAATGTGTCTGTATTTTAACATGACAAATCACATTCTCGTAAAAAGCATCATGATAACATTTGTTTGCATTTTTACATGACCAATCACATTCCAAAGAACATGATAACATTAACTTTTGAAGATGTAAAGGACAATATTGTTAATATGCAAGACATCAAGATATCAGTCTTATTACTGCTATAATTAACACTTTCCGTCATATAGACGCTTTCTGACGCCTCTGCTGCAGACGGCTTTTTGAAAACATAGTGACAAAAGAAGAAATTGCTCAAAACAAGCAATTTCTCATTTTGTCACAATGTTTTCCACTTTTAGTCATAGGTTATCCATTTAATTATAGAGATTTTCTATTTTTTGACAAAATATGTTCAAAATCATCTGCTGCAGAATTGTCGTATGAGGGAAAGGGTTAACACTTTTCTTCATGAAACTAATCTATATCAGACAGACAACATTGGAAATATCTAGGCAAAGTTAATTTATAAATCTCAAGAAACCAAAATGGATTATTGAACAAAGTTAAAACATAGTGGCAAAGGGAGATTTTAATTGCCAATGATAATTAACTCCTTTTGTCACAATGTTTTCAAACCTAATGTTTGCTGCAGATGCATCAACATTCGTTTGCATGTATGTGGGAAAGGGTACATAAACAGGTATTTTTGATTTCATGTGACATCTTTTGCTTTCTCTAATGATGATTTCATGGCAGACTACTTTGAATTTGATTGAATTTTGATTATTCCAATCTCAACAGTATTTTACTCATATCATGTCATTTCCCGGGAAAAGTGCCAGAAGTTTATCCTAACTACAATCCCCCTACTCCTGAGTGCCAAGAACAGTGTCTTTAATCCTGGAAAACCTTTTCCTCGTATAGCAAATGTCTATGAACCCTTTCCCACATACAGACACTTTGCAGCAGACAACTTTTGAAAACATTGTGGCAAAAGGAGAAATTGGTTGTGATGAGTAATTTCTCCACTTTCCAATAATTGTTCTTTCATTTATAGAGTTTCCATATTTTAGGGCCAACTTTCTTTCCGACGATTGACAAAAGCCAACGCGACATGCGTCATTTGTCTTTCACCAATGGGCTAAATCTATGTGGAAAAGCAGCTAGTTGCTTGGGAAGATTGTTGTGTAGAGTACTGGTGTGAGAAAACCAGGAAATGCATGAGTAGGTGAACTGGCCGCCGTGATATAACGCCGAAATTGTTAAAAACGGTGTTAAACTCCAATCAATCAATCCATATTTTAGACTTAATGGTTTCACAGTCATTTGATGTTGATTTGTTTTATTTGGGAAAAGGTAATTGAAAGTGAAACTATTGAATAAGTGTTGAAAACAGTTTGGCCAAAGGAGAAATTGCTCATCCTGAGCAGTTTCTCATTTTCCTACAATGTTTTCAAAAACGGCCTTCCAGCTTTGGTGGAACCCACGCAGAGATGGAACCAAGATCAGACCCAGGTTCACATTTTGTAGTTGTGATGTAAAAAAATTATGCTTGGTATGGTTTTATACATTTTATACATTAAGCAGTACTATGTTTGTGTAATGAAATTGAAAGGTCAAGGTTACATGTTGTATTTTGGATGTATGGATTATTTACCCATACTAATATTATACTGGATGGTTGTATAATGATGTTGAAAGGTGAAAGTCACATGTGGGTTAAGATGTATGGAGTAATCTTCCACATAATAACATTATGCTGTATGGTTGTATAAGTTGAAAGGTCAAGGTCATATGTTGTAGTTTGGATTTATTGAGTTATCTGCCCAATAATAACATTATACTGTCAACTGTATTAGTAAGTTGAAAGGTCAATGTCACATATTGTGGTTTGGATGTATGGAGCAATGTATACCATACTAACATTTTGCTAAATGGTTACATAAGGAAGATGAAAGTTCAAGGTCACACATTGTAGTTGGGATGAATGGAGTTATTTAGCCCAACTTAACATTATACTGTATGGTTGTATTTAGTAAATTGAAAGGTGAAGGTCACTAATTGAGTTTGGATGTATAAGTAAGTTAAAAGGTCCAGGTCACATGTTGTAGTTTGGATGTACAGTTATCTACCCTTGCTAAAATTATGCTGTGTGGTTGGATAAAATTGTTGAAAGGTCAAGGTTGCACATTGTAATTTGGATGTATGGACTAATATATACCATACTAACATTTTGCTGAATGGATATATAACGAAGTTGAAAGGTCAAGGTCACACATTGTAGTTATTTACCCCATACTGACATTATATTGTATGGTTGTATTAAGTAAGTTGAAAGGTGAAGGTCACACATTGAGTTCGGATGGATGGAGTATTCTTCCCAATACTAACATAATGTTGCTTGGTTGTATAAGGAAGTTAAAACATCCAGGTCACATGTTGTAATTTGGATATACAGAGTAATCTACCCATACTAACATTATTCTGTATGGTTGGTTTACCAAGTTGAAAGGTCAAGGTCACATTTAGGTCTGATGTATGGAGTAATCTTCTAACAGTACGTATGCTGTATGGTTGTGTAATCAAGTTTCACATTGATTAGAAACGTGGTAAATAAAGTAGTTACTCTGTCACAGTTGTATGATTCTCTCACTTGAATCGCTCAGATGATCAGTTATGTATAACGACAAAGTAATAAAAATTCTAACCCTTTTCTCCCAATGCTAAAAAAAATCCATCTACAGCTTGTAACAACTTATTCTTCATCCCATTATGTTTTCGGCTCTTTAGTTTATTGATAATTTCGTTTGCTTCAAATTTTGGCGTTGAATATTCATTAAAAAACCCTCTTTAAATGGGTTATCGGGTAATGAGATATAGCAATCTTAAAACTATCGATATGTTGTAATTGATGACAATTTGATTGTATATTATGTGAAACACTTATTCCTTTGGGATTATTTTCTCATTATTTCAACATTTTCAGGAATTTTTCGAACAGTTTTTTAAGATAGATGACTTCTTTCTTATGATTATTGTTTTATAGAAGTAGTAGAAACAGCCTTCCCTCCTTAACCCTTTCCCTCATACGACAATTCTGCAGCAGACGACTTTGAACATATTTTGTCAAATAATGGCAAATCTCTATAATTGAATAGATAACCTATGACTAAAAGTGGAAAACATTGTGACAAAAGGAGAAATTGCACGTTTTGTGCAATTTCTTCTTTTGTTACTATGTTTTCAAAAAGCCGTCTGCTGCAGAGGCGTCAGAAAGCGTCTATATGAGGGAAAGGGTTAAAGCATAGAATCTTGGGGTAAGCATTATCTCGGACTCGGTGATGTCAGGATAAATTGACAAGTACTTGTAGCTTACCCAGGAAACGTTGTGTTATCCCGGCTGTAGCTTTTCCGGGGACTCTTAACAGAAAATACAAAAATACACGGAAAATACAGAGAAACCATGGAAAAACCATGGAAAAAAACAGGGAATTTAATGTTAAGATGCGGAAACGCTGGAAATGGTCTGAATACTCCGAGGTCCACGGAACCTTTCCAGGGTGTTCACAGAACCGTTCCGGGTTGTCCATGAAATTTCCCGGTTTTCCACTTAAATGTACTGGAATTTCCATGGAAAGTGTCAGATTATCCAAAAGTAGCCCTGGAAAGTTGTCTGATTTATACTCCGGGGATTTTGTTAGAGTCCCCGGAAAAGCTACAGCCGGGTTATTTTGAAAAAATGCTGTATTTAAGACCGCTAGATAGCAGGCGTATTTCAGGTTATTATACCCCCCTTCGAAGAAGAGGGAGTATATAGGAGTCACTGTGTCGGTCAGTCGGAAGCCATATTTTGGTCAGTCGGAAGCCATATTTTGTCCGGCCTATTTTTAGCTCACCAGAGCACGTAGTGCTCAAGGTGAGTTATTGTGATCGCCTTTTGTCCGTCGTCCGTCGTCAACATTTGCTTGTTAATTCACTAGAGGCAACATTTTGCATCCAATCTTTATAAAAGTTTATCAGAACATATATCTCGATCAACTCTAGGCCAAGTTCGAAACTGGGTCATGTGGGGTCAAAAGCTAGGTCACTAGGTCAAATTTAAGGAAAATCTTGTTAACACTCCTGAAGCCGCATTTTTGGCTTGAGCATGTTGAAACTTTGTCAGAATGTTTGTCTTAGTGATATCTAGGCCAAGTTCGAAAATAGGTCATGTCGGGTCAAAAGCTAGGTCACTAGGTCAAATTTAAGGAAAATCTTGTTAACACTCCTGAAGCCGCATTTTTGGCTTGAGCATGTTGAAACTTTGTCAAAATGTTTGTTTTAGTGATATCTAGGCCAAGTTCGAAAATAGGTCATGTCGGGTCAAAAGCTAGGTCACTAGGTCAAATTTAAGGAAAATCTTGTTAACTCTCCTGAAGCCGCATTTTTGGCTTGAGCATGTTGAAACTTTGTCAGAATGTTTGTCATAGTGATATCTAGGCCAAGTTCGAATATAGGTCATGTCGGGTCAAAAACTAGGTCACTAGGCCAAATTGAAGGAAAATCTTGTTAACACTCTGGAAGCCACATTTTAAACTTGACCATGTTGAAACTTTGTCGGAAGGTTTGTCTTGATGATATCTAGGCCAAGTTCGAATATGGGTCATGTCCGGTCAAAAAGTAGGTCACTAGGCCAAATTGAAGGAAAATCTTGTTAACACTCTGGAAGCCACATTTTAAACTTAAGCATGTTGAAACTTTATTAGAAAGTTTGTCTTTTGATATCTAGGCCAAGTTCGAATATGGGTCATGTCCGGTCAAAACCTAGGTCACTAGGCCAAATTTAAGGAAAATCTTGATTACACTCTAGAAGCCACATTTCTGGCTTGAGCATGTTGAAACTTTGTCAGAATATTTGTCTAAGTAATAGCTAGGCCAAGTTCGAATATGAGTCATGTCGGGTCAAAAACTAGGTCACTAGGCCAAATTTAAGGAAAATCTCGTTAACACTCTTGAAGCCGCATTTTAAACTTGAGCATGTTGAAACTTTATCAGAAAGTTTGTCCTGATGATATCTAGGCCAAGGTCGCATATGGGTCATGTCATGTCAAAAACTAGGTCACTAGACCAAATTTAAGGGAAATCTTGTTAACACTCTGGAAGCCACATGTTTGGCTTGAGCATGAGAGAGTTATGTCTTAAATAGCCCATTCTCAGGTGAGCGATTCCAGGGCCTCATGGCCCCTCTTGTTTTACAAACCACTGGGTGGAATTTAATAGAAAAAATTACATGAATCGTCTATACCAAGAGGAGATGTGCACATCCTAAAGGTCTAACAATTGCATGTTTTTTTTACAGAGTTATGGCCCTTTTACTTATTAAGTTATGGTGTAGGTCAAGGTGCTGTTTGGGGGGGGGTATTTATCATCTTCAGTGATAGTTCTAGTTTAATTTCACCTCAAAACCATATGTTTTTGTTTACTCAAAAAAGTACCGGTATTCACAGCATAGGGTTTCTTTCAGTAATAAAAAAGATACAGTGCTGACAAAACCCTACTTACTGATGTCCTTATGTAGATCTCCGTTCAGTTTATTGGAAAAGTCTCCATTTGCATTGATAAAATGTGACGTTATTTTTTCAGTGAAATTAAATGTGACAGTGATGTAGTAAAAGGTGTGATGATGATGAAACCTGTTTGTATGATAGCTGATAGTAAATGTAATATGTATTCAATAGCAAACATTATATGTTTTTATATTGCATTGGAAATTAGGTGTATATATGTTACCACTGTGGATGTTATGTGATTTATTATTGTGTTTCACTGAGAATTTACATAATATTGTGAGTAATGGACAATATAAAATGTTTTACAGGTAGAACTGACTTTTAATCTCTCTGGAGCAGATGAATTTAAAGAAAAATATATAGGTGCAGGTGAAGATACGGATGTTGAGCTGGATTTATTTCTTTGTAGATTTTGATGCTTTCACTTTTAGAATCATAATAAAAATCACTCATTCATTTTCAACTAATGGATATATTTTTGGCTTTTGAAAAGCATTATAAAGAACTGGGCTGAAAATGAATATTATAAAAGTAAACTATTTGTGATCCGGATGACATACATGACAAACTCGTTCCATCAAATATCTAGGCAAAATCTCTCAAATTAAAAGTGATTACTTATAGTATACAGTCGAAAACAACATAAGTGGCAAAAGCAGATAAATGCTCATGATGAGCAATTTCTTATTTTGCCAGTATGTTTTCAAAGTTATCTGCTGTATATGCATCAAAATGCATCAAAATGCGAGAGAGGGTAAATAACCTAGATATTTGTCAATGAATCATCCAGCTGTGTGGGCAATTTAGAGTCTTCTTTCACACAAACAGTAAAAAGACATGCGTTAGATTTCACCTGCATTGCTGAGAGGAAACCACGGCCAGGAACTAGAAGTGCTGCACCACTGCTTATATACATCCTAACATACCTCAACCCTTTCCCTCATATAGACGCTTTATGACGCCTCTGCAGCAGACAGCTTTTTTGAAAACATAGTAACAAAAGCAAAAATTGCTCAAAACAAGCAATTTCTCCTTTTGCCACAACGTTCAAAAACGTCTGCTGCAGAATTGTCGTATGAGGGAAAGGGTTAACCGTTATCTGATACATATACATAACTTCTGAAAACATTGTGGGAAAATTATGAATTTATTGTTTTGAGCAATTTCTGTGTGCAGCTCCAATGATTCCTAATCCCAAGATGCCATTACAATTTGATTTAACTCTTTTCAACGCTTCTGCAGCAGACGGCTTTTTGAAAACATAGTGACAAAAGAAGAAATTGCACAAAACGTGCAATTTCTCCTTTTGCCACAATGTTTTCCACTTTTTGTCATAGGTTATCCATTCAATTATGGAGATTTTCTATTTTTGGACAAAATATGTTTAAAGTCGTCTGCTGCAGAATTGTCGTATGAGGGAAAGGGTTAAAGAGTAGCTAATTTTCTAAATTACAATTTGATTTAACTCTTTGCATGCTAAATTATTTTCCTCTACTATATTGTCGTCTGCAAAATTTGGAAAAAAATATTTATTTCCCCCGAATGTTTACTGAAATTGAATCGGAGTGACAAACAGTTTGGATCTCAGATCAGTCCCCACGTTTTGTGGGGACTGATCTGGATCCAAACTGTTTGCAAATGTCATCAACAGTTGACAAAACCCGCCGCTAGCGTGCTAAGAGATAAAGAGTAGCTAATTTTCTAAATTTTCTAAATGTTGCACTCTTTTTCCTCATATATGTTTTCAAAACAGAATACTCTGAAATTGTCTTGTCAGGTAAACAATGATAAATAAGATTGGATTTTGCCTGATGCAGTTCAAATGTGTAAATCCATTCCTACTTGAAGTTGCATTTTGATATATCTGCAGCAGATGCTTACCTTTTGCCACAATGTTTCCAATTATATTCAATGATTATACAAACTCATTCAGTAGAGATCTCCCATAGTTTTGTCGTCATCTGCTGCAGATTTCTCTGCATTTGTGGGATTTTTGCTGTACACAGTTCTCTGTTTTCACAAAACGGTTGATTGTTGTCATGCATTCAAGGTATTGTGATTACAAGCATTAAACTGGTTATGGTATATTCAAATTGGGGAAAGATTGACACTTAACCCTTCCCCTCATATGACAATTCTGCAGCGGACGTTTTTGAACGTATTTTGTCAAAACATAGAAAATCTCCATAAGTGAATGGATAACCTATGACAAAAAGTGGAAAACATTGTGGCAAAAGGAGAAATTGCACATTTTGTGCAATTTCTTCTTTTGTCACTATGTTTTCATAAAGCCGTCTGCTGCAGAGGCGTCAGAAAGCTTCTATATGAGGGAAAGGGTTAAAGCAATTGGATTATGATATCAAATTGAATTGTGTCAAGTTCATTTTGATAAAAAGAATCCTGTGTACTTGATAGATTAAATTACGATACAAGATGACAAGGTCAAGTCAAATTGTAAGAGTTTGATACGAGCCGTTTTCTCAGAAAAGGGGGTTGTTGTACGTGACCATCAGCCTATTGTCAATTAACCCTTTCCCTCATATAGACACTTTCTGATGCCTCTGCAGCAGACAGCTTTTTGAAAACATAGTGACAAAAGAAGAAATTGCTCAAAACAAGCAATTTCACCTTTTGACACAATGTTTTCCACTCAATTATAGAGATTTTCCAATTTTTGACAAAATACGTAATAAATAAGTTGTCTGCTGCAGAATTGTTGTATGAGGGAAAAGGGTTAATACCTGTATTGTCTGGGTTTTTTATGGTGTTTTAAGCCATTTTCAAAAATATTTGTTTGGCCGTGACGAGTAATGAAAGCGAGACGAAGGAGTTGCTTTTCTGGCGACGGCGCTGCGTCAAACGTATGTTTAGCACAGCGTTAACGTTTCTTTTTTAATTGTTCTGAATAAGTACTGGTGCTATAGGGCTTTCATATTTTCAATATAGTTACATCTAATACCCTTCTTCACATTGTATGCTGAGGATGTTGAGTGTGACCTTTTTTGGGGGGTTAAACACATGATTTTTGGTGGTTTTGGGTGGATTTTGAGAATAAGTCGAAGCTTCTTCATTTTAGCTCACCTGTGCACGAGCCGCAAGGTGAGCTATTGTGATCATGTTTTGTCCGGCATCCAAATTTTTGTCTCAAGTATATCTAGGTCAAGTTCAAATATGGGTCATAATGGGTCAGAAACTAGGTAACTAGGTCAAATTGATCGGAAAACTTGTTAACACTCTGGATGCTGCATTTTTAACTTGAGCATGTTAAAACTTTATCAGAATGTTTGTCTTGATAATATGTAGGCCAAGTTCAAAAACTAGGTCACTAGGCCGAATTGTAGGGAAATTTTGTAAATTTGGTCAGAATGTTTATCTTAATGATATCTAGGTCAAGCTTGAATATGGGTTATGCCGGGGCAAAAGTTGGTCACTAGGCTAAATTGATGGAAAAAAATGTTAACACTCTGAAGCCCCATTTTTGGCTTTAGCAGCTTGAAATTTTGTCAGTATGTTTTTCTGAATTATATCTAGGTCAAGTTCAAATATGTGTCATATTGGGTCAGAAAGTAGGTCAATAAAGGAAAATATTGTTCAAACTGTGGAGGCCGCATTTTTACTTTGAGCAAGTTAAAACTTTGTCAGAATGTTGGTCTTGCTGATATCTATCTATTCCATGTTGGAATATGTGCAATACTGTTGAACCCATTGCATGTATCATGCCCATTGCTCTTCTTGTTAAGATGAATGCAGCAGCTGAGGCATTCAGATCATTGTTTCTTTACAATGAGAAATATTTTATTAATTAACCCTTCCCTCATATAGACACTTTCTGACGCCTCTGCAGCAGACAGCATTTTGAAAACATATTGACAAAAGAAGAAATTGCTCAAAATGAACAATTTCTCCTTTTGCAACAATGTTTTCCGCTTTTAGTCATAGGTTATCCATTCAATTATAGAGATTTTCTATTTTCTGACAAAATATGTTCAAAGTAATCTGCTGCAGAATTGTCATATGAGGGAAAGGATTAATATCTCTCTGCTAATTACAGTGATTTACTACCTATGTAAAACTGTGAGGAGTGAATGCCTTGTTTCTGAGTCATTATCCAATCTTTAGCTTTTGGACTGTTCAAAATTGAAAAAATCTGGAGGATTAAACAAAAAAAATGTTTCAATGACAATTTGGAGATCAATTTCTAGTTAAAAGCGATAGATTTGGCAGCTTTTCTTGAATTTTTCTTCATGATTTCAAAAGATATCTGTACCAGTAAAGGGGAGATCCATTTCTTAGTGTTAAGAAATTTACTTTGTTGTCTCTGTAGTATATATCTTTGAAAATATTTTAGAAAAAGGAGAAATAACTTGAATAGCTGATTGAACAACACTGACACATGAGAACCTGTGAACATTAAGAGCTTTTGAGAAATGTCAATTACCATTAAATTGCATACTAAGTCTTGTATAGATTTTTTGCTCTTTTCAGTAATTATACCTGGTGAGCTTTGCTCAAGGTGAGTTATTGTGATCGCCTCTTCTCCTCAGTAACCAGTGGGTCAATTGGGATGAAACTTCACAGGAAGCATCCTCTCAATGACCTCACCAGATTTCCTTCAAATTTTTGGGATCCATGCAGAATTCTGGTTTCCATGGTAACGAAAAGAAAAACAATTCAAAATTCTTCTTCTCCCAAACTGGTTGGCAGATTTTCAAATAATTTTGTAGAAATGTTCCTTGGATGACCCTCTATCAGATTCCTTCAAGCCATGTTGATTGGTCAGGGTGGCGGGGTTATTTTGCCTTATATGGCTATAGTGAAAACTTAAAAATCTTCTTCTCTGAAAGTGTCAGGCCGATTTTCAAATAATTTTGTAGAAATGTTCCTTAAGTGACCCACTTTCAGATTCCTTCAAGCCATGTTGATTGGTCGAAAAACATGGCCGCCAGTGGGCAGGGCTATTTTGCATTATATGGCTATAGTGAAAGCTTAAAAAATCTTCTCCTCCAAAAGTGTCAGGCCGATTTTCAAATAATTTTGTAGAAATGTTCCTAGGGTGACCCTCTATTAGATTCCTCCAAGCCAAGTTGATTGGTCTGAAACTATGGCCGCCAGGGGCCGGGGCTTATATAGCTAAAGTGATAACAAGAAAATCGGGTGAGCGATCCATTGGGCCATCATGGCCCTCTTGTTGTGTCACAGTTTGCCTAAATACTTTCCAAAGTCGTCTGCTGTAGATTTGTTGTATTGGGGAAAGGGTTAAGGATAATTAAATCTGTAAACGATAATATTTGAATTTGAGAATGTGATATCATACCTCTTGTGGAATTTCTGGCCTTAATTTCTCACACCTATAGAAGATGAAGTTATCAAGATATCATTAGACTGAAATATTTTCTGTTCTTATGAATGAGATTAAAATTGTGTTAAAGTTTTATAAACAAGAAAACATTTATTCTGCTTAGTTATTAAATCTTTTTGGCAAAGCATGTTTCCATGTTAGAAAAATCAGTCGACTTCTATAGCAAAAGAAAATTATGCTAATTTGAGTTCACTTAAATATTTGTTTTAAAATACCCTAAAATGCCTACATGTTTGTTTAAGATCATTTATGGTTTTCTGTCAATTTATATAGCAATTGATCATTTACCCAATAAAATATCTTAAAATATTTTCTTTGAACATATCTGGTGTAAACACTGTTATATATTGAAAAACAAGAGAAAGTTGATGCAACGCATCAATGTCGCCGGATATCCATACTGCAGTTATGCATAACACTAACATTATAGTAGTTGAATTAACAGTTATCAACTGAGGGGCATATTGGAACATCGGGTTGGGGTTAAGTGAAAATGTATCATAACTTGCATTGTTTTGTCAACGAAGTGAATGATAATTGAAGCCTTTCATTGTTTATGATCAATCTCCATTCCAAAGTAGGTTGACCATACACACAACCAACTACTTATTGATCATAAACAGTAATGGAAATGAGTAATCTTGCCAATCATTAGTCTAAGTATGTATACAGTGCTTTCAATAAGGAATAATTATAAGATTTGTGAATTCCACATACACTTTTCAAGATGTTTGTCAGAAAATTTTAATTCTATTATTTTTCAATATAACCACAACACAGACAATTTAGGATTTGCATGCAATAGCACGTCATTTTACCTTTCCTCTTTTAAAGTCAACAGTGGACACCTTTGCAGCAATCTACTTTTAAAAAAATGAGATGAGGGTTAAATCGCTGAAGACATGAGTTTTCTCTTTTTCTCAAAATGCTATTAGCTTAGCATCCAATTATATCATACTTTAACAAATGTTGAAATGTAGTCCAATATTTATAAATTAGACCACCTTCGAAATATAATATCAACTAAACAGTTAAATCTCATTGAAATTGTTGTATAACTTAAACTTAATTTCGAACATAAACTTAGCCCTACAACATGTTAATTTATTTTAATTCTTTCCTTCCTTTTGTATAATGAAAACAACAAACTACTCATGTTTTTAAAATTATATTATGATGAGCGCCCTTGTGTCAATGATGCATAACAAAATGCAGATCGGAAGCAATATGCCTTTAGGGAATTAAATGACACATTTAAAATTGTCAAGGACGAAATAATTTTGTACGAAAGACCCGATTCTTTCTTATTCGCAGAGGTGTGTTCTTGAAACTCTCTTTATAGGCAGGGAGTGTTCGTTCAAAGTCATGTTTCCAGTAAAACCAGTTTTATCTCGGTTTGTTCTTTTCTTCATTTGTTTTGAACCAAATAAACATTTTAAATCACCTATAATTTACTATTTGTAAGTGAGTGTAAAGAGCGGCTCTCTGCAAAGGAGATTGATCTACGCACTTTCAATAAGGAATAATTATAAGATTTGTGAATTCCACATACACTTTTCAAGATGTTTGTCAGAAAATTTTAATTCTATTATTTTTCAATATAACCACAACACAGACAATTTAGGATTTGCATGCAATAGCACGTCATTTTACCTTTCCTCTTTTAAAGTCAACAGTGGACACCTTTGCAGCAATCTACTTTTAAAACAATGAGATAAGGGTTAAATCGCTGAAGACATGAGTTTTCTCTTTTTCTCAAAATGCTATTAGCTTAGCATCCAATTATATCATACTTTAACAAATGTTGAAATGTAGTCCAATATTTATAAATTAGACCACCTTCGAAATATAATATCAACTAAACAGTTAAATCTCATTGAAATTGTTGTATAATTTAAACTTAATTTCGAACATAAACTTAGCCCTACAACATGTTAATTTATTTTAATTCTTTCCTTCCTTTTGTATAATGAAAACAACAAACTACTCATGTTTTTAAAATTATATTATGATGAGCGCCCTTGTGTCAATGATGCATAACAAAATGCAGATCGGAAGCAATATGCCTTTAGGGAATTAAATGACACATTTAAAATTGTCAAGGACGAAATAATTTTGTACGAAAGACCCGATTCTTTCTTATTCGCAGAGGTGTCGTTCTTGAAACTCTCTTTATAGGCAGGGAGTGTTCGTTCAAAGTCATGTTTCCAGTAAAACCAGTTTTATCTCGGTTTGTTCTTTTCTTCATTTGTTTTGAACCAAATAAACATTTTAAATCACCTATAATTTACTATTTGTAAGTGAGTGTAAAGAGCGGCTCTCTGCAAAGGAGATTGATCTACGCAGTTGGTATTCGCGAGTCACGCAGGTGCGCGTAAGTAAACAAATTAGACTGCGACGTAAAGGTTTGTAGTTATCGACTTTTGATTACAGTATATAGTGTAAAATAAAGTATACCAGTCTAGCTAATAGGGACTGTTTTGTCTTCGTAAATAAAACAAAAAAACATAAATGCGAGTCAAAATAAAGAAACTGAAAATACCTAAAACATCGGAATATTTATTTCATTTTAGATGTGTCATTACTTAGTGTTTTTAAACAAACACAATTGTAATATGTTCAAGACATCTAAATGTGTTTCTTTCTAATAATAATCCCCCCTCCCATGTGATTTCAGAAAACCTATTAAAAATAGAAGTTGCGGGCTTCTGCCCAGAGACTAATAAAACCTTTACTTTTTGATACCGAACTGAAAACATTGTGGGAAAAGGTGAAATTCAGTATGGTAAAAGGAGAAATTGCTCATTATAAAATTAGCAATTACACCTTTTTCGGCATTGTTTTCAAATCTCTCTTTATAAAGGCATCTAATGTCGTTTGTATTAGGAAAAGGCTCCCAATTGAGATGGAACAGGTACTTAGTATCATCAATCCCAGAGTTTACTAGTATATATATACATGTAGTTTTAATTTTATGTGTATACCTTTTTCTGATACAAAAACAATTGATGCAGAGCATGATTATTGAAAACATTGAAGCAAACAATGGAAAATCTCCTTAAATGATTTAATAGCTCAATTTCTTCTTTCCCTACATTCTTTTTCGATTCTGTATCAAAGTTATCTGAGTTTTGAGTTGTTTTTCTCTCAGAATTTGTGCAAAATCATAGAACACCAAAACAATATTTCAGTTAAGCAGTTAAAATAATACCAATACTTTTTAACCTTTTCAAATCATACATTCCCAATTACTACTGAAATATTTATATTATTATAAACTAAATATCTGAAAGATGATATTAATTAATGACCTTTTTATGCCCCCGGAATCACCGATTCGGTGGGCATCTAGTTTTTGGCCTGTCTGTCTGCACGTCTGTCTGCACGTCTGTCTGTCTGTCTGTCGAAAAAAACTTTAACCTTCATTACTACTTTTGAACCGTAACAGGTACGGCTACCATATTTCACATGTGTATTCCTTGTGACATGACCTTTCTGTCAGTACCAACATTTTTGACCATGCGACCTTGACCTTTGACCTAGATGTCTTTGTCTGTCGAAAAAAACTTTAACCTTGACCACTACTTTTGAACCATAACAGGTACAGCTACCATATTTCACATGTGTATTCCTTGTGACATGACCTTTCTGTCAGTACCAAAATTGTTGACCTTGCGACCTTGTCCTTTGACCTGGATGTCTTTGTCTGTCTGTCGAAAAAGACTTTAACCTTGACCACTTCTTTTGAACCATAACAGGTACGGCTACCATATTTCACATGTGTATTCCTTGTGACATGACCTTTCTGTCAGTACCAACATCTTTGACCTTGCGACCTTGACCTTTGACCTAGATGTCTTTGTCTGTCAAAAAAAAAACGTTAACCTTGACCACTACTTTTGAACCATAACAGGTACAGCTACCATATTTCACATGTGTATTCCTTGTCACATGACCTTTCTGTCAGTACCAACATTTTTGACCTTGCGACCTTGACCTTTGACCTACATGTTGCCATTCGGGGGCATCAGTGTTTCACAAACACATCTTGTTTTAGTTCTAAATGTCTTGTCCTTGGACAGAGCATATAAAACCCTTTCCCTCATATAGACACTTTCTGACACCTCTGCAACAGACGGCTTTTTGAAAACATGGCGACAAAAGAAGAAATTGCTCAATTTCTCCTTTTGTCACCATGTTTTCAACTCTATTCAATTATTGCAGTTTCATTTAAAGGGAGTTTCCAAAAAAAAATGGGTATGTTTTCAAAGTCGTCTGCTGAAGAGTTGTCACATGTGGGAAAGGGTTAAGAGGAACACTTGCAGCGGGTCAAGGGTGGACATGCAACATCCACAAAAAATGTTCACTCTTATTACTTGTTATTACCTATTACAATCAATTCAAACTAGTTCATGAGGATTATCCCACTGGGCTGCCTTGGGCGATCGAACTTGATCAAGAAATTAAATATGATCGCCTGAGGCAGCCAGTGTTGTGGCCTCTTAATTCGTAAAAGTTTGCTTAATTTGCTTTCTCAATTATTACTTGAACGATCCCTTTCAAAACTTCAACAAACTTTACTGCAATGTTTAAAGGGATATATAATATTTTGGCAAATTTCCCTTTCAAGATGAATTGCCATAGATAGACATAACTGGGTTATTTGGCATTCCTTTTTAGGTCCAATTTTTTTTCCAGCAGGATTACTCTTGACAACTTAAAAGTTATGACCCCTTAAAGTTAAGTAAGTGCAATTCAAATTTGCTTAACCCACTCCCACATGTGTATACTTTTTTCACATCTGCAGTTGACGACTCTTGGAAATATTATAGCAAAAGAAGAGCAATTTCTCCTTTTGCCACAATGTATTCAACTCTATTAAATAATGATATCTTAATTTTTTGATATACTCCATATTTCTGTCTGGATGTTTTCAAAGTTGTCTGCTTCAATATAACACTTTTATGTGGGAAAGGGTTAATTAGCTTTTGTCAACTCTTTAACTTTGTGCAATTCCTTTTCAATTTTCACAAACATTGCTGTCAAGTTTGATCTCAAGCCAAAACATATATTAGACAATCCAGAGTAATGCCCCTTGATGGGTCTATATATATATATTGCAACACTTTGGCACTCTTGTTCTACTGAATGTTTTAACCCTTTCCCTCATATAAGCTTTCTGACGCCTCTGCAGCAGGGCGACTTTTGAAAACATTGTGACAAAAGAAAAAATTGCTCAAAACAAGCAATTTCTTCTTTTGTCACAATGTTTTCTACTCTTTTTAGTAAATATACATACATTTATAGATCAATCGAGCTTTTCCATGTTTTTGCCTAGTTGTTTTCAAAGTCGTCTGCTGCAGATTTGTTGTATGTGGGAAAGGTTTAAAAATATTTTCTTCAATTTTAGAGATTTTTCAATTGTTTCTGGATATGATATTTAAACACATTATCCTCGAAACTCTCATATGATGAAAATAATTTACCCTTTGATTTTCTCATAAACAACAAATTTGCAGCAGACGACTTTGAAAAACTTCTAGGTGAAACTATAGATAATCTCTACAAATGAAGGTATAATTACTGAAAAAAGTTGAAAACATTGTTGCAAATGGAAAAATCGGTTTTGAGCAATTTCTCCTTTTGTCACAATGTATTCAAAAGTCTTGTACTACAGAGAGGCTTCTGTATGTGGGAAAGGGTTAAGTTGACTGTATTTGACAAAAAAACCACATGGAAAACATGGATTAACCTTTTCCCACATAAAGACGCTTTCTGATGCCTCTGCAGTAGACGACTTTTGAAAACAGAGTGACAAAAGAAGAAATTGCTCATGATGACCAATTTCTCCTCTTGCCACAATGTTTTAAACTCTATTCAATAATTTAACTATTAATTATAGAGATATTTGCTATTTTTGTCAGTACGTGTTCAAAGTCGTCAGTGCTGAAAATTGTTGTATGTAGGAAATATGGTTAACCCTTTCCCTCATATAGACGTTTTCTGACGCTTCTGCCGCAGACGGCTTTTTGAAAACAGAGTGACAAAAGAAGAAATTGCACAAAACGTACAATTTCTCCTTTTGCCACACTGTTTTCCACTTTTTGTCATAGAGGTTATCCATTCAATTATGGAGATTTTCCATGTTTTGACAAAATATGTTCAAAGTCGTCTGCTGCAGAATTGTCGTATGAGGGAAAGGGTTAAGGAATGGCAGAGGATGGTTTTTTTTAGCTGAAGTGACATAAACATGAGATATATGCCTGATGTGTGACACCAACGAGTATTCATCATTTCTATTCATTGATACAGTATGTCTATCCAGTGAGGGGGGGTTTGTTTTCGAAGAAGCCTGGTTGTTGATAGGGTGCGGGATATTTTTTTCAAAATATGGTGTGATATATTATCATGTGATTATATATGTAAGTTGTGGGTATTTATAAGAATTAACTTTATGCCAAGATTCAAGACTTGTATATCACTATGAAATCGTTGTCATTTACATTCTTTGAAAACAGGTTTTTTCCTTCAATAAATGGTTTTTGTTTCGAGATATAACAGTTATGTGATTTCTAGGATATATTTGTTCTGATAATATGTTGCTACTTCCTATTTTGATGTAGGTGTGGATTAAAAAATGTCTCATTCTGGAGCAAAGTGCTTCTTCAAATGTGATCGGCTTCAATAGCCATCAGGTCACTAAAGCAAGAGTTTTCATCCAATCTTACTAAAACTTATTCACAATATTTGTTGCAAATTTCTGGGTTAAGTTTGAAAATGAGTCTTTGACACTCTAGAGGCAGCAATTTTAAATCCTTAGTGATGAAACTTTGTCTTGGTGATATCTAGGTCAATTTGAAATAAGGTCACATAACCTTTTCCCACATACAACAAATCTGCAGCAGACAACCTTGAAAACATCTAGGCTAAAACATGAAAAACCTCAATAAATGAAAGTATAATTGCTGAAAAAAAAATGAAAACATTATGTCAAATGTAGAAATTAAATTTTGATCATGTCCGGCCAAACACTAGGTCCAGTTAACCCTTTCCCTCATATAGACGCTTTCTGACGCCTCTACAGCAGACAGCTTTTTGAAAACATAGTGACAAAAGAAGAAATTGCACAAAACATGCAATTTCTCCTTTTGCCACAATGTTTTCCACTTGTTCTCATAGGTTATCCATTCAATTATGACAAAATACGTTCAAAGTCGTCTGCTGCAGAATTGTCGTATGAGGGAAAGGGTTAAAGGAAAATCTGTGGACCCTCTTCCAGCCACATTTTTATGCCAACTTGATAAATATTTGTGTTCCAAGTTTGAACACTGGGGTCATGGTGGGTCTTTAAAAGTCTGTATTTTTTATCAAATTTTGAACACTTTTCAAACACAGCCATAGTACTCAAGTGAGAGTTATGGTGCCAACATGGCCGTCTTGTTGAAATATTTTGATGCAACTGGTTACACATGCTAATCATGAAGTGCATAATTATGTGCAAGACACAATTTGGATCAAATCAATTTTCGTGTTCTACTGAGTTTTGAACATTATAAGGATGCATCAAAATACATCATTCTGCAGAATAGAAAGGCTTTAGGAAGTTTGTATGAGGGAGGTTATTGTTTTACAAGTTAGCCTCTTTATACCTTCCCACATACAACAAATCTGTAGCATATCCAGGCAAAAATACAACAAAATCGCTATATATATGGAAGTTTAAGTATTGTATAGGGTTGAAAACATTGTGGCAAAAGGAGAAATTGCTCATTTTGTCAGAATGTTTTCAAATGTCGTCTTCTGCTGAATAGGTGTCAGAAAGCGTCTGTATATGGGAAAGTGTTACATCTGGATGCCATTCAATCATACAAGGAGTAAACTGGATTTACATGATGTGTTAATCATCAGGGAAATGTCTCCGATATTAGGAGGAAAATGAATAGAAATAGCATTAATGGCATAATACATTGGATTTTCTAAAGACACAAGCGTTAGGAAGTTATTCGTGATAGAGATTTTCGCTAATGAAACTGAGCATGTGTGATTGGTCTCGAGTTCCCAAAAGCACAGGACAATTTTGCATCAAAACTGTTTATGCTCTGTTAGGCAGCAGAAAGTAATTCATACGGCGGCTGATCCATAGATTTAAATAGAAAAGCCGAGTTCAATAACTTTTTTCTCTCAATAGTATTCAGGAAATAGTGCCTCATCTCACTCAGTCATTGGAAAAAAAGAGATTAATTCTGCTTTTGCATGACCCACAAGATTTCACTGGGTTTTTGTAGAGAGTAACCCTTTCCTACAAATGCACACTTTCTGACGCCTCTGCAGCAGACAACCTTTGAAAACATTGTGGCAAAAGGAGAAGTTGCTTATAATGAGCAATTGCTCCTTTTGCCACAATGTTTTCAACTCTATTTATTATTCAAACTCACATTCATGGAGAATTTTCAATTGAAGAGTTGTCGTATTAGGCAAAGGGTTAAGTAAGCCACTCACTTCAGGAAAATAAACCTTACCTGTTTTATGACAAGCCTACATCACATCAGATCCTAATAGCCATATTTTTTCAGAAATTCCTTAAAAACTAATTCACAAACAGTGCCAGAGGACTAGATAAGAGGGAGTGAACCGGTCTGTTGTTCCTCACACAATTTCTCTTATTACTCAACAAAATCCTATGTTGTAGGTACTCAAAAGCATCGTCTCACTGAGACGATTCTTTTGAGTACCCACAATATAGGGTTTGAATGTCAAATAAGGATTTTAGAACATGAAAAATGCCCCTTATCTAGAGCTCTGTAGTGCTGACCAAAAATGTAACTGCTCCAATGTGCAGGTGAATCTGGATCTTCAATGGTCTTAAATGTGCAGGTGAATCTGGATCTTCAATGGTCTCAAATGTGCAGGTGAATCTGGATCTTCAATGGTCTCAAATGTGCAGGTGAATCTGGATCTTCAATGGTCTCAAATGCCCTTAGGTATTGTGTTCTATTCGGGATTTTTAGGACTCAAATGGAAAAAACTGAGAAATGTCTAGATTATGCCTTGTAAGCTAGGTGATAATGTTCTAGTAAATTATCAAATCCCTTGCTAGGGAGCTTGTGCGTGTCTATGGCTTGTGAATAACAATATCATCTTAATTTTCTGTGGAAATTTCACACACTTTGCAAGCCTAGTGTAAAGGAAATTCATGAATAGTACTTTTGGTTTGTTTATCGCTACTGGCCGTTATTTTATGATAACAAGTTCTGAAGACATTTCACACATTTTGGATTCAGTAATGAATAGATAATGAGAATACTGGCTCCTTTTAGAGATACATACCCCCACATAACTGACTTCATGAACTGTTTATGTTTAACCCTTTCCCTATGCAGCAGAAGACGTTCGATAGCATTTTGGCAAAAGGAGAAATTGCTCATGATGAACAATTTCTCCTTTTATCAAAATGATATCATTTTTAGTCTCTATTCACTAACTATATATTACTTTTATTTACAGAGATGTTCCATAATTTTGCCTATATATATTTTCCAACGTAATCTACATCAGATTTGTTGTATGTGGGTAAGAGTTAAGGCTTTTTGTGCTGAATTCCTTCACCTTGTAGCACCAGCTCTTAATAAGTTCTTGCATATTAAGGTTTACCTAAGAAAAAAAAACCTTTTCCAACATACTACAAATCTGCAGCCGACAAATTTTAAAAGATCTTGACAAAAATATGGAAAATCTCTATAAATGTAAGTGTAATTACTGAAAAAGTAATCATTATGGACAATTTCTTGATTTGCAACAATGCTTTCAAAAGTTGTCTTTTGCAGATGTGTTTAAATGCATCTGCAAGTGGGAAAGAATTAATTATTGGATTTCTTTATTATTATTATTATTAAACTTTGAACTAAAACAAGATAAATTATTTAGTAATGAAGACCACAATGTGCTTGTAATCCAAATTTCCAATTATTTCAGTAAAGTTTTAACTAATATTTTTATTATCTTGTTAAATCTTTTAATTTTATGAATTGTTATAGTTTTTGAAACTAGAATCACATAGATGTGATTTTGGAAACCATGGTGATAATTTAATGTCAATATCTTACTCTCAGAATGCTATTGGCTCATCGTATTTCTACTGCTTAAGGGATTATGTGATATCTTCCATACAGGGTTTTTTAACTGATTTGATACTTTTTATAGAAAGTATCATGGAACACTGACTAATAGTGATGCCCTAGTGTATCAGGCTGTTACAAATGGTCTTTTTATATATTATATATTATATTTTTAATGAAAGAAATCACTGTTTTAGAAGGCACGAAGAAAATATTGGAGCAATATCTGCTCACTAAGTGGTCACAAAATGTGTGTGATGCGTAACTATCAGATTCTTTAGATACTGGGTTCAAAGGATTTGTGTCCATTTTTACCAATGAATTTAAAAAGGTTATTGAAATAACTTTTGTTACAGAACTTTTGTGAATCTGTGTTGGAATAAAAACATTTCCTTGTGCATGATTGTAAAGTTGTCACTTTGTGGATGATAACAATGTGTACCAGCTACTTAAATAGAAAGTGTGCAATGTGCATTGTTTTTATATATATATCGTATCTACATTCAGTTTCTTTTTTGTGATTATTTTTTATATTGGACGGAAAATGTTATGTGAAAATATTAGTGTTAAAATGTGTGGTTTTAAACAGTAAACATATTTATGGAATGAAATAATTAGATCATAAAAAGTTAAAGGAAGGACCTAGAACAGGTTTTTGGATAAGACTTTAATCATGATGTCATTGCTTGTGCCAGCGGAAGAAAGATCATCTGATAGGCGCCGCCATTCATGGGTCTGGTGAGTTTATAAATTGTCCCATCTTGACACATCCACAGCAGACGACTTTCAAAAGCAACTGAGCAATTTTTCCTTTAGACAGAATGTTTTTAACTCTATTCAATAATTATACTTTCAATTACAAAGAGTTTCCATATTTTTATCATGTTGATATGAAAGTCGTCTGCTTGAAAGATTTGTTGTTTGTGTGATAGTGTTAATTTGACTTAAAATTCATAAATTCTTTGAAGTTGTCATATAAGCACTTAATTCATTGAAATGTTAGCAGAGATAATAATGTCCTGCTAATCACTATTGTACAATTTTGTTTTCATTAAAAAAAAACTTTCTCATGTACAGATGCCTTTTGACGCCTCTGCACAATTTGTCACAATATTTTCAATTCTATTTTATAATTGTACTTTTATTAATAGAGTTTTACCTAAATTTTTGCCAACAGTCATCTGCTTCATGCAGAGTTGTTGTATATGGGAAATTGTTATGTAATACCAAGTTTTTTTAAAGGTCAATCTTTTATATCATTCCTACATGTAGAGTCATTTTGATGCATCTGAAGCAGACAACTTCTTAAAACATGGTGGCAAAAGGAGAAATTGCAACGATGCATAATTCCTTGTTTTGTCAACTCTATTCAATGCTTATAATTTCATCTATGGAGAAATATCAATCATTTTGCATAGCTGTTTTCAAAGTTGACTGGGCCAGATTTTCTGTATGTGGGGAAGGGTTAACAGAAGCACCATGGACATATCCAAATGATCAGTTCCAGGTTGAACCGATTATAATAATGTAATTAGCATTAACCCTTTACCTCATATAGACGCTTTCTGACGCCTCTGCAGCAGATGGCTTTTTGAAAACATAGTGACAAAAGAAGAAATTGCACAAAACGTGCAATTTCTCCTTTTGCCACAATGTTTTTCACTTTTTGTCATAGGTTATCCATTCAATTATAGAGATTTTCTATCTTTTGACAAAATATGTTCAAAGTCGTCTGCTGCAGAATTGCCATATCAGGGAAAGGGTTAAAAAACGAAATTTTATGCAATTATGGTAATATTTAGGGTTATTTATGACCATTTAAGCTTTTCCCCACTTGCAGACGCATTTTGACACATCTGAAGCAAAAGACTTGAAAACACTGCGTCAAAGGAGTAAATTGTTCATTACAAGCAATTTTTATTTTTGCCGCAATGCATTCAACTTTATTCAATCTAGTAACTTTTAATTATATAAATATTCCATATTCTTGCCTAGATGTTTCATAGTTGTCTGCTGTATATTTATTGTATGTGGGGTGGGGTTAAAAAATGAATAAATAATTAGACAAACAAATACAGAATGTTTATGATAATACTTTTTATATGACTGTTGAAGTGATATGATATTCTTAAGGTTAACTCTGCTATGAAAACGCCCAGGGAGAAAATAAATAAAATCAGAAAGATTGGAAATATTGAAATATTGTCAAAATTTCTCAACTTGATCAGATATGTTTCATAGGCAGGGGCGTAGCTAGCGCTCTATTCATGTGGATTCATAATTGTGCTAGGGGGGTCTGGGCGCATGCACCCCGGAAAATTTTGAAAACAATGGTGCAATCTGGTGCATTCTGAGGTGCTTTATTTAGTTCTGGAAAATTGCAAACAAATACAAAGCCTTGATTATGTTAATAATACTAAGATTATTGTTTTGTAACCGGAGTGGTACACTTTGTTTTGTCACGGGAGTGGAACACTGGCCTTTAGTAGGCGGGTTTCTCGCAGTCTTCCGCGTGTATAAGGGGAGCACTCGAGGCCCCTGTCACCGGAGAGGAACTGCCATCTACTCACGCTTACGGCGAAGTGCTGGCCTTGTTTTAAGCGAGCTCTCGACTGCTGGTAGGGGAAATTTGTGCGGGGCTGCATATGCTATAATGCAGGTCCCGCCGTCTACCCACGCTAACGGCGAAGTGCTGGCCTTGTTTCAAGGTAGCACTCCGCTGCTGGTAGAGGAAATGTGAGCCATGGCCAAATTGCTATAAGGCAGGTCCCGCCGTCTACCAGCGGTTACGGCGAAGTGCTGGCCTTGTTTCAAGCTAGCACTCCGCTGTTGGCCGAAGAAATGTGAGCTGGGGCCGCATATACTATAAGGGCTATTATAATTTAGTATATAAACGGCAAGGAACGTTTAATATGAGCATGTATTTTTAATTTTGTTGTTAGAATCATGTGGATTCAGCCTCATACTCGCGTATAGGCAGCTACACGCCTGATAGGTTCTTTAAGCTGTATAGAGACATGTTTGATAGGTAGTTTAAACTGTATAGATATATGTTTCGTAGGTTGTGTAAAGAGATACAATAACAATTTCATAGGTTGTTAGATGTATATATATATGTTTCATGGGTTGTTTAGCTGTATAGAGTTGAGTTTCATGGGTTGTTAGTTGTATAGAGATATGTTTCATGGGTTGTTTAGCTGAATAGAGAAATGTTTCATGGGTTTTTAGCTGTACAAAGATATGTTTCATAGGTTGTTGGCTGTAAAGAGATAGGCCTTGTTTCAAGCGAGCATTCCGCTGCTGGTAGAGGAAATGTGAGTTCATGAATTATTTATGAATCATTCAAGGACAAGATATTGTATGCACAGTTCATGATCAGTTCGTGAAATTTCTTCTATATATGTTATAGTCCGATTTTAACTTCATGTTCTGGAAATTAACTGTTCATGTCTTGAAATTCATGAACAAATCATATCCATTTTTAGCTCGACTTTTGAAAAGCTGAGCTATTGTCATAACCCTGGCATCGTCGTCCGTGGCGGCGGCGGCGGGTTAAGTTTTTTTTGTTCAGCTCAGCTTTTTTTCTGTTTTCTATCAGTCAAGCGTTTGTGCCGTACGCGGTGCTCTTGTTTCAATATATTTCAATGTCCCATTTGTACTTCAAGGACTGGAAAGAACAGTTCATGAACACAAGTTATTAAAATGTTCATGAACATGATGAGGTCATAAATGGTTCATGAAGTGGCTGTCACAATTAAATTGGGTGGTAACCAGTGTACGAAATAGTCTGGGTGGACCTAAGAACCAGATTCTGTACAAAAGAAAATACAGAAAGCCGGTGCAGATTCTGTACAGAAAATATTCTGGTTCATTGAAACATAGTTGAACCGGAATTCTATAAAAAATATTTGTTATATGAAGGAAGACATGGCTTTTTCCACATGTGGCAATGTGATACTTCAATAAATCACAAATATAAACATGTTGTTTATGACATAGCACAATACAATTTTCTAATTTAATAAACAATGTAACATTTAAGACATTTACCAAATGTTCCCATCAAGTTATTCATAAGAAATTACAAAAAACTTCTCTTTGCCTTTGAAACACAACATATTTCACCCACCAAAAAACGTAAAGGAAGTTGTAAACATTACATATTTCTTTTTGAATAGTTCCTGTGTTTTATGCTAGAGTTAACTCCCTTGGTATATTTCAAATTCAAGTTCAGTTCCAGTGGTATTTTTGGTTATTCTACTGGTATTCCAGTAGCATAGCAGGTACCAATGAAATTTCACTGGAATTGCATTGATTTTTTTGCATTAGGGCCTTTACTTTTGGCAAGAAGATTCTAAATTTGTTCACTCCAGTACATTTATAAGAACTTCTTGTGTTCTAGAAGTGTTCTAGAAGTGATCTATAAATGTTCTTATTTCTCTATTCAGAATGGAAGTTTAAGTGATTCACACTGAGTCATTGTAATTTAATTAAATATTATTATGCCCCCTTCGAAGAAGAGGGGTATATTGCTTTGCACATGTCTGTCGGTCCGTCGGTCCGTCTGTAGACCAAAGCTTGTCCGAGTGATAACTCAACAATGCCTGGACCTATGGTCCTCAAACTTGACTTGATAGGTTGGGCCTGACCAGTAAATGAACCCTATTTATTTTGATGTCATTAGGTCAAAGGTCAAGGTCACTGAGGTCAAGGTCACAGTGACCTTGAACACAAAAACCTTTTTTAAGCTTGTCTGAGTGATAACTCAACAATGCCTGGATCTATGGTCCTCAAACTTGACTTGGAGGTTGGGCCTGACCAGTAGATGAACCCTATTTATTTTGAGGTCATTCAGTCAAAGGTCAAGGTCACGGTGACCTTGAACACAAAAACTTTTTTTAAGCTTGTCCGAGTGATAACTCAACAATGCCTGGAGCTATGGTCCTCAAACTTGACTTGTAGGTTTGGCCTGACCAGTAGGTGAACCCTATTTATTTCGAGGTCATTAGGTCAAAAGTCAAGGTCACAGTGACCTTGAACACAAAACCCTTTTTTAAGCTTGTCCGAGTGATAACTCAACAATGCCTGGACCTATGGTCCTCAAACTTGATTTGAAGGTTGGGCCTGACCAGTAGATGAACCCTATTCATTTTGAGGTCATTTGGTCAGAGGTCAAGGTCACTGTGACCTTGAACACAAAACCCTTTTTTAAGCTTGTCCGAGTGATAACTCAACAATGCCTGGACCTATGGTCCTCAAACTTGTCTTGGAGGTTTGGCCTGACCAGTAGATGAACCCTATCTATTTTGAGGTCATTCAGTCAAAGGTCAAGGTCACGGTGACCTTGAACACAAAAACTTTTTTTAAGCTTGTCCGAGTGATAACTCAACAATGCCTGGACCTATGGTCCTCAAACTTGACTTGTAGGTTTGGCCTGACCATTAGGTGAACCCTATTTATTTCGAGGTCATTAGGTCAAAAGTCAAGGTCACAGTGACCTTGAACACAAAACCCTTTTTTAAGCTTGTCCGAGTGATAACTCAACAATGCCTGGACCTATGGTCTTCAAACTTGTCTTGGAGGTTTGGCCTGACCAGTAGATGAACCCTATCTATTTTGAGGTCATTGGGTCAAAGGTCTAGGTCACAGCTACCTTGAACACAAAACCCTTTTTTAAGCTTGTCCGAGTGATAACTCAACAATGCCTGGACCTATGGTCCTCAAACTTGACTTGGAGGTTTGGCCTGACCAGTAGATGAACCCTATTTATTTTGAGGTCAAAGGTCAAGGTCACAGTGACCATGAACTCAAAAACCTTTTTTAAGCATGTCTGAGTGATAACTCAGCATAATGTTTGACAAACATCTCTTGTTTTAAAATCAGTGATGGTTACTGTTTAATATAATAAACTCGTCACAGTGGTATACTGAAACTAATAAGCAGGCTTGCAGTTATTATACTGCCAGACAGTTACTGTAAGTTATGTGATTAATGTTTGACAAATATCTCTTGTTTTAAAATCAGTGATGGTTACTGTTTATTATAATAAACTCGTCACAGTGGTATACTGAAACTAATAAGCAGGCTTGCAGTTATTATACTGCCAGACAGTTACTGTAGGTTATGTGATTAATGGAATAATTATAAATATACAAGGCTGGCATTTCATGAATGTTTTACAATTTATAACAATTGTGAATTTCCTTCAATTTTTCTTGAACCTTTCAAAGGGTTGATTTCATGGATGTTTTAAGAATATACTTTTCCTTCAACTGTTCTTGAACCATTATTGAAGTCAATTAATGCACCTTTTAAGAACTCAACAAATTCTTCATCTATTCTTCAATTGTTCTTAAACCGGTATTAAAGTGAACTCATGAACATTTTAAGAACTTTAAAAATTCTTCAACTGTTCTTGAACCATTCAAATATTATGTCAGTTTATGAACATTTTAAAAACTTGGACATTTTCTTGAATCAATCGACTTGTTCTTCAACTATTCAGGACTGTTCATGTCCATAAGTTCATGAACACAACTCAATAGAAAAGAGTGGTTCATGAACAATCTTTAAAAGGTATGAAAAATTCATGATTTCATGAATTTCATTTCGCAGGGGATGTTTCATGGGTTGTTTAAGCTTTATAGAGATATGTTTCAAAGGTTGTTTAAGCTGTATAGAGATATGTTTCATAGGTTGTTTAAGCTGTATTGAGATATGTTTCATAGGTTGTTTAAGCTGTATAGAGATATTTAAGCTATATTGCATCTATAGGTGAGAAAGGATTAAACTTGAATCAACCAACTGGCCCTGTAAGGATCGAAAGCATGATGTTTCAGCATGATGGCTTTGTTTTAATTTCACAACAATCATTTCCTTTCCCACATACAACAGTTCTGAAACAGAGGACCTTGTAAACATGTAGACAGAAATATGGAAATTCGCTATAAATGAATGTAGAACTATTGAATAGAGTTGAAAACATTGTGGCAAAAGTAAAAAATTGCTCATCATGAGCAATTTCTCCTTTTGTCACACTGTTTTTTTTAAAAATGGTCTGTTGCAGAGGTGCCAGAAAGTGTCTGTATGTGTGAAAGGGTTAAGGTTTCAACTTTGTTGGTGGTAGCATGATTTATATATACTTTTATGCTAGCTTCCTGTTTTGGGGATGTTTTTTTCTGTGTGAATTGTTTACAGAGGTTTGCAATCACAATTAGGACACAGAAAAACAAAGCTTAATTGTAATTAAGGAAGTCTTGGATAATATCCATGTATCTGTTTGTAATGTAAAGACTTCTCCAATTAAACTCTTTTCCAACATTTTGCTGCACATACGCCGTTATGAAAACATGCTCATATTAAAGGCCAGCATTTTTTTTATTATTTGTTTTACAAGATATTTTTTATAAAAATTGAGTCGGGGGGGGGGGGGGTCTAAATAAAAATAAAAATAAAATCCTCTAATTCGAGCAGTCGACCGAAAGAATAAAAATAAAATTGAGATTTGTCATCATTTTTTTATTTGCAAAACTTCATCAGTAATTATTATTTATTAGGGTTTTACGCCGCTTTCAACATGATTTCAGTTATATCACGGCGACAGTTCACTTATTCATGATCCCTGGGTAAACAAACCAGTACTAGGCTAGAAAATGTGCCTTGCCCAAGGGCACTCCACCATGACCGAGGTGCCGCGACTGGGGATCGAACCCGGGACACCGGTTTCGAAATCCCCGATGCTAACCAAACTTCATCAGTAAATCAATTATTTAAAAATACTTTCATTTCTGTTTTGACACACATCATTGCATTGAAACTAAACTGACTACCACTATATAATTAGTCGCCGGTAGGGCGACTCTATTTTTATGCCCCCGGAATCTCCGATTCGGTGGGCATCTAGTTTTTGGCCTGTCTGCACGTCTGTCTGCACGTCTGCACGTCTGTCTGTCTGCACGAAAAAAACTTTAACCTTGACCACTACTTTTGAACCAAAACAGGTACGGCTACCATATTTCACATGTGTATTCCTTGTGACATGACCTTTCTGTCAGTACCAACATTTTTGACCTGGCGACCTTGACCTTTGACCTAGATGTTGCCATTCGGGGGCATCAGTATTTCACAAACACATCTTGTTTGTTTAGCTTTTCATACTTCACATGGGAGGACAAGTTGTTATTAGGATAAACTAAATTTAAATACCTCAAACGTATTTAGGTTGTGATTGTTTAAATCCCTAAGTTATGATATATTTTAAAAGAAATTAATGTATCCAAGGTTATAAGTTTGCATACAATGCCATATATTAGTTAAACATCTGACAGATCATGATTATCTGCTCAAATATGCTGTCGGTTTTATTTCTGTTTCAATTCAAAACTGTTCTATTTGTATTTCATTTATGGAAAAAATTAGGTCGGCGATCTCGTAAAACAAAAAATAAAAAAATGTTGGCCTATGTTGAACAGTGTAGATCTTGATAAGCCTGTGACAAATGGATAAGTTGTTAGAATCTTTAGTCTTCTTGTGTAGCTTCTGATAAGCTGGTCTAAACCTAAACTGTTAAGAAATTACAACTCAAATGATATGTCTGTATTAGGATATACTTACTTAAGTACTGATGGTAATTTAATGTTTAGATATTACTTATAAAACTGTTGAAAACAACGTTAAACTCAATTTGAACAGATGACTTTCCACATTAATTTGAAAAATTGTCTGCTGCAGAATTGTTCTAATTTCGTCTGTATCATGGAAATGACTTATGCATTAACCCTTTCCCTCATACAGCAATTCTGCAGCATAGGACTTTGAACATATTTTGTCAAAAAATAGAAAATCTCCATAATTGAATGGATAACCTATTACAAAAAGTGAAAAACATTGTGGCAAAAGGAGAAATTGCACGTTTTGTGCAATTTCTTCTTTTGTCACTATGTTTTCAAAAAGCCGTCTGCTGTAGAGGCGTCAGAAAGCGTCTATATCAGGGAAAGGGTTGAATAACTTCATGGGAAATAAGTTGTATATACCATCAAATAATATGATGTAGTTACATCTTTTTTCCTAGGAAACTGGCAATTGCCGGGGCCTTGGAAAATTAATTGCTGTTATTACCATTGATAGTATGGTTTGCATGGTATTGGAAGATTTTTCTTAACCCTTTTTCCAAATACAACACATCTGCTGCAGACATCCGCAAAACCATATAGGCGAAAATGTTATAAATCTCTATAAAGGAAGGAATAATTATTTAAAAAATATTTTACAAGTTGTCTGCTGCAAATGTTTCAATATCCGGCTGCATGTGGAAAAAGGTTAAAAGATGAAAAGATAGGAGCAGTTTGTTGCTTTAACCCTTTCCCTCTCATATAGACGCTTTCTGACGCCTCTGCAGCAGACCATTTTTAAAAAACACAGCTTTTAGAAAACAAAGTGACAAAAGAAGAAATTGCTAAAAACGAGCAATTTCTCCTTTCGCCACAATGTTTTCCACTTATAGTCATATAGGTTATCCATTCAATTATAGAGATTTTCCAATTTTTGACAAAATATGTTCAAAATCGTCTGCTACATAACTGTCGTATGAGGGAAAGGGTTAAGAACATTCTTTAACCTAAAAACTCTCTCATTATTATTATTACAGTAACATACAACAAATCATAGAGAACATTTTGTTGAAAAACTTATGGCAGAAGTAAAAATTACCTTCTGCAGATGACAAATGTGTCTACATATGGGAAAGGGTGAATCTATTTATTTCCAATGGTTTATAATCATCTTAAGTGATTTTTATGCCCCCACGGAATCTCCGATTCGGGGGGCATATAGTTTTTGGCCTGTCTGTTGGTCTGTCTGTCTGTTGGTCTGTCTGTTGGTCTGTCTGTCTGCACAAAAAAAACTTTAACCTTGGCCATTACTTTTGAACCATAACAGGTACGGCTACCATATTTCACATGTGTATTCCTTGTGACATGACCTTTCTGTCAGTACCAACATTTTTGACCTTGCGACCTTGACCTTTGACCTAGAGGTTGCCATTCTCGAAAAAAACTTTAACCTTGGCCATTACTTTTGAACCATAACAGATACGGCTACCATATTTCACATGTGTATTCCTAAGTGACATGACCTTTCTGTCAGTACCAACATTTTTGACCTTGCGACCTTGACCTTTGACCTAGATGTTGCCATACTAAAAAAAAACTTTAACCTTGGCCATTTCTTTTGAACCATAACAGGTACGGCTACCATATTTTACCATATTTCACATGTGTATTCCTTGTGACATGACCTTTCTGTCAGTACCAACATTTTTGTCCTTGCGACCTTGACCTTTGACCTAGATGTTGCCATTCTCGAAAAAAACTTTAACCTTGGCCATTACTTTTGAACCATAACAGATACGGCTACCATATTTCACATGTGTATTCCTTGTGACATGACCTTTCTGTCAGTACCAACATTTTTCACCTTTCGACCTTGACCTTGACCTAGATGTTGCCATTCTCGAAAAAAACTTTAACCTTGGCCATTTCTTTTGAACCATAACAGGTATGGCTACCATATTTCACATGTGTATTCCTTGTGACATGACCTTTCTGTCAGTACCTTGCGACCTTGACCTTGACCTAGATGTTGCCATTCTCGAAAAAAACTTTAACCTTGGCCATTACTTTTGAACCATAACAGGTATGGCTACCATATTTTACATGTCAGTACCAACATTTTTGACCTTGCGACCTTGACCTTTGACCTAGATGTTGCCATTCTCGAAAAAAACTTTAACCTTGGCCATTACTTTTGAACCATAACAGATACGGCTACCATATTTCACATGTGTATTCCTTGTGACATGACCTTTCTGTCAGTACCAACATTTTTGACCTTGCGACCTTTACCTTTGACCTAGATGTTGTCATTCTCAATTTTTTTTTTAACCTTCCCCACTACTTTTGAACAATAACAGGTAATGCTACCATATTTCACATGTGTATACCTTGCGACCTTGACCTTTGACCTAGATGTTGCCATTGGGGGGCATCAGTGTTTCACAAACACATCTTGTTGCAGTATGCTTTAGGGGCTCATTTTCATTTTAAACCCTTTCCCACATACAATAAATCTGCAGCAGAAGACTTCCAGATCATCTTAACAAAACAATGGGATGTCTCTGTCTCTGTATATGAATGTACATTTACTGAAAGAAGTTGGAAACATTGTGGCAAAATGAGAAATTGCTCGTTATGAGCAATTTCCTCTTTTGCGAGAATGTTTTCAAAAGTCGTTTGCTGCACAGAGTCGTCAGAAAGCGTCTATATGAGGGAAAGGATTAAGTTGATTGAGTATGAGAACAAACTAGTGTACTACTCTCTCATCATTTGCTTGGCAGAGCCCCTGAAGAAAGACGGGATGTCAGTCAAGGGGTTGTGAGTGCGAAAGTCAATGTGACATGTGGCATTTGTCTTCAGTTGAAACTTACACTGTCATTTACATTGATAGCATAACAAGCTTTCAGCTTATATTAAACATACTCTCCTGGAAACTTAATAACTTAACTAGAACTAGAGACGTTGGAAAAAAGTCCAAAGGCAGAACCAGATTATCATCATCGTCTTTCACCAGTGGGCTAACAGTCGGAAAAGCAGTCAGTTGTTTGGAAAGACTGTGAAGTACTCGTGTGAGTAAGCCAGAAACACCCAGGAAGGTGAACTGGCCACCATGGTATGAGGTGGATTTTTCTTTTTTAAACGGCGTAAAATCCAAATCGATCAATCAAACAGTGCTTGTTAGCAGATCATACATGTAGTGTCTAGGAGCAATGCAAACAAACAGTGCTTTTTAGCATATCCTATAAGCAGTGCCTACAAACAGTGCTTGCTAGAAGTTCCTATGAGTAGTGCCTACAAACATTGCTTGCCAGCAGTCCCTATGAGCATTGCCTATGAGTAGTGCTTGTGAGCAATGCCAACAAACAGTGCTTGCTAGCAGATCCTATAAGCAGTGCCTATGAGCAGTGCCTAAAACAGTGCTTGCTAGCAGATCCTATGAGTAGTGCCTACAAACATTGCTTGCCAGCAGTCCCTATGAGCAGTGCCTACAATCAGTGCTTGCTAGCATATCCTAAAAGTGTTGCCTATAAGCAGTGCCTATGAGCTTTGCCTACAAACAATGCTTGCCAGCAGTGCCTATAAGCAGTGCCTACAAACATTGCTTCCAAGCAGATCTTACGATAGGTATCTACGAGCAGTGCCTTTATGCTAGCAGATCCTATGAACAGTGTCTATGAGCAAGGTCTACAAGCAGTGCTTGATAGCAGATCATATGAGCAGTGCCTACAAACAGTGCATGCTAGCTTATCTTAAGCGCAGTGCCTATGAGCAATGCCTACAAGCAGTGCTAACTAGCAGTGGCTACAAACACAGTGCTTGCTAGCATATCCTATGAGCAGTGCCTTTGAGCAATTCTTGTGAGCAGTGCCTACAAACAGTGCTCGCCAGCACATCATACGAGCAGTGCCTACAAACAGTGCTTGCTGGCAGATCCTAGGAGCAGTGCCTACACACATTGCTTGCAAGCAGATCCTACATTCACAGCCTATGAGCTGTGCTTGTGAGTAGAGCCTACAAACAGTGCGTCCTAGCAGATCCTACGAGCAGTGCCTACAAACACTGCTTGCTAGCAGATCCTACAAGTAGTGCCTGTGAGCAGCTAGTGCTTGTGAGCAGTGCCTACGGAGGACTTACATGTAGTACACTGGTTTACATGTATCAGAATTAAAAGTATGATGTGCTCCTGTTTATTGTTCTAAAGTGTTCAAGAAGAGTCCATGAACTGTTCTTGCCTCAACAACTAAAGAACAATTTAAGATTGTTGTAGAAAGAAACTTTTGGTTCCAGAAATCTTCATGTTAAATTATACATTCAAGAACAAATCATGAAAACATTACCTGCTCAAGAAGGGTTTTATTAGGCTGGTCTCATTGAACAATTCAGTAGCTTACAATTGAAGCAAAACATTGTTTTATAAAAACATGGAATTTATGCAGTTGTATTCAACAACATGTTACAAAATTAATCTTATTCTAAAATGTGTGGTCCCTCATCACAGCTCTTTTATGTGACATGAAATGGCAACAACTAAACTTGATGGTACTTTGGTGACTTTCATTATGAAACTAATTTCATTTTAACTCTTTCCCTCATATAGACACTTTCTGACGCCTCTGCAGCAGACAGCTTTATGATAACATAGTGACAAAAGAAGAAATTGCACAAAACGTGCAATTTCTCCTTTTGCCACAATGTTTTCCACTTTTTGTCATAGGTTATCCATTCAATTATGGAGATTTTCTATGTTTTAGCAAAATATGTTCAAAGTCGTCTGCTGCAGAATTGCCGTATGAGGGAAAGGGTTAACTTTGACTGCTGGAACCAATTTGGTGTAGCCAGTGTGTAATGAACCAACTTAGTCAACTCAACTAGACCGTCTGACCAGTCTCTATGCAGTTGGCTGCTCAACACCACAGTTTCACCTTGATATTCCTAGAATAATGGCTATTCAGACTGGCCCAAATGGAAAGTTCATTTTATAATTCTGCAATTAAATGGTTAAGCTTTTGGTTTGTCCTTGGTGGTAGAATTTACTTCTATAATGACAAGCAGATGGAAGTTTTTCGGAGTTGTTTACATTGAGATTTTTCTCTTCTTCTCATTTAATTCTAAGTTTTGAAATTATTATTATGTCTCCCCCCATACATGGGGGTGACATATTGTTTTTGCCCGTTCCGTCTGTCCTTCCGTCTGTCACACTTGTTTCCGCTCAATAACTGAAGAACGCTTGGGCGTAGGAACTTCATACTTGGTATGCAGGTTGGTCATGACTAGTAGATGTTCCCTATTGATTTTGATGTCAGAAGGTCAAAGGTCAAGGTCATGTTGACCTTGTGAGGTAAAAAGTGGTTTCCGCTCAATAACTGAAGAACACTTGGGCCGAGGAACTCCATACTTGGTATGCAGGTTGGCCATGCCCAGTAGAAGACCTATATTGATTTTGAGGTCAGTACGTTTTAAAGTCAAGGTCACCGTGACCTTAAGCTGAAAGGTCAGTGACAATGAGCTGAAAACTAGTTTTTGTCTGGGCCCCGGAACTTCATACTTGATGTACAGGTTGGTCACTACCAGCAAATGACCTCTATTGATTTTGAGATCACTAGGTCAAAGGTCAAGGTCGGTCACAGTGGTCAAAGTCACGTCCATCACACTTGTTTCCGCTCAATAACTGAAGAACAGTTAGGTGTAGGATCTTCATACTTGGTATGCAGGTTGGTCATGACCAGTAGATGACCCCTATTGATTTTGATGTCAGAAGGTCAAAGGTCAAGGTCATGGTGACCTTGTGAGGTAAAAAATTGTTTCCGCTCAATAACTGAAGAACGCTTTGGCCGAAGAACTCCTTACTTGGTATGAAGGTTTGCCATGCCCAGTAGAAGACCCCTATTTATTTTGAGGTCAGTACATCTAAAGTCAAGGTCACACTCACTTTGAGCTGAAAGGTCACAGTGACAATAAAGAATGTTATGTCGAGGAACTTCATACCTGGTTTGCAGGTTAGTCCTAACCAGTAGATGACCCTTATTGATTTTGAGGTCACAAGGTCAAAGGTCAAGGGCACATTTTAAAACAATGAGCTGAGAAATGGTTTTTGCTTAATTACTGTAGAATGCTTTGGCCATGGAAGTTAATACTTGGTGTGCAGGTTGGTCATAACCTTAGTAGATGAATCTTATTGATTTTATTTGATTTTGAGGTCACAAGGTCAAAGTTCTTTTGACTCCATCATTTCTTTTCCTCCCCTACGACCACACTTATGGGGAGACAAGCGCTTTTTCAAAAAAGCAATCTCTAGTTTCATTTGTTATCAATGTATTCTTTTTTTATACATTTTCGATTTTGAAAAAAAGGCAAGATAGCAATTATCACTGATATTTATATATGCGCAGGTTTAACCCATTCCCTCATACAGGGTGTTTCATAATATCTGTTACCATTTTGGTGCTTTATATTTCTCCAACAATGTAAAACACGCTTAAATAAACGTAACAATGTGATGGTAGACAGAGTAAAGTTTTATTTGATATATGACATCAGAAGATTATCTTAAACACATGCCTTTATACAGGTTTTCAGTTTTACAACAAGTGTTCCAGATGACGTCCTTTTTAGCTCACCTGAGCTTTGCTCAAGGTGAGTTATTGTGATCGCCTTTTGCGGCGTCCGTCAACTTCTTCTCCTCAGTAACTAGTGGGTCGAATAGGGATGAAACTTCACAGAAAGCATCCTCTCAATGACCTCACCAGATTTCCTTCAAAATTTTGGGATCCATGCAGAATTCTGGTTTCCATGGCAACGAAATGAAAAAAAATGAAAAATTCTTCTTCTCCCAAACTGGTTGGCAGATTTTCAAATAATTTTGTAGAAATGTTCCTTAAGTGACCCACTTTCAGTTTCCTTCAAGCCATGTTGATTGGTCAAAAAACATGGCCGCCAGTATACTGGATTATGGCCCTTGAAATTGTCAAAATTGCCATAATACAGCTTGTGAACACAATAAAGGCTCCATTTACTATCTGATTTTCACCACACTTTGATAGTAGTTAAACATTGATGAGAGCTTGGTTCCTTTCGAAAACCAGCCAGATGTGCCCTGTATGACTGGATTATGGCCCTTGAAATTGTCAAAATTGCTATAATACAGCTTGTGAACCCAATAGAGCCTCCATTTACTATCCGATCTTCACTAAACTTAGATAGTAGTTAAATATTGATGAGAGCTCAGTTCCTTTTGCAAACCAGCCAAATCCGCCCATGCAAGACTGGATTATGGCCCTTGAAATTGTCAAAATTGCTATAATAGAGCTTATGAATAGAGCCTCCATTTACTATCCGATCTTCACCAAACTTAGATAGAAGTTAAATATTGATGAGAGCTCGGTTCCTTTCGCAAACTAGCCACCAGATCCGCCCATATGCAAGACTGGATTATGGCCCTTGAAATGTTCAAAATTGCTATAAAACAGCTTGTGAACAGAATAGAGCCTCCATTTACTATCCGATCTTCACCATACATACATGCTCTGGATTGAAAATGACCAAAGAATCATGGCCTCTTGGTAAAATTCTCTCTATATCAAGTAAAGAGTTGAAATACACTGTTTTATAGGGTCGGGGGATGAAAACTTCTATAATAACTAAGAATTACAGATTCTGTCATTCTTTCTTCCCAGATAATCCCTGAGCATGATGGGTCTAACCCATTACCCCATACAGATGACTTTAGATGCCTCTGCAGCAGATTGCTTCCGAAAACATTAATTTTAACCCCCCCCTTTTCCACATACATCACATCTTCAGCAGAAAACTTTGAAAATAAACAAGAAAAAAACAGGAAACTTCCCCTGAAAGTACAAAAATTGAATCGAGTTGAAAACATGGTGACAAAAGGAGATTTCAAAAAACCATCTGCTGCAGAGGCGTTAGAAAGCATCTATGTGAGAGAAAAGGTTAATGAGCAATTTCTCCTTTTGCAGCAATGTTGTCACCTGTGTATTGTTTTGAGCAATTTCACTTTTTATTACAATGTTTTCAAAAGTCGTCTGCATCAAATGTTGTCAGTGTGAAGTAATTGGTTAACCCTTTCCCTCAAAGAGACGCTTTCTGCAGCAGACGGCTTTGCGAAAACATGTCAACAAAAGAAGAAATTGTTCAAAACGAGGAATTTCTCCTTTTGTCACCATGTTTTCAACTCATTCAATTATTGTACTTTAATTCTTTTAAAAGGAGTTTCCAAATTATTTCTGGTCTGTTTTCAAAGTCGTCTGCTGCAGATTTGTTGTATTTGGGAAAGGGTTAAGATTATTTCAAAATAAAGACAAACCTGCAGAAAGGCAAATCGGAAATCAGGAAAACATATTTGTTGATTAACCTTTTCCCACTTGCAGATATATAACGACGTGTCTGCAGCAGACTTATGAATACAATTTGTGATAACAGAAGAATTTCCTCATGCTGCTGTGAAGGTGTCAAATGTCATCTGTACCAGGGAAAGGGTGAATAAAGTCCGTTCAGCATTGGAACCAATTTGTTAACCCTTTCCCTCATACAACAATTCTGTAGCAGACGACTTTGAACATATTTTGTCTAATAATAGAAAATCTCTATAATTGAATGGATAACCTATGACTAAAAGTGGAAAACATTGTGTCAAAAGGAGAAATTGCTCGTTCTGAGCAATTTCTTCTTTTGTCACTATGTTTTCAAAAAGCTGTCTGCTGCACATGCATCAGAAAGCGTCTATATGAGGGAAAGGACTAATAAACGAAAGTTTTCTAAAAGGTCTTCTACTACATGCAAAAGTTACATAATGCTTATATAAATGTTAGAGAAATATTAAATACATTAAATTTGCAATTCAGGTCTGTATTGAAGAATGCTTTTGTATGGATTTGCTACAAATTTCCAGTGGGATTCCATTCAGTTTTTGTTGACAATTGAAAAAAAATCAGCTGAATAGAAAAACCAGCAACATCAGATAGTGTATTATCCTCTAAACATGCAAGAAATATGCAGCAAGCAATCTGATGGCATCAAACAGCTCTTAGACATTACACTTTCCAAAATATAGATGGTTTATGAGACCTGCAGCAAACAATTCTTCTGAAAACATTGTGCTACATATTATAGAAACTGTTCATAATGACTATGTTTTTCAATGATTACATTTTCATTTATTGAAGTTTTCCATACGTCAGACATTCCATACGTCAGACTATACATAATTTCGCATATTTTCAATGTCATCTACTGCAGTTTTGTTGTATGTGGAAAATGGTAAAGGAGGTAATATGTTGTTGTCACTAAATCGTTTTATAAGCTGGACTCGGTGCATGGAACAATTTGCACTCCGCGTAGATCCAGAACAATCTACATAACCGTGCCGGTTGATCTGAATGCACTGGTTGCTAATTAACCCATAAATCCCACATATGACAAATCTGCAGCAGACGACTTTGAAAACATGTTGGCAAACCCCCAGAAAATCTGTATAAATGAAGGTATAATTACTGGAAAATAGTTGAAAACATTGTGGCTAATGGAGAAATTTTCCGTTTTCAACAGTCATCTGCTGCAGAGGCATCAGAAAGCGTCTGTATGTGGGAAAGGGTTAACCATAGCAGGTCTGACAAATAATGTCTGTTTGGATTTCGGTGCTTGTATTGTACATTCAGATCTTGATTTACACTTAATAATAATAAGATATATATGGTTGGTTTTCCTAAACTTCTCATTTGAACTCCAAACAATTTTAATGATCTACTCGAAAGAATCTTCTCAGTTACACAATTCTTTTGTTTACCAATAAAATTTGCTTGTAAACCCTTTCACACATACAACAGTTCTGAAGCAGACGACTTTCAACTTCAGAAAGCATCTATAAAAAAATATTGAAAGTTTCTAAAATTGAATGTTACATAAACTAAGGTCAGAGTTGAAAACATAATATTATCAGCAATTTCTCAGTTTGCCACAATTGTTTAAAAGTCGCCTGCCGAGGAGGCATCAGAAAGCCTCTGAGTGAGGGAAATGGATATATTGAGAAACAAGAGAGATGTTGCAGGGAAAAGACCTGTTTACTCTTTATTTCTTGGCAAAATATGTGTTTCAATTGACTCTTCAGTTACGTATAAGTCATGGTTGAGTGCCCTTGGGCAAGGCACATTTCCTAGCCTAGTACTCAGGTTTGTTTACCCAGGGATCATGAATATGTGAGAGCTATCGCCGTGATATAACTGACATAATGTTGAAAACTGAATAAAACCCCATTAAAACATTAATAACAAAAGTTTGGTATCATGTAAATTGGTGCTAAACTAGTGGGGCTATAATTCTTCTGCGTTATTGTCAGAAGATGTTATTGGTGTAATTTGAAGAATTTGCTGAGAATGTGTTAACATGCACAGGCTCACCTGAGTCTGTACTGTATGCAAATGCATCATCTAGACTCGCCAGTCGTGGCTGATATATATATGTAAGCCTCGGAGGAAATATAAATATGTGAGCGTCGGAGGATTCATAGATCACTTTAGAGGAGAGAGAGCAATAAGACTTTGAATTTTTGCAAGCTGGTCATAAATCATATTTGATTTTGAATAAGCCTTAAATAATGTTGGCACCAAAATCTTTTGTAACTTCATTCGTTTCGCTAGACACAAATTTACAAAAGCTTTCTTCATCAGTTGACTAGGACAAGTTCTTTTGAAAAGGATACTTCAGCAATTTAACCAAATTCCGTAAATTCTATAGGTCTTCAGAAGAATCAGCTTATCAGATTTTAGAATATAAGATGTTGTGCAGGCCATGTGAATTGTGAATATTAAACATTATTCACACAGTCATTGCCATTATAACAGAGGGAATAACATTGAAAAGGTGGATCTTCATTCCTGAGAGAATGCCTACCCTTTCCATGTTAGTGTTGTGATCACTGTCCACCCTATTCATGTCAATTTCACAATTATTTTTTTCCCTGCTATTTGTATAATGTATTTTATCCGACTAAAAAGTAAAAGTTTGGCAGATTTTTTGTTGGTGCACTGAATACCAACATAACAATCTTTTTCTCACAAAAATAATGTAAATTCTTAGATCTTTCTGCTTCAGTTTTGAGGAAATTTAGCTTTAAAAATCCTTTAAAATATAAGCATGATTTTAAGAGGGAATAGAACATATTGTCAGAAACGGAGAATGTGTTTATTACAAGCAATTTTTCCTTTTCTCACAATATTTTGTATTCAAGTTTATTATAAATATAGCTCTGAAATGGATAATCAGTTTTAAAATCTCTGAGAACAACAAATAAAACCGTCAGGCTGTCAGAATTGTCTGATACCAAAGATGTTTTGCATGCATGCAACATGGTTTTAATTTGATACATGGGAAATTGAAAGCATTATATTGTCATATTGAGTTGGGAACATTGTTTGATTTTAGCAATTACCCCAGGTGTGCCAACAGTGTTTTTACTGGGACTCTGTTGCTATAAGGCATCAATTATCATCTTTAGCATGGAGTGTTGATACACTTTCTCATATACTCCCAATTCCTCACGCCTTTGCAGCAGACAACTTTTGAAAACATTGCAGCAAAAGGAGCAATTTCTCCTTTTTACTTAATGTTAACAACTCTATTCTATATTTATACTTTCATTTATCATAAGAGATTGTTCCTACTTTTGGCTAAAATAATGTTTTCAATGGCGTCAGTTGAAGACAAATGGGTTCGAGTTAACAGCCCTTACCCACATACAACAACCCTGCATCAGACGACTTTGAAAACATCAAGGCAAAACTATGGTATACCTCTTAAAATGAAAATGTAATTATTGAAATCACAGTGTGGCAAAAGAAGAAATTGCTCATTATGAGCAATTTCTTCTTTTGCTGCAATGTTTTCAAAAGTTGTCTACTACAGAGGCGTCAGAAAGCGTCTGTATGTAGGAAAGTGTTAATATCCACCACATTTCAGGTGTCAGAATGCATCAGTGCCTCAGACTGGTTGCTATCTATGTACTTTGATTGTTATATGGCAGTGAGCAGATTAGGCATGCACCGTAGATGGAATCTGTCTTCAACCCTAATTTCCATCATATTCCCAATGTAACTTCATGTAGTTCTACATGTGCCCTCTTTAACCCTTTCCCTCATACGACAATTCTGCAGCAGACGACTTTGAACATAATTTGTTAAAACATAGGAAATCTCCATAATTGAATGGATAACCTATGACAAAAAGTGGAAAACATTGTGGCAAAAGGAGAAATTGCACAGTTTGTGCAATTTCTTCTTTTGTCACTATTTTTATGCCCCCGGAATCATAGATTCGGTGGGCATATAGTTTTTGGCCTGTCTCACGCAGCACTGCACGTCTGTCGGTCTGTCTGCACAAAAAAACCTTTAACCTTGACCACTTCTTTTGAACCATAACAGGTACGGCTACCATATTTCACATGTGTATTCCTTGTAACATGACCTTTCTGTCAGTACCAACATTTTTGACCTTGCGACCTTGACCTTTGACCTAGATGTTGCCATTCTCGAAAAAAACTTTAACCTTGGCCATTACTTTTGAACCATAACAGGTACGGCTACCATATTTCACATGTGTATTCCTTGTGACATGACCTTTCTGTCAGTACCAACATTTTTGACCTTGCGACCTTGACCTTTGACCTAGATGTTGCCATTCTTGAAAAAAACTTTAACCTTGGCCATTACTTTTGAACCATAACAGGTACGGCTACCATATTTCACATGTGTATTTCTTGTGACATGACCTTTCTGTCAGTACCAACATTTTTGACCTTGCGACCTTGACCTTTGACCTAGATGTTGCCATTCTCGAAAAGAACTTTAACCTTGGCCATTACTTTTGAACCATAACAGGTACGGCTACCATATTTCACATGTGTATTCCTTGTGACATGACCTTTCTGTCAGTACCAACATTTTTGACCTTGCGACCTTGACCTTTGACCTAGATGTTGCCATTCTCGAAAAAAACTTTTAACCTTGGCCATTACTTTTGAGCCATAACAGGTACAGCTACCATATTTCACATGTGTATTCCTTGTGACATGACCTTTCTGTCAGTACCAACATTTTTAACCTTGCGACCTTGACCTTTGACCTAGATGTTGCCATTCTCAAAAAAACCTTTAACCTTGACCACTACTTTTGAACCATAACAGCTTGTGACATGACCTTTCTGTCAGCACCAACAATTTTCACCTTGCGACCTTGACCTTTGACCTAGATGTTGCCATTCTCAAAAAAAACTTTAACCTTGACCACTACTTTTAAACCATAACAGGTACGGCTACCATATTTCACATGTGTATACCTTGTGACATGACCTTTCTGTCAATACCAAAATTGTTCACCTTTCGACCTTGACCTTTGACCTAGATGTTGCCATTCTAGATTTTGTTTTTAACTTTGACCACTACTTTTGAACCATAACAGGAATCCGCTGTGGTCGAGTGGTTAGCCTCGGGGATTTCGAAACCGGGTGTCCCGGGTTCGATCCCCAGTCGCGGCAATTCGGTCATGGTGGAGTGCCCTTGGGCAAGGCACATTTTCTAGCCTAGTACTGGTTTGTTCACCCAGGGAACATGAATAATAAAATTTAAATGCGCACTAAATGACCTTAGCTGTCGATGCGCCATAAAACAATATACATTCATTCATTCATTCATTGAACCATAACAGGTACGGCTACCATATTTCACATGTGTATTCCTTGTGACATGACCTTTCTGTCAGTACCAACATTTTTGACCTGGCGACCTTGACCTTTGACCTAGATGTTGCCATTCGGGGGCATCAGTGTTTCACAAACACATTTTGTTCAAAAAGCCGTCTGCTGCAGAGGCGTCAGAAAGCATCTATATGAGTGAAAGGGTTAAGTCTTACTAGTATACACAAAATCTGCAAACTATTTCGAAAATATATTGGCAAATAATGGATGATTTTTTTTAAACAGATTACTGACTAAGGGTTTACAAAAACAGGATAAGTACCTTAGTAAAGGTTTAAAAAAAAGATGTTGGCTAACTGACTATTGACTTACAGGAAGAACTATAAGGGTTTGCAAAAGTAAGGGTTAGCTAAAAAAAGTGAAAAATTGGCTACTGAAAAAGGCATTACAAAACAAATGGTTAATAAAGAAAGGTTGAATTAATTAGATAAAAAGTAAGATGATATGTTTAGAAATATTCATTTCATTTTCAAGAGTCGAAATTCTGGCATGGTATATGTATATATATATCCTATTTTATAGAAAAACCTGTCTCAATGACAATCAACCATTATTAACCCTTTCCTACATACAGCAAAAGTGCAGCAGGCGACTTCCCAATTAGGCACTGTCCATTTCATTTTTATTAGCTTGTCAGTTTTTCGAGGAAAAAAAGTCAGGGTATTATGATATATTACCCTGGGCGTTTTCATGAAACTTGGCACACATGTTCCTAGGAACAATATGCATGTCTATACCAAGTCGCATAACTCTGGTTGTAATAATTATTCAGAAATGCCCCTTTTCGTCTTAGAAAAATGCAGAAGAGAGATGGCGTTTGCTTGCGGGGCTCTTGTTTCTATTATGAGTTTGACATAACAGCACAATGTTATTGTTTCATAATGTTAATGAATGAATGTGTTAATTTACAACCATGATATAACATATTTCAAACCACGCAAGACAAAGATGCCACCATTTTTGTTTTGTTTGAAATAACCAGAAAATATTAGAACTGGACTCAGTACAGTTATCATTGGTATACAGCGGCCTTCTTTTGATTTTGATGACATGTGCCAAGGAGTGTGTTAACTTATCCACAAACACTTGGTAAAAACAAAAAAAAAGTGATAGACCCCCCATTCTGTATATACAATATTGTGCTTTCAACTCCCAATATTATTCTAAATAAGGACATAATAAAGTTAGCCCCTTTGCTGGCAGTACTATCAGAGCTTTGATTGACAGTGGAATATTGTAAGGTTTATTATGAAACTGCTGTCTGTATTGAGTCATGTCAGGGAAATAGTGTCCATTCTGCAAAGTGGCGTCATGTCAGGGAAATAGTGTCCATTCTGCACAGTGGAGTCATGTCAGGGAAATAGGGTCCGTTCTGCAGTGTTGTCATGTCAGGGAAATAGTGTCCATTCTGCACAGTAGTGTCATGTCAGGGAAATAGGGTCCGTTCTGCACAGTGTTGTCATGTCAGGGAAATAGTGTGCATTCTGCACAGTGAAGTCATGTCAGGAAAATTATTAAGGGCCGTTCTGCACAGTGGAGTCATGTCAGGGAAATAGGTTCCGTTCTGCACAGTGGAGTCATGTCTGGGACGCATCTGAATCAGACGACTTTTTAAACCATTGTGGCAAAAGGAGAAGTTGCTCATGATGAGCAATTTTTCCTTTTGCCATAATGTTTGTGAATCTATTTATTAGTTACACTTAAGTTAAAAAAGATTTTCAACTTTTTGGTGAAGATGCTTTCAAAGTCATCTGCTGCAGATTTGTTGTATGTGGGATAGGGTTAAAGTCAACAAGTTTTCATTTACATAACTAGAATGGAGTGCTCCGCGGAGCACTAATGTGTCACCTGCACCTACTCATTGAAAGTGTGACGAAAAAGTGTGACAGACAGACAGACGGAAAGACACCGGACAAAAAAAAGTAATCCCTAAGTGCCTACCATGCTACACAGGGTGACACAATAAAACTGAATGTTTTAGAATTATAGAAAGATATTTAACCACAACATGTATTTTAGATTACAGAAAGATATCTTTTCACAGCATGATTGTATTATAGATGTGAATATGCTAGCATTCAAATTCCTGTTAGATTTTCATAAAACAACACTTTAGACAATAATCTGATTCCCTTATCTTTTTTCGTTTGTGCCATTTGACACAAATAACTATCTTCATAGGTTATCTAAACTGCATACTCTTGTATTGTAAGTCTGGTTTAAACATCTCAAAGGGCTTCCAAAATGTCTACAATTTAACTTTCACAGTATAATGATCTGTGGTTGCTCACTTGCCAATCATCAATTCTAAGATGTCACATCAGAGACCTAAATCAGGAGAAAAAAGACTTAAACACTTTCCAACATACAACAAATCTGCAGCAGACGACTTTGAAATTATCAATTCCAAAATATAGCAAAATCTCTTTAAATGATAATATTATTATTGAATAGAGTTGAAGTCATTGTCGCAAATGGGGAAATTGCTCATCAGTGATGAGCAATTTCTCCTTTTGCAAAAAGGATTTCAAAAATCCTCTGCTGCAGAGGTTTCAGAAAGCGTCTATATGTGGGAATCTGCTGCAAATTTTAACATTGTGACACAAATTGCAATATTGTAAGCAATTTTTCATTTTGCAACAAATTGTTTTCAACTCTATTCAAAAAAATTACGTTTATTTATATATAAATAGAGATTTTCAATATTTTTGCCTGTTTTCAAAGTCGTCTGCTGCAGATTTGTTGTTTGTGGGAAAGTGTTAATTTCCGACATTTATAAACCAAATCCTGTTAATATTGTGACCAAAGAAGAAATTGCAAATATAAACAATTTCTCCTTAAAATGGCCACAATTTTTTCAGCTTAATTCCGTATCTTTTTCTTTATTTAATTAAAGAGATTCTCTATGTTTTTGTCCAGATATTTCGGAAACCGCTGTGGTCGAGTGGTTAGCGTCGGGGATTTCGAAACCGAGTGTCCCAGGTTCGATCCCCAGTTGCGGCACTACAGACATGGTGGACATGGTGGAGTGCCCTTGGGCAAGGCACATTTTCTAGCCTAGAACTGGTTTGTTTACCCAGGGATCATGAATAAGTGAACTGTCGCCGTGATATAACTGAAATAATGTTGAAAGCCGCGTAAAACCCCAATAAATAAATTGTCCAGATCTTTCAAAGTTAACTGCTGCAGATTTGTTGTATGTTGGAAAGGGTGGTTAAAGTTGTCTGCTTTGGAAATAGCTAGGGCAAAAGATGTAACAGATAACAAAAAATCTATGTAAATATTGTTTTGTCACTAAGTTGAAAACATTATTGCAAAAAGAGTCTTGGTTTAAAATGAGCAATTTCTCTGTTTGCCTCCAACAGTTGTCAAAATTCATCTACCTCACTCAGATTTATGAAATAATCTTCTGCCCGAGGGAAAGGGTTAATCTGTTATTATTCCTCCCCTTTTCTATGGCTTTCGATTCATTAAAGATCAGAAAAGTTGTGAATCTAAATTTTGTGAAAGAAAACATTCAATATCACAACTTATTAACCCTTTTATTCTGCAGCAGATGACTTTGAACATGTTTGACAAAAAATAAAAAATCTCTATAATTGAATGGATAACCAATATGACTAAAAGTGGAAAACATTGTGGAAAAAGGAGATATTACTTGTTTTGAGCAATTACTTGTTTTGAGCAATTTCTTCTTTTGTCACTAGGTTTTCTAAAAGCCGTCTGCTGCAGAGGTATCTATTTGAGGGATAGGATTAAAACTAGAAAAACATCAAGGTTTCAAAAATCAATAAACAGACCTTTAACTGTCCCATGATATTAAATGCTTGTTATGCCATTTAGTGCAATTAACTCTCCCCATCTTTTTGACAAATTAATGGATACGGTTTAAAACTCTTTCTAGATTTTATGTTCTTGTTATGGCTGAATATTGCTTTGCTGTTTCATTTTCTGACAGAAGTTGTTAATGAAGCTATTTATTTTTGGGTCACCTTGGAAACTTTGTGCTCAAGGTCAGCTAAATGTCATCACATACATTCAGGTCTTTCTTCTCTGAAACAATGGGTCCTGAATTTCGAAATGATTTGAGAGGAAAGTTCCTTATGAGGGTCCTCTGTAACAGTTGTGCAAATGCTTCTGCTCCACTGCACAAGATGTCCTCATGAGCTTAAAATAGAACAAAATATTTGATTGCATCTCGACCACCAAAACAACTGGCCGAATTCTACCAAAATTCATAAAAATCTTAATTGAAAAATCTTTAAATGACATCAGATCTGCTCTTACTGAATTACAGGACCATCATGGTCCTCCTGTTTAAATTTGGGTAGAAAATTCAGCCAAATTTATAATCTCAGTAAGGGCAATAATGAACTCTTTAACCCTTTCCAACATATAATAAATCTGCAACATACAACTTTGAGAACATATTTGCACAATTATAGGAATTAAATCTCTATAAATTACTGAAAAAAGTTGAAAACATTTTGGCAAAAGGAAATTTGCTCTTTTTGTTAAATTTCGCTTTCTGACGCCTCTGCAGCAGACGGCTTTTTGAAAACATAGTGACAAAAGAAGAAATTGCACAAAACGTGCAATTTCTCCTTTTGCCACAATGTTTTTCCACTTTTAGTCATTTTTAGGTTATCCATTCAATTATAGAGATTTTCTTTGTTTTGACAAAATATGTTCAAAGTCGTCTGCTGCAGAATTGTCGTATGTGGGAAAGGGTTAAAAAGGTTACTTTCTCTCCTTCACTCACAGGCGCTCAGCAATGTTGGGTTAGCATGACTAGCTGCTGGTGTCGGGATAAATGAACAAGAAGATCTTTTAACCCATTCACTCAGATGACAATTCTGCAGCAGCTGACTTTAAACATATTTTGTCAAAGCATAGAAAATCTCTATAATTGAGTGGATAACCTATGACTAAAAGTGGAAAACATTGTGACAAAAGGAGTAATTGCTCGTTTTGAGCAATTTATTCTTTTGTCAGTATGATTTTAAAAAGCCGTCTGCTGCAGAGGCGTCAGAAAGCGTCTATATGAGGGAAAGGGTTAACTTACCTAGAGACCCGGCCGGGTAGCTCAATTGGTAGCGTATCTGACTCGTGATCTGGAGGTCACGGGTTCGATACCTGGTTGCGGTGACATTCTTTCGGGCGATGTTTTCCATTGCCTCTCACCTCTGATCTATGTGAGAAAGTAGTCAGTGGCTTCGAAAGAATGTTGTGTAAGTACTGGTGTGGGAAAGCCAGGAAAACATGGGTAGGTGCACTGACCGCCGTGATATGACCAAAGCTGTTGAAAGCGGCGTTAAACTCCAAACAAACAAATAACTTACCTAGAAAAAATATTTGGTTTTATGGCTTTCTTTTACTGACTATTTGATACTCCATTATTAACTAATTTACAATTTTCCTTATACAGAAGACATGTTTAGCATTTCCCTAGATAAAGGCTGATGTCTCTGCTACAATTCACTTTTTAAAACATTGTCACAAAAGAAGAAATGATTGCTTGTTTGAGCAAAATCTCTTATTGTCACGATGTTTTTAACTTTTGTCAGTAATATACCTTCATTTACCACCCCACAATGTTTTCAAGTTTATCTGCTCAAAGGTTTTCTGTATGTGGATAATTAAGGGTTTAAGTAAATAAAACATTTCCTAAAGTACATTGAGAAAGTTTTACATATTGAAGCAATTATGGAAATTCAGGGTCATAGAATTATTGTTGGGGGCTTAAAATTGTGATTTCACTGTTACAAATATTTGAAAAATAAATTTCCCTATCTTAACCTTTTCCCTCAAACAGACAGACACATTTTGATGCCACTGTAGCCGACAACTTATGAAAACATTGTGACCAAAGGAGAAATTGCTCATAATTTCTCCTTTTGTCACAATGTTTCCAACTCTTTTCAATAAGTAAGACATTTCATTTACAGAGAATTTTCAAATTTTTCCCAAGATACTTTCAAAGTCATTGGTTGCAGATTTGTTGTATGTGGGATTAACGGTTAAACTAGTAAAAGAGACTTTTGTAAAATGTATAATATTTATTGATACTTTTTTCCAAAAAATGTTCTGTATACATACAATAACTGTTAGAGATTTCCTGGTCGGCACTCTTTGCTATAGGTTGCTCATCAATATGAAAGATATTCAGCTGAAAATAAGTTCATTATGATGATATCAAAACTGAAAATAGTTAAAGCTACAGTCACACGTAGCGCCCCAGATTAACATGGAACACCCCGAATCAAGTGATATCTTGATACAGGGTGATCCTGGTTGAAATTGAGTCCCTCAACGGTCGCATAACATCATCACCCCAGACCAGCCCGGACCCAGCACGGTACCACAACGGATGAAAATGGATCAACACGGAGCCAACACGGATCTGACCCCTGTACCACCACGGCAGCGCCACAGACTGTCTCAGAATGACCCGGACCCAACACTGTGTCATGACAAAGGACTGTCCCGGACGCCCAGAATCAACATTGTGCCACTACAGACGTTCCCGGAGCCGAAACGGTCACTACACAGAATGTCCCAGACTACCCCGGATTGAAAAATCCTTCCGGACGGTCCCAGATGACCATGGCAATTTTAAACAGTTCCCGGATAAGCCCGGACTTAACACGGATCCAATACGGATCTGACCTGAACGGCCAAATTTCAGTCCGGGACATTACGGGAGGTCGTTGTGACTGAGGACATACAGTGGATAATGAATGGGATGGCATGATACATATTTACATGCAGAAGCGAGTATTAATTGTACTTTATTTTCTTGGTTCCATGGATTATACTAGTAAATCAGGATAAACAGTTAGGAGGTTTCAATTTGTGAATCTTCCACAACCTGTATAGATGGTACTATGGGTTTAATGATTTCTGTCAGTATAGCTCTCCCTTAACCCTTTCCCATGCACATACAACAAATTAGCAGCAGATGACTTTGAACAGATCTAGACAAAATTATGGAAACTTTCTATAAATGTAAGAACACAATTATTAAATGAAGTTGAAAACATTGTAGCAAAAGGAAAAAAATGCTCATTATGAGCAATTTATCCTTTTGCCACAATGTTTTCAAAAGTCATCTGCTGCAGAGGCCTCAGAAAGCGTCTGTTTGTGGGAAAGGGTTAAATGCCTCCATGAATATTTTATAATCTCTCTGTCATTTGGTTAACTTTTGGAGATATTGTATAGCTGAAGCTTTGTCAAATCAAATATTCTAACACTTGGTAATGACATTAAACATTTCTCCTGATATGGAGAGGAGTGATGCATTTGCATTGTTTTCTGTTTGCAGCAGATGACTTTTGAAAATGTTTCAATATTTGTCATATCATTCTAGCTCACCTGAGCGCTTCAAGGTGAGCTTTAAATGTGATCCGTTACCATCTGTCTTCCAGTGTCATCATCGTTTTCTGTCTGTTCACATTTTTCTACAAACAATTAACTTCTTCTCCTAAACCAATCAACCAATTTCAAAATATTGTCACAGGAATGTTACTTAGATTGTCCTGTTTAAAAGTTGTTCAAAGAATTTAATTCCATGCTTTTTTTCCTTATATGTATATATATAGTGGAAACTTAAAAATGTTCTTGTCCAAAAGTACTTTACTAATATTTTAGCCCAAATGTTCCTTGGGTGACCGACCCTCTACCAAGAATGTTGAAATTATAGGATCCATTGATGAATTATGACCACAAGGGGCCATTGCTTGCATGTATACATAGTAAAACTTTAAAAATTCTTCTTATACAAACATATAGGCCTGATTTTAAGAATAATTTCGCATAAATGTTCCTTGGGTAACCCTCAAACAAGATTGATTAAATTATTACGATCCATTAATAAATACGATCACAAGGGGGTGTTACTTGATTTCTGTGTATGCTTATCGTAAGAACATAATGAAAACTATGATTTCTATTAAATCAGGTGAGCAATTAAGGACCATCATTGCTGTCTTGTTTAATAATTGTTTTCTATCGGTGATTAAATTGTAATGTCAATTTTCAACGTGTTTAGTATATATTTAACCTTTTCCCTCATATAGACGCTTTCTGATGCCTCTGCAGCAGACAGCTTTTTGAAAACATAGTGACAAAAGAAGAGCAATCAAAACGAACAATTTCTCCTCTTGCCACAATGTTTTCCACTTTTAGTCATAGGTTATCCATTCAAATATAGAAATTTTAATTTTTTGACAAAATATGTTCAAAGTTGTCTGCTTCAGAATTGTCGTATGAGGGAAAGGGTTAATTCCTCAGATTGTCTCAAACAGCAGACTCAGCAATACCACATACAGTAAACTGTAACCGGTAACCAGGAATTGGGTACCTGCAGTTAACCCTGTCCCACTTGCAGATGCTTTCTGAAAAAAGCAAATTTTGAAAGTGGCAAGTTAGGAAATTATTATGAGCAATTTCTGCTTTAGCTACAAAGCTACTCAAAACACTACTCAAAAATTATACATCAATTGATAGAGATTTTCCATATTTTAGCCTGGAATTTTTCAAAGTCATATCTGCTACAGATTTGTTGTATATGTGGGAAACTTCAACTGTCTTAAACTGTTATCAACCCTTTCCCTCATACGACAATTCTGCAGCAGACGACTTTGAACGTATTTTGTCAAAACATAGAAAATCTCCATATTTGAATGGATAACCTATGACTTAAAGTGGAAAACATTGTGGCAAAAGGAGAAAATGCACGTTTTGTGCAATTCCTTCTTTTGTCACTATGTTTTCAAAAAGGCGTCTGCGGCAGAGGCGTCAGAAAGCGTCTATATGAGGGAAAGGGTTAAGATTTCAAAAAATGTATATAGGACAGTTTTACTTCAGCCTGCAGAAAGCAACCTCCTTAAAATGCCAATCTTAATTACTTTAATTGTTTTGTTTAAAATTTAGGGAACAGATTTATTCTTTTCTTTGACATCTCGTCCGTTTGTGTTATCCTTTACAAATGTACAAACTGATTTTGATGCCATGATGCTAGTGACTATTAACCCTTTCCCTCATATAGACGCTTTCTGACGCCTCTGCAGCAGACGGCTTTTTGAAAACATAGTGACAAAAGAAGAAATTGCACAAAACATGCAATTTCTCCTTTTGACACAATGTTTTCCACTTTTAGTCATAGGTTATCCATCTAATTATAGAGATTTTCTATTTTTTGACAAAATATGTTCAAAGTCGTCTGCTGCAGAATTGTTGTATGTGGGAAAGGGTTAATATTCTCAGAAAGTAAATAAAGGATAGTGGTGCTGTGGTAAAGCTTTAATCCGTACCAAGCATCCGGGGTTTGAATCCTGTGATGATGAGTGGGTTCTGCCTTTGGTATTTTTCTACACAAACGGCAATTGTACAGGTAATGAATGTATATAGAGAATATTATGTCCCTGACGTAAGATATGAACTTTATCTGACGAGGTTGGGAGAATTGATAATTGGCGAGCCTTTGGCGAGACAATTATCCTTTCTCACAGCCGAGTCTGATAAAGTTCATATCTTACGTCAGGGACGTAATATTCTATTTATCTTGCATGTAAAATAAGGGTTTCAGGTAAATCTACATTGATTTTAACTAGTTTTAATAAATAACATACACAATTACAAAAGCCCATTCATGAATGACCTCACCTATAATAGAATGACGTCACGCGCGTGCATAAATCTGCGCCGAATTACATTGTGTACACACGACATACGGAAGCTAAAGAGTTCCGACTTAAACTCCATATTTCTCGATTATTACTACTTAATTTGTATATCTGGTGTGACGTAATACCTTAAAATGCCAATATTAACTCGAACATATTCTTAGTAGAAGCGTAAGTATTGCGGATTGGCCGTCGCTTCAGTACACACGATAGGTCAACATGTATGTCAACCGCCGTGTTTTGAAAATGAATAGTTGTGTTGGATCTGAAAGTCAATGTATAAAGTTAGTTCAGGCTAAGGAAGTTCAAGTAACACTCAAAGTTTAAATACAGATGACTATATTCAAGACAAGTGTGATGCTCAGGCTTAGTCGTCGTTTAAATTGGAGACATTCATTTTTGGAAAAGGATACCATCACTGTTGTGGGTAGACATGTCGAAGACACGTTACGAAACTTTTAGTTTTAAGAATCATGTAAACACTAGCTGTACGTAAATGATAAGTTATTTAACTAGAAGAAACATTTTCTGGCTATCTCGCCTAAACGTAAAATGATTTTCTGTCGGAACTGCTGTATGGAAGAGGAATCCGTGGGTAGATTAGGATCGATGTTCGTGAACCCTTTCTCGTGGTAAAACACAGACTGACGATAGAAATTAAACATTTGTCGTTTAACGTGGAGTCATTTAAGTGCATTAAAATGACTTGTGGAAACATAGATATGCTTCTCATTATAGGACATTACTCGCTTCAGATTGTATTTAAACAAGGTTACCTATGAACTGATCACGTGAGAATAAATGGGTCTATGTATGCGACATTTTCAACGAAGAAAGACAGTTCATCAAGTAAGACTGAACATGCAGATCCCGTGTGATTTATATAACGATATTCTTTTCGATTTGTATTTGCATTGTAAAATGTGTTTAAATGTAATTAAAACAATAATAACTTTATTTCTGATTGTTATTTTATGTTTGTTCATTGCTTTTGACTGTTATACTATCAACATAATTGAGCCGTTCCACGATAAAAAACAACATTATGGATTCTGCGTAATGTATCAATCCAGATCAGCCTGCGCAGGCTAATCCGGTCCGACACATTCCGTCTCAGGGGGATAGAGGTATTGAGCAATGATTCCTTAAACAGAAAATCCACAGGAGGCGAAACGTGTCTGACCGGGTTAGCCTGCGTGGCATGCTGAGGCTGATCCGGTTCGATAATTATCTGGTGGAACGGCTCATTTATATTTCAGAAAAAGTAGTTCCAGCGATTACGTCATTTCTAAAAATAAGTAGACTGATAAAGATAAAAGTTTATCATACCAGTAGACATGTAAACAAAAGGTTTATCATACCAGTGTTATACGTCACGTAATCTGCTCATTGCATGATAAATTGTTTTATGGCGCATCGACAGCTAAGGTCATTTAGCGCGCAATTAAATTTAAGTATTCATGATCCCTGGGTAAACAAACCAGTACAAGGCTAGAAAATGTGCCTTGCCCAAGGGCACTCCACCATGACCGTAGTGCCGCGACTGGGGATCGAACCCGGGACACCCGGTTTCGAAATCCCCGACGCTAACCACTCGACCACAGCGGATTCCTGTACAGGTAATAAATGCCTCCAGAAAGCAGACATCGAGTATGATTAATATAATCTGAAAGCCTTGTTTTGCAATCAATGTAAAATAAATAAGTTTTAACAAAACAAATATATGTTTTAATTAGCACGGCCAAACAAAGAAATGATTACTTAAATAAACTCTTTCGCTGAAACAGTTGTCTTTGGATGCGTCAACAGAAGGCAAATTTTGAAAACATTTTGTAAATGCCAACACACAAGCAGTTTTCTAACTCGGTATCAAAACTTAACCTCAAGTGCTAGAGTTGTTCCATTGCTTTTTAGCTAACCTGAGCTTTGCTCAAGGTGAGTTATTGTGATCGCCTTTTGTCCGGTGTGCGGTGTCCGCCATCCGTCGTGCGTCAACTTCTACTCCTCAGTAACAAGTGGGTCAATTAGGATGAAACTTCACAGAAAGCATCCTCTCAATGACCTCACCAGATTTCCTTAAATTCTTTGGGATCCATGCAAATTTCTGGTTTCCATGGCAACGAAATGAAAACAACTTCAAAATTCTTCTTCTCCCAAACTGGTTGGCAGATTTTCAAATAATTTTGTAGAAATGTTCCTTGGATCACCCTCTATCAGATTCCTTCAAGCCATGTTGATTGGTCGAAAAACATGGCCGCCAGGGGGGGGGCGGGGCTATTTTGCCTTATATAGCTATAGTGAAAACTTAAAAAAAATTCTCCTCCGAAAGTGTCGGGCCGATTTTCAAATAATTTTGTAGAAATGTTCCTTGGATGACCCTCTATCAGATTTAGCCATGTTGATTGGTCGAAAAACATGGCCGCCAGGGGGCGGGGCTATTTTGCTTATATGGCTATAGTGAAAACTTAAAAAATCTTCTTCTCGAAAGTGTCAGGCCGATTTTCAAATAATTTTGTAGAAATGTTGCTTAAAAAGTGACCCACTTTCAGATTCCTTCAAGCCATGTTGATTGGTCGAAAAACATGGCCGCTAGTGGGCAGGGCTATTTTGCATAATATGGCTATAGTGAAAACTTAAAAAATCTTCTCCTCCAAAAGTGTCAAGCCGATTTTCAAATAATTTTGTAAAATGTTCCTAGGGTGACCTTCTATCAGGTTCCTTCGAGCCAAATTGATTAATCAGAAACTATGGCCGCCAGGGGGGCGGGACTTATATAAAAGTGAAACAAAAATAAAAAATCAGGTGAGCGATCCAGGGCCATCATGGCCTTCCTGTTATATCAAAACTCAACCTCAAGTGCTAGAGTTAATTGTTCCATTGCTTTTATACCAAAACTCGACCTCAAGTGCTAGAGTTGTTCCATTGCTTTTTATATCAAAACTCAACCTCAAGTGCCATTAGTTGGTCCATATTACTTTTTGTATCAAAACTTAACCTCAAGTGCTATAGTTGGTCCATTGCTTTTTGAAAGGTGATTATTATGTAATAATAATCTTCTTCCTATGGGATTGCACACTGACCTTAATGGAATATGCCCTATAACACACATCCTCTCTATAAACTCTATGATCTCTTTGTACATACGCTAGTCAATATAGTTCGCAAAAATCAATGTAAATTCATACTTAAAGTGTTTTCATGTACAATCAGTTTGATGTAGAAACTGGTTTGGACAATTAAATTTTCAAACAATTCATGTTTTTGTGGCTTTGAAAATTAAAATTGATTTTGATTTTCCAAATACACATCTTTCTGTGGTAAACATTGTTACCTGTATATTCTTACGCGCCACGCTTTTGTGAACAACACCGATACACCGGATCAGATATACATTACACGAAATAGGTCAATTCGAGAACATACCGTGTCGTAAGATAGTTTCCCCAAAATATGCTAATCTATCCTTAATTACGACTTTCAGTTATGTTCTTTATATTTCCTCTAGCATATTCATTTATAGGTTTTTACATCAGTTATATATATATATTATATGTATATATATATTTACTAATTGAAACGTTGTGGGAAAAAAGGAAAAAATCCCTCTCAGATATTTTCAAAATCGTCTGCTGCATTTGGAGTCCTGGGATAAATTTCTTATGTTTTGTCACAATGTTGTCAATTGTTGTGTGCTAGGGAGAAATGTTAGTTATCTGGTAATTCACGAATGGTGTGTTCTCCGGAACGACTACTCGACTAAATATGTATAAGGAGATTAGGGGGGCATTCTAAATGGTAAACGGAATGATTATATAAAAAGGATTGATTGATTAGGCTTTAACGCCGTTTTCAACAATGGTTCAGTCATATCACGGCAGCCAGTTCACCTATTCATGTGTTGTCTGGCTTTCTCACACAAGTAATCCACACAACATTCTTTCCAAGCATCTGGCTTCTTTTCCAAATAGACTGTTAGCCCATTGGTGAAAGATGAATGACGCTTGTCACAATGACAGAAAGAATGATGGCCGAGCTTCGATTTGAACTTACAAATGCTTGATTGACAGCCCGCGTCGCTACCGACTGATTTACCGGGGGAAAGTTGAAAGATGTGGAAATCACTTTTCCTGAATTGGTATGGTAAAATCGAACTCATGCATACTGGATAAGCACCCTAACATGTTGCCTCTTTAGATATTGTAGCTCTTGAAACAAAATGTTGTGGGAAAAGAAGCCTTTGGTTTTAATATGCATTGGGTGGTGTTTTTTTTAACAATTCGTTTCATTCAATCAGATTTTATCCGAATATCTAATTGTTTTAAATTGTAAAATATTTGGAAGTGTTTGAATCCACGCTTGACGCGTAATACACATCAAATAAAATTATTTCTATAAAAATCTGATCATCGTGAGATGTCATGATATTATTTAGATTTTACAACACTTTCTTAATGTTCTTGTTATGTGAGAATTTATTTAAATTGAGGGCACACCTATACTTAATTAAGCTTTCATGCAAGGAGAAAACATTACGTTCTACGTTGTATCCTCATTCAGACACAGTTTATCGAACATTGTTGCAAATGTAAAATTAATTCATGTTTTCATATTTTCATTCATAGCACTTGTATACGTTCATTCATAGCATTTGTTCACTTGTGAAAAGCACATTTGAAAGACAGTGGCTATCATAGATATTTTTTTATGACAAGCAAGTTCTCCTATTGTTACAATGTTTTAACTATATATTTATGTTCTCACTTTTGTAATGTTTAATATGAAATGTACTTGCTCTTCAAATTTGGAAGAAATAAAGAATATCTATCTATATATCTTTGTCCTTATACAGACGCATAGAAAGATAGTATTACCTATTGACGGATATGACTGAATGTTATTCTTTCCTGTACATTTCTGTCTAAATATGAAAAAATGCTTTCTATATTTTTTACAAATATTTCTCTCTATATTTTTTACCAAAAATATATTTTGTTTCAATGCAATTTCTAAATGAATTGTATGTATGCAATACTCCTCACTTCTTGACAGTGTTTGCTAACTATTGTGAATATAATATAATGTCCAGCTGTCAACAATTTTGAAGTTTTTATTCTTTCTTTATTATTGTATTCTACTGATGAAGGCGTTCTTCCGAAATTATATAGTATAACTGTATAAACTAAACAACAAGTGTTTGTGTTTTTAGCTCACCTGAGCTTTGCTCAAGGTGAGTTATTGTGATCGCCTTTTGTCCGGCGTCCATCGTGTGTCGTCCGTCGTGCGTCGTGCGTCAACTTCTTCTCCTCAGTAACCAGTGGGTCAATAGGGATGAAACTTCACAGAAAGCATCCTCTCTATGACCTCACCAGATTTCCTTCAAATTTTTGGGATCCAAGCATAATTCTGGTTTCCATGGCAACGAAATGAAAAAAAATTAAAAATTCTTCTTCTCCCAAACTGGTTGGCAGATTTGCAAATAATTTTGTAGAAATGTTCCTTGGATGATCCTCAGTCAGATTCCTTCAAGCCATGTTGATTTGTCGAAAAACATGGCCGCCAGGGGGGCGGGGCTATTTTGCCTTATATGGCTTATAGTGAAAACTTAAAAAATCTTCTTCTCCCAAACTGGTTGGCAGATTTTCAAATAATCTTGTAGAAATGCTCATTGGATGACCCTCTATCAGATTCCTTCAAGCCATGTTGATTGGTCAAAAAACATGGCCGCCAGGGGGCGGGGCTATTTTGCCTTATATGGCTATAGTGAAAACTTGAAAAATCTTCTCCTCCGAATGTGTCAGGCCGATTTTCAAATAATTTTGTAGAAATGTTCCTTGGATGACCCTCTATCAAATTCCTTCAAGCCATGTTGATTGGTAAAAAAACATGAACGCCAGGGGGGGGCGGGTCTATTTTGACTTATATGGCTATTGTGAAAACTTAAAAAAATCTTCTTCTCCAAAAGTGTCAGGCCGATTTTCAAATAATTTTGTAGGAATGTTCCTAGGGTGACCCTCTATCAGATTCCTTCAAGCCAAGTTGATTGGTCGGAAACTATGGCCGCCAGGGGGCAGGGCTTATATAGCTAAAGTAAAAATAAATAAATCAGGTGAGCGATTCCAGGGCCATCATGGCCCTCTTGTTTATTATATTTGTTTGATTTATTCTTTTTATACAATTTTACCTATTCCGAAACTGCAGCAAAATAAAGAAGTTTTAAAGACTTAAATTCTTTCATTCATTTATTTTCCAACATATTTGCTCTCGTTTGTTCCTATCCATATATCCTAGCCATGATCTGTTCATACCTTGCATACAATTCATTATCCCATCTGCACCTGGCTGACATCACTCTAAAATCACCTTTCAGCAGTACTTTCAGTACTTTGATTAGCTATTGTGATCACATTTTGTCCTGCGTCTATCTGTCGTGCGTCATATTTTGTCATCAATTGCTCTTGTTAACACTCTACAGGCTACATTTTGCATCAGATCTTCAGGAAAGTTTATCAGAACATTCATCTCCATCAAATCTAGGACTTGTTCGAAAATAGGTCAAAAACTAGGTCACTAGGTCAAATTGAAGGCACATCTTGTTAACACTCTGGAAGCCACATTTTCAACTTGAGCATGTTGAAACATTATCAGAATGGTTGTCTTGATAAAATGTAAGTCAAGTTCGAACATGGGTCATGTCGGGTCCAAAAGTAGGTCACTAGGTCAAATTGAATGAAAATCTTGTTAACACTCCAGAGGCCGCAATTTTTGCTTAAGCAGTTTGAAATTTTGTCAGAATGTTTGTCTTAAAAATATCTAGGTCAAGTTCGAATATGGGTCATTCCAGGATGAAAACTAGGTCACTAGGCCAAATTGTAGGGTAATCTTGTTAACACTCTAGAGGCGACATTTTCAACTTGAACATGTTTGAATATGGGTCATATTGGGTCAGAAACTAGGTCACTAGGCCAAATTTAAGGGAAATCTTGTTAACACTGAAGAAGCCACATTTTCAACTTAAACATGTTGAAACTTTATTAGAATGTTTGTCTTGATGATATGTAGGTAAAGTTCGAACATGGGTCATGTTGGTGCAAAAACTAGGTCATTAGGTCAAATTGAAGGAAAATCTTGTTAACACCTGAGAAGCTGCAATTTTTGCTTCATCAGCTTAAAATTTTGTTAGAATTTGAGCTGAATAATATCTAGGTGAAGTTCGAAACTTTATCAGAATGTTTGTCTTGATGATATGTAGGTCATGTTCGAACATGGGTCATGTTGGTGCAAAAACTAGGTCACTAGGTCAAATTGAAGGAATATTTTGCAATTTTTGTTTCAGCAGTTTGAAATTTTGTAACAATGTTTGTCTTAAAAATACCTAGGTCAAGTTCGAATATGGGTCATGCCGGGTTGAAAACTAGGTCACTAGGCCAAATTGAAGGGTAATCTTGTTAATACTCTAGAGGCCAGATTTTCAACTTGAACATGTTGAAACTTTCTCAGAATGTTTGTCTTGATGATATGTATGTCAAGTTCGAACATGGGTCATGTTGGGTCAACAAATAGGTCACTAGGTCAAATTGAACATAAATCTTGTTAACACCCTAGAGGCCGCAATTTTTGTTTCAGCAGTTTGAAATTTTGTCAGAATGATTGTCTTAAAGATATCAATTTCAAGTTCGAATATGGGTCATGCCCCATTTAATACTAGGTCACTAAGCCAAATTGAATGAAAATCTGATTAACATTCTGGATACTGCATTTTTAACTTGAGCATGATGAAACTTTATCAGAATGTTTGTCTTGATTATATGTAAGTCAAGTTCTAACATGGGTCATGTTGGGTCAAAAAGTAGGTCACTAGGTCAAATTGGAGTAAAATCTTGTTAACACTCTAGAGGCCGCTATTTTTGCTTCAGAAGTTTGAAATTTTGTCAGAATGTTTGTCTTAAAAATTTCTAGGTCAGGTTCGAATATGGGTCATATTGGGTCAGAAACTAAGTCACACGAGGCCAAATTGAAGGAAAATATTGTTAACACTGTAAAAGCATTTTTTGCTTCAGCAGCTTGAAATTTGGTCAGAATGTTGAGCTGAATAATATCTAGGTCAAGTCTGAATATGGGTTATATTGGGTCAGAAACAAGGTCAATAAAGGAAAATATTGTTGAAACTCCGGAGGCCGCATTTTTTACTTTGAGCAAGTTGAAACTTTGTCAGAATGTTGTCTTGATGATAACTAGTCCATGTTGGAATATGGGTCATATCAGGTAAAATGATATAGAACACTAGGCCAAATGAAGGAAAATCTTGTTAACACTGTGGAGGTTGCATTCAGAATAATTGTGTTGATGTGTTTTGCATTGTAGTACATTGTATAATTAAGGTGAGCGATCTAGGGCCATCATGGTTGTATCAAAACTTAACCTCAAGTGCTATAGTCTATCCATTGCTTTTTGTATTAAAACTCAACCACAAGTGCTATAGTTATTCCATTGCTTTTTGCAGATATTCTCAAAGCAAGCATTTTCATTCAAAATGACATCATTTATCGATAGAGAGGTAACATTTAATTCAGGGATTACACTAAGGTTATAATTTACAACCTGCATCTCCATTACTAATGGATTGAATGCAATAATCTGGTATAGGAAGTGGTTTAACTGTAGCTCTATATATTAATCTATATACACCATGTTCTTTAATCCTTTCCCTCATATAGACGTTTTCTGACGCTTCTGCAGCAGGAACATATTGACAAAAGAAGAAATTGCTCAAAACGAGCAATTTCTCCTTTTGCCACAATGTTCACCACTTTTAGTCATAGGTTATCCTTTCCATTATAGAGATTTTCTATTTTTTGACAAAATATGTTCAAATTCGTCTGCTGCAGAATTGTCGTATGAGGGAAAGGGTTAATCCTTTCCCATACTCGACATATCTTGCACAAATGAATTTGAAAGTATCTTGTTGAAAATATTGGAAAAAATCTCTGAATGAAAGTGAAATTATTGAATGTTTCACTGAAAAGTTGTGGGAAAGGGTAAAAGATAGAGATGGCTGTAAGATTTTGACATATCCACAAAAAAGTTAATTGACTGGTCATGCTACTAAGGTTGTGTTTCAACCCTACATAAATCATATGCAGATGTGTTAAAATGTGTCTGCCAGTGAGAAAGGGTTAAAGTAACCTATTTGAAAACACTACTTATCTGAAAAGAAGAAATTTCTTGTTCAAATTAATGTTTCCTCTTTTTTCAGTTTTTTATCAACTGTGCACCCAATTTCTTTTGGAAATGTTCAGATGTTAAATTTTTATTCTCATATATCTTAACACTTTCCAAAATACACAAATATTCAACAGATTTATACTTTCATTTACATAGATTTTCAGTACTATTGCATCAGTGATTTCAGTTATTGAAAAGAGTTGACAAAAGGAAATCAAGCAATTTATCCTTTTGTCACAATGTTTTTAGAATTTGTCTGCAAGTTGGAAACGGTTAAAGGTCAACATTTTGACATATCGGAAAAAAAAATAGTTAATCACAAGTTGGCATGTAAAGGATGTGTTTCACCCCAATAAATCATATGTGATTATTTTGTGATAAATTTGTCTGCCATTCAGATAAGACTGAACAGGAATATCAAAAAGGAAATTGCATATATTCATAAAGATTGACAAGTGAATATGAAATCACATGGAACCTATAAATCACCTGCAGACATGCAGTCATTGGCTTCTTATGTAAGACAGGACAGGATGAATATAACTACATTGGATCAGGTCATAGAAAAAAAAAGTTGAGTTATTATGATACCCTTGGCGTCGCCGTTGTCTGTGTTGTCCCAAAACTTTACCCTAAACTCAAAAACCCTTCGACATTCTTAAATGAAACTTGATACACATCTTCCTACAGACAATATGCATGTATATACCAAGTCACATAAATCTGGCCTTAATATTTATTCAGTTATTCCCCTTTTTGGACGTAGAAATTCATGCAAAAAATTAAATTTTAAATATAAAACAGACGAGGGTAGGAATTCACTTTCTTGTTAATCTTTCAGATGATTGAAAGGAGTCATTGTGACTAAGGTCGTTCGTCTTCCAGCAATGGATAGTCTATCTGGGAAGGTCACCAGTTACCTCGGAAAATTGTTTGAGAAAGTCAGGCTATCAGGCTAGGCTGTTGTTAGTGTATGTTATTTGCTGAGGTATGGTTGATTAAGTAAAATGAGATATCTGCCATGGCCAAGTGGTTAGCATTGGGGATTTGAACCTGACATCCCGGGTTTCATTCCCAGTAGCATTGGTCATGTTCGAGTGACCTTTGGCAAGGCATATTTCCTCACCTAGTACTGGTTTGTTCACCCAGGGATCATAAATGAGTGATCTGGCACTGTTTTATAACTAAAATAATGTTGAAAATGGCATAAAACAACAGTAAAACAAACTAAGTGAAATGTTCTTTGAAGTCGCCTACAGCTGGTTGAGGATACTTACTATTTAACAAAGGGACCTAATTCATACTTGTAGATATCATATACATTTGTTAGAGTTGTCATTCTTAGCATGGATCTTTTTAGAAACAGTATTTGTAACATCTTGTGTGGCATTCATTTATATTTGATAGTGAACAACAAGAACAAGTAAAGAAATAGAATTGTTCATATTTTCCTTTTTAACTTCATTAAAACTAAGTGGGAAAACATTTATTTAGATTTCCTATTTTTTTCGGTCAAGATCGGCTGCTGCAGATTTAATTTGTTTCGAAGGGTAAACCCTTTCCCTCGAACGACAATTCTGCAGCAGACAACTTTGAAAATATTTTGTCAAAAAATGGAAAATCTCTATGATTGAATGGATAACCTATGACTAAAGAAAACATTGCGGCTTTCGTCACTATGTTTTCAAAAAGCTGTCTGCTGCAGAGGCGTCAGAAAGCGTCTATATGAGGGAAAGGGTTAAACTAAACTAAATGATTCCTCCAATAGATATAAATAGATACTAATATATATCATTGATGGGATTTCTAAATCTATTGTACCGGCAGATCAGGACCTTTACAATCTGTAAATATTACCCGACATGTTTTCCTACAACATGTCTCCAGTACATAAGTTTCATGGTTCAGTTCTAAATGGGATTAATATACACCCGTCAGTTCGGTAGGTTTTCAAAGTCGTCTGCTTCAGATTTGTTGTATGTGGGAAAGGGTTAATGGTTGACATGTGCTTTATCTGCCTTGTGACTTCAGGACTGATATCTTCTCTCTTTATGCTTGTACAGTCTTCCATATTTCACATTCATCTGACACTTAATATGTCAAAGATCCCAACTTTTCATTCATCACATTTGTCGAAATTGGCTTAAACTTGAAGGTTGTGGTTACATTACCCTTTCCAACATTCAGACAACTACTGAAAACCTTGTTGCAAAATGTGAAATTGCTTATAATCAGCAATTTCTTTTTTAATAACAACAATGATTTCAGCCCTTTTCAATAATTTTATTTACATATAAAAAGAATATTTATATAGTTTATATATTTGCAAAGATGTGTTCAAAGTCATCTGCTTCAGATTTGCTGTATGTGGGAAATAGTTAAGATTGTAAAATGTTATTCTATCACATATCTGTCAATCAACACTGGTTATCATGGCTGCAGACAATTTTGAAAACATGAAGGCAAATAACTTTATGAAGATAGTTATTAACCCTTTCCCTCATATAGCCGCTTTCTGACACCTGCAGCAGACATTTTTTTGAAAACATTTCTCCTTTTGGCACAATGTTTTCCACTTTAAGTCATAGGTTATCCCTTCAATTATAGAGATTTTCTATTTTTTGACAAAATATGTTCAAAGTCGTATGTGTTGTTTCAGCCAGACAGAATTTCACATACTATCAAGTAAATTATTTCTATGTCTGCATGCTGTCCAACCAGTTGTAGAGTAAGGGTTGGTGCCATGGATGACTTGATCACTGTATTCTGGGTAATGTTCCTGCCAATTTTCAACAACAAAATGTTTTAGGGAACACATAATTATGCTGCCTGCTATCAATCCAATAACTAACAAAAGAAAAGACGTGACAGACAGACAGACAGACAGTTGAATGAGAAATCTCCTTAAGTCTCACCCTGCCAAGATTATGATTAATTAATTATGGATTCAATTTCATCCACTTCTGTTGCAACTTATTTTCGAAACCTTTGAAGAGAAGCAATAATTAAATATCATTACTTAGCTTAAGGCTATTAATGTCATATTAACCCTTTCCCACATACAGACACTTTCTGATGCCTCTGAAGCAGACGACTTTTGAAAACATTGCGGCAAAAGGTTGATTGATTGGGGTGCTTAACGCCGTTTTGAACAATTCTTCAATCATATCACGGCGGCCTGTTCACCTATTCATCTGTTTCCTGGTTTCCTCAGACCAGTCATCCACACAGCAATCTTTCAAGCAACTGGCTAATGTTGGCCGAGCCGGGGTTCAAACTCACAACCCCTGGATTGAAAGCCTGCGTCGCTACCAACTTAGCTACCAGGGCTTGGTAAAAGGATAAATTGACCATTTGTCACAATGATTTCACCTCTATTAAAAAATTATGCTTTCAATTACACCAATTTTTGCCTAGATGTTTTGAAAGTTGTCTGCTTCAGAGCGTCAGAAAGCGTCTGTATGTTGGAAAGGGTTAACCATTTTATGTAAATATATGACATGCTGAAATCAATAGAATAATGTCTAGGAATGTGGTTTTCTTTACCCCGTCCAACTTTCAGTCGCATTTTGACTTGTTTGCAGCAGACGACTTTTGAAAAATACTGGGATAAGGGAGAAATTGCTCATAAAGAGCAATTTCTCCTTTTGCCACAATGTTTTCCACCTAGTTAATTAGTAATATATATTTTATATATTTTGCTAGATGTTTTTAAAGTCATCTGCTGCAGAATTGTTGTATTGAAAAGTCATCTGCTGCAGAATTGTTGTATTGAAAGGCGGGTAAATATCAGTTATATCACCGCGACAGTTCACTTAATCATGATCCTTGGGTAAATAAACAAGTACTACGTAGGCTAGGAGATATGCCTTGCCAAGGGCACTCCACCATGACTGCTGCAACTGGGGATCGAACCTGAGATGCCCAGTTTGACATCTCTGACACTAACCAACGGCTCCTGTGGATTCCTCTTGCAAATGGGGTCTGTTGCTTATTATGCTCAAAAGTTGACTGCTGCAAACACAACAATTTTGGCAAAAATGTAAACAAAAAAACATAAATGAAAATTCAAGTATTGAATAGATTTGATACCATTGTTGCAAAAGGACTAATTGCTCAATGTTTTCAAAAGTAATCAGTTGCAGATGTACGTGTCAAAATAAGTATGCAAGTGGGAAAGGGTGAAGTGATGTCTGCCTTGAAAACATCTTTGAAAAAAGTGTGTCTTCTTTAGAATTGGACATTTTGATACACTCACTCACAGATGTGATAACATTGTCTTTCTATATTTAGCTTATTTGTAAACAAATATTTTATACAATATGAATTCTTATAAGAACAATACATAATGTAATGAATGGAATTTAGATACATGTCTGCGGCTTCTTTCATTCTATTAGTATGGCTTCTTTCATTCTATTAGTATAGTACTACAGAGTCTTGGTTACCCTTTCCCCACATACAACAAATCTGCAGCAGACGACTTTGAAAACATAGTGACAAAAACCTGAAAAATCTCCATAAAAAATAGCTTAACCCTTTCCCTCATATGACAATTCTGCAGCAGACGACTTTGAACGTATTTTGTCAAAACATAGAAAATCTCCATAATTGAATGGAGGTTTTGTGCAATTTCTTCTTTTGTCACTATGTTTTCAAAAAGCCGTCAACTGCAGAGGCGTCAGAAAGTGTCTATATGAGGAAAAGGGTTAATTGTTAAATTAAGTTGAAAACATTGTGGCCAAAGGAGAAATTGCTCATCATCAGCAATTTCACCTTTGGCCACAATGTTTTCAAAAGTCTTCTGCTGCAAATGTGTCGGAATGCGGCTGCATGTGGGAAAGAGTTAAATCATGTAGATAATGGGCTATGTAGATTTGTCCATTGTTCTGAAGAAAACATTAAAAGTATTAGGACATCTAGATGAGATGTGTTATCAACCCTGAATCTTTTCTTAATCCTTCGCCTAATACAACAATTCTGCAGCAGACGAATTTGAACATATTTTGTCAAAAAATATAAAATCTCTTTAATTGGATGGATAACCTATGACGAAAAGTGGAACACATTGTGACAAAAGGAGAAATTGCTTGTTTTGAGCAATTTCTTCTTTTGTCACTATGTTTTCAAAAAGCTGTCTGCTGCAGAGGCGTCAGAAAGCGTCTATATGAGGGAAAGAGTTAAAAGTCAATGCAAGTTTTATGATTAACAAGATCTTCAATGCAGCTTTTATGAGTGTTTAAATCGCTCGTTTTTCCATAATGTTTTCAATTGTGGAAGAACAATAATTATGTTCCAACAATAGCGCTATGGGAAAATTAGCCAACACACTGCCTTTCCCACAATGTTTTCCATAATGACAAAAGTGGTATGTGTATAGAATTATTAACATTGTTCAATGTAATTATGAGGGAAAGTGTTAACCCTTTCCCTCATATAAACGCTTTCTGACGCCTCTTCAGCAGACGGCTATTTGAAAACATAGTGACAAAAGAAGAAATTGTACAAAACGTGCAATTTCTCCTTTTGCCACAATGTTTTCCACTTTTAGTCATAGGTTATCCATTCAATTATAGAGATTTTCTATTTTATGACAAAATATGTTCAAAGTCGTCTGCCGCAGAATTGTCGTATGAGGGAAAGTGTTAATTACTGCTTTGTGTTCTAATTCTAAACTTGTTAATTGATAATGGAAAGTAATTAGCTTGAGAGTAGATCAATACTTGGGGGTGTTGACTCCCTAACTATTCACAAATTTGTTCAGTTACAAATTTATCAAATAGGACAAAATAAGTAATCTGCAGCAGAAAACTAATGACATCAAGATTAAAATCATGGGAAATCAATGGTAATTGAAGTATCAAGTTGATAACACTGTGGCAATAAGAGAAATTGCATCTGTATACTGGAAAAGGTTTAACCTGCGTGTTGGTGTAGTGGTTTGAGAATCTTTTTCTGGAGTACCAGGTTGGAATCCTTTTAGAAATGGTCAACCATTGGGACTTAATAATCATCACTCACTTGGCATGAATACTGGTTGAGTATCCATGGTGTAAGACGTCGAAGTGATTAACCCTTTTTCCGAATAGAACAAATCTTCAGACTGGATGTCATTGATTGATTGGGGTTTAACGCCGTTTTTAACAATTTCTCAGTCATATCACGGCGGCCAGTTCACCTACTCATGTGTTTCCTGGTTTTCTCACACCAGTACTCCACACAACAATCTTCCCAAGCAACTGGCTGCTTTTCCACATAGACTTAGCCCATTGGTGGAAGACAAATGACGCATGTCGCAATGACTTTTGTCAAACGTCGGAAAGAAAGTTGGCCGAGCCGGGATTCGAACTCACAACCCCTGGATTGACAGCCAGCGTCGTTACCGACAGAGCTACCGGGACTCGACAGAGACTGGATGTCAGGGTTTATCCCTGCTTGTCCGCATCATTGGTAGAGAACCCTTCTGTAAGGTCCATTTCCTAACCAATTTGCTTTCATTACTTACCAAAAAACTTTCAATGCTGAGTTTTTCAAATGTACTTGTCCAGATCTGCATTTGGAGTCAATAGCCAATTTTAGAAATATCAAGATAAATTTTTCGAATTAAGTTGCCAATAGTATTGGGGCGTGTCAGACTGGCTGGCCTGGCCTTTATACTGGTTACGTGGCACTGGCTTGCCTGGCCTTTATACTGGTCACATGGTACTGGCCTGGCATGGCCTTTATACTGGTCACATGGCGCTGGCCTGGCATGGCCTTTATACTGATCACATGGTACTGGCCTGACATGGCCTTTATACTGGTCACATGGCACTGGCCTGCCTGGACTTTATACTGGTCACATGGTACTGGCCTGGCATGGCCTTTATACTGGTCACATGGCACTGGCTTGCCTGGCCTTTATACTGGTCATGTGGCACTGGCTTGCCTGGCCTTTATACTGGTCACGTGGCACTGGCTTGCCTGGCCTTTATACTGGTCACTTGGCACTGGCTTGCCTGGCCTTTATACTGATCACGTGGCTCTGGCTTGCCTGGCCTTTATACTGGTCACATGGCACTGGCTTGCCTGGCCTTTATACTGGTCGCGTGGCACTGGCTTGCCTGGACCTTATACTGGTCACATGGCACTGGCCTGGCATGGCCTTTATACTGGTCACATGGCACTGGCCTTTATACTGGTCACATAGTAAGTAAGTAAGTAAGTAAAGACTTTATTTTGTGAGGGTGACCCATTTAGTGACTGGACACTAATCTTCCATGGCGCTGGCTTGCCTGGCCTTTATACTGGTCACATGGCACTGGCTTGCCTGGCCTTTATACTGGTCACGTGGCACTGGCCTGGCATGGCCTTTATACTGGTCACATGGCACTGGCCTGGCATGGCCTTTATGCTGGTCACATGGTACTGGCCTGGCATGGCCTTTATACTGGTCACATGGCACTGGCCTGGCATTGCCTTTATACTGGTCACATGGCGCTGGCTTGCCTGGAATTTATACTGGTCACGTGGCACTGGCTTGCCTGCCTTTATACTGGTCATGTGGCACTGGCTTGCCTGGCCTTTATACTGGTCACATGGTACTGGCTGGCCTGGCCTTTATACTGGTGGCAAAGGCTTCACAAAGTCTGGCCAACTTAATTTGATTGCTTTTATTTATTGCTCAATTCCTAACAGATATTTCACATTTTGTTGTATCATCAATGATTTAGCAGTGCAATTAGTAGGTTTACCATGCATTTGGTTTAATAGTCTGCACTTTATTTCTCTAGGGTTTCATTGGGAATGTAGTCTTGCAATAAGAAAACTAACCTTGCAACATTCAGGCAATATAAAACTCAAGATCAGCTTACACATTCATGCTTCCTGTTTATATTCTTTAATACTCAGCAGGTAAATAATAGTGCTTTCTTGAGTATCAGCAGGATTCTGATCAGACTGTGTATGCAAAGGCTAAATGGATTTATGTCCACAGCTTGCAAAAAAAGAGCTATGTGTGTTTCTAATGAAGGGTGGTACATTTCACATTAGCAACTTTGACAGATTGTTAATGAATATGTTAATAATTCACTTCTTTTTAAATGTTCAGGTTCTTATCATATTAATTGAAAATGTCTACTTCAAAAATGTGTTATACTTTGCCTCGTGCCTTTTGATTTAAAAGAAGTGTGAGCAATTTCTCCTTTTTAGCTCACCTGTGCGCGAAGTGCTCAAGGTGAGCTATTGTTATCGCCTTTTGTTCGTCTTGCATCTCCAACAGTTTCTTTTAACAACGGCCAAGATATTTAGTGAGTAGCATTGTCTAGTGGTCCTCTACCAAGTTTGTTCAATTATGTCCCTTTGGTCAAAATTGGCCCTGCCCTGGTGATCATAGTTTTACATAGAGATATATATGGTAAAACTTTGAAAAACTTGTTGTCTGAAACTTAGAACTAAGATATTTGGTGTGTTGCATTGTCTAGTGCTCCTCGACCAAGATTGTTCAATTATGGCCCCACTCAAAATTGGCCCCAGCCCCTAGGGTTACCTGTTTTACATAGAGATGTATATGAAAAACTTTTAAAATTGTCTTTTCTAAAACAAATCAGTTTCCTCAATTCATATTAATTTGACAGAAGACGGACAAAAATTTGGTTGTTTTTTTGCATCTTTTGGCAAATGGAGCTAAACTTGGCATTGAGTCTCTTGTACTATCTAAGCCGATCTATGACCGCAAAACAAATCATATTAGGTGAGTGATCCAGGGCCATCATGGCTCCCTTATTTCTACAGAGGGGGACCATTGGCTTATTGAAAGCTGGCATGTGCATGGAGGGCAATTTCGGGATAACTTATAAAGTCTTCTGCTAATTTCTTGAAACTCACAGTTAACACATATAAAGCATACTTAGGCTAATAGGTACCTTGTCAATTTGTTCTGTTAGCTGGAAGGTCAAGGCCACACATTAAGATAAAATTTTGAAGTTTCTGGATAACAATTTTAATATTTTTCCTTCCACTGTGATTCTGCCCCCTACAAGTTGGAGACTTTTGTATTGCCTGCACTATTTTTGTTACTTGTTTCACGTTCTACACCATTTTGAAAATTCAAATGGAGCAGATTTGGCAAAGAATTGAGGGAAGGATTGTATTAGACTTCAAAAAGACAAAATGTGTGAGAATAATGATCAGTTAAAGGGTCTTGCGTGTCAACTTTGTACAGTTACGTGCATGATTTAAGAATCAGTGGCATTAACCCTTTCCCACATACAACAATTATAGAGGAGACAGTTTTGAAAACCTATAGACAAAAATAAGAAAACTCTCTATAAATGAAAGAACAATTATTGAATAAAGTTAAAACTATTGTGAAAAAAGGAGAAATTGCTCATTATAAGCAAATTCTCCCTTTGTCACAATGTTTTCTGAAGTCATCTGCTGCAGAGGCATTAGAAAGTGCCTGTATGTTGGAAAGGTTAAAGCAGTGACAGCCAGGAAAATCAATTTTCTAGCTGTACTCTTGAAAAAGGTATATATCTTTATTGAATTACATTGGGGAGCTAATTGGAAAAGAAATTTATCTTATTTTGTCGCTAATTGAATTATTTACTACCTGTGTCTTGCATCGAAGCTATATTCAAAATGAAAGACACCTGCTGTACAGCATGACTAATTTCTGGCTCCAAGTCCAATTGATAATTAGAATATTCTTCATATTTAGAACAATTGTTCCATCTCATATACTTAAGTCGTGATAAATTATAAGCAGTTATATTGATACAGATTTTTAACACTTTTGAAAACTTTTATGGAAAAAGGAGAACTTAAAAAAATGAAAAAAAATCACTTTTTCCAACAATGTTTTATCGATAGCTCAGTTGTAGTCATAGTGACATAGGTTATCAATCTAGGATTATTTTTTTTAATGGCGTTTAACCCAGCCAATCAGTTCTTCATATTAACCAGCCCATTTGAGAATGCTTTCACTAATGCAGCTCTTGTATTCTTTTCATTTTGATCCTTAAATAGTATCTTCTTTATAGTCAAAGTCAAAGTACCAATACCATTTGATGTCTTTCTCAAATTCTCTGAATTCAGTTTGATATAACCCCATTCCCACATACAACAAATCTGTAGGAGATATGACTTTGAAAACATAAAGTTAAACTTTTACTTATCTATTTATATAAAAGTATGATTATTTAAAAATACTGTTGAAAACATTACGACCACATCTGAAATTGCTTGTAAAAGCAATATTTCCTTTAGGCACAATGTTATCAAATGCCATCTGCTGCAGATCCATCAAAGTGGGAAAGGGTTTAGAAAAACATAACTTTTGCAGCCAAATTTGATCAAAAGAAATGAGGATTGATGATAAATTTAATAATTAAGATGAATTGTGCTCAGGTGGGTCATAAAGTGCCATGATGGTCCTTAAGTTTTGTACCCTTGAACATTACAAAGTTAATATCGTTTTACATGTACAGTCAGGCTTCTCCTTGTTCAACCCTTTATCTTTATCTTTATCGATATCATTTTACTGTATTAATTAAGCTTCAATTTGTTTTCCCCCACTTTGAATCTTGTGAAAAAGGCTAGAAAGCTTGGGCATGTAACTGTGTCCTATGTCTTATGGTCTTGGAAAGACATTTTGTGCATTTGTTAAAAGTCAGGACACACTTGAGCAGGTGAACTTTAAGCTGCCTTGATATGGCTGAAAAACTGTTGAAAACAGTGCTAAACATCAATCAACAGTAATCTCAAATAAGATGAACTGGTCATGTTGAAGTTTGTCAACCTATTTTGATCACCTTTTGTATGTTGTCATGCCTTGTCATCTTCATGAAAGTTACATACATCTCCATCAAATCTCGGACTAGTTCGAACATGGGTCATGTGAGGTCAAAAACTAAGTCACTTAGGTCAAATTGAAGGGAAATCTTGTTAACACTGTGTATGCCACATGTTTATCTTGACCATGTTGAAACTTTGTCATAAGGTTTGTCTTTATGATATGTAGGCCAAGTTCTAATATGGGTCATGTCAGGTCAAAAACTAGGTCACTAGACCAAGTTGAAGGAACCTTTGTCAGAATGTTTGTCTAGGTGATTTCTAGGCTAAATTCTGAGAACACTAAAATATCAACATTGGGACCAGCCTTTTTCGCAGCAGTATATGCAGGTACTTTCTGAAGTGAATAGTTGGTCTTGTACCAATATTCCCACATGAAATAAATTTGTAACAGATGAGTTTGAAAACATCTTGGCAAAAATAGATGGACAATCTCTATGAATAAAAGTATAATATTATGGCATAAGGAGAAAATGTTCATCATGAGATAACATAAAAAGATTTGTGAAGATTGGGAAATAATGCTTATGATCAGCCCTTTCTAAGGAGGTATTCCTACTATGTTTTCAAAATTGTCTCCTTTAGAAGCTTAACAGAGTTGTCTCGACCACGGCGTATTCCTTATACACTGAATCACACTTGTGAGAACATGCTCGGTCTCTTCGTTTAATAAAATCCCACTCATATACAACAAACGCTCATGCTATTCAATCGGAGCACTCGACAATCACTGCTTCTCTTGGTAATACCTCACACCCAGTTTCGAAATCCCCGACGCTAACCTCTCAACCACAGCGGATTTGTGGAATCTGCTGTGGTTAGCGTCGGGGGTTTCAAAACCGGGTGTTCCGGGTTCGATCCCCAGTCGCGGTACTACGGTCATGTGTAGTGCCCTTGGGCAAGGCACATTTTCTAGCCTAGTACTGGTTTGTTTACCCAGGGATCATGAATAAGTGAACTGTCGCCGTGATATAACTGAAATATTGTTGAAAGCGGCGTAAAACCTCAATAAATAAATTTATTTTTATGGGTTATCTTGCCCGATTTATACCGAAGGATTTGGTAAGCAACAATTTGATTGGCTAACGCAAAGGTTTATCTGAGACAACCTGTATGGGGCAGTCATCAGATCTATATATTATACAAACAAGCAAAATTTAGGTCTGGTTATAACTAGATTGCCATTTGTTCACCCCATATCAGTTCAACAAAGGTACATTGTAGTAAAACAAATGGTGGATCCTGAATTTGGTTTTGTAATCATAATATTCCCCACAAATATTTGGTTTAACCCTTTACCTCATATAGATGCTTTCTGACGCCTCTGCAGCAGACAGCTTTTTGAAAACATAGTGACGAAAGAAGAAATTGCTCAAAACCAGCAATTTCTCCTTTTGCCACAATGTTTTCCACTTTTATTCATAGGTTATCCATTCAATTATAGAGATTTTTGATTTTTTGACAAAATATGTTCAAAGTCGTCTGCTGCAGAATTGTTGTATGAGGGAAAGGGTTTTAACCCTTACCTACATGACAATTATAAAGCTGTAGAGAAGTTCGAACATGGCTTATGATGGGTAAAAAAGTAGGTCACTAGGTCAAATTGAAGTTAAAATCTTGTTAACACCCTGGAGGCCGCAATTTTTGCTTCAGAAGTTTGAAATTGTCAGAATGTTTGTCTTAACCCTTTCCCTCATATGACAATTCTGCAGCAGACGACTTTGAACATATTTTGTCAAAACATAGAAATTCTCCATAATTGAATGGATAACCTATGACAAAAAGTGGAAAACATTGTGGCAAAAGGAGAAATTGCACGTTTTGTGCAATTTCTTCTTTAATCACTATGTTTTCAAAAAGCCGTCTTCTGCAGAGGCATCAGAAAGCATCTATATGAGGGAAAGGGTTAAAGATATCTAGGTCAAGTTCAAATATGGGTCATATTGGGTCAGAAACTAGGTCACTAGGCCAAATTGAAGGAAAATCTTGTTAACTCTGTAGAAGACGTATTTTTTGCTACAGCAGCTTGAAATTTAATGAGAATGTTTATCTAAATAAATCTAAGCCAAGATCAGGTAAAAAAATATAGATCACTAGGCCAATTGAAGGAAAATCTTGTTAACACTATGGAGGTTGTATTCAGAATAATTGTCTTGATGTGTTTTGCATTGCAGTACATTGAATACTTAAGGTAAGCAATCCAGGGCCATCATGGCCCTCTTGTTTTTCAATAGTGTTGAAAACATTGTGGCAAAAGGAGAACTTGCTCATTATCAGCAATTTCTTTTTTGTCACAATGTCTTCAAAAGTCGTCAGCTGTAGAGGCGTCAACAAAAATCATCTATAACTGCAAATGCATCAAATGTGCATAAAGAGTAAAACAGTTTATTTTTGTAATGGGCTCTTCAAAATCCCACCACTGTATGTTTATGCTAATTATCGTGTTTATAATATTTTTAAATAGATATTGATACGCGCAAATTACTAAAATAGTGTGAACAATGATCAGACTGCACATCACACGAGTCAATTGCCGCGTAATCTTTTTCTAGTCGATAGTATTTCTGTAAAAACCTCTTCCTGACATTCTCCTAATTTAACCTTTCCAATTATTGACAGATGGAAATAGATACTTTTACAGAAAACATTTGAAAACACTGTAGGAAAAGGAGAAATTTATCAAAATGAGCAATTTCACCTTTTCCTACAAAGTTTTCGACTGTTTTAACAGAATGACACTTAAATTTTGCCAAATACCTTTTAAATCATAATCTGATATGAGGTACAAGGTTAACACCCGTTCACACATACAGACGCTTTCTGATGCCTTTTCAGTTTTGAAAACATTGTGACAAAAGAAGAAATTGCTCATGATGAGCAATTTTCTCCTTTTGCCACAATGCTTTCAACGCTATTCAATAAATTAACGTACTTATGCGTAGACATTTCCAAAGCAGCCAGCTGCAGATATGTTGTATGATATACATGGTTAAGGGTCTGTGAAGTTATTTTGTTGTATTTTACTGAATAGTAAACAGCTGGGTAATTAAAGCAACCAGTCAGTGTCTCCTAAGACTAATACCTAGTGGTTTTTACTGCTATTCCTGGAATATACCAGTATATATATATATACCAATGATGCCTTTTAAAGCACTTTAGTTTTATCTTTTGAGTACAGTTTGTTTAAAATAAATATGAATATATATGTATGAAGTGATTAATTATTAATAAACAGAGAGATTAAGAGTTGAAGGAATAAAGGATATTATTTAGTTGTTCATTTGAAGAAACCAAAGTTTATTTTCAATTTTGTGTAAGGAATTACAATTGTTCTGAAGCAAATTACGCTGGATGCGGAAAAACAAGTTAATTAGTTCAATCGCTGTAATCTTTCTTGTGCTTTATAATTTGTTTTTAACATTAATAAATTCTCAATTAGGTTTTTTTTCTCAAAGGATTAATGTTCATTTTATGGGGAGAAAACACCATCTTTATAATGTACTTTAATTTAATGTATATTTAGCTAGTATAAAAGAGATAACAAGAGAAAAGAATATTGTAAATTATATAGATATTGAATCTTATAATTGAAATCACATTGTCATTTAAAGTAATCTTAACCTGTTGCATCATGTTATATTTTTAGACTTATAAAACATCAAATGAAAAGAAATGAAACTAATTGATAATTTAGACATGTGAAAGCATGGCTTTTATAATTGAAAATGAAAATAATTTGGAAAAAAGAGAAATTGTGTTCAAGTGCTGCAGAGGTGCCATGAATATATTCTATCAGCAAACAGTCATGCCTTTTCTTGATACAAATGACTTCTGAGGCCTCTGAAAAAAATGATATTTGAAAGCAATGCAATATAAAGTAGAAAGTACTCAAAATGAACATTTGCTTACTTTCCATCAATGTTTTCTACTCTAAGATCTTAATGATCTTACTTAAAAGTCTGTTCAGTTAGTACATTCTTTCATCATTTAGATGGTTTCAGTCTCGGACCTTTTAAAAAGGGTATATCAATTAATTGCCTAAAACCCCTGTACCTACATACAATAAATCTGCTGTAAACAACTTTGAAAACATTGTGGAAAATGTGTTG